>LR990301.1:16442346-17166513 GCA_905147355.2 Apotomis turbidana | reverse complement strand
TTTAACCTTTCCACCACCCTAACACCAGACAGATAACCTTTCGATTTTTCCTTATGGTTCGTGTGTCGATCATTGCATTGTTCATTTGAAACGCTTTACACCTTAGCACAAAGCATTAGGGTCAGGGTGGTGGAGAGGTTAACACGCTGTACCGATAATCCCGAGGCACTGGATTCGATTCCTGATCACTTCCGCCAGATTACACATTTTCACTTTTTCTTTTTGCTTTGATTGGTTCAATATAGAAGTCAAAATGTAATACAATCCACTTAAATCCAAATGTGGTATCACCACAAAAATAGGAACATTGATTCTTCGGCTTCCGCGACTGTCACACATTTAAATAAAACAATTTAAACGTATCTGTAAAGGTACCGAACGTCAGGGAGGCTCAAATAATTAATAAACGCGATATAATCAGTTTAAATGGTTTTATTTCAGCATTGATTCTGTTCAATTATGTGTTTTACTAGATGAACTTTTTAATAACCCGTGGTTTATAAATTCTGAATAACATTACCTACGTGATCTGATACACAAGTCATCTTGCGTACTTATTCTGATGTCTGATAGGCTAAACCTTTTATAAATATATAAATACAAAGGATAAAATAAGAAGCCAACATTTTACGCAATCCACTGAAGTGCAAGTGGAATCGGACCCACGACCTCTGCTTGACCGGAGCAGTGCTCTCACCACTGAGCTATTGGACCACTACATGGATAGCGTCATGGTTTAAGAAAATAAGGTATGACACTCTGGAATGACAGACGACACTTCATGCTATGATTGGTTGGATAGTTCTGTCAATTCTGTGTTGCCATGCAGTGGTGTATCATAATACTCCTCGATTCCCTTGTTACCTGTATGAATCTCATAAAATCGTGAGTGTTTTAAATCTATGATTACGACAAAATAAAACTCGGTCAAAGGAGATGACAATTGACAACATTTCATATTTTTAAGACTATCATTTTATTACTTTTCTGAATTCTGCTTAATAAGATGAAGTAATCTCTGTTTTTATTTATTTTCTGAGATGATTATTTATTTTATTATTAATTTATAAAAACATACTCATTTTTAAATGTGGCAACACCAAAACCAGAACTTAATGGAACGGTTACTTTAGTCTGTTTTCTTATTTAAAAAAAAAACTTAATAAAACTCGGTATGCATCTGTCATTTGTCAACGTCAATTAAAAAAAAATATATATTTTTTCGCTCTTTAGTTTAGACAACAACCCTATTCAGCCCGTATTGTCTTAGATTGCAGTTATTTGATGTATTTTCTTATATTTCTTTAAATACAGAAGAATAAATTCACAGATTTTTTTTTAAGGTACACGACATAAAGCCCTGTCGACATCTAATATTAATTTCCACCTGTTATAAATATGAAATGTTGTCAATTGTTTAATGCATACATGAATATTATGAATAATAATATTTTTTTGTACGACTGGCGGCGAACATTTTTTTCCTCATATATTATATTGTTATCAGAAAGTGGCAACTAGTCAGTGACGTAGAAAGTCTCACTAGCCGGAGTGCCATACAAATACAAATACTCTTTATTGCACACCTCAAACATCAAGGAATATACAACACAACATGAGATACATTAATATAACAGGCAGAGGTAAACAACAGGCGGTCTTATGCCTTAATAGTGATATCTTCCACACAACCTTTAGGCAGCGAAGTAATTGAAAATTAATATTGGAGATTAGTAGAAGAATTAGGACTAAATAAACGACTACCATAAAAAACAAAAGTGATAAACATAAATAAAAATATACAGATATACTTACATAAATAATTAGACATAATAAATAAATATAGCGTAAAGTAATAAATAAAACCTAAACAGTATGAGCCACAAAGTTAAAGGAGCGATTATTATTGCAGTGTACTAAGGGAGAGACAAATAGTGTTTTTTGACGAGGGTTTTAAATGTTACAAGAGATTGGGCACGCTTTATATCCAGAGGTAGCGAATTCCACATTAAGGTAGCCTGGAATGTGAATGAACCATTATACAATTTGGAAGATGCAGGGGGAACAGTAAGAACAGAGTTTTACACCTATACCTTATTTTCTTAGACAATGGCTAGCGTGAAATAATACCTTCTCATTCCGCTTTTTTAAGCGCCCTCTGTATTTTTCTGTTTTAAATGCTGGGTTATTTACTAATAGTTGATACTAAACCGCCGCTGGGATTCGAACCAGGCACCTCCGATTTATTGGTCATTGTGAATTAGCAATCTAATTTCGTTGAAGTATTTTATTAGTGTGTATACTTTTGTAAATAGTTTTTTTTTATTATGCAAAGCATATTTTTAATTGTTTACTGTTTTAACGTATATGTAAGTAGGTGTTATGTTGAAAATAAAAGACTTTGATTAAAATGTTGTTTGTTAATGTTAATGAGTCAATTCCTTAAAGCCTAATATCCGCTAAGCCCAAGCCACCGAGAGTTCCGTACAAACTTATCCCATCTAACCTGGCCGGGTTAAGTTAGCACCTACTATTAATACAATGAATAAAGGGGTTTTACCTTACAAACGGTCCGGTAGTTTTGAATTTTTGAAATGTTGTACAAAATGCACAATTCCCCCTCCTCCGCGCCCGCCGCCATATTGAAAAAACCGGCAATTTCTGCAGATTTTTGCTTATACCTTCGTTTAGGAGCATTTTAGCTAAGAAAGAGCTTAGACAATGTTGTAGACAATTAAATTTGCCATAACTTACATTTAAAACTTTTTTTCAAGGACAGATAGTTATACGGAGATATGCACATTTAAAAAAATTAAAAAATTCGCAATTTCCAGTAATGTAGCAAACTTCTGGCTTATATCTTTGTTTAGGAGCATTTTAGCTAGAAAAAAACTTAGGCAATGTCGTAGATAATTAAGTATACCGTAAAACTACCCAACTATAGTCCAGTCCACCCAACTATGGTCCAATTTAATCCGAAAATTACTCGTTAATATTATTACAATTATTACGAATAAACTCTAAGGTGAACAACATAATTAAACAAACTTAAATAAAAACGTATAAAATCACTGATATAATATGGATTTTGATAAAAATAAACTAGTTTTGTTTTGGACCATAGTTGGATGATTAGACTATAGTTGGGTAGTTTTACGGTACTATAATTTACATTTCGTATTTTGTTTCTAGTATTTGTTGTTATAGAGGCAACAGAAATAAGTACATCATCTGACGAAAATTTTGAACTGTCTAGCTATCACGATTCATGAGATACATCGTGGTGACTAACGGACAGATAGACAGACAGACGGACAACTTGGTCTTAGTAATATGGTCCGTATGTTTTACCCTTTGGGTACGGAACCCTAATAACACTTTATATTAAATAGTTTTACTTTTTAAGGTTCCGCACCCAAAGGGTAAAAACGGGACCCTATTACTGAGACTTCGCTGTTCGTCCGTCCGTCTGTCACCAGGCTGTATCTCAAGAACGGTGATAGCTAGACAGTTGAAATTTTCACAGATGATGTATTTCTATTGCTTCTATAACAACAAATACTAAAAATAAAATAAACTAAATATTTAAGGGGGGCTCCCATACAACAAACTGGTTTTATGGTACGGAACCCTTCATGCGCGAGTCCCACTCGCACTTGGTGTATTTTAATAGTCTAAACGCTAGACGCGAATTTAAACTTATAAAAATAGGCGATAATTGGTTTCCCAGGCGAAGTAACGGCGTTTTACGGTCTCGCTTTTGTCGTTTGGGTATGGAACCCTAAAAAGAGTTCCAAAATCAACAAGGATTGAGAAATAGGTACTTGTAGCGATTTGAATTAAAAAGTTTTTGATTCTGACTGCGACGTTGGCGTCAGATGAGTAATTTTCCAGTGTCGGCCACAACCGTCTTTGCCGTCCTAAAGGAAAATGGTCACGCGATTATAATCCATAACTAATATTCGATACCTTAGTTCACACTTGTACTAATTACAATAATTGCCAATGAAATTTAAACCACATAGAGTTGTGCACGGAACGTCCTAATTGCAATTACTTTTTCCGAAAAGTTAGTAGGTACGATTGTGTTCTAAGGTATCGTATTATAAATGCGAAAGTGTATCTGTATGTCTGTTATTTCGCTTAAACCGCTAAACCGATTTAGATGAAATTTGGTATGGAGATAGTTCGAATCCCGGGTAAGGACGAAATATACTTTTCATCCCGAATAAATTTAGTGTTCCCGAGGGATGAGCGGGAAACACTGCGGGGCACAGCTAGTTTCATTATAATTGGGAAATCGGGACTCTTCTTTCGGACCTTCTAAAGGCGCAGCCTGTCCGTATAATATGCTTCGCACCTTCAGTCGCGCGACGGCGCTACCCGTCACTCTCTTATATTACTGCACAGAAAGAGACGGGTATCTCGCGCGAGAAATAGCCGCGTATTAATTTTCTCTGCTTCCGCTTCAGTGCAGGAGGATAGGCAGCCTTAAAATGTTGTATATTTTTATTTAAAGGTCATTCAGTTTTTTAAGGCGAATGAAGAGGTCTCTTTTTATCGTTTCAGTGATTTATTGAATATAGTTATAATTGAAAGTTCAATGAGCGTAAAATAGATTTTGCATGGCAGATAATTGTTTTATTTTTTCCTCTGATAATGCTAGTAACTTAGGCCATGGCCATACATGGTTGTTATTGACTCGGCAATTTGAAAACTGGATTAATTACAAAGATGAATTTGTGCCTTTGTTTTTTGATAGTAAGTTTCTAATAACCTTTTTGAACGCCAAGAAGTAAAACAATCTACCGTGCCCATGTCGCCACGGCAATGACAACATGGTTGAAAATCAACAGGGATTGAAAATAGAACATTACATACCTAGGGCGGTGAATTCGTGAATGTCGCAGATCGCAGGTGTTTGTGTATGTCCATATATATGCGATCGGGCTTTACTAATTACCAATCGTGGGTTGTGTAGGTAAAGTTTTACGTCTTATCTCGGCCAGCGCGGTAGCGGGCAGAAAGTCCCACTTACGCCCTAGGGTGACGTAAATACTTGTTGCAGTTTGAATTACAAAGTTTTTGATCATTTGGCGGCAGAAATACATCATCTGTGACAATTTCAACTATCACGGTTCATGAGATACGGCCTGGTGACAAACGGATAGAGGAGTCTTAGTAATAAGGTACCGTTTTTTACACTTTGGGTACGGAACCCTAAAAATGATCATTATATCATCTGAAACAGCGTCCATTACTAGACCTAAAGAGACCTAAAAGCTAAAAAGACTCGTGGAAAACTGTCCGCTGCCCGTGCGTCTGCGTCCTGTGATCTTCATAACTGTTCTTTAATATCGTTTTTCAGATAGTTTTAACCACGAATGGGGTAAAAAGTACTGAACGCTTCTTATCAAGTAAGTGTATCGTATACTTATACTGACTGGATATCCATAATTATGATAAACTATTAGAATGGCCGTTTTAGTTTTGATAAAATTTTTGCGGACAGCTACTGAACAACAAATTGTATAATAGTTATTTTAATAATTGTATCAATATTAAGTCTTTTTTCGAGTGCCTAGCCTATTATCAGAAAATATAAATAATAGGCCTTTGCCCAGCAGTGGATATTACGGGCTCAATATAATAATAATAATAATAAGTTCGGTTTACACTCATGTGAAATTGTCAGTTCCTGATAATAGATATTGTCAGGGTCTCTACACTCACTAGATAGTGAGTGTAGACCGCTTAATACAATAATATGTCTCATGCACGAGAGTATTAATAATAGGAAGTGGCGCTAGTTTTGCATGATATGTCGCTTTTATTGCTTTAACTAAAAGTCTACACCCCATGCCAAAAGTATGGAAACAAAGTTTATTCTTTGAATATTTAAAGTTTTCAATAAATTATTCCTTGTGTAAATGTTAGTAACCGTTAGGCCAGCCCCAAAAGATAAAAAAATAGAACATTCACTATTAAAACATTTGCATATTGTAAAAAAATTACCTAACTCCGGGACAAAGCGCATGACGTCGTTTTTTTATTGCCTTTCTACAAAATGTTGCACTGGAAATTTTCATAAGCAGAATTTGCGTTATTGAGTATTAAAATGTTTATACCTAATCATTTTTATATTGTGATTTGGTAAGTTATTCCGTAAGGAAATCACAGGTTTGTATAGTAATATAAGCTTGTTTCCATACTTATCTAAGGTGTAAAAATATGTAACGGTTTATTTTGATATTTATTTCCATGTTACTAATAACTGATTTTACAAAGGCATAAGGCTTACCACTGAAGCGGAACGGTGAAAATAAACCAATCAGGCTGCGTGTTTGTGAAGCCTAAAAGAAGTGCATTCAAATCTGAGGAATATCATTGGTCCAATTTACACAGCTCTGCTCCAGTGGACAGACAGCCTTATCCACGTGTGTTTTTTACAGATGTCAATTTTGACGGTCACCCAATTTTGCGCTCACCGAAAAGTAAGTAATCATTTTAAAAACACGCATAATAAAATAAAGACGGGTGAACATTCGTTCGATTCATCGATCGATTCGATTCTCAGTCCGACCAAAAAGAGTAGAAATTAAAAAGTGGCAATACTGTAGTGTCGTCCCCGTTTTCTTATATTGATTAGCTGTGCTGTGTTTGTAAGTCTGCTGTGTCATCGTAGCTCTGAAACGGATGAACAAATTTGAGAGCGTTTTCGTAAAATGGAAAATCTATCCTGGAGATGGTTCTTGGCGATGTTTTTTTTTATGGGAGTAGGAATTAGTGAGATGATGAAAGCCAATATAAAAAATGCAAATTTTATTGTTTCATTTATATAAGCAGCTTTTTCTAACCCATTCCTTAAATGAGGGTGACATGATGACCAGCGAAATGATTTTTTTTTTAAATTTTATTCTCATATAAAAAAACGCACAAATGCTTTCAGTTACGTAGGATTTAGTTTTTGGACACCACCGAATATTTGGGTCGCAAATAAAATTATTGGCAGTACCATGAAACCGTTCAACTTTACCTTTGCCGCTCATTTTCCCGCTATGCCAAATATACATAAGTTCAAGTTGCGTTAAATATTAGCTTTACACTTCATAAATTTGTTTATTATTCACTAATTAAAATATTCGGACAGTTTATTTTGTCTAAGCTTATTGGATTAGCGGGGCAAATAAACACGTACCTATGGCAAAGTTGAACGGTAAAACGGTATTATACGCGTGTTAACGCGAGTAATGTCTAATTTTGACATTAAATAATAACTTTTTCATTATTAACCCTTAAACACCTAGGCAAGGTCCTCAGGACCAGACAAATACAAAATTTGTGAACAACTCATCGCATGTTCATGGCACGGACCTCCGTGACCTTGTACCTTTCCTCGCTGCCGTCTCAGTGCCAGCCATGTGTTCAACGCGTTTGGATGTGTGCCTCTGTGAATTTGGTGAGGATAAAACTGTCGTCAGTGGTCTCAGCGACCTTGCCTAGGTGGTTTCGTATTATTTCTTGCTGGTCTCTGAGACCTTGCCTAGGTGGTTGCGATTATTTTTATGACGTTGTAATTTTCAATACTTGAACGCATTTCATGTTTAGTTTTATTTAAAAATGCTTCTTAATGACGTCACGGTCGAAAGATGGTTACGAGAAGTGCCCTCCAATGAAGATGACTTGCCAGATGATGAAGGTAGCGATTTAGAATCAAACAAAGAACCACCAGGGTCTTTAGATGGATGTCATTTCGGCTTCGGCTTTAGTCATGTTCTGCTATAGTCATGTTCTGATGACGAAGTGCTATTATTACAGCGACGATCGAAACCTAGACCGGTAGTGCAGCAAGATTACGAACAATAATTTGCTTCAGACGACGAAGTGCCATTATTACAACTGCAATCAAGACCTAAAAAGAAGAACTATTTCTGCAAGAATCGCTTTCGGTGGGCATCTGAACCACCATCACTATTATCAAGGACCTTACAACATACTGTACCTAGTCAATGAAGCACAGGGTATCAAACAAGCTTACCGCGATGTATTGACCTCTACATCGAGCCCACTGGACAAGGACATCTAGCAACAGTTCTTTACGGGATCTATATAATCAATATCAACAATATCCTCAACAAAGATACAGACTTATCAGCACAGATGAGTCCCAGGCAATGCTGAAGAACGATTGCAACTTCGAAAATGTTGCTCAACTTGTGACCCCAAAAAGCAGCGGAAGACGCAGTACGTATGAATTGAATGCAAGAAACCAATCTGCATTCAATGCTCGAAACGTATGAAATGTGTATCAATTGGCTGTCGCAAGATACGGCTATAAAAATTATTGGTTTTACATAAAAATTATACCTGATTAGCTTGACTGATTATTGTACTTTAAGATTTATCAAGAAAAAAATATATAGTTTAAGAATATTTTGTGATCTCGTGTTCCAAAATTTAAATTTATGTTTGTTAAAACATTTCAGGGAACGTGACTAAGTTAAAGAAATGGCTATTTTAATAGCTTGCAATTTTATAAAAAAAACTAGTTTTTATATAATATTTATAGCTGATTTGCTTGACTAATTATTGTACTTCAAGATTTACCAAGAAAATAATAATAACTGTCAGAATATTTTGTGATCTCATGTTCCAAATGTTTTAAAAATTTTTTTTCGTAAAAACGTAAGGGAATGTGATTATGTCAAGTTTAAAGAACATATTGTTAATTAATTTTGTATCGATATTTGGTAATAAATACCTAAAACCGTTAAAGCGGTAAATATTATATCAATGTACCTCTAACATAAATACTTAAACCTATTTTAGACCCATTTCAAGTAGAGGTCTCCATGACCTCTCGTAGGTGGTTGTGCTAAAGAAATCGGACGTAGGTAGTTAAGGGTTAAAATAAAACGATTTAAACGGATTACATCACGTATATTAATTATTCTCTAGCTAAATAGCCTCCCCGACGTTACTTTCTAGTTACCGTTGTCACACGTTGACTGACTGGCACAATTTTTCTCTGTCAAAGTTACATAATTATGTGCATACTACTTAGTTTATAATTATGAATAAATAATAATATACACTTAAAAAAAAACATAATTATGTTCACACAGTCTCGGAAAACAAAGAAAATATTATTTTTCATTATTTCTTCCTATCTTCTCATACTTTATTTTCTTCATAGATCCTTCCTGGCACATAGGCCTTCCGAACTTGCACATAGAAGTAGCAGACTCAGAGGAAAGTAAGTACTTACTTGAAGTATTTATTATTCTTTACAACAACTTTAACAGGAAAAATATGTTATTGACCGACCGAGCGAAGCGTCTACGTTTTAGTTTGGCCAGGAAATACTCCGTATGTCCGGATGTTTTGATGTTCGGATGTCCGTTTGTCCGGATCTTGCAAATGGCGGAGCTTAAAAAAGTCAAATTTCTTCTATGCTAGTCTAAGATAAGATCTATTGAGCACATTTATTTATTTCTTATAGCTTTAAACGAATAACTTGCGTCAGATAAAAGAAACAACTCATGTCCATTTCTTTCACAGGAGTTATGTCCAAAGCCAAAACAACCATACGTGGAAGACTATCGGGAAGTTAGTATGTCTAACTGAACTAAAGTAAGTTATTTTTTTACCGACTAGGAAAAGAGGAGGTTATCAAGTTGACGCGTATTTTTTTTAATTTGCTCCCTAGCACAATGGGAGCTTAGAATCATAGCTTCAGGAAATCGACAAAACTTCTTAAACTTTATATGCACGTATATAATTTTTAACGACTTTTTTAGAAAGTCACAGAGGTTCTCCTATAAGAGGAATTATTTTCGTTGAGGTCGTTTTACGTTACCTAATGTTTTACATTTTTATGTTTACTTATAGAGCTTAACCCCAAACGTCCTCCAATCGTGCAGGATAGGCCGAGAGACGTGTCAGTGTGTACGTATCTAATGATTAAAATAATTTTGCTCTCCTATTTGTCACTTTTTTTTCGATTAAACCACGATTATTTTATTTACCTAATTATTTCCACTTATAGATCTTAAGCCCCAGCGACCTCAAATTGCGAGGGAAAGACTAACAGACTCATCAGAGGGTTTGTACCTAATTGTAATTAGGTATACATATTAGCTTGTATTCATATTTTTGCTAAAACTTAAATGATTCTAATATTGGGATCCACTTGATAGCTTATATGTCAATGAATGATATTGTTACCTATTGTATAGAATATTAAATTCTTGTTTACATATGTTTATAGAGGTTAAGCCCAGCCGTCCACCAATTGCGAGGGACAGACTTCAAGACTTATCAAAGGGTTTGTATCCAATAATTACCTATATCTATTTGCTTATCTAGTTGACCCCATTTAATTTATTTGTTGTCCGTATCGGAGAAGGTGTCTAATATCGTGCAAAAGTTATAGTCCTAATATCCGATAGGAGTCATTTCGATTCCGCAAAAAAGCAAGTTATTAAAAACGCGGTTCCACTGACGTTGAAAAAGTTTCATATGATGTGTATATTAATATAATTGCTAACATTACAAATGGTACATAACGTGTTTTTGAATATCGTGAATTCGGCCATCTTTGCCATATCGGGTTTATTCGCCCCGCAAATCAAATAAGTTCAGACAAATAAACTTCGAATATTTATATTAGTATATGTAAATGTGTTTTTTAGGGATTTCTACGTTTTACGCTAAATATTTTCATATACTTTTATTATAATACTATCGCCACTATAATTTACAGAAAGACCAATCATGTACACCAAAGGAGCAATATACGCATCTGGTAAGTGAAATGCTCCTTTTGTGAAATACCGGTAAATTCAGATTCAGTCTTGTAAAAGTGCCCTTGTGGTCTACTTGCAGATGCAGAATAAACTTTTTAATTTGATTTCGATTTAGTGTGCTCGTTATACTATATCTATGTTTGCAAAGGAACAAATTAATCCCGTTTGACCTTCGCAAATGTCGGCTGAGAATAAAATACAATGGACTATTATTGCCTCAATAGGAAATACATAAGAACATAGACATGTATAATAGGCTAGTTGACTCATGTCAAATTGTAATAAACTAATGTTTATTCCGTTCCGTTATTTTTCAATTCATACAAGTGAAAGATGGCTGAAAAAAAAATGAATTTGAAAATATGGTTTTTAATCTGTATTTTGAAATGCTTAAAACGCTGTCCGCCATTTTCGCTTATGATAGTGACGTCATTGATCATGTAAACAAAACTGAAAGTCTACTTTGACGACGTCGAATAGTGCCGTCCCTCTCGATCTCCTGTCAAAAGTATATTGGAGTGAGCGGAATGGCACTATACGACGGTCGAATTTCGAATATTTACAGGTAATTCTATGTCACGCCACAGATTAGCAAAAGGGAAAAATGGTGGACGGCGTTTTTGACTGTTTAAGAAATTTCCAATTTTCAATCCATAAAATTTAGCTTTCTAGCTTTCAGAAAAATACAAGACATTTTTTTTTGAGCTAGTAAGATCATTATTAACCATTTCAAATATATTTCAAAACTGGGTCAACTAGCCTATTACAATAGAGGTAAACTGTTGTTTACCTGTTGGTGATGTTATTGTTAAAGAGCAATCTCTTTCAGACAACATTTGTGTAGTGGATTGTAAAATAAAACTTCTGAAAACAGTTTATGGGTATTGTTTTTTATTAGTAGCCTTTGTACTCGTAAATTGCGACGCGATTGGTCGTGGAGAGACTAAAAGGCGCGCTAGCAAACGTGAAACGAAGATAGAAAATGAAATGAAATCGTATACTTATATCTGTCCTGTTAAAGCAAATGGCGATATCTAAAAGAAAAACACTACGGAATTGTTAATACCATCGTATAGCTTAAAACATTTTGCATCTGATGACCTAAACAGATTAGTGGTAGGTAAACAATTTATAGTTTTAGAACGAATTATCGAAAAGCAAATTGTCAATACGTATACCACCACCACCAGCGTTCACATTTCCGCAATTTTCCCGAAAGGTCCGAAAATTTGTAAATGCCATTCGCTTTATGGAGGTGATTGAAATTGAGTATTTATTTTTATATTTGTGTGTACCTATGTATTCTACTCGCCTAAACAGCTGGACTTTAACAATGATTGTACACTAGTGGCTGATCGTTACATTATCCTTGATTAAAAAAAAAAAAGAGTAACAATTATTCCACGCGGAACAAGTTCGAACCGTCTAGTAGAAGAATAGTTTATTTTATGTTATTTGAGTGTGTTCCTGTATTGGTTATTTTTCTTCACAGATACGGAATCCGAGTTGGAGGAAACTAACAAGAGAACGGATCAATTAAGCATGATGAAAAATCTTGAAGAAAGTATGAATATCGATTTTATTATAACTCTAAAATTGTATCGTAAAGAGCGGTCACGACTTCAGGAAAAAGCTTATTAGAGTGTTTTTTTATTATTAATTTGATTACAATGCCATCTATCGTCTAGTTATACATACGTCGATACGGTTCTCATGTATTTCCCATTATTTACGATGACAGTATTTTCAACCGTAAACTTACAACACTTTTATTGTCCCCACATGTGTTACTTTTTTTCAAGTATTTGTAATATTTCCAAGCATTGATGTGGTTCTCCACAGGTAAAAACTCCGATTCTGAGTTGGATGAAGCAAGCGAGAAAATCAAACAACTGCGCCTTTTGAATACACTAAGAAAAAGTACGTATTTGCTTAAATTTATTTATTTTATTTATTTACAAACATTTATGGGTGCGCATTTTTTCACTTAACGATTGATTGTAATTTGTCATAAAATCGTTAGCCATAACTCTGATATTATTATCTTTACAGAGATGGGTGATTATCTCAGCGAAAAAAAATTGCGGCGGAATTGATAACTATAGTGTGAAACAATTGTTTTAAAAGTTTTAATTTTTTTCTGAAAAGAAGACACTAATTTTTATCTTAAGCCAAATCGCAAAGTTTTGTAAAAGTCATTTATGATTAATAATTATTTTTTTTGCGGTAAAATGATAATTTTGGTGCGGCGTCCAGTATTCGTTGTTCCTCATTAATGTCTTTGATAGAGCCATAACAACAATGTTTTAAACTAAAATTGCATTTATTTATAATCTGTATTAGTTTAAGTATCGTATAAGGATATATAAATAAAGATTAATACATAAATAGATACTCAAAATTGAGCACTAAAAGTTGTCCGGGTGAAATTGTCAATTTTGGTGGTAAATATTGAAAATGTGTTTATGGTTAAACGAAACGCAACAAGACCAACATCCGTGTGTTAACCTGTTCGTTTAGTTCTGCTCCGGCATTGAGCGATGACACACATGTCGTAACTGGCTGGATTTGTCCACTCAGCACGTAAGTATCTAATTTTGGTGTGTTCAAAATACTTTTTGACACAATTTTTGTGGTATATGTTTCTAGTGACTTAGCAATAATTGACTGTGTGTGAATTGTGTGTAAGACGTGTTAAAGGTTTCCTTTTTTAAATATAAAGTTAAATTGGAAGTAAATAATACAGATATTTTTTAAATATTTTTTTAATCTCTGTTTCTAATTTTGGTGGATCAATTTTGGTGGTTTTGGTGGTAATTTGTAACTCGGTGTAGTTATTTGATTTCAAGTATAAACACAATACATCTAATATTACAAGCTGTCGGTGAGGGTAATACTAGATTAGATTATGCTTATGCTGGTGGCGGATTCTATAGCTCCTATCCTTTCTTATATTACTATTTTTTCTTTCCCATCTGGCACGTTTCCTACAATTTGGAAATGCGCCCATGTGATTTCTCTCTCTTAAACCCCTAATCCGTCGTACTTGTCGCAGTATCGTCCTATGTCCATTCTTCCCATCTTATCCAAAATCATTGAATCCTTTGTAAATCCACGTCTCTCATCACATCTAGATAGACTTGTTCAATTCTTTAGCACAACCACCGCTTTGGTTAAGATCACCGACGACAATCGTCTTATGATTACCTCTTTGGGGGGCAACAGCGGGTTCGAGTTGATGACCGATTTTCTAGCTGGTGTGATCTGTCTGCTGGTGTCCCTCAAGGGGGCATGCTCTCTCCATTACTCTTTTCTGTCTTCATTAACGGAATCACCAAGTCACTCTCCTCCTCGTTCCATCTCTATGCAGACGATTTGCAGCTTTATGCGGCGGCCAGCATTAATGATTCTGGCTCCTTGGTTTCGTAAATCAATTCAAACCTGGAATCAATCCGTGCTTGGGCTTGATTCTTTGATGGTTTGATGAAGAATGCCAAGAAGTCGCAGGCTATTGTCGTTGGAAGCCCACATTTTATTTCCAAGCTTTCAGATCAAGTTAAGCCAGTTATTTTCTTTGATGTACGCCTGTACCTTTCTCTTCTACTGTAAAAAAAATTGGATCAATCTTTGTCATGGGCACCTCATATTTCTGAGATCAGTAGGAAAATTTTCGCGTCCCTTCATTCATTGAGGTGTCTGCAGAATTTCCTTCCTCTTTATACGAAGATCATGCTTCCCCACTCTCTTTTGCTTTGGTCTCCGCAAGTTTGATCTTGTGTCTCAATACCGCGCTCAAGTTAAATAGCTTCCGATCCATCAGCGCAGAGACTTAAATGTTCTTTGTATTTTGTATAATGTCCTTTTCATTCCTTCTTCTCCTCCGTACCTTGCAGAGAAGTTTTTTACATGGCGGATGGTAGTGGCGATCGTCTGCGGTCAAGTGCGAATCTGGCTCTATCTTTCCCACTGCATAGATCTCACGTTTACGACGTGTCTTTTGCTGTGCGCGCCGTGAAATTATGGAATAAATTTTCTCCCGCCCTTATGCAGACGCAGTCCGTAGCATCGCTCAAGGGAAAGTTAAAGAAATTGTGGCTGTCGAACGAACGATTATTTGATTAGGTTGCTGTTTTTGTTATAATTATGATTATATTTATGTTATATGTATTTATATAGATATTACGTAATATGTATTAAGTACATTGACTGTTGGCCTATCTCTCTCTCATTTGGTTTTTGCATTTTCATTTTTTACTATGGTAAAGTTATCGTATTATACATGTTGCTTGGTTTGTCTACCATATGTGTGTTTAACACTAATTTACTCGAAGGTAAATTAGAAGAAATCCCTTAAAGGGATAAGTTCGCTTTTGTACATGCTTATTTTTTTTAAATGTATATTTGGTATTGTGTACAATAAAGTGTTTAGATACATTACATGCATACAATTAATCTAAATCATTACTTTTGCTATTCATAATTGATTAATTTTTTTAGGATGGCTAATCGCAAGAAAAATCAATCAAGAGAAGAAGTCCTCGAAAAGAAAAAATATATTGTTGTTACAAACGAGTTAGTGATTGTATTTTCATAGATATTTTGGTATAATTAAAAATAATTAATAAAACATTTACTTTCTTTTCATTTTTCCTTATTTTCATTGAAAATTATTAATTTTTAGCACAAGTAACTAATTTTGGTGTAGATGTACAATTTTGGTGGCCAAGATTTCTAATTTTTGTGGACACAAGCAATTTTGGTGGTAGGCAAATTACTAAAATCATAATATCTCTAAAACTATTATGTATAACAAAGGGCCATTACTACACAATATTGGTTATGACTTTATTCGTATTATTGATATATAATTTTGACTCTAACATCAAAAATAAAAAAAACCACCAAAATTAGGTAAATTTCGAGCTTGTTGAAATTCACCCAGATATATTATCTTTACAGTGATATTATTATCTTTGGGTTTTGAGAGTAAAACCTTAGCTTATGTTACCTTTTTTTCGCTGGGAAAATTCGTTACGTATCCCGTCCGATCTGAGGTTCGGAACAGGTATACAGCTACCGGGTAGATCCGGTGTACCCATTAAAAATCCAGAGCGTTTTCCCTCCATATCGCCTTAGGTGGGGTCCACAGGTCCTTAGGGGGGCTCGGCCGAGGGAGAGTATCCCGGTACCTTTCAACATGACGTCATGGCGTTTTTTATTTTATTGCATGCCTGTGAAAAGGAATTGCTAGCCTCGTATCCTTATCATACTACGGTAATACCTACCCATTTTACTGGCTTGTGTAGTAATGTACTCTTCTCCACAGGAAAGTCTTCAGACTCTTCCGACTCGTCCGACTCATCCGACTCGTCTGACTCCAATTCAGATGAAACTAGCCAGAAAATATTACAACTACGCATGAAAAATTCACTTAAACAAAGTAAGTATGTAAACCTTTCAATATAGCAATTTGGAGAAAATATATGGCTTTCAAAATACCAAAAACGAAAACTATAATATATTTATTGGCCAACTTTGCCCTAACGGATTATTTTTCCCGCAGTGTCAAATATAAGTTGGCATCTTGGGATCATTTCCGCCAAAGACCAACCTTGGTTAGAGTTAGGTTAGTGTAGGTTTTAGGTTTTTAAGTTGTCTTACCACTTAATTTGAATGTTTTTTTTTACTAAATAAATATTCAAATGGGTTAAAATAATCGCTCGTTAAGCTAAATAAAAATATGTGTATTAATATATTTTACTAATGAAATAAA
The DNA here is from genome assembly GCA_905147355.2 of Apotomis turbidana. Taxonomy (NCBI): domain Eukaryota; kingdom Metazoa; phylum Arthropoda; class Insecta; order Lepidoptera; family Tortricidae; genus Apotomis; species Apotomis turbidana. The sequence continues at coordinate 17,149,932 of LR990301.1, read as the reverse complement.
CAGAACATTTTTAGTTTGTTTGAGGTTATTTGGCCAGTAATGGCAAAGTAATCCAAAAGTGGGCAAAGTTGGGTGGTCCAATAATTCAACAATATTACCAATTTTAATACTAAGTCGTGTTCCATTGAACTATATGTGGATGGCTTCATCATTATTAGGTCTTTGTTCCATATATTTTAATGGCGCTTACACCTCTACGCTGGCGCTAGAATCAAGGTTATTGCACATAGTTACAGTATAGTAAATTCCACCTACTTTTTCCCCTCTTAAGGAATGATTTCCGTGATAAAAGCTATCCAATGGGACTCAAACTATCTCCATACCATTCATAAAAACCGATCCATTTCCATACCATTGATTTACATTCATCAATATTTCGGCCTATAAAAAAACCGGCCAAGAGCATGTCGGGCCACGCTCAGTGTAGGGTTCCGTTGTTGCACATCCTTCAAAATAGACGGGCTTAAAACAGTGGTTTAAAGGCCGAGGTTTAAATTACGACAAAGATCTCAAGCTCTATAAAAAGGTCGTAAACACCAAAGTAACTGTAAGTACTTATTACCTTCTAGAAGTTATCGATTGTATGCGCCAGATTGAGCAAAATGTTTTAATACAGTAGGCACTTAACTAATATGTGTAACGTTCGAAGTATAAGGACACCGCGCGGCACTTACGTCATTTTAAAGAAAATTATGAATTTTTGCAATAAAAACAGCTTGACTGATTTTATTCAATATAGTTTTTTTCATGATTTTTTCCATAATTTTTGACCCTTTCTAGTACTAATGATCACGGAGCTAAGCCGCGGACGGACAGACGGACAGACGGACAGACGGACGTGGCGAAACTATAAGGGTTCCTAGTTGACTACGGAACCCTAAAAAACAAGTTTTTAAGGTGGAACACCGGGAATGTCCCTGAGAGTAATAAATCAAAAAAAAAAGAGTCATTTATTCTACTACATTAAATTATTACAATAACTTAATTTTACATTTATTAGTTATGCAGTAGTCGCCTCTTCTGCGTAGGCCTCCCCCAATTCCTTCCAAAGCTCCCTGTCTCTACCTTTTACCATCCAGTGTGGCCCCAATCTTTCAATAAATATGTCTATTGTCTACCCTCTTCTTTTGGCGGCCTCGCTTCCTTGATCCATCTCTCGGGGTCCAATCTATGACTTATTTTGTCCATCTGTTGACTCATTCTGCATTATGACCTCCCCAATTCCATTTAAGGAACCCCTCTCTATGATATCGGTCACTTTAGTAGTTTTTCTAATATTTTGGTTACTCAATCAGATATTTTAATTCCCAGCATGCTCCAGTCCCTGAGAGTACCGACGAATTTATTCAAAACTATGTTTGATAGACATATAAATTTATGAAACATGTAATGTCTCATTTTTTTTTTAATGTGGGTACACCACAATGGGTATGTTTGATATAGTTATAACTTTGAAATATTATATTTTACAGACACAGAGTGGGTAGATGACTTAAAAAAATACATAAGAATCCTCGCCGGCACATACAACAAGAATTCTATGACCAAGCATATAAGACCTGTCATTAAAAGTAAGTGTTCCACATAATAGTAGTTTATGCCACTGTTACATAATGAGAACTCTTAAAACTCAATACCACTTCACCGCATTTGGTGTCGAGACCCTGGGCCCGTGGGGTCCGAGCGCTAGAATTCTTTTTAAAGAGCTTGCGAAACGGCTCATCGACACCACTGGTGACCAAAGGGCTGGCAGCTTCCTCGCTCAGCGTCTTAGTATAGCAATACAGCGAGGTAATGCTGCCAGCGTCTTTGGTACAATGCCACGGGGGCCATTTTTAGACTTAGTTTAGATTTAGTTTTAGATTTAGATAAGACTTATTTTAATTGCTTATTGTTTATTTTGTTGTGTTATATTTTGAATTAATAAAATTGTATTTTAATTTTAATTTATTTGACATGTACATAATTTACAACAATGACAATGTATGACCAATACAAAAAAATAAATGATATGATATGAAAAAAAAAATTAAAACACAAGTGTGGTTTTATTAAACGAGCCGAAGGCGAGTTTCATAATAAGATCACACGAGTGTTTTAAGACCTAATTATGTAAAGTTGTATACACGTCATCAGGTCAGCTTCAAGATATCAAATTAATACAGTAATTCACGTAAACTACATACTTACCCACATACAAACATATACATACATATATGCCTTGATACGACAATTTTATTAAAAGGTGGTTAAAATTGACTTTCAAGATTTGGTACAAACTCTGTTACAAGTGTAGCTAATAAAATCGTTTTATTAAATAATAGAAAAAAAAACAAATTAGTGAAACAGTTGCATAAACTTTTGTAAAGGCGCGTACACATTATGCCCGGCAGCAGGTAATGTAGACTCGCCTTTAGATTATTCCTAAGTACATAATAATATTCATTATTAGGCATTTATTTCATAGTGCCGATTTCACACGAGGGCAGAACAGAACAGTGGGCAGCACGGTGCTGACTGTTTGAACGCACAGTAACTATTCTGTGCGTTCAAACATTAGCAGTGCTGTGCTGCCCACTGTTCTGACTCACTGTTCTGCATTCGTGTGAAAAAAGGTACCCACGTTTGAATGGTTCGTACGAAATCCAAAAGCTGCTTCATATTATGCCGGCTCCACATGTTTGGCAAACATACAGGACGCAGTTATACGTTAGAGTGAGCACGACATAGTTCCGTTTCACTCTAACGTATAACTGCGTCCTGTATGTTTTCCATTGTTTGCCAAACATGTGGAGCCGGCATTAGACAACCTGTCTCGTGGGACAACCAAAACTTACTCAAAGGAGAATGGGCAGACTGGGACCATCCTCCAATAGCAATAAGATATATATCGTTGGAAAGCTATTTTCAATTGGAACAACAATTTCTTTCTGTCATTGCCCTTAAAAACCTTGTATAGTAAGTAAGTACATTGACACTGTGACGAGCTTCGTTTTAAGACTGCGCCGAGCGAAATGTGAAAAATAGGCAGTTGCCGTTAAGTAGATAACGTCAACACTAGTTGTTTAATCCATTTCTAAACTATAAATGGTAAATCGCCAATAATTAGCCAATGTTCAATAACTGGCCACGTTAAACTAAAAATGAACTCTGTTCACCTACAAACTGAATTCGTTTTATTATATCGTGGCCAGTTATTGAAGGGCGGCCAGTAATTAACAGCTTATACTAAAATGAATTATATTTATAGGTGAACAGAGTTCATTTTTAGTTCGAGGTGGCCAGTTATTGAACGGTGGCCAATTATTGGCGATTTACCCTATTTAGCACTTCGAAGAATGTGTCAACAAAAACTCCGTGGAAAAATTATAAGATTAATATTTTACACTAAAAACTAAGTGAAGTTGGATGAAAACTGTAAAATCGTAAGCAGGCGTTAAGTGTTTTTTTTTTATACATTAACAATGGAAATATATTCTGATTTTCAGTTCAATAAAAAGATGAATGTTTAGATAATAATTTGTCCGCATCAAATATTTCAATTATTGTTTGGTATTAAAGGTCCAGATTTATCAAAAAGTGCTTTTGAATCTCCATACATTTTTACTATGGCGGCCGTGCGCCGATCTAAATACGCATTCCCCGCGCTCTATGGTTCAGTCGCTAACGCTCGGCGCAGTCTTAATAGTAGTTGTTACATAGTTAGTTTTGTTTGTCAACAGATCTCCTGCCACAAGTATTATTTTATGGTTACTAGGAGAGCCCAACCTTTAATTTAATTGTAAAATACTATAAACCAATGAAATACTTTTTTTTTAGTCGATGATTTATTCTAACAATACTTCTGATAACTTATTACTCGCGAAGTTGGCAAAGTTGGGTGAATATGTGTGGAGGGGCACTTCGCTGCGGAAACCCATACTTCGGCCAACTTCGGCCAACTTCGGTCAACTTCGGTCGACTTCGGTCGACTTCGCGAGTAGTGTTGGGCTTAAAGGTTACAGGAAATTAGAGTATGGCGGTCTTTACAGGTCTCGAGCGCAGCTACTTTGTGAAAATAAAGGATATAGACGGTAATTTTTATACGAAATTCGTTAAAATTTTTCGGTAAAAATATGGTGGTAAAAATTACCTGTAGGTTTTATTATTATTTGGTTTAACCCTTCATATCCTTAGGCACAGATCTGTGCAGATCATTTGTACCTTACGTTAAAATATCAGTTGATTTTAATTTCATTAGCAAATTTTTTACATGCCAGGGCTAATAAGAAATGATAGTGATATAATGCTGTTACTCAGCAATTTTTAGCAGCGAATGGCTCCAAGATGTACTGTAAAAATGTTGTTACTCAGAACCTGTGTGCTACTTGGGAAAATCGCTAGTAGTCACATGTACAACATCTCAATATTAAGTTGGATTTTAGTCTGCTTCCCCAAATATCATACCTTTACATTTTATATGTACCTATATTTGGTTTAACAGTTGGTAAATACGGTAAGCTCAATCCTATTTTTAATTTGTTTTGGATAAAAAGAAACATTTTTATTAACAGAACATGCATTTTCATCTTCGAAATCCACGTCAAGTAGGTACACACAGCAGCACATATTGAAATCATTGGCAGGACATAACATATTACAGTAATTACACTTTTATAATAAACTAAACTTATAATGTACTTACAGTTGTGCTATTATGAAATTTTAAGGATGCATTTTTTTTATAAATCTCATATATAACCGGGAATTGAATCTGGTTAAAATTCTGTAAGTAATCACATGTCGTCTTGTATAACATTCTTTGCACCGATTTTGACCTATTTATGTATGACTAGCATTAACCCGCGGCTTCGCTCGCGTGCCTATATAATATACATCATCCTACGGGAACAATGCTCTTTTTTTCAGGATTAAAAGTAGGCTATTTGTTAAGTTAGGGTATAATCTCTGCATTTCCCACATGCATATCCGTCCAGCCGTTTTAGCGTGAAGAAGTAACAAAACATACACAGTAACAAAACACACTGTCGCAGTATGGTGTCAATGGGCCGTTCCACGAAACGATAAGGTCCTTTCTAAATAACCGTAAACAAAGTACTTACGTCTGTGATTCGAAGTCAAGTTTGGAGGCAATAGGTGATAGTGCGGTGCCCCAAGGGTCTGTTGCCGGAAATAACCTATTTTTGATACTCGTTAACGATATCACGACAGCATGCCCCGACCACGAATACGTTATGTTTGCTGACGACACATGTATCATTGTCAACGCTAATGATTTTGATATACTAAGATCGAAACTTTGTCACGTCATAAATGAAATTTACAAATGGTTCTCTGCTAATGGCATGTCTTTAAATTTAGAAAAAACAAATATAGTTCACTTTCAATTAAAATCGTCAACCAAAGACAAACTTAACATTGTTTTGAACAATACGGCAATCCCCCAAGTGGAAACTGTTAAGTACCTTGGTTTTCAGATCGACGCCGGCCTGACGTGGGCACCGCACATTCAGACGACCTGTGACAGGTTGTCTTCAGCTTGTTACGCGTTGTCCCGGATCGCGCCTAGTCTATCCACCGAGAACCTAAAGACTGCTTATTATGGATATTTTCATTCGATTATCACTCAGGGTGTGGATCTGTGGGGCACAGCTGCCGATCGAGATAGACTCTTTAGAATCCAGAAACGCGCCCTGCGGATAATCGATGGAAAACCCATTGACCATCCCGCACGATCTCTTTTTAAAAAACATAAAATCCTGACGTTGCCCTGTGTATACATTTTAAATGCATGTATGTATGTCAGGAGAAACCTCCATATGTACATAAGCAGCGCGCCAGCCCGCTCACGCCCGGCCCGCCGGCCGCCCGTCCTGGTTGCGCCGCGACGCCTGCTCGCCAAGTCCAGAAAGTCACTCAGCGTCATGGGAGTAACTTTGTACAACTCACTGCCGATCGATATAATCGATTCAAAAAGTGAAGAGATCTTTAAAAAGAAGCTTAAACTGTTACTTACTGAACACGCGTACTATAACATAGTTGAGTTTATTGAAAAGTCGACAGAGCGCTGACCCAAAACAAATTATATAATTATAATGATAATCTATAACAAATTATAATGTTAATTTAATAATAATGTATATTGTAAAATGTGTACTTGTTAATTTAATAATAATTTATATAATGTATAAATTGTATTAGTATGACATGACTTGTAAAATGTATATATTTTATTAATAAAAATCTGAATCTGAATCTGAAAACACAGACTTTTGCTTTTCTAATATTACTGGGAAATACTTTTTATTTTATCATAACTCCACTTTATCAAATCAAACCGAAAACTCAAGCACTCGAATCAAGCGATCTCAGCTTTTACTGAACCAAATAAAGTTCACTTCAAAATTCATAACTCGAAGTGAAGCTAAGACACCGGGATATGTGTGCATTTTATTTGTATAAAGCTTTTATAATGTCCCGAGCCTCCGCTTATCGATTTGGGATATTCGAGATTGGTTTAATGATTCTAAGCCATGTTCTAAGTTACGTCATGTTCTATTGTAAGATATTGAGGTTCTCTTCGTTGATGAATAAAAAATGTATTATTCAGAGCCAGATAAACGTTATTCAGAATTCTGAAATGACTTATTATTGAAAAGCTTTAATGTATTTATTACGGATGCAGGTATCCCGTCCCAACGCGCCGCCCGCCTATAGGTACCGATTGACGACGATCGAGATGCCACCAAATACTATTTTTTTTATCTATTAGGATAACACGGGTCTCTATCCACACCTCAAAAGCAAAAAAAGAACGCCCTAATAGGATCACGTGTAGCTGTCTTTCAGTCCGTCTGTTACAATCGATTTGCTGCAAAACTACTGGACCGATTAAATTACAATTTGGCGCAAATGCTTTCAAGAATTTTCATGACCACAAATAAAATTTGAAAATCGGTGGCATATTCGTAATTAACGTCCCAACAAACCATAAAAATTACACCCGTACTCATATTTAGTCATTTCAACCCCATCGCACCCCAACAGGCGACCCGACCCGATAAACCATAAAAACAATACCCATGCTGATTTTGAGACTTTGTCACCACATTTCTACCTTTTAGGGGTTGAATTTTCAAAAAACCTGAAACACGTGTTTACTCATTTATCGTTAGGAATACTCCTGTGAAGTTTCGAATAAAATAGTCTAACTAATCTTGTTTCCCCATACAAACTTTGGAACCCCATTTCACCCCTTTAGGGGGTGAGTTTTGAAAAATCCTTTCTTAGCGGATGCCTACGTCATAACATCTACCTGCATGCCAAATTTCAGCCCGATCCGTCCAGTGGTTTGGGCTGTGCGTTGATAGATCACTATGTCAGTCAGTCAGTCACCTTTGAGCTTTATATATATAGATATTTAGAAAGAGATAATAATGCAGTTATTATTAAATGTTAAATCGACGCCGTGGTTCTTATGAACAGATTTCCTTGACTCTTATAGTTTGCGACTTCACCCTACTGACCCATTTGGATTGATCACCCGGTATACTGTCCCCTGGACAGAATAAGAACAAATTAAAGTTGACCCACCCTTCTAATATGTATATATTTACAGGTAAAGTTAACGTTAACTACGTCAGAACAGGAGCATAGGTTAGTAAATATATCCCAGTAACTATGGAGATAATAGAGAGAGATGTAACATTATCTATCCAAAAGGATCTAGGCGTAAATACTAAGTTATCGCAGGATTCCCAGGTCGCTCTTTAATAAGAAGTTTAAAAAATAACGCTGAAAGTAACGCCATTTATTGGACAATTTTGGTTACACCAAATACGGCTGTAATTAGAGGAGACCGAAGGGTTTTGAAATAGCGGTGAGTTGAGACACTGTCAATTTCTCGATATGTTGCCGGTTCGATAGACGCGCACTCAGTCTCCCCTACGGGACCATTAGCCCTAAAAGTGTTTAATTAGCTGGAATTAAGCTGTTACCTCTATGCTCTCTAATTGATATTTTTAATGTAGAAAACCTGCTAATTAATAATCGTTTCACAGGTCACGAAGAGAAATAGACGCAGTCCTAATTTTAATTATCGTGATTGTAAGATGAATGGAAAATAAAAGGAAAACCTTCGTCCTCTACCCTGATTTACGTTTCCAATCGAAAAATAATTAAAAACTCACTGGTTACGTGAAACGCCTTTAATTAATACAATAAATCAAGCTAGAAAGTGAAAATGTACGAAAACTCGGCGCTCTTTACCTCGAAATGTTATTCCAAAAGGCTTGGTACAATTTTTGGACGAAATTATATTTCTTTTCGATAGTCCTTGATGTAAAGATCTACAGCTTGTAGCAGCGGGTCATTAATTTGCCATGGGCTTTCCGAAATGTTTTTTTGAATGTCAATTTGACAATTCTCAATAATAGTGACTGGAGGGAGGCAAAGAGCCTTCGAAAATTGATAAAAAAAAAAGTCGATGGTTGACGCAAGCCCGGTCGCATGATTCGACACTGATGTCTGCCAAAAATTCAACGGTTTGACGTTGACAAGTGCCGACCATCAATAATTTTAATTTTTTTTAATTTTTTGGTTTTTAAACTATTTTTAATTTTAATTTATTTTTTTAATTTTCTAATGTTCGTTGATCGTTACAGCCAGGATTATGGAAATAAAAATATTTTTAGGTTAACCAAAAATTGTACCACAAGCCTATTTAAAATCCCTCTAATATTATTAACACCGAAGTCTGTGTGCGTGAATGTTTGCTACTTCTTTTCTTTACGCCTACACTGAAAAAAATTGCTCAACTAGTTTAACTAGTTTGAGAAATGGCCAAATTAAATTGTTCTTAGTCGTAACCAAAATTATGCAAATATACAACTTATTTTGGTTACTAGTAGCAGTAGTAGGTAGCCCTCAGTTTGTCAGTCTTCCGATTTATGTAACAAGCAGCGAACATTTGGGCTACTGTTAACATTTTTTTTTTCAGTGTAAACTTCTGAACAGATTTTGAAATTTAAGTTTATACTTATACACCGTGACCGTTAATAACCCGAAAGATTTAAACTAACGATACTAGAGCCTAATTAGCGTATATAAACTTATGTAACATGTAACAAAAACTCATAATTAAGGAGATATAAATTATTTAAAACAAATGTAAAGTAAAAAAATCTCCCGTCTAACACACCCTAACTCATGTCATTATGCCAATGTTCAAATTTGAACTCGTCAAAAGTGAAACATAGAACCCTGTAATATTGAGACAGCGACAAGTTGACACTTCTTGTCATAGAACAGAAGTCACAACATTCGCCGTCCGTCGTATGATTTCGGAGCGATTCGTGAAGTGTCATGCTCGCTCACTCTTCTTCAACTAAAGACTTGTTCACAAAGAAGTGGGCAATTAATATGATTTAATTTGTACTGAAATAGTAATTTAATTAAGACACATAATTAGACCCATGTTGATATAACATTATTTACTCGTTTTGTCGTCAAAAATACGTGGTTTAAATATTTCGGGTTATTAACGGCCACGGTGTATATAGTCCTTTTAAAAGGCATGGTTCCTGTTTCCCGTTACATAGTGTACCCTGATCGACCAGAGCGAAGCCGCAGGCGTAAGTTAGTAAAAAAAAAAAAAATTAATCTTTTCATTTCACTATAAGTCTACTACAAACTTCTGCTTAGACTCTAATCTTAGATTTAAAGATTATATCGAATCTAATTATATTAAATTTATTAAAGATAAATTGAGTTATGAATAGTATTTTGTAGTGGCAAGATCTCAAACATGAGTGTCATCTATAAATTTATGAAACATGTAATGTCTCATTTTTTTAGTGTGGGTACACACCATAATTTTTATATTAAACTATTGATACAAAAATCAAAGCTCAAAGAAAAATTAAAATGCTTAACCTGGTGGAAGAAACCGGGAATTCGATATTAAAAAAACCGTACCCAAATTGGTCCATCCGTTCGGGAGCTACGGAGCCACAGACAGACACACAGATACACATGTTAAACTTATAACATCCTTCTTTTTTCATCGAGGGTTAAAAATAGGTTTTTCACTTTTCAAAATTCGTGCGTAAAAATGATTTCTAAAAGATTAGTAGGTACCTACTGTGAAAACAGGATTTAGTGTAAAGAGAATTCTGCGAAAAATTTAGTTTGCCTAAAGTGAATTTGTGTTACATAATAAAATTAAATTACGCATGTAAACAGGGGTACCTATATGTATAAAAAAATCGAATTTAGTCCCCAAACTAAAGATGACGTCATTACGCCGCCAAAATCCTGTTTTTACATACTAAAATTAGATTCCTTGTTTAATATAAGACACAATAAGACAATATGTCGTAAGTGACTGACGTTTTCTATGAAATATAAGTCTTTTTATGACTACCTAGGGTAAAGAAACGCTTCAGGCCAGGGCATAATTACTGTTTATTCTTGCTTTAGTCCTCAAATTGGAGCCACAGACAAATTGTGTACCGACGGCTGTCGGGGAAATGCGTTAAGACTGTTCTACGCGAAAATAAATAATGGCAGAAGGCAGGAATTATGAGGTCCGCTGAAGAAACAGAGTAACTGTTTACGCAGAAATAATACAGGCTTTTTTAGGGTTCCGTACCCAAAGGGTAAAAACGGGACCATATTACTGAGACTTCGCTGTCCGTCCGTCCGTCCGTCTCCGTCCGTCTGTCACCAGGCTGTATCTCAAGAACGGTGATAGCTAGACACTTGAAATTTTCACAGATGATGTATTTCTATTGCCGCTATAACAGCAAATACTAAAAATAAAATAAAATAAATATTTAAGAGGGGCTCCGATACAACAAACTTCAAAAAGAGTCGGACTCGCACTTGCCCAATTTTTGATTATACAAGCAAAGTTCATTCCAAAAATAGATATTGCTATCGGTAGCTTTAAATAATCTAGAACTATTGGATCTGTGAGCTCTTGACCTCGCGACTTCAATTTGGCAGAATAGTACCAACATTAAAAAAACCGGCCAAGTGCGAAGTCTGACTCGCGCACCGAGGGTTCGATACAAATAGTTATCCCATATTAACTGGCTGGGTTAAGTTAAGTTTGCATCTGGTATACATGGCACCCGATGGAAATGAGGTGCAAAGTTAGCGCATCTTTTAGTATTCGTAGAAAGTATCATTTCATCTACAGCATTTTTTCTGAAACCATAAAATATTATTGAATGTTATAACAGATAGAAAATAAATGAAATATAGGCTTAATAGAAGCAGAAACTCTTATTTTAAGACACAGTACAATAATGATTACTAATATATAGAAGCGCCATGATACACATATTTTAATGCGTGAGAAAGAGAGGTATATCTCAACATTACTAACTTAATACAGGTGTCATCTGTCTCACACCAGCCATAAACCTAGGATTAATAATTAGAATTGACCTAGAATTTTTAACAATAACACAAACCTAACCTAATCTATAGATTGACATTTTCAAAATTTTTGATAAATGTTAGAAATGTCTACTTACTTAAGTACTTCAGCGAGTAAGTAAGTATCATCTAAAAAGCCAGATCTCAATTTAGAAATTAATCAAAACCAATTTTGACCGTATTGTTAACGTTGAATCGTAATTAGTAAACTTTCATTGAAAGATGATACTCGTAAATAATAACTTGGAATAATAAACCAAGAAACTCGAATAATATCGAAACACTCAGCCACGAAGTTGTATCAAGGACTTCTACTTGTTCTAAATTTAGAATTACAAGTGTGTTTCATAATTTTGAAGAGGCATTTGATCTGTACACAAGAAGAAAAATAGTACATTACTCACCTAGGGCGGTGAAGTTGTGAATGTCCCAGATCGCAGGCGTTTGTTGCAAAAATGAATTTGTGCTTTTGTTTTCGTAAAGTAAGTCTAACTTTTTAAAGCGGTAAAGTAATCCACCGTGCCCCTGACGCCACGACAAAACAATAAAAACATTTAAATAAAACAATTTAAACGGATTATATCGCGTATATTAATTATTTGAGCCTCCCTGAGGTTTCGGTACCTTTTCAGAAATAAATAAAAACATGCTCCAAAATCAACAGAGATTGAAAATAGGACATTACGCTCCTAGGGCGGTAAATTCGTAAATGTCCCAGATCGTAGGTGTCTGTGTATGTCCTTAAATATGCGATCTGGAGCTTTCCGAATTACCACCCGTGGTTTGTCTAAAGATTTACATCTCGCCATGGCCAGGAACTGAGATTTTCACCCCGCATAGCGCGTAGCGGGCAGAAAACCCCACTTACGGCCTAGCCCTTTTCATGGCAATGTATCATACATTGAATGTAATCAACTTTTTGTATTATTTTTTTAATTCTTATTGTTTTAATTACTTAATAATAACGAGGCTTGAAATTCGGACTTCTCATTTATTTTGCCAAGAAAAGGGGTGACGTAAAATCTGTAATTGAAATACTTTATTGTACATTAAAAAAAAACACAAAACTTCAATGTTGGTAGAAGGTCAAACACCGTTTCAAAGAAGCTCAAGTAAAGAGATGGAAATTGAGCCCAGTCACAGCCATCGTTTTCGATACACACCTACATAAATCAACTCCAATTTTACTGACATTTCCTTAAAGAGAACCAGAGCTCTTTGAACTGCCTGAATGTTGTGAATTTTACCGTTATTTGCGGCGAAAGGTCGAGTAATTATTTCAGAGTGGAATGCTTTAGCTTATTATTACCTTTAGTTTCATTTTGTTTATATGTAAAAATGATTTTTTAAGACAAGGAATTGCAAGTTGGCTGATTTACAACAATTAAGTTTTTAAATTTCTAATAATTTAATCTATTGTTGCAAATGTCTAATCAAATATTCTTTGAAAATACGAAAATACTTCATTCGTTGAAATATACAGGCAATAAAACGAAACCTTCAAGTGCTCTAGTTTTGTACAAATTACGTTTAATAACTTTAGTTACGTTTCCATGTGTAACTGAATGGAGCAAAATTTGTAGGAGATAGCGTGAAATTGGGCTTACCATGGTCAAAAAACGTTACCAACTCACCTTTGATTGAATACTGAGAAAACAAAATCGACACCAAAATAAAAATGGGCCCAAATGATAAGGCCCGATTCCTTTATTTTTTAAGTGACGAAGAAAATAGAAACAGGAGACAATTTTCTGTATCACGAGACAATGTCGAAGCCTATCGCGATGAAGATGATAATTAATTAATTATCTAAGATCGCCGACAATCTTGTTTCGACTTGATTGCACAGGGTGAGTTCTGCTCGGCCGTATTTCTTTCCTTATCTACACCTTTATAAACTTGGAGAAATGGATACAGGTATTAAAACTAACTAAACTAAAATCAATTTGGCTGAATCATATGTAATTTAAAAATCATCAAAGTACAAAAAAAATATATATCGAGTAAAAAACATGAAAATCATGTAAGGGAAAATAATTTATTAATATAAATTTGAACAGTTTAGGCTTGGTAGCAATATTCCTCAACTAAGTATAAAAAAAACATTGATTTTAATATTAAGGTTCATAGCTTGAACATTAAAAAAAAAAATTAGACAACCTCACACAAATCGATCTAGTCCCAAGTTGAGCTGAAGAAGGCTTGTGTTATGAGTACTGGACGACGATATACATGCTTATATAGATAAATATATACTTAAATACATAGAACAACCATGACCCAGGCACAAATATTCGAGTTCATCACTTAAATATTTGCCCTGGCCGGGATTCGAACCCGGGACCGCCGACTCAGTAGGCAAGAGCTTACAAACTGCACCAAACGTGTCGTCTAAATGTTCCAGGCGACAAGAAGCATAAGTCAACAAACCTCGTCTCCGGGCAGATTGCACAATCTCCTGGTAAACACGCGCTGTTTATTTAATTCCGCCCATTTTGTCGAATTTGAGGTCGGTCGTTTGCCTTCGTTGCCCAGGCTTCGTCTGTGCATACATAAAAGCACCAAAGACAACGTGACTAATGTCGCTTCAACGGATCTTGCAACTGTAGCGATCGCAGGCATTTTTGTGCCGTTACTGAATCGCGTTTGCATCGCGACGGAAGCGCGGTATCGCGTTAGGATAGAAACAGAAGTGCGACGGTATCGCGTTTGCATCGCGACTGAATCGTGTTATGTGGGCGAGGGCACACAGCTAGCTACCGTATCACGACTGTATCTATGCGAACGCGCGACAGCATCGCTACAAAAAGTCACCATGGGCGAGCGGCTTAACAACAACAATTATTGCACACCAATAAAAGTTTACAAAAGGAAACAAGACAAATACAATTTATAAATAACGGTAGACAACAGGCGGTCTTATCGCTGAAGAGCGATCTCTTCCAGACAACCTTTGGTTAGTGAAATTGATGAAATTATTTTTGAAATGATTGAATGATTTAGCTTAATACAGAGTAGGTGCAGCAGAAGGCGAAGGGAGCACACAATTAGATACTAACAGAAAATAAAGTAAGGCCTAAGTAAGTCAACAAACCTCGTCTCCGGGCAGATTCCACAATCTCCCGGTATACGCGGGCTGTTTATATCATTCCGCCCATTTCGTCGAATTGTGCATGTTTCTCGCCGTCCATGGTAAAGCGTTATTATGATTGCGGTTTTCGTACCGTAAAAGATATTTGGTGAAGTCTGAGGAAAATTAGAGAGTGGTTCAGGGAACAGGGAAAAGTGTAATGTTTCAATCTTCTTAAAGTAGGTGGACACTTGTGTGGGAGGTAGTAATTATCTGAAGACTGTTAAGTGCTTTTGAGACTAAATTTAATATTGCCAAGCATAATTATAGGTAAAATACGGTATCCAAAGTGTAAAGCAGAAAATGTTTTTGATAAGAAACTTTTGCCATCCGTCGCGGCAGCTTTATCTGGCCAATCCTTCAAAAATGAGTCCAAGTCATGGAAAGAGAGGGAGGCCTTTGCCCAGTAGTGGCACATAATAGGCTCATAAAAAAAAGAAACTGTCAACTACTGTTTATACATTGATTTCAACTTAGGTAAGTACATGATTTTCACACATTATTAAAACAAAACGTGACTGAATCGCGAGCGAAGGGACCTCCCTTCTGTCTTCGAGACCATGAACGTAACATCACATTTGACACGTCGAGGTAATTAAATAAAGACTTTGTACGCGATTAAGTCTCGTTTTGATTTAAGAATAAAGGAATATTTTTCCTTCTCAGGTATATTTATGTATGTTAACATGGTAAGTCTGCGCGCGCGCCCTCAGCGTTAGGACGTGTGATTAGCGTTAACGAGTAAATAAAATAAATAAAGTATCTAATTCTTAATTGTGAGCGATAATTGGGAATGATGCCGCAATGTAAAAAGTGCAAGTTATTTATGTCGGCAACCAAGGATGATTCGGTGAAGTGCAAAGGCCGGTGTGAAGGAGTATTCCATAAAAATGCGCACGAGCAACTGCCATGGAAAATGAAGTTTGCGAAGAGTGTCTGCGGCGGCCCAGCAGCCCCAAAGTGCCACAAATCAATAGTGCACCAGCAACCTCCTCGGAGGCAGTGCTCGAGGAACTTAATAAAAAGCTGGAAGTGATATATGGCATGCAAAAATCGTTGGACGGCTTGATCGAAACCGTGGAGATATATGCCGAAAAGTATCAAGAACTAACAGACTTTAAGGAGAAAGCAGAAAAAAAGATGATAGCTCTTGAACAGAAAACGGCTTATTTGGAGAAATGTAACATGGCTTTAGAAGAAAGAGTAGCAAGATTAGAAAACAAACATTTGGAGAAAAACATAGTCATCAGTGGATTGGAGAAGAAGGAAGGAGAGGATATTAAGAGAGTAGTAGGCGAGATTGCACAAAAACTTAATATAACCGGCGAAAGTATTGTGGAAGCGCGCAGGGTAGGTTCAGTGAATGAGAAAAATAAGTCTCAGCGGGTAGTAGTGACGCTTGCAACGAGATCGGCCCGCGACCTGTGGCTGAGGCAACGCAAGCGCCGCATCACAAATGCTGAGATACTTGATAATGAAAATGCGGACGCCGTGTATATAAATGAGGATCTCACGAAAGCCACGAGACATCTATTATGGAAAGCGAGGACAGAGCTCAAGCCAGCCTACACATTTGTGTGGGTCGATGACGGGAGAATTCTTGCGAGGAAAGACGAGTCTGAAAATAAAAAAGTTCATAATATACGCGCCGAAAGCGACATCTATACGTTGAAATCACAGCTTGAGTGATCGCCTAGGCTATTTCGGTTTTTGGTTTTTCGTCACCAAAGTTATCGCATTCCTATAATATTACTTAGATATACCATTACGTAGAAAACACAAAATGGACCCACTAATAAACATTACTTCGGATATTGACTATACCAAGTACACGAACATAAATAGTTGGACGCAAGACGTTAAAAAACAGAAAAAAGCTCTGCATATAATACACCTAAATATTCGATCCCTTAGAAAAAACTTTAACCAGCTACTGGTTTTATTGAACAGCTGTAAAGATAACATAGGAGTAATAATTCTGAGTGAAGTAAATATTACCAGAGATGAATTACCTATGTATAGTATAACCGGCTATGACATGCACTGTACAACAAGAGAGACTAGACGCGGTGGAGGAATATTGATATATGCGAGAAAAGACTTACTTTTAGTGCGAATGTCGTAACCAGCGATTGCGCCGAAATACTCCACGCGCATGTTAACATAGAGGTAAACAACGTGTCGCATATAATAGCAGTCTATCGACCACCGAACCTTAGTGAAATTAGCTTTATTTCTCAATTGCATAGCTTAATAAAAACTGTACCAGAAAAATGTGGCCTAGTGGTAATTGGAGACATGAACATCAATCTTAACGACCAGTCAAACCATATCACAATAAAGTATACAACAATTATGTCGGAGTGCGGTTTGGAGTGCGCGATCAGCGATAACACACGGGAGCAGATAGTGGACGGACGAGTAGTGACGTCATGCATCGATCACCTGTGGCTGCGCTCGGGCAGTGGCAGCGCGCGGCAGCAGGCGCAAGCGCCGGCAGCCGCGCTCGCGGCGTACCTAGTGACCTGCAATATCTCCGACCACTACCTTATTGGATTCCATATGCCGCACGCCGGGGAGGACGCAGGATCGTGTAGTAATAATAATACATTGGTGAAACTCAATGACCGAGTAGTGAGTGAGAAATTAGAAGCAGTGAACTGGACAGATATAGCTAGAATAAATTGTCCTCTGTTACTTTATTCTGAAATTGTTAGTACATTTAAGAATATTTATGATACATCTGAAACTGTTTATACCCCTAATAATAAGAAGCGTACAACGCAACCATGGGTTACCACAGATTTAAATAAAATGATTAATCGACGTGACGAACTCTTTAGAATATGGAAGTCTAATCCAAAAAACATGAGCTATAGATTACAGTATACGAAGTTTCGAAATAAAGTAAATAATTTTATTAATAAAGCTAAAAATATATACAGACAAAATGAACTGAAATTATGCAAAAAGGATAGTAGAAAAATATGGGCTAATATTAATAGTTGGATAGGTAAATGTAAGATTAGCTTAGATGACGTTATTATGAAGTACTTAGGGAAAGAGGAAAGTATTCAGAATATATGTAACAATTTTTCTAAAACTTTCACTGAGGAAATACATAATATAAAGCATAATTGTACAGATACCTTTTTATTACGATCTAACTATGTGAGAGAATCGATGGTAACGCTGCGATATGTAAAAACTACTGCTAATGAGGTCGAGCGAGTCATTGATAGATTATCGTGTGACAAGTCGCCCGGAGACGACCGTATCAGGGTCGGGGATATTAAACGCCTTAAAGTACAGTTGAGTCCTGTTATTGCCTCGTTTATAAACATGTGTGTCGAGCGGGCCTTATACCCAGATGAATTAAAACTTGCGCTAATAAGGCCGATTTTTAAGCAGGGATGTCACTTGGACTATACCAATTACAGGCCGATTGCTATTCTGTCCATCATCAATAAAATTACAGAAAAAATCATAGTTCGCCAAATAACAGAATTTTTAGAAAAACATAATATTATATCAAACGCACAGCACGGCTTCAGACGCGGACGCAGCACTGCTACCGCGCTTGCGGCATTTACGGATTACATTAACGAATGCCTTAACGAAAAAAAACACGTAGTGGCGGTTTTCATAGATTTCAAGAAGGCGTTCGACACCCTCGACCATGAACAGCTTCTTCAGGCTATGCACGAGTGCGGCGTGCGCGGCCCGGTGCACGCGTGGCTGCGCGCGTACCTGGCCGCGCGCGCGCTGCGCACCGTCGTGCGCGGACACGCCGGCGCGTGCGCGCCCGTACGCGACGGCGTGCCCACCGGCTCTGTGTACGGGCCAGTGGGTTACATAATGCATGTTAATAGTATCTGTAATGTGGTGAGTGAATGCAATATATACATGTACGCAGATGATACCTGTTTGTTGTACGCGGATAAAAATGTAAACTTCGCGCAGGAAAAAATACAACGCGACTTGTTAAATATAATTAAATGGGCTCATGACAATGGGATTATTATAAACCTTGACAAAACTAAATGTATGCATATACGCTCACCACATTCCAGATGTAAACAAACCAGTTTAAGCATAGTAGGACACGGATATGATTGTTTACATAACGGGGGTCGAGACTGCAAATGTAATCAAATAGAATTTGTCGATAGTTATAAATATCTTGGATTAACGGTAGATTGCCATATGTCTTGGAAACCTCACGTCTTTAATGTATGTGGGAAACTAAAATCTGTCTAAAGTTTTATCACTTAGATAAAATTGTAAACAAAGCAACGCTGTACACCTTGTATCATGCTCTAGTGGACTCGATATTGTCCTACGGTCTCAGTAGTTACGGTCTCACTTTCCCCACATACCTTAACCAAATAAAAAAACTACAAGTTAGGTTTCTAAAGTTTCTGGTAAACAAAAATACAAAGCGAGACTGTCGACAAAACTATGACAAACTTTTTTCGATTTGCAATATACTCCCTGTACAGGAAAAACGGTCACTGCTCATAGCGTTGGAACAGTATAGGCGCAATGATTATAAAAAACCATTGAACCACTCTTATCGAACAAGGAGCGTTGCTAAAGAATTATGTAAGCGAAGACTGTTAGTACCTAAAGTATATAATTACTATGGGAAGCGTACCCGAAAGTATCTCACACCCACGATATTAAATAGTGTACCAGACTCAATTAGATCTTGCCACGATGTGTCAAAAATTGTTTATAAGAAGAGGCTTAAGAAGGCATTGCTGGATAGATTCGATCAGAATGTCTGAGCGGATGTATCCAGCAATGGCAAACAAAAAACACAGGACATGCTGAGGTAGATTTCGATTCATCATCCGTCCTAAGTGGGCAAACCGGTGGGAATATTGTAGGTATAGATTAAATTCTGAATCGATATTATATTAGTTGTTGGTGAAAAAATTAAGTAATAAAATTAGTTTAAACTTAACACTGTTTGAAAATGTTCTTGATTGCTGATTACAAGCTGGCTTTTCCTTTTTTATCGAGTAGCAATATTGTTGTTTATTTACAGTGTACTTTTTGTAGTTTGTAAGTTAAATAAAATGCGATACTAATACTCAATAGTAATATGTACAATGGTGGAGGGCACTATGTTTTTCTGCCAACAAACTGCTGTGCAGTTTGGCAGATATTTAAATAGTTTTATTGTACTATTGTTTTACATAAATAAATTAAAAAAAAAAAAAAAAAAAAAACATTTTTAATCAGCGTGCACTAAATGCGTTAAGAACAATTATTCTCACTAGCCGAGCGATCGAAGCCCCTTCAGATTTGCCAAAAAATATTTCGTATGTTCACTTTGCTGGATTTCTGACTGTTCTCGGCTACAGGTCGTATTTTTCAACCGAACTCGTGAAATTTTGAGAGCAGGGGCCTATGATAGTTGCGTTTATCACGTGATAAATAAGTGACAAAGCATCTGTCACTCACACCCGCGTGTTGCCAAAACGTGACGGCTGCTTGTCACTTATTTATCGCGTGATAAAAGCAACCATCATAGCCGCAGGTTTGATAATTCTATAGTTTTGTTTACCGATCCGGTTTTTCAAAACTTTTCAGATTTGTTCAGAGCCATAACTAATTATACTAATAAGCAATGAAAAAAAATGCTGAAAAGGAAAAAATGATGGATGAATTCCATTCATCGTAATGGAGCAAGGTAATTCATTAGGACACGACGTTACACGGTAATTTATGTTGGGAAAATCTTGGTGTTCTTTTTTTTGTGAAATTAAGTACCTAATAACTGATATTTCATACATCATCATATTCATCGAAATAGACTTGGGCTTGTGCCGTGACTAGTAAAATCAGCATTTAATACAAAAAGAAAAAAAATATAAAAATTAAAGAAAAAAAAACTGGGAGAGTATTATAAGAAAGTATGCCTTTCTCAATATACGAAGGATTTTCCACATCTGTCCAGCCGTCTGAGTAATCGTACTAAGGTTACTGACCCCCATCATTTGTCCGTGAAGTAAAACTTTGAAGTAAAGCTTTGAGAACTTTGAGTATAACTCGTTCAGTTGTTCTCGAAAATACAGTCTCTTCACGTTGAAGTCGGTTATTTTTTGTGTAAAAGCGCTTATATTCTGTGGTTCCTGGTGACGGGCGGCACCGTTCATCGCTACCACTTACCGCTGATTTCGTGGCTATCCAAGTAGAACACATGCTGCATCCCCTTATACAGCCTTTTTACAGCTTAAATTAGTGCTATAATGGCTGTATAAGTTCTTACATAATTTGCTTCTTGCCGTACCTTCTTCTGTCTCAAAATTGTATAATAATTCGTTTACCTTTATATTCATATTCATTTATTCATTTCATTGCACCATGGTTGTTTACAGAGATGTTACACTTGTTTGAGTCCTTTACATGGGCCCTGTTAGGGCATAGCAATATCTTAAAATATTGACTTAAAAGTTGTCTGTTCGTGGAACTCCTTGCCTGTGAGCTTAAGGCACGCTAATTCTCTTGTTTCTTTCAAATCTCACCTGAAAGAGCATTATCTATTCCTTTCATAATTCGTATTTTATTCAACTGGTCCTATTATCATTATTTTTTGGCTGAACGTATGTATGTATGTATTTATCGTTTATTATATTTATTTATTTTTCGTGTAGGTATTATTCATTTTTTCTGATTTTTGCACCGCCTATCGACAAAGTAATTTTTCAAGTTCTCCACTACCCAAAGGTTGTCTGGAAAAGATCGCTCTTTAGCGATAAGAACGCCTGTTGTTTGCCTCTAATCGTAATTTATTGCATTGTATTTCTCTTGTATGTGTGCAATAAAGAGTACTTATATAATTACATAAGCTGCCTATTTGCTAACAAACGGTAGGGTGTGGTCACAGTACTCGTTTCCTATACAATCCAACACAAACTGTAGCATGCCCTATGTTGCCGGCCGTTAAACACCTGATGAATGAATGAAATGCTTATTGATTAACACTTCCAATTTACAAAACGACCCAGAATACACCTCCACAACTTAGCTTACGATTCGAATCTTGTCGCACGACAGCTTCACCCGTCACTCTCTCGCTGTACAGCGATGAAAGAGATAGGTAATACTACTCGTGCGAGAAAGAATCGGATGTCACAGCAGATGCTGAACAATGATCGATTGTCCACGACTTTGCGAGTCTTCCTGAATCCTCAATTCATAATGAAAACGAAACAATCGAAGATTTCGGACAACCTAATTTAAGCTTTAATTCATTTGCAGTGCCAAAGAAGTCCTTTGTGAATGTTTGACGGGGTGTCACCTTTTGGTTTTAATAGTGATAAGGTATTGAAAGTTGGACAATGGCGGCTCCTTTTGTCGACTTTTCGACGTAATGATAAATAAGAATGAGCTTTGTTTGAATTGCGTCATTCCTGGCAGGGACGAAAATGTCACTTCCTGCCCAACGCAACACGTAGAACTTTAGACAAAGCACGGGTGGTAATTCGTAAAGACCCAGATCACATATTTATAAATTAAATGAATAATAAATAAATAATAAATACCTATCAGACAATCTCACACAAATCGATTTAGTCCCAAAAGGAGTCTTATGTTATGGGTACTAGACGACGATATACATATATAGTTCTTATCTTATCTCTTATTATGGGGGTCCTTACGGATACACTTCGACCCCATGGGATCTTTTGTGTAGTTACCCCTTGTTGCACCTACTCAAGGGATTGTTCCACCACCTCCATGTATCGGATGATGGAACCAGTTGGTAGTGCCTGGAATTCCTTCGGCTCTGGGTAACCAATACCGAATTCCTTCATTCGAAGTCTGGCGAGGGCATGACATCCACACAGTATGTGCTCCATTGTCTCTGCCTCCTCCCCACACATTCTACAATCTGTATTGTCAGACAGTCCGAACTTGGTCAATAATACATAGAGAGTTAATTATAGACTTAAATACCTACATAGAACAACCATGACCCAAGCATAAATATTCGAGTTCATCACACAAATATTTGCCCTGGCCGGGATTCGAACCCGGGACCGCCGGCTCAGTAGGCAGGTGTCTACAAACCGAGCCAAACGCCACTAGAACCACTAGAACGGCACCGATCGTGGCATGCTTCATAATATCAGTAGGTATGATTTTGTTTTTCTGAAGACGAATGTCTTTGAACCGTGCGTGTTGCCAGCAGTGATCGCATATAAACATAGAAGTCTCATTAGAGCTCAAAAATGACCCCACGTGAAGTGTACCTAGAACGATTCATTTGTACCAAGGCCAAATTAACATTTTTAATACGATGGTATCTGTCGATGGCAGAACATGTCAGGTTGTATAAAATTAACATATCTGAATTTTATTCAAAATGCCTTCTTGTGCAGTGAAATGGTGTAGAAAGCACGCCAGCAATAATAATAAAAAACACGGCATGCATTGGTTCGTGTAACTAACGTTCTTTGAATTATTAAAATATAAAACATTTGTATGGGGATGGTCTTATGCATTACCTTTTAAGGTATTTATATTTTACGCACCTAGGTATTAAGATTTACACCTATAATCTGCTCAAATTGAAAAATGTTATAACAATATATCTGACGGTCTTTACTAAAGGTGTTGTACTGACTTTAGTGTCCGATTAATGGGCATGTTGATAGAAGTGCTCAAAATGGGTTTAAATGAGTTTATGTTAAAAGTTATCGATTTGGACTTTAAGCAATACGTGTGTAAATTAATTTCAGTAAATTTATGTTTTTTCGTAGCATAAATAGTAAAATGTCCCTCTCAGTGTCACATAATCTGTTTCCTGCGGTATCCACAGTGTATATTCATGAGTAACTTGACATATCGTTGGGGATAGTGCAATACCGCGTAAATAACAGCTGTCGATAAAGTTGTCATTTCAATAAAATACTTAGCATTTGTTTGAATATTGATTCGTATCTACACTTGTTACTTACGCGTTATTGCACTATCCCCGACGATATTCATAATTTAATATGTCTTATTATTCATTTACTTGCGGACAAATGCAGTTTCTCTTGTAACGTTGCAAGTTATCATTTTAATTAACTAACCAATTTTTATAATAAATTGTACTTATTTTACAAATTAAATTGATTTTACCCTAAATTATTAATTTTAACCCACTAAATATATACACATTTTAAATTATACAAAATTATTACTTTATTATTATTACATTTTAATTATACAATAAATTAAATCTTATTATTAATATTATTTACAAATGAAATTATTTATTTATGCTAATTTATTATCTTTAATTATACAACTCATTTTAATCATTTACTTAATTAAAATACGTTTTGATATTCATATAAAATAAAATAATAATCAAATGAATGGTAATACATATACATAATAATAACAAACGCTTGCACTGTATCTCGCGACTGTCCGCGCGCAAACCGGCTGCAATAACTTGGCCCGGCCGCGGGAGTGTGACGTAGGAACCGATAGTTCTAGAGCGCCCGGCGCGCCCGCCAGTCCGCGTTACACCGTCTTGCACTACGGACCCGTATCAGTTGCGCTCACGAACAAAGGGTCGTGTCGTCATGCGTGCTGATACGAATTTATATATTTAAATTCAGTGTAGCGGACAACATATTTATATTCGCACTCAGGACGTATTCCGAGGACATCAATCACGTAACTATATCGCACCCAATATATTGGTAAGTGCAAAGTGTTGAACATTATATTATAATTATTAATTTGCTAGCTTAGCTTAGCCCTTAGCTATCTCAGTGTAGTGTAATATTCATTTATATTAATTTTTAGTATCACATCAAAGTTGCAAGTCACGCTTTAGTTGATGTAAAGACAATCCTTTGTTCTTTGTTCTAGGTACGAATATGTACGTACCCACTTTCGTATAAAGTGAATAGCAAATTTCATTTACATTAATATTCCTACTTCTTAGGCTTTTAATATTATGCTTTTGTAACTCCGCTCTGCTTGTGAACACAAACACGCTAAATACTGCACCGGCTTTCTCCCTTGTCATCTTAACTGCATCTACAGGCTGTTCACAAACAGAGCGAGGAAGAAAGAACATACTTGTGACTTTGTGCGTCGTCACGTTTCAGGGTGCGACGTTTACGCTGCGTTTTTAAGCGAAGACCCTGCTGCGACCTGTGCTCGCTGCGTCACCGCTGCGTTTCCGCAGCGTTGTTTTTTTTTTACGAGAAGCGCAATCCACGCACACCACCATCCAAGCGCCGAGCTGTAGCCGTGTCGTCGTCGCCCGCTCAGCGCTGTTCTCCCCTCGAGTCCAAGAGCCTTGAAAGGCCCACCGCCACTGACGACCAGCCACGCAGGGGAGTACCGGTACACACGGCGGTAAAACTAGACGGCCTTTGTAACCCACGACCTTTGCTCTTTTATGGGACTTGTTTATTATATTTATTTATTTTAATGTTGACCGTGGTTTCATTCCTCTCCAATAAGCCGCACTCGTCACACTGGCGCCCAACGTGGGGCTAATTTGTGTGTTTTGTGGTTTTTTTTAGTTTTGTGAAACGTTTTGTTTTTTTTGGTTGCTAGTAACTAAGGTGTTCGCTAATAATAATTTTTAATAATTAATTATATATATATTGCATGGACACTTTATTCCTAATTAATAATTATATTTAATAATTTAATTTGTGAACAAGATTTTTATTGTGAAATTTTGTATCATCCTGTATTGCTTATCTCTGTACAGTCGAGGCACACAAGTGTTAAATTTTGTTTAATATTTTGCTGTGCAATTTTTTTTGTGTATTTAGTGAACACACTAGTTGCAATAATTTTATGCTTTTTATTTTTATTTCTGTGCTCGTTTTGATTTTATTTTGAGTTTTTTTTTATTTTTTCTTATGCTTTTGTTCTGCCAACCACAACGTTACGTAGGTTATTAATTGTAACAGAACGGAGTAGTTTTTAAGAGTTAGTTAGTGCAGCGTTCAACATTTTCCACTGTTTTGGGTTTATGCGAATTTTAATTATTTTGACAATAATAATAATAATTTATATTTTTTTATAATACGAAAAATGGCATTTTCGGTCAAATTTTTGTCGCTTCAAAAGCCCGAATTGGAGTATGAAGTAGGTATTCGTGGCGATACTCCAGGTGCAACTGTGCAAGAACTGCGCAAACAGATCTCAAAATTAGGCCCTCTCTTTCCCTCAGAGGATATTTTGGAAAGTAGCTTTTCTGTTTCGGCTGATTTAAAGGGAGTGAGTGACGTGCTCGCTAAGGTTCAGGCAAATTTAGATTCGCGTCCTGATAGGAATGTTTTACTCCGTTCGCAAAATTTGCTGAGTCATCTCTATCACCGACTTAATCGCATTACATGTGATGAGACGACTAAACCGCTGCTTGATGCATGCGTGAAAGAATTTCAATCTCTTTTGTCCCGGTACAATTCATTTAAAGATACCGCAGTTGAAACAGTGCTGCCCCCTACTGGCGCAGAGCCTGCAGTAATTAACCCTCCGGTTAATGTTAATGTCACTTGTGATCGCGGCAATTCAAATGAATTATGCAGAATTAAATTCGATGGCAAGACCTGCGTTCGCGCCTTTGTTCAGCGTATTACCGAATTTTGTGAAGCTAGGTGCATTGCGGATTCGCGAATCTTGTCCTATGCTACAGAAATTTTCGTAGGCGACGCGTTACACTGGTACCGTAGTATCAAGGATCAGATTTCCAGCTGGAATGAGCTCGCGGTTCTGCTTAAACAGGATTTCGGTCAAAGCGATTACGACTATAGGTTGTTGTCAGAAATACGTTCAAGGTCACAAGGTGAAACCGAAAATATAACGATCTACCTTTCAGTTATGGCGGGTTTATTTTCGCGTCTTTCGAAAAACTTGCCCGAAGATGAAAAATTTGAAATCATCCTGCACAATATTAGGCCGTGCTATGCCAGTACCTTAGCATCAGTACCCGCGATCGCCGACATCAAAACCTTAAGTACTCTCTGTCGCAACTACGAAAGCATACAGGCACGTCTTGCTGACTTTCGAGAACCACCCAGGCGGACAGCTGATACTTTGGCACCTGAATTTGCCTAACACTAATAAAAATAATAATAATAATACTTATAAAAACTATAATAATAATAATCATCATAGAAATAATTACAATGCTAAATATAATCCTAATTATAATACTAAATCTTATACTAACAATAATAATTTTAATAACGATAAATCTAATAATTACAACATGAAAAATATGCATGCGATTGAAGCGCCCTCTGTTAAGACGTTATATTGTCCTAGGTGTCGTACCAACACCCACAACTTGCGTCAATGTAAGGCAAATAAGGACGACGTGTATTGTTTTGTGTGTGGTCACAAGGGAGTTAAGACCCCTCAGTGCCCTAACTGCAATAAAAATAAACCAGCTAGTACAAAAAACTAGAACAGCAGAATTGTGCCAAAAATCCAGTCAATAAATTTGAGTCAGAGGATTGGAACAAATGGCTTAAAACGATTAACGTGTTTTTTAATTCGTACAAGATCGACACAATTCTGCATTCTAAGCCTATTAATGACAATCGTCCTTATGCTACTGTTCAAATTAACGGTCTTGATGTGTCAGGTCTCCTTGACTCCGGTTCTGCCGTGACAATTATTGGCAATAGTGCTCATCAAGCGCTTCAAGGCCTAGTTGTTCGTGATGATCATTGCATCTCAGTGATTGCGGCAGGTGGCCAGTCTATGCAGAGTCAAGGTTACATGGAGTTACCAATTAATTTTCAAAACCAGTTCCATATTATAAAGGCTTTTATTATCCCAGATATCAACACAAATCTTATATTAGGTGTAGATTTTTGGCGTAAATTTAACATTCTTCCCGACTACTTAAGCTGCATTAGCTTCTCTAATGCCGCCATAGTCGAAGAGCAGTCTAATTCGGTTAACACTACGTTTATTAAAGGTTATGCACATTTGGGTGCCTCTGAGAAATCCGTCGCTGACAACATAATTGCGCAGTTTGAAGATATTTCTGCCGAGCGAAGGGGACTGGGTGAAACCAGTCTCATTACACATCGTATCGATACGGGAAACTCGCAGCCAATCCGGCAACGGTATTACCGGATGTCGCCGGAGAAACAACGGATTCTTGTTGAGCAGGTCGATGAAATGCTGGGTCTTGACGTCATCGAGCCCTGCGAAAGCGCCTGGTCCTCGCCGGTTCTCATCGTCACCAAAAAGAACGGTCAACCTCGGTTTTGCCTCGACAGCCGTAAACTCAACTCGGTTACTCGAAAGGACGCGTACAATCTTCCTTATGTCTCCGAAATACTCGACAATCTTCGCGACGCTCGCTACCTTTCGAGTATCGACCTATCCAAGGCCTTCTGGCAAATACCAATTGCTGTCGAGGACAGGGATAAGACCGCTTTCTATGTCCCAAGTCGCGGAACCCTAAGATTTAAACGCACAGCATTTGGTCTCACCAATGCACCGGCCACCCAGCAACGTTTAGTTGACCTTCTCTTTCGCGAGTTTGACCTCAAAGTATTTGCCTATCTAGATGACATCATCATCATATCTGAGGACTTCAATTCTCATGTGTCGCTTCTTTTGAGGGTCTTAGAAAAGCTTCGTCAAGCTAACCTGACGGTAAACTTGGAGAAGTGTCAATTCTTCAGGAGCCAACTTAAATATTTAGGTTACGTTGTTGACTGCCACGGACTACGGACTGATCCTGAAAAGGTCGAGGCAATCTTAAATTACCCGACGCCTACTAGCCGCAAGGACCTCAAACGTTTTCTGGGAACTGCAACATGGTACCGCAGGTTTGTTCCTCAGTTTAGTACCATAGCAGGGCCCTTAAATAAATTAACCTCAACTAAGAAAGGTGCCCCACCCTTTAAGTGGACTACAGAGGCAGATGCCGCGTTCCAGAAGTTGAAGGAGTGCTTAGTTTCTGCACCTGTGTTGTCTTGCCCTGTCTTCGACAAGCCATTCGAGGTGCATACCGATGCCAGTAACTATGGCGTTGGGGCTATGTTGACCCAAACCATAGACGGTAAGTAGCACCCGATAGCTTACATGAGCAAGTCATTGTCAGCACCGGAGCGGAACTACAGCATTACAGAACGAGAGACGCTTGCCGTTGTCGTTGCTCTTGAACACTGGAGGTGCTATTTAGAGAATGGGAGGCCATTCACTGTCTACACTGATCACAGTGCCCTCAAGTGGTTCCTTTCTCTAAATAACCCCACTGGTCGTTTGGCTCGCTGGGGAGTCCGCTTATCGGCTTTCCACTTCAAGCTCAAACACCGTCGAGGCGTGGATAACGTTATCCCGGATGCACTCTCGAGAGCTGTCCCTATTAGTGCAATTAATTTGACTGATTCTTACCTCAATACAGCAGATACCTGGTACAAAAACATCTATAATTCCTGTCTAACTAAGCCTCAAAATTTTCCAAATTTTCTTATTAAGAACGGTTCTTTGTACAGACTGTGTAAAAATAAACACGAGTTAACTTCCGAATTCTCGTGGAAGGAAGTCGTCCCAATAGAATTTCGTCACGATGTTTTGGAACAAAACCACTCTGAGCCCATGGCCGGTCATCTAGGTATTTTTAAAACCTATCGTAGATTAGCTTTAAAATACTACTGGCCAGGTATTTATCAGGACGTTGTAAAATTTGTAGGTTCTTGCACTAAGTGTCTGGAATATAAACATCAAAACCATCAGGTTCTTGGAGAAATGGGTCGCCCCAAACAATGTTGCCGGCCATTTCAAATGGTCTCAATCGATCTTATGGGCCCTCTGCCTGTGAGTCGTAAACAAAATCAGTATATTTTAGTTGTAACTTGTTGTTTTTCAAAATTTTGTTTAATTTTCCCTATTCGCAATGCCACTTCTACTATAATCACAAGAATTCTTGAGGACCAACTCTTTTTAGTTCATGGCATTCCTCAGACAATCTTTCTCGACAATGGTAGCCAATTTATTAGCGGAGTCACTGTAGACTTGTTTAAAAAATACAATATACCTAACATATTTTATACGCCTAGATACACGCCACAAGTTAACCTTGTTGAGCGTTACAATCGCACTATCATCACGTGTATATCTACCTTCGTTAACGAGGACCACAGAACCTGGGACGTGTTTATCCCAAAAGTACAATTCGCCATCAATAACTCCGTTAACGAGGCAACTGGTTTTACCCCATCGTTCCTTGTGTACGGCAGAGAG
Source organism: Apotomis turbidana (assembly GCA_905147355.2). Lineage (NCBI taxonomy): Eukaryota > Metazoa > Arthropoda > Insecta > Lepidoptera > Tortricidae > Apotomis > Apotomis turbidana. The sequence continues at coordinate 17,120,105 of LR990301.1, read as the reverse complement.
CTCGTTACATGTGGCATGCATTATGTTGACTTCGACCTGGATGGTGAAGTACTATTTTTACCGCGTGATATTTACGCCGGGAATCTAGGTTCTATGTCTCAAATTTTCGACCGCGTACAAGCAAGGTTATGGCAAGCTCATGAAAAAAATACTTCGCATTACAATCTACGTCGTAAAAATGTAGAATTCGATGTTGGGGATGTGGTCATGAAGCGAACCTATGTACTTAGCGATAAAGATAAGTACTTTAGCAAAAAACTGGCTCCAAAGTTTATTAAGTGTCGAATCGTAGAGAAAAAGTCTCCCCTAGTCTATGTGCTGGAGGACATGTCTGGCAAGAATTTAGGAACTTGGCACATCAAAGACTTGAAAATAAATAAATTTAAATAAGTTCATTACTTCCCGTGCTTTTATTATCATAAGTGCATATCAGTATTTGTATTGGTTTTTGGTTTAAATTAACTAGAAACCTGCATTCGTTTGGACGCATTAGCATTCGTAGGTATAGTCCAGATGCTACTGTTTTTTTTGATAGCGAGATGCGTGAAAGATAGTATGAATGTGTAAATGCAAATACGTAAGCGTATTTTGCGCGGATTTTATTCTTAGGAATAAAATCCTTCCATGGCGCGCGGGGTAATGTAACGTTGCACGTTATCATTTTAATTAACTAACCAATTTTTATAATAAATTGTACTTATTTTACAAATGAAATTGATTTTACCCTAAATTATTAATTTTAACCCACTAAATATATACACATTTTAAATTATACAAAATTATTACTTTATTATTATTACATTTTAATTATACAATAAATTAAATCTTATTATTTATATTATTTACAAATGAAATTATTTATTTATGCTAATTTATTATCTTTAATTATACAACTCATTTTAATCATTTACTTAATTAAAATACGTTTTGATATTCATATAAAATAAAATAATAATCAAATGAATGGTAATACATATACATAATAATAACAAACGCTTGCACTGTATCTCGCGACTGTCCGCGCGCAAACCGGCTGCAATAACTTGGCCCGGCCGCGGGAGTGTGACGTAGGAACCGATAGTTCTAGAGCGCCCGGCGCGCCCGCCAGTCCGCGTTACACCGTCTTGCACTACGGACCCGTATCAGTTGCGCTCACGAACAAAGGGTCGTGTCGTCATGCGTGCTGATACGAATTTATATATTTAAATTCAGTGTAGCGGACAACATATTTATATTCGCACTCAGGACGTATTCCGAGGACATCAATCACGTAACTATATCGCACCCAATATATTGGTAAGTGCAAAGTGTTGAACATTATATTATAATTATTAATTTGCTAGCTTAGCTTAGCCCTTAGCTATCTCAGTGTAGTGTAATATTCATTTATATTAATTTTTAGTATCACATCAAAGTTGCAAGTCACGCTTTAGTTGATGTAAAGACAATCCTTTGTTCTTTGTTCTAGGTACGAATATGTACGTACCCACTTTCGTATAAAGTGAATAGCAAATTTCATTTACATTAATATTCCTACTTTTTAGGCTTTTAATATTATGCTTTTGTAACTCCGCTCTGCTTGTGAACACAAACACGCTAAATACTGCACCGGCTTTCTCCCTTGTCATCTTAACTGCATCTACAGGCTGTTCACAAACAGAGCGAGGAAGAAAGAACATACTTGTGACATTGTGCGTCGTCACGTTTCAGGGTGCGACGTTTACGCTGCGTTTTTAAGCGAAGACCCTGCTGCGACCTGTGCTCGCTGCGTCACCGCTGCGTTTCCGCAGCGTTGTTTTTTTTTTACGAGAAGCGCAATCCACGCACACCACCATCCAAGCGCCGAGCTGTAGCCGTGTCGTCGTCGCCCGCTCAGCGCTGTTCTCCCCTCGAGTCCAAGAGCCTTGAAAGGCCCACCGCCACTGACGACCAGCCACGCAGGGGAGTACCGGTACACACGGCGGTAAAACTAGACGGCCTTTGTAACCCACGACCTTTGCTCTTTTATGGGACTTGTGTCCCGATTATATTTATTTATTTTAATGTTGACCGTGGTTTCATTCCTCTCCAATAAGCCGCACTCGTCACACTCTAGAACGCAGAGTACCGCAGTAGTTTCCTAGAGTATCTTCGCTGATCTGTAGCGTTCATTTTAATGATGATGATTATTATCAAACCAATGCCGGATTCATCCAACTAAAACGCAATGTGGTAACAATTTGTACGGTTTGTGTACTTTATTGTCTTGTAAGTCATTTAATTTGATTAGAAAAAAAATAGGAGCTAGAGTACCGTGAAACATGCCAACTTTGCCCGCTTTTTTCGTAAAAACCCGAATTTCTCTCATTTTTTCTATTTTTTAGTTTAAGCTAAGTTTTTTTGTGTCTAACGCATCCATCGTATTCATATGCATGCGTTTATTACGAGAAACAATTTTTAAATCTACATTTAACCAATTTTTTTTATCAATTTTCTGAACTTTTGCAAACATTGCCCAAATCGATTATTTTCATAACTATAGCCCCTACAACGTTAAGATAAAGATCAGTATAAAATGTGGGGTATTAATGACGTTCTACTTAATTTATTTATTTATTTATTTATTTCCCACACTTACAGCTATCTTTACAGGACTTAAACCTAAGACAATAGCGTAACTATTTCTATAAATTTACATTATTAAACTACTTATCTATACTATTCTGTTATTAATATCTTGGTCTTAACTGTAGGTACAAACACGTGTGCAATATGGGTTGGCAATGTTACATAGGTATTTTGTTTTTCTCCATACAAGCCGAATCAAGCAGTTTGAAATTGTCAGGGTTGTCACTTTTGGTTGAGTAAACCATCTTTACCAATACCATTATCAAAATGAAAAAATGTATGCTTAATATTCGATACTAATAGGTTATTTTTTTTACTTCACGTTTAAATAATCTAAATAAAAATTGACATCATTGAATATTCTATGTTTTTTGTTTTATGGACATGACATGACATGACATGCAGCTAATGCTAAAAGTACAACGGCTTAATAGAAATATAATTTACCTTACCTTAAATACATAACCCTCCTTTATTTACGCAGTCAGGCAAAATTACGACAAGGTGACAACCCTAACCCTTTTTTTAGTCTGGGCAATGTTGGCATTCATAGGTTAGCAAGTTACTGGATAACATTGCCCACCATCATAATTCCGGTTTTAATAAGTATTTTTAGTTCAAACTACAATAAAAATGATCTACAGTTCTTATTTTATAACAAGCAATAAGATACATTCACCTGAGGCTTCCCCATTCTGTAAAAAATACACCAGAACTTCACCTAGAATTGGCCCGCCAAATCACGCACCTTATTCGACTAGTCCCACCACGTTACGGAATGAAGTTGCGCGCAAATGTGATTCCCAGTGATACCACAGATATAATCTATTTTCCACTAAAAATAATAATCATCTTGAAATTGTCTACAGTAACGTTTCTTTTTTAAGTAGCGTTTTGGGTAAAGTTCCCTGTGGAGGAAAAGATGGCGTATTTCACGGTAATATATTTTCTAAACTGGTTACCTTTCGATTACTGCATCCATATTAGGTTTGACAACTACCCTTTTTCGTGCACCGCGCATGGACTTTGACACTTACAAGTTTATTTTAGCCAATGAAAACTTTAACTAACCAATCACAACTACTACTAAGCTTCTGACTTCGTATAGGCTAATATTTAAAACTGTTGGCAGGACAAATTCTTGTAGAGGGGATAGTTGTCAGTCAAATGTTGGGACCGTTTTTGATAGCCAATTTTGTACTGGGAGTGATGTCTATATATTTTCCGGTCACTGGTTGCCAGTGATGACCTACGAAACTGAGACATGGTCGTTCACAATGGGACTCATAAGGCGGCTAAGAGTCACGCAACGTGCAATGAAAAGCGCGGAGTTTCTTTGCGTGATAAAATCAGAAATGAGGATATACGTAGGAGAACCAAGATAACCGACATAGCTCACAGGATTTTGGTATGAAGATGGCATTGAAGTGGCAATGGGCAGGCCATGTAGCCCGGAGAATGGACATTCGTTGGGGCAGCAAAGTTCTAGAGTGGCGACCACGTATAGGAAAGCGCAGCGTGGGTCGGCCCCCGACTAGACGGACGGATGATCTCGTGAGGGTAGCGGGCAATCTATGGATACGGTCTGCACGGGATCGCACTTTGTTGCGAGTCATGGGGAAGGCCTATGTTCAGCAGTGGACGTATGTAGCTGATAGATGGATTGATTTGTTTTTCAGTTACAGGCAGATTAGAAAAATAAAACTAAAAGCTAATTTGAAACGATTTGACCATATGACCACATTCTGATACACGGTATTCACAATTCAATCCTAGCTTCTAACGCAGTTCAGAATCGAGATTTCGCTTTTTGATTTCCAATACGCGAAATAAAAGCGAACGAATTTATCTGGTGTATATTTATTTTGCAATCCAGTGCTCTTGAGCGCCGAAACAGCCGCACGACGTGTAGGCACGTTTTAGTTCACTGCAGTGTACGGAAGATTTGAAACGTGGAATTTAAATATGTTTCGCTGATGACATGTTGATGCGGCGTTGAATAAATTTTGTTATTGCTGGGAGATTTTTCGTTTCTAAATGCAGATACGAATGAAGTAAAGTAAAATTTCACTACTCAAAGGCTGCGTGGAAAAGATCGCTTTTTAACGGTAAGAACAGCTGTTGTCTACCGTTATTTATAAATTGTATTTTTCTTCATTTGTAAACTTTTATTGATGTGCAATCGTATTCTACTAGGTAAGCTAACCTAATAGCTGTGGACCTCCCAAAGTTTAGAAATTACCAAAATTGTTTTTTTTTGTCGTTGAACCCGCCTTATATCAGCCCCTTTTTAAAAGTTGAATAACTGAATCTACAGCCCAATAAGTTGATTTTTATCTCACGCCATATTGCGGATTTTTAGTGGTTCTAATTTATTTCACTGGCAACAAATTGTTGGTAACTGACGTTGAAAGTATGTGAATGTCACTGATGCCAACTAAAAGGAATCAGTACCAAAATATTTCGAGTAATTTCCGCATAATAAAGCCTAACTATCCACAGTGACGAAAGACAATTTTTTTTAAATACTATCAGTATTTATTTCAGAAGAAGAACGAAGGATTTTAAGCAGCATTCCGGTAAACAATGTTTTGAAATTGGTGACAAATCGCTACTGACATTTTATAATGCACACATATAACGTATGCACATTATTGCCATATGAAAGCTGTTTGCAGCGCCACTATCCTAGGGTAAACTGCAACTCGTTAAGCTATATGAAATATTTTTTTATATGCTTATTTATTTATTTCTCAATCAAACAATGAGATCGTTAAGCCAGGCGGCTGCGTCAGGAGACATATAATCCTGGTCCTCAACAGATCCACCGTATGAGTGAAGTGGGCATCGTTGGATGATATGTTCAGTGGTCTGCTCTTCCTCACCGCACTCGCAGAGTGGAGATTCGTTCCATCCCCACTTATGTAGGAAAAAGTTGCAGCGGCCGTGTCCTGTTCTGAGTCTGTTCAGCCGACACCAGAACTTGCGAGGGAGATCGAATCCCTTTGGCTTAGCCTTATATACTTATACAAACTACCTACAAAATTTTATTAGAATCAGTTAAGAATTGCGACCTTTAGGCGAGAACAGCCGGAAACCATCTGGACATCCAAATATCCGGAAGTTTTTTTGGCGAAGCTGGGACGGTAACGATTCCGTTGCTTGGTTAATAATTTATATTATTTGAGGACTTGATAATTTAAAAACCTATTGATTCATTACTTATAGCGGGTACACATTGGGCGCTCGGCACTGCGTTGAGCGCGCGTTGATAGCGTACCGCGTTCAGCACGGCGTTCAGCGAGCGTTATGACCGGGAGCTAACACAAAAGCGCGCTATCAAATGTACGACAAAATGGCGGCACATGTATCTCTCGAAGCGCGCGGCTGACGCGCGTTCGTACGGAAATATGTGAACGCGCGTTTGACGCACGCTTCACCAGAAGCGCGCGCTTGCATGTGTACACATCAACTCAACAGAACTCCTGGTTATCAAAACGCGCGTTGACAAAGCGCGCGTTTGAAAGCTCCCAATGTGTACTCGCTCTTAACACAAAGTAATCAATTTTAATATTGATAGTAGTAAACATAACCTTGAGTAAAAATGGATTGCTACTATTACAACCGGAAGGAAGTCGTTACAATACAAACTTGGCCCGAGGTACTACTTACAGTGCACCCTGACCTTTCAATGCATTTCCGCAATTGGTCGTTAAATAAATTGAAACAGGCTGAATACAATATGCCCTTAAATAATAGCGAACACAATGTATATTCCAAAAGGTTACTTAAGTAAAAAATTCTACATTCTGTTTTTATTTAAACGTATGGCGTTTAGTACAATAAAATATAGGCATTTTGTTGAAATTACAATGCCACAAAATTAAACTAAAATTATATGTCAACATACAGTGTGTTGAGCCACGCAATTACTTATTATGATAAACAAATAATTACTAGGAAAAAATGACTGCTGCCAGTTGTACAAAAAAAATGCAATGATGCATTTTTGACGACGCGTTTGGTGCAGTTCTTAGACACCTTTCTACAGAGCCGGCGGTCGCGGGTTCGAATCCCGGCCAGGGCAAATATTTGTGTGATGAACTCGAATACTTGGGTCATGGTTGTTCTATGTGTTTAAGTATATATTTATCTATATAAGAACTTATATCGTCGACTAGTATCCATAACACAAGCCTTCTTGAACTTAATTTGGGACTAGATAGATTTGTGCGAGGTTGACCGATAAAAAAAAATACAAAAAACTTACATGTTATTTGACCAAATTTTATTTTGTTGTAATTAGGTCAGCTGGGGTAAGGGAAACACATGGGAGAAGTGGAACACTTTGGAATATTTTCTATATAATAGCTTCAATAGACGTAAAACGATCAACTACAACGACATTTATTTATTCTTTACCTACAACTGTTTCGAAAAATCGGATTCACCTCACACACTGATTCATTTTGAGTGTTTCCCCTACCCCAATATGTTTCTCTTACCCTGAGCCTGATTGACCACCTGACCTTAATTGATTTGAAACACTCACAGCATAATAATACTAGCCGCGCCCCGCGGTGTTACCCGCTCATCCCACGGGAACATTACATATTATCAGGATAAAAAGTAGCCTATGTGTTAATCCAAAAATTGGCCAAGCTGCTTGAGCATGAAGAAGTAACAAACATACACATAAACACACTCACAAACTTTCGCTTTTATAATATTTGTGTGATGATCATCTCTGATTTTGGTCGCTGCCAAAGTAATACATGAATTTGTTAACTGACTATAAAGTTAACAATATGGGTGTTGATAAACTAATATTATGCAACTGTTACATAATGAGAGGTCTTAAAACACTCGTGAAAATTATATTTCTTTTTAGAAATTAAACGCGATCGGAAACCAGTCATATTTATTTACCTAAAGGCTCACCGCGATAATTCGCCTATAATGTAATAGTTTATTCTCTGGAATACTCGCGGTGACCCTAAGAAATTCAGATCAATCATATATTAATGTTAGCCTCGAAGTACAAAGAAATTCAATGACTTTGCGTTACTCAGAGACCGTTTAAGTAGAAATTGTATTGGGCGTCGACAGGATGTTAAAAGATTTTTAAAGATACTCTCTCGAGGCTTCATTTATCAAAATCAGGGCGCACACCAGTGGGATTTCTCTCCTATTTTTAAGAACAGGGTTGTGACCTGGGTGATTTTATTACAACGTAATTAAGTTTCGAGTGAAATTACCGACGCCAAGTGACCCATTGGACGACCTATGTTACGCTTTAAGGACAGCGTAAAGCGTGACATGTTATGACTAATTGACACCCAACACTGGGAGGATATGTCTGAAGACCGTAACCTATAGAGGAAGACTGCGATGGTGTGGTTGCACATGATGAAGCATGCTTTACTTCTCTTTCCCACAAGTGCAACCTGAGACACCAGAGTGCAGCTCTTCCCCTTCATAGATAGGCGCAACATTTATTTGTCAATTATGCGGCCGTGGCTGTTCCTACATCGGGCTATCCAGCCATCTTCGTAAATGTCGCACTTTATTAGACTGCTTAACTCAGCGGTTATAGATGTAAAAAGCCAATGATGATGTAGAAGTTTAATCGCAAGAAAAGAGGGTGGGAACCTCGATCTCATCATGACCGGCAAAGTAGATGGGCCAAAAGGCCTCGGGGCAACCCAATACGTTGGTCCGACCAGATCCGCACCACTCTTGACTCTCACCCTTCACACCGCCGCAAAAAGAAACGGATGGAAGAAGGTCGTAGAGAAAGTGATGCAAAAGGTAGGTCACGATTCGACCCTCAACTTTGAGGAATACGAGAGAATTTAATTAAATATGGACAACTTAACCTGGCAAGTGGCAATGGACAGGCCATGTAGCCCGGAGAATGGATGGCCACCCTTTGGGCGGCAAAGTCCTAGACTGGCAACCATGTATAGGAAAGCGCAGCGTGGATCGGCCCCCAACTAGATGGACGGATGACCTCGTGAGGGTAGCGGGAATCAATGGATGTGGTCTGCTCAAGATCGCACTTTGTCGCGAGTCATGGGGAGGCCTATGTTCAGCAGTGGACTTCTGTGGCTGATAGATAGATAGATAGAACCTAACCTTATTCCGTATCCTCTGTCCCTTCCTTCCGTGTCCTTATTCGACCGAAATGATGAGATTGACAAACTATGAGGGCTACCAAACACCAAAATAAGTTACGTAAATTTAACATAATTCTGGTTACTGCTTACTGGTAAACACAATTTGGCTATTTCTCAAGTAGTTAAACTAGTCGAGCTATTTTTCTTAGTGTAGACACCGAAAAGAACAGAAATACGCACGCAGGTACCTAAATAATTTTGTGTGGGATAAAAACAAATGCGCGAATAATACCAGCCATCCCAGTCCTGCCCTAGAATCCCTGGGGCTGCAGATTGTTTTCCGACAATTCAGGGGCCAAATTCGATAGAATCTTGCGATATCGTCAATTAAACATTATTTCGGTTGTACTGAATCTTTATAGGATCATTAATTTGTCATACGGCTGCCTGCTTGCCAGAGCTTTTACAAGAAAAATAGTGTCCCATAATGTCTATTCCAGGTCGCCACGTTTTGCTAGGCATAGGCCCTCTCCTTGATTTACACGACTCCCGATAAAATGCCTCCTCCGGCCAGCTTGAGGAACGTGTCCAGCTCGTCCCGCTATCTCCACCTAGGCCTGCCGCGCCTGCGCTGCCCATCTAGTGGCACCCACTCAGTGGCCAAGCTAAGCTCACCTTTCCTCACCGAAAAAAACAGAATTACGCACGCAGTAAAGAGTTTTGTGTGGGATAAATACAAATGAGCGTGTAATCCCAGCCATCTGAACAGATTGTTTTCCGACAATTCAGGGGTCAAATTCGATAGCATCTTGTGATATCGCTAATTTAACAGTATTCGGTTTTGTTCATGCACTAGCAGCGCGGTGTTATACGCTCATCCCACGGGAATACTAAATTTTTTTTCGGGATAAAAAGTAGCCTATATATTAATTCAGGTTGTTAGCTACCTTCATACCAAAATTTATCAAATTTGGTCTAGCCGTTTACATGAAGAAGTAACAAACATACACATTAAACACGCTCACACAAACTTTCGCCTTTATAATTATGTATATCTCCTATATTAGTGTGATTATATCGGACATGCATAGATTCATATCGATTTTTAGGGTTCCGTAACCTCAATCGATGAAATCGGAACCTTTATCACTCTGGAACCTGAATCACTTTGTTATCCGTCTGTCTGCCAGTTAGAACTTTTACCAGATAAATAGTGTCCCAAAATGTCCATTCCATATCGTCACGTTTTGGATTTATGTTTTTTATTTTATTTCTATGATTGTGATGCAATGGAAAAATAGACAACTTTGTATGAAAATACAAAGTTTCGAGACTGTATGAGATTCGACTGTACAAACGATTCTGAATAAGATGAGCCTAAAAATCAATTTACCGAAAAAATACTTCAAGTAGTATTTTTTGTTATTTTTTGTTTTATTTTTGACCCGTTTTCATAATAACTGACAATACTTTTTGAAAAATGCTCATATTAGGCAGAATATGGCAATGCGTCATCGAATTAGGGCCTACACATCGGGGAAATAACTTGTGTGAAATATGGTGCGAGCAATGGGTTGGCGCTCAGAAGAAAAACGTAATAAATCATACGCATCATCACACATACTTAATACATTTCTATGTTAAGTGACAGGAGATTACATTAAATGAGTTTTTTGTATCTGGCGTTCATTCAGCGATCTAGAAATTACGTGTTTTCGCAGAAAACAGATTGCTATTTGCTTGAAGTGGCTTATGGGTGATCTAGTTCTGTCTAGCAAAATACAGTGTAATCTCACTAATCCGGTACTATTAAAAACCAGATGGTGCCGGATTATTGGAATGTTCGGATTACTGGTTTACAGAGAGGTTTTGAGGTTAGACTGCTAGACGAAGACGCAGCGACCAGAGCGCATAGGCTCAGGGCGGCAAGGGAGGCGTGGGCGGAGGGTGCCGGATTATTGGACCTGCCGGTCTATTGAGGTGCCGGATGAGTGAGATTATACTGTACACGTGTCCAAGTTTGTATGGTTGTAACGGAAGCACGATTCGTATGTAGAATAAGTTCTATTCTCCATGCAAGTCGTTTACACGCTGTCGCTGAAGACGGCTACGTTAATTGACGGCTACGTTAGTTAGGCATCATGGAAAGTGTACATATCTCGTTGAAGGCAAATCATTCACCCTTCAAATATAAATACAAATATCTTCTTTATTTTGCTTAAAAATGTGGTACAAAAGCTGGTAGGTATATAAATTTGATTATAGTCACATTCCACCAGAAACTGGTATGCAAAATTATCATTGAAAAGTGCCCAAATATAAAAAAAAAACAACATACTTGACACGCATAGAGTACTATACTTATAATTTCGATATACACTCGGGTGCAAAGAAATCGGACCACCACCCCAGCATTTTTGCACCCGAGTGTAAATACCTAATTCGTGTACTTATACTAAAATGTCACAATTACACTTATATGAGTTTAAAATTTAATGCCTATCTAATAAACATTATACACACCGCAACAAAAGAAGGTTTAATAAAATGTATCAAAATTACAATGACATTATTTATAAATAATGAATATGTTATTTATAAATAAATATGTCAAAATATCTTCTTCCAATAAGTCCCCTTTTACTTCCACGATGCCAACCACAATCACATTGTCGTAGAGGCAGCAAACTAAGCAATAGGTGAATCATCTATTTATGTGATTAGTTATACCTAAGTTAAATATTTATATTTATATTTAAACACCGTTTTGCCAACCTAATTTGTACCATATTCTTGGTAATAATAGATTGATTGTGATTGTCATTTTTTAAATTTTTCGACGATCGACGATCGAACATAACATTTGAATCCAATTCGTATAGTCAGTTGGTAAAAATCTGCAGGGCCGAAGATTTAGCTCGTCAATTCAGTAACAGTATTATCTCAAGGTACTTAGTAAGCGTGCGAAAACGACAGTTGAATATTCAAAGGCAAATCTATCCCTTTGAGGAATCTGCTTGAGTTAACCTTGCTTCAATGAGCTATGAGACGTATTACCTCCTCCCACATCGGGACGTGTAGATTCTCTGAAACATTAACATGAAGTATACAATTGATTATACCTGTATTATCATCACCAAATTACGTTAACGGACAATAATGTCCTTACAAAAGTTGTTCAACTTGTCTATTGATCCTTGTAACTAAAACCCGGTCTCGATAAGGAAAATCCAAAAACTTTCGGAATCAGTGGGGCGTGGCTGTGGCCAATCATCGTCGTTAACTTGGTACATCCCACACTAATTCAACCTCTATTCTTTCAACCATAGAATTGCCAGTAACTTAGCAATGAGTCTTTTAGCTTCTTGGACGATTTTCAGTTCTATATTGTAACATTATACGATGTATAACACATTGGTTGGGGTTTATGTAAGTTTGAAGAACCACTGAACGATTCACTGAAAGTAAAAGTGGAAGAAGTTATAACGTTATTTCTTGGGAAATGAACGCTTAGGCCAGCGCCGTATTCACATGAAAATATTGCGAATATTTTAAATATTCATACAAAATGTAAATTAACTATGAAGGCGAAATTTTATGCGTTCCATTTTAATGCAAGTGAAATTCATTCAGACTAGTATATCACTAAGTCCTGTTAAAAAAACTGCGATATTTTTTTGTAGCGAAACGTAAACTCAACAGTGGGTAACTCGATCTTTTCAATTTTTATGGGCCTATGTCATTTGTCAGTTAACTCGTTATTAACAGAGTAGTACAGACATTTTATCACGTCCGGACCACAACACAATAATTTCGATACACAAAGATAAGTATGGGAAGAATTGTACAAAAAACCCAAGATCTAGTAAAAAGCAGATATATGCGTGACCCTGAAATAATAAAGAGAACACTGTATGGCACCCTTGAACCAACCCTATCACTACATTGCAAACGTTTAGGGTCAAATATACAACGGTCGGGCCTATCGTCCTTTGAACGAGGGTTGACACTGACCAAGCATCAGTGAACTCCGCATGTACCTACACCGTAAACTGGGGTTACTTTAACATACACATCAGTAATCATAGATTTTTGAATTGAATTAAATAAATACATAATATCAGACAACCTCACACATAATCGATCTAGCTAGTCCCAAAGTAAGCTCAAGAAGGCTTGTGTTATGGGTACTAGACATACTTATATATTTAGATAATTATATAGATAATATACATACTTATATAGATAAATATATACTTAAATATATTATAGAAAAACCATGGCCCAAACAGAAATATTCGAGTTCATCACACAAATACTTGCCCTGGCTGGGATTCGAACCCGAGACCGCCGGCTCAGTAGGCAGGTGCTCTACAAACTGCACCAACCGTGTCGTCAAAATAATTAAATTTGAAATCGTATTGAAAAATGTATGCTGCGTTGTGGTGGATATGAATACTTAATCCAGTTAATAAAGGAGTTTGACCTTACAAACGGGCCGGTAGTTTTGAATTTCTAGGATGGTTAGTCAGTGTTTAAAATGCAAAATGCATAATTTACATTTAAAAGTTTGTTTCTTATACAGACGAGCCTGTGTAGCATGTATATTTAATTTTGTAATAATTTCGTTTTGAAGAGCATTTATAATTATGACTCATTATGGTGAGTGACTGTGAACACGGTCACAAGAAAACTTTTAAAGACAATGGTAATGTTGTTTTCTAACACTGGAAAGTTATGATTCAGGCTCTGGTCTATTCTCTTTTGGTCTCTGTTCTCAATATGAGTGTGTACGCATTGCGGACGGGCTGGCCGTCAATTTAAGCGTATATGAGCGCGCGGGCGGCCATTATTTGCACCGAACTACAATGTGGCCGTATCGGGGCTTATACAGAAAATACTCTTTTAACTAAAACAAAAGCCAGAGATTGAAAAAAATACATAAACTATAATGTGATAATAAGATTTTTTTTATATTGTATTGAATGCCACTTGTTTCCACAATTTTGTATTATAAAAAGAAACAGTAAAATACCCTAAATCTCTAATTCCTTTTCTAGATATTCTGTAATAAGCAATGAAAGATTTCTCCAGATAGTAGCAATAATTGAGTTTTTATCATGAAGAAACATCAAATGACACATTTCCCCACGGGTGATTTTTCTCCACAAAAAGGTGTATATTTCACTCGACAAATCACCCGATTTTATACGGCGATATCATACAAAATACCTCACCCGTTTCGCAAGGAAATGAATCATCCCTTGACAGCTCGCGATACATTATTCTATTGGTGTTCAAATTCATTTATTACCATCACAATGCGCGCTTATACAGCGAGGGCTGGGGGCGCATGTGTCTGGATAATGGTTATGGCGGAATTGATTTTTAAATGCAAAATATGTTGATGGGTAGGTACTTTAAATTTTACTGTTATGCCTTTTGTGCGAGAAAATGGACTCGAAACAATTCATGTAAAAGTGTAACATTTCTTGTACCTAAAGTTCCGTGTAGGGGAATCTGTTGGAATCTTAGGGCCATGCATTAAATTAAATCTTTCTAAAATATACCCGTAATTAACATGCCAGAGACGTTAACTGAAAAGATACACTGGGTATTACAGCGAGGGCTGGGGGCGCATGTGTCTGGATAAAGGTTATTGCGGAAACGATTTTTAAATGCAAAATATATGTTGATGGGTAGGTACTTTCAATTTTACCGGTATGCCTTTTGGACGAGAAAATGGACCCGAAACATTTCATGTAAAAAGCGTAACATATTGTGTACTTAATGTTGAAAATGATAATACTCGTATGGGTGTAGATTGATGTATTTTTTAATAAAAATTTTGAATTTGCGTTCAGAATCCGGATAATTAAAAAAATAACAATGATTGTATGACAACCATGAACTTTAACATTCTTTTCCACGGTGAAAATGGCAAATTACTGATTGTCTCCGTACAAATATTGGTACCCAACCCACAAATGACGTCACATATAGGTGGCCATTTGTATGGGGCGTTTTAGTGCTCCGTGGGAATGTTTATTTGTTTATATTATATTGAACTTTGGCGGTCATTTCTGACTTTCAGAGTAGTCTAAGAGTAGTTAGTCCCATATAGATATTGATATTGATCGTAATAAAAAATAGAATCGACACAGGATTGACATCCTCAAGAAAATTGTCTATACGCCTATTGACAGACTACAGATCATTCTTGAAATTTACTAAAAACACGACAAATGCCACTCCTATCAATCGTTTTGAGCTAATTAAAGTTCACTAAGCCATTTAAGTAACCGAAAACCTGAGTATAAACGAACCATTTAATAGTTAACCGCTTATTTAAATGAAACAGTTTACATTAAAGCAGAGAATTATTCTCAGATTAAAGCTTCAAAAGTTCTGGTTGTCACTAAAAGCCCTGGAAACTTTGGACATTACGCGTAATGTCTTTACCTACTTAAAACCGAGTAACAGGTTCAATTTATTTGACTTTATAAATCGGTGTGGCTGAGATCGAGACGCGAATGGACGACGCTCTCTATTGAATGTTAGAAAGAAGAAAGAAAGTAATATTTGTTTGCACACACACGAACACAGTAGTCGTACAAAAAAATCAAAAACATTCAGAAATTTGAGCCGTGTGCAAGCAAAAAGGGCCAGGCTCAGCATTGTGGTCTGCAGCCCGCATGCCACAACGCTGGTTTTCCTTGTTGGTGACCAAAAGACCACAGAGAATATTGGGCTGTTAGAAGGAAGGAAGCCGTTGATATCATAACCGTATGGGCTACTTTAACTCTAGAGGGTAACATTGACCACCTATTTAAATCCATTTCACTAAGTTGGAAAACTCTTCAAGGCATGAATTCGTCATAGGATTTAGTTGTTTCCTAATTGAATGAAGTAGGTTTGTATGGGTGAGCGATGTTACCCCTTAGGGCCAAAGTAACCCGACCTTACGTTACTAAAAAGATGTTGATTGACCATTTACATAGATAACGAGTGTAAAGGGATCGGGTGGTATGATATCTGCATATTGAAAATCAACTTATCCCATTTTTTTTAAAATAAAGACTAGAAAGATCATTACATATAGTCCTTTGAATAAGCAAACTAAAGTAACATAAATATTTTAATCGTACTTGGCGCCGGAAAGATATTATGCATGGTAAGGCGAACAGATTTCACAATTTTAAATAAAACGTGAATTATATTAGTATTTTTTTGTAAAAATAATCAGTGGGCTCTCTTTACAAAGATTTTTTCAAGTAATAAGGTGTAAATTATCCCCTCGACTGAGGACCTAAGCCTAGATTCCTCAGGGACATTCAGAGCCCTAATATCCGCCTAAGAGCGCCAAGATCGTTATCATGGCCACAGCATACGCGACAGCGGAGCCATTTGGTATTAAAGTTTCTCTGTCATTTTAATAGAGTAGGTACAATGCACAAAAATATTTAAATTTAAGAATTAAAGTTTAAGAGTTCAGAAAAGAACCAGCTCGATACTGGAGTCAGTGACAGCAACTGGCGTCACCAAGCGTTAAATTTACGTAATCGGCTGAAAGCGTTCAGCGTTTTTGGGGTGTCGTTTTTCGTCATTGACATTGACATTGGTACTTCCAAGTCTGATCCTAGTTTGATTACAGTAGACAAAGCGGTTGGCGAAATGGTAGTGCCTACTGACGACGGCAAACATTAAGTGTGGTGGACTTGAGTATCTCGTCTGTTGACAACCAAAACTCACTAAATAACATATACCTACTTAAAACAAAGCTCGTATCCCAATGTCAATCTACTTGCTAGAGACGAGGTTGAGAAGAGCAGTGACAGAAATTTTAGTGAGTTTTGGTTGTCACCGGGCGATTTGTAAAGTAAGTAAGTAAGTAAAGTAAGTAAACACTTTATTGTACACAAAATACATCTATTACAAATAACATATAGGTACAAAGGCGAACTTATACCTATAAGGGATCTCTTCCAGTTAACCTTTGAGCAATTGGGTGAGTACGAGAAGAAGATAGACAAACTAACACCGTGTACAAAAAGGTATTAAAAATAATAAGACTACTAATAATTACACATATAAACTATGAATACATACATACATACATACATACATACATACATACATACATACATACATACATACATACATACATACATACATACAAACATACATACATACATACATACATACATACAAACATACATATAAATACATTGTAGATCCAATTCACAAGTCATTGGAAAGCCATAACTTCTTAAGATTCGTCTTGAGTGATGCTACAGATGGAGACTTCCTAAGGGACAGTGGCAATTCGTTCCACAACTTCACAGCGCTCACTGTGAAAGATTTGTTCCTCGGTCATGGATGTTTTTTATATTCTATATAACTATGTATCTAAATCGTCGTCTTCTTTTTCTCATTGTGCCATATCCTCAACGGATGTCGGCGGGCATCTTCCGGAACTTGTTTCTGTCTTGTGCCAGTCTGTAAAGACTGACAGTGTCATTAATGTTGGACCAGCTCTTGATGTTGTCTAACCAGGTTAGCTTTCTCCTTCATCTGCTCCTTTTACCGTCGATTTTCCCTTCCAAGATGTTTCGGATTATGTTGTATTTGTCGTGTCTATAGATATGTCCAAAATATGAGGTTTTCTTTTTCTTTACGGTCGTTTAGTACACGATATTTAATTATTTTATTCGTTGTTGCGACTTCCTTTGTCGTTGTGGTAATAATCGTGAGACCAGCACGAATGACGTTAGAACCGCGCAGTTGAAACGATCGGTTATTCTACTAGTGAACGTTCTTCCCCAAGGCAAAGCTTTGCGCCCCATCCCCCGCGAACGAATACTGAAAAGTTACGCGAGCGCGGCGAAAACCGCTTTCGACTTCAATCATTATAATGATTAAAATTTAATTGGATGTTTTAAATCTGGCGAGACTTTCACTTTTTTCTTGAGTATACTTATTTATTTTGTACAATCACATAAATTGTGTCTAATGCTTACTTTAGGTTTTAAGTTCCCCTTTTTGTATATCATTATTATGTCAGACGATAGATGTCTACTGCTGGAGAAAGGCCTCCCCATAGTTTTCAACAATGATCGGACGTGAGCCGTCTTTGTCCAATCGTTTCCCGCGATCCTAACCAGGTCGTCTGTTGACCTTTTTGAGGGCCTCATGCTGCGTTTTCCGGTACGCGGTCGCCACTCATGAACGTTTTTGTGTATAGACGGGTGTAATAATAAGTATTAATATGACGTTACTTATATAACTGTACCTGTCGCTTTTGTACCGGCCTCTTAAGCCATAAAACCCCACTTGTTAGGTAGGTGTTTCTTTCTCCTCAATACCATCAGGGTCATAATTCCCCTGTTGCTGGGTCATGCATTTGACAGTGGTTCGCCATTTAAGGTATACAGTATGAACGGATTTTGGCCAGACCACCTTGGAACAGCTCATAGTCACAAACTTTCACCTTCCTTTCTTGAAACAGGGCCCAATAATATCATTAGTAAATATATGGTAGAGAGACCAGTTTTATGAAGCTGGTAAAGAATGGACTCGTTGGTGCGAAATGCTGTTCACGGAATTTGCAATATTTTCTTCCAGAATTCTAGAAGGCGTCATGGTGTTTACCTTTTTTCTGCGTCCATGTTTCGGCTCCATGATTCTTCTTCTTTCTTCCGCTGGCGCTACAACCTTTTGTAGGTCTTGGCCTCCTCCACAATCTTTATTATTTATTTATTTATTAGACTCACAAACAAAACACAGGCTTATACAATCAAAAAATAAAATTATAAAACACAGGTAGCACGTCTAGCTTGTGCCTCAATTACAGGCGTGCAACAGCATTCTCAAGTAGACGGCTAGTTTACTGAACTACGGAGTGGTGTAAATTTTTAAAATAACAATGATATTACAAAATTCAAAACATAAAATAATAATAATAAATACATACAAGTTAAACTATGGAGATTATTTGAGCATAAGAAATAAAAGAACTACTTAACTAAACCATTTATTTATGACTACTTGCTAGATGACAGCAACCTACGCCACAGATTATATACAAGTTACTACGCCTCCAACTGGCAAGCTCATTAGAGTAAATGTCCAAATCATGCCATTTTTGGTATTGGTTGTACAGCGTCTGGAACCTATGCAAGGCAGAAAACTTACCCGAGTTTGATTTGGATAGTATATATATTAGTATAGATATTTTTTTTAGCCATGCAGAAAGTTATTTTGTCGCTGGACTCACCGTTAAATGTGTGGTATTTAGATGATGGAACGATTTGAGGGAATCCACAGGTGGTATTACAGGATTTAACAAGGCTAGTTCCAGCTTTGAAGGAAATTGGCTTAGAAATAAACCCCAGCAAATGTGAGCTTTTTTGTTGCAATAATAGTGTTGTCCGATGTTGAGTTGGTATTACCAGGTGTTCGCCGTCTTGATAAGACAACCTTCAGTTTATTAGGCGCACCTGTTTTTCCGGATGGTGCAAGCTCGGCACTCGAGGAGAAGAGGTTGGCTTTAGTTCGGGCTCAAGAACATTTATCAAATTTATCATCGCACGTCGCACTTGTTTTATTGCGTAACTGTTTTGCGATGCCACGCATGATTTACATTTTAAGAACCTCCCCAACTTGGTTATTTGAGGATGATGTAGAGAGGCTGGATAACGCAATAAATGTCACTTGAGTCCATACTGAATATCCATCTCAACGAGTCACAGTGGTGTCAGGCTTCTTTTCCAGTCCGCCATGGTGGTCTAGGTATACGCCGATGTCGTGAAGTCGGTTTGGTAGCATTCTTAGCTTCAGCTCATGGGACTCTGGCTCTTGTCACTCGCATATTGCATTTGAATGGTGACAATATCCAGGTACCATTTGTCGCTGAGGCACTCACCAAATGGTCCACTGTGTGTCAAGGTAACGAACGGCCTGATAATGTTGTCAACCAAAGGGGTTGGGATGACATTTTATGTAGGGAAGTCTACGGTGGGTTACTTGCCGACGCAACAGGCTTTAATTTGGCGCGTTTGAAAGCTGTTGCTAAGCCTGAATCAGGAGCGTGGCTACATGCTTTGCCTTCTCCTCAGTTGGGTACATTGCTGGACAACGACTCATTAAGAATCGCGGTTGCTCTGCGGGTTGGTTGTAAAGTATGCGAGCCACATCGTTGCATCTGCGGGGTAACAGTTGAGGAGAATGGCCACCATGGCCTCAGCTGTCAGAAATGCGCGGGGCGATTTGCAAAGGCATCATGCGATCAATGATTTGGGCAATGGGTGAAGAACTTGGATGTTAATTTATAAACAGACTCGAAAATAAAGCCATACGATAATAATAATAATGATTTGGTTCGTCGGGCTTTAGTTTCTGCCAATATACCTTGTACCTTGGAGCCTCCTGGGTTGAGTCGAACTGATGGCAAGAGGCCTGATGGTCTCACGTTGGTTCCTTGGCAGAAAGGTCGGTGCCTCTTGTGGGACGCAACTTGTGTGAGTACGTTTGCTCCGTTCCACTTGACTCACACCATTAGAACTGCTGGGGCGGCCGCGGAGTGTGCGGCAAGAGTGAAACACACTGAATACAGTGCCTTGGATCCAGCGTACGATTTTGTACCTATTGCAGTGGAGACTGGTGGACCTTGGGGCTCGGAGGCCAAGGATTTTATTAAGGAATTGGGCCGCCGGCTTAGGGAAAGGGGCTGTGACCCGCGCTCTGGATCGTACCTGGTGCAACAAATTTCGTTGGGCATTCAGCGTGGTAACGCCGCCAGTGTGATGGGTACGTTTGGGCTAGGTACGATTCGGGGCGTGCCTCATTAACGAAATTGACGAAGCCTGTTGTGGATCATATCATTGGTTTGTATTTGACGAAGCCTGTTGCTGATTTGTTGTTGTATCTCACCTGACGAAGCCTGCGATGCGGATCAGAACTTATTGTAATTTTTCCTTTCGTGTGTCTTTTAATAAATGATTTCTTTTTTGGATAGTTTAGGTCAGAAAGTGGTGATGCGAGAGAATCTTACGTTAGTTTTAGGGATGATAAAATTTAATCTCTCCAGAATACGACTCTCATGAACATACATGTGCTAACTCGGAGCACATTCATAGAGATTTAATATCGATAAAAAATAAGTTGATATATAAATATATTCATACAAGTGCTCATTGAATATTCTCGATTCCTATTAAAAGGTGTGATACCATGTCTGATAAAGGCGCATCTCGAAATATGTAAGCCTTTGTTCGTATCTTCCTTCAGTTGTCACGATGCCTGGTGACCTTCTTCCAGCTGATAATAACAATAATTGTCAGGAGGTTCCTCTCTCTGCAGCCCTAACCACCGGTAGCCTGGGCCCTGCCCCGCTGCCGGTGGCACCCTAGGTTAGGTTTTTTATAATGTGTTTATATATTTTGTAATTTCTTTATTGTATTTTACTTTTGATATAACTTTATTGTAAAAAACCTAACTTAAGATTTTAAATGAATAAAGGAGATAATAATAATAAACTTCCCCATCCTCCTGAGATCTTCCTCCCAGCTCCATGATTAATTAGGGAAAATACGAGAATATTGATGATGTTTATATGATGATGGTCATTGTTTAAGGCATACATATGAAAGCTATTGAACCCTTTATTTGGCAGTGTATGGCAGGGTGAACAGATTTTTTGACCATCTTCTTCCATTCTTTTTCGAACCAGAATTTTTTGCTCTATTTTACCATAACGAGGCTTGAACTAGCGACTTTCGTCATTTTTGTCAAATTAAGGGTTAACTGATTCATTTATCAGTTCATCTTTAAGTAATTTGTAATGAACACCACCCCGATAAAGGCTTTGCGAATCTAAAATTAAATTCAAATATTGATCTATCCCAAAGACACACAGCCCCAGTGCAAACGGGGCTTAATCGGCGGGCATTGAATTAAAACTTTTATTTGATTTGAATTGAGGTGTGTCACAGTCCTCTATCTAAAAGTGTTAGGATGAAAATTTAGGAAATTAATGCAATTGACAACATATTCATTCGTACAGTCAGCATCAAAAATAGCTGACAATTTTAGTATGCAATTTGACATTCAGTAGTCAAATTCTCTATATAAATATGTCAGAATGAAAGTTTAAGATCTCTATAAAAAAAACTCAAATACCAGAGTATCGGCACTACTACATTCGGTGTCGAGACCCTGCACCCCTGGGGTCCAAGTGCTAGATTTTTTTTAACTGGTGGCCAAGGGCTGGCAGCTCTCGCTCAGCGTCTTACAGTTGGATTATTTTAAACAAATATTTGACACTTGTCTTTTGATATTTTTAGTGATACAGCAAAGACATATCAAATCTAACGATTATGGTTAATCGAATTGATTTTACCGGCGATTTGTTTTTTTCGAACTGTATATATTTTTGTTTATTTTGCCTAAATCTATTTTTTTTTGAGCTACGAGCCGTCGGACTGAGGTGGACGCATTGGAGTTTTCTATGTTAAATAGTTATTTGTTTTATTGTTCTTTCTTCAGGTTATAAATTTAATCGATTTCGACCTATTTACAGAAATAGCACATGAATCGAAACGCAAGATTTGATCACAACACAGGTTTTTTTTTTTAAAGCACGTCATACGTAACTGTTTATACAATGTATTAATATCGTTAAATACTTCAACACTTATCACGATAAGAAAAAGGTAAACATGAACTCAATTGTAGTATCAAATAGAAAGAAAAAACTTAAAATAAATAAATATCGGACAACCTCACACAAATCGATCTAGTCCCAAATTAAGCTCAAGAAGGCTTGTGTTATGGGTACTAGACGACGATATACATACTTATATTAGATAAATAGATACTTAAATACATAAAACAACCATGACCCAAGCACAAATATTCGAGTTCATCACACAAATATTTGGCCTGGCCGGGATTCGAACCTGGAACCTCCGGCTCAGTAGGCAGGTGTCTACAAACCGAGCCAAACGCGTCGTCAACTTAAAGATATTTGAAACACCACTATGTCATTGCTTGTTTTTTTTTATTAAATTCAATAGGTCGTGCAGATTTATGTTATACGGGTCCTGTCATGTGTCAAATTGACAACAGAATTCGTACAGCCAACGTCAAAAGTTGCTGTCAATATTAGTACCTATGCAATTTGACATTCAGTAGTCAAATTGTTAGCATTTTTTTATGCTGACCGTATGCTTTGAACTTCCCCATCCGTTTTGATCCCTGTATTAAAAGGTATTTAACCTCACTGACACTTTGTCATTTAAGTAAATATAAAGAAAGCAAACGCTTCGTAAAAAATATGCAGGTAAATATTTTTCTAGATAATGGAAATACTTGGATAGTAAAGTTAGTAACTAAATAATCACTTTTTTACAAAAAACTGACCGACGTAAGCGATACGAAGTTATGTTATATTTTATAATAATGGGGCCAACTAGAAAGTATGGTAAAGACCATACTTTGTACTTGGAAAAAAAAAATGTTTGAAAAACAATTATGTTTTTCGAAATTATTTTTTTAAGTCGGTAAATTAACACCACATGTTTAATTACTTCATAAATAGATACAAAGAAAAATTGAATTGCGCTCATAAGTGGTCATATAGTAACTCAAAAATAATTATCCAAAGCCCTTTTCGAGTAGGTAAGTAATGCGTGTATGAACACACCGAACATACATAAAAAAAAACTCCCTGACGAATTGAAAACCTGCTTCGTGTTTTGACGTTGGTTAAAAAAGCAGGGTTATGTCAAAGTCAAAGTTCTTTTATTTGCTAGAATCATGGTACATGCGGATGACAAATATTTCAAAAGAACAACACAATTCACCATAGTAATGGCATGCAAATTTCAAATTCTTACATTAACAGATTACTCATTGATAAGATAATATATTAATCATTAAATTCAATTAACAGACTTTAAATTAAAATAGGAATATAATTTATATGTCAATGTGAATATTCTTTCAATTTATAATAATAATTTCTATGAGCCATTATCGAAGTTTATATAAAAATAATTTATAAGACAATGTTCTTAATACTAAAGGAAGATTATTGTAATTTTTTTCTGACATTATAAAGCAATTTTTACTGTGCAATGCTGATTTTGTTACAGTGCGTTTAACTTTAAACAAATCTATGACCTTCTAGTTTAATATTAAAAGTTAACATCCCTGCTTCGCAAGCAACGAGTTATCGGACTCAACTAATTAAAACCTAGAACCTCACAAATGCAAATTCATCTAAACTTGCATAACGCTTATCCATTTCCACTTGATCCCTCCGTCCTCACCGTCCACCGAAACCTGAATACTAAGCTCTGGTTCAGTACAAACGTCGGTCTCAAGTTATGCTGGTCGGTTACGTATAAGGGGTGGAACGCTCAGTATTGGACAAGGTGCTGCCCGGTGTGGACGCTGCCTTACGAGTTTTACGAACTGAAAGTTTGTCGACTTTTGAAAAAATACTCGAATAGACTGTTCAGTGGAGTGTGTTGAGTGAAGTGATTTTGGTGGTTTCGGTGAGTTTAAATTCGTATTTTTTTTTATGTTGTTGTTATGTAAGTGTTGTATTAATTAAATATGTGTCCTTCAATGGATTGAATTTTTAGGTGTCACACGATGCAGATATAATTAAAAAAATTAAAATTAGAATATAATAAATTAGGTATAAAAACAATAAATTACCGCCTCTGGTAATTATAGTACCTTTAGACGTGCTAATTGAACTAAAACATACAAAATTCTTAATAAAATATAATTTATAATAATATATCTACAAATTCTCTTCAATTAAGGAACTTCCTTAAACCGTTATTTACTAGTGTCTATTTCTAGAACTAACCGTGAAAAGAAATAACGAAATTTAAAAACATATCTCAAAAATATAATGAATACTCTTAAAAGTATAATTAAAAGTAAAAAACCTTCCAAATATTATTACTTGACTTTCTGATGGCGCAGTATTTTTCTTTTTTTTTAATATGACACCTAGTGGGTAAGTAATTCTCAATTTACTACAATATAAATAATTAAATACCTTATCGAATATTTTTTTTATTTATTACCTGTATTTTATTTTATCTTCATTACAGTTTACAAGTAGATATTATATTTTGTAGTCATAAATAATGATCAAAGTCAAATAATAAAAAAAAACTAAGTATTTAATGACACCTGATTAATTGAATCAGGTGTCATTAATTGAATAATGCATGAAAAAAAACACGCAAATAAGTATACTTCATAGGTTAGCATTACGTATATTCCTTACTACTAACACGTTATTATATAGCGGACTAGCGAAGCAATAGTATATATTATATTCTTTTACAAAAATCAATCGCTTGTACACGAAACCTAACATCGTACTTTACAAACCTATTACTGGGCAATTCTTATTCTCATGCATTTTTTTGTGATTTGTAAGAATCACATGTTTATTTTGTTTAAATCAAAAATCTATTTATGCCTTTGTTGAGCAAATATCCTCTACTTATCTTTTATAAACACATTTACCTTAAAATATTCAGAAATATATATAAAAAAAACAATGTTTGCCCAAAATGTCACGTCCATGCCGTGTGATATCTCCCGATTTTCTAATAAAATATTTTTTTCTGCTACAATATCAAGTAATTTTGACTAATGTTATACGAATGACGCAAAGCTAATAAATGTCTGATAACATTATTAAAAAGTTGTAAAAGTATAATGTAACAGTTTCTGATTCAGAACATCATAAAGTTTGTGATCAATTTTTTTGTCACAGCCATGTGTGTTTGTTTAAATACGTGTAACTTGGTAGACAATTATATTTGACGCTAGCAGCCCTATTTAGGCTTTTTAAGAACGGAAAAACTACCTTCTTGTCGGTTCTATGCCAAAGTGCGGTGAATGTATAGCAAAAATATTATCTTGTATTTATTAAAGAAAAGGACAACCTTAGTACGTCACCACCGTGGAATGAGTTTTAAATGTAAGTTCTACTGTTATGTTATTGATACTTATATAAATTGTACCTCAGAAATAACAGAATAAGGTGATTGTTTAAAATTGGCGAGACAAAGCAAACTGTTCCATTATGTCGCACATGTTCAAAATTTGTCACGACCATAGATAGATCTAAATGTCACGACCACGGAATTTTTCAAACCTCGGTTGTGCCATGTAATGCTTGGTTGTGACATTCTTGTAGTATATTTGAATAATTTGATGATTTTGTTTGCTAAGTAGGGTTATCAATTTGTTGTATTTTTTCCGCAGATATCACCAAAGAAAAATAAATTAAATCAGCCATCTAGCGAGAGTCTCTTAAGATGTTTGTCGTGACTCTTCGCTATAAGACCGTTAGCCGAAACGACTATCGGGACAATGATCGTCGAGTCAACATCCCACATGGCGGTCACCTCGTGAGCTAAGTAAGGTACTTGCTGAGTTTGTCCTTCTCGGCCTTCACGAGGTTCTCGTCATGGGGGATGGTGATGTCGACGAGCACTGCCTGGCGCTTGGATCGATCTACCAAAACGATATCAGTCTTATTGGCTACAATAGTCCTGTCCGTGATGATAGATCGATCACAATAGAGCGTGGCATGACCATTCTCAAGAACTGGCATCGGTGCGTACTTATAGTACGGCACCTCAGACCCCACAACACCGTATCGAAGAGCAAGTTGCTGGTGAATGATCCTGGCTACTTGGTTACTTGTTATTTGACACAATTACTTGATTTTCGTTGAAATTGTCACACCCATGTTATACAGTCTCACAACTATGCTTAGGGATGTCACAGCCGTGTACACATGCATTACTTTAATCACTAACAGAGGGTATTAAGCTTGTCCATCTGCACCAAAAATTAGCCTTTGGTATGTACTCTTAATATACGCCGCAATATATCAGAGAAAAAAAAAATGTTAATATTTTAAAACTATATGAGAATCACCCTACTACCACACACAAAAAAAAATGTTTCTGTTATTAGAGTGTATATTTCTATATCATTTAACAATATAGGTACTATAAAACAAATATGTAGGTATGTATATATAGATATATTATTTGATACGTGAAATTAAAAAAGATTATAACAATAATGTATATTTATATATGATTTAACAAGTATGAACACCGAATCCCGTACTACTCAGATATTTTTTTTAGATTTATTTATTTCAAATATAATAATAATAATAATAATATAAAATGACAGTATAAATTACGCTAAGACAATTTACAATTTATTTAGGTCGATGGATTTCAATGCAAGCACATGTTACTACCTACCGTACTTTTATTTTGCAATAATAAATACATAACAATTACACATAATAATTATTATTTATTTATTAGGAACTAAGTATGCAAACAAATTTCAAGATATCCCAGGCTTGGTACATGATTCGTAAGTTTTGTCCACGAGAAGTCCAAGTTCAGGTGTTGATACTTTAGTTGGGAAGGATTTTTTAGTAGATACAAATTTAACAACAATGCGTTATAAATAGTTTGCATTAATAGCATTGCGATTCAGCGAGGCTGCCAGCGTCTTCAGGACCATGCCGAGGGGGCACAGTTTTGTAGAATTGTTTGAACTATGCTATATTCAATTTATATTGGATTTTAATTCTTTAGTTTTATCTTATCTATTTAATTTATTTATGTATACAATCATTGATTACATGTAATAGATTATAATCGCTACATTTTAGGAGTCGGACTCCCATAAGGAATAAAACGTATCAATAATCTGAAAGTATTAGTATGACATAGGCAGCGCTATTAAAATTCAAATCAGTTTTTGTTTAATCCAGTGGTTGGCTGGTAGAGAATACCATGACAAGGCAAAGTTGAACGCCGCTTTCCACATTCATAATTACAAATTATATTATTGTTTCTCTTAAATACACAGAGGAGCATAAAGGAAAGACATCCATATAATATTATCCATGAAGTAAAATTATATATTTTAATGACATATTTTCGAAATATACCACTAATACATTTATTACTTTATATCTATCTATACTAAGTATTATAAAGTTGAAGTGAATATCTGTTTTCTATGGAGAAGCAGAAATTACGCGGCGAGATGTCGGATAGATATCAAACGTCAAATTCTGGTTCTGTTACTTCCAACCCCTGTGAACGTCAAGATTTTACAAATCAAAGCAAATTAACTTAAAGAGATCACACATAACACTATTAGGGGACTATTCAGGGATGAATAGGCAGAAAGTTTACCCTTCAATCTGATGTGGGTCAGGCAAATGCCAAGCCGTTCGTATGTCATTTCGGTCCGACTCGGTCCTATTTCAGTGGCTAGTTACTTTTAAGGATTGTACAAAGAAGATCGGATTACCAGCAAGGGCACTCCTAGAAACTTATTTCGTCGAATGTTTCAATTCGTCAAAAAATCCTTTCGCAGAATTCTCATTCCTCTGTAGTGATAAATATTTCATTATTCTTGCAAATACCAACCCATTGATTATAATAATATCCATATATTCATCAATTATTCTTGCACCTAGAGGGCGCTGTCTCTGTGCGTCCCATGACACGGATAGGGACAGCATCCGCTCGATGTACACCTTACATTTCATTAAATTGTCGAA
This sequence comes from Apotomis turbidana, assembly GCA_905147355.2. Taxonomy (NCBI): domain Eukaryota; kingdom Metazoa; phylum Arthropoda; class Insecta; order Lepidoptera; family Tortricidae; genus Apotomis; species Apotomis turbidana. Next base: position 17,091,728 of record LR990301.1, on the reverse strand, counting down.
AGGGCCTCTACGCGTTGGTTTCGGCTCCGCGCATGCCTCCCAAAGGTTCGGGACACTATTGTCCCGTGAGTGAATAATAATTAATAATGATTTATTATAAATAATTTATTATTCATAATTAATAATAATATACTAATTATAAAAACGGTATAAACTCACGTAAAAATTGTCAGGAACGGCCCGACATGTTTCGAACTCATTTGAAGCTCTTCATCAGGGGTAGCTATCCGTGCTGTTACGCGACTCGCGACCCACTGCACTTTTAATCGCTCTTCTTGCCGCCCTCTGCGCACGCGCAGATAGCGCGGCGCGGGGAGGGCAGGGCTCTTGCGCTGTCACCACTGGACTGTCTGTCACTGCATTTTCACTATTACCCACTGATACCACGCACACTTGACTTATTGTATCAACGACATTGTCTGAACGCGAGATGTTTCTTAACGCCGGAATCACAGGTTTCCATGCCGGAGGTAGAGCCCAACCACCGTCTCGGTATGGAAACCTGTGATTCCGGCGTTAAAAAACATCTCGCGTTCAGACAATGTCGTTGATACAATAAGTCAAGTGTGCGTGGTATCAGTGGGTAATAGTGAAAATGCAGTGACAGACAGTCCAGTGGTGACAGCGCAAGAGCCCTGCCCTCCCCGCGCCGCGCTATCTGCGCGTGCGCAGAGGGCGGCAAGAAGAGCGATTAAAAGTGCAGTGGGTCGCGAGTCGCGTAACAGCACGGATAGCTACCCCTGATGAAGAGCTCCAAATGAGTTCGAAACATGTCGGGCCGTTCCTGACAATTTTTTACGTGAGTTTATACCGTTTTTATAATTAGTAAAGATGTCTCACGATAGTTTTAATAACATTAATAATAATATATTTTATAATATATTTTTAATAATATATTTTTATTTAGGTTTATTTTATAACAATCTCAAATAGTTTACGGTTGCAAAGAAAAACGCTTTCTACGAAATGATTTTTCGGTGAAATGAAACTTTCGACGAAATTAAACATTCCACGAAAAATAATTCTAGTCCACCAGCAAAGAACGAATGATCCATTATTTGACACTGAGTCTATTCCAGATCTATCCATTATGTTTCTACTATAGCGATACCTTCAACTTTCACAGTTTACGGTTGCAAAGGAAAATGCTTTCGACGAAGTGATTTTTAGACGAAAAATAATTCTAACAGTCAATATTGACCCGCCAGCAAGGCTTATCGACACTGATTCTTCAAGGCTTATCGACATTTGTCATTAGTCATTTATTCTTTAACGATATACATTGTGTTAGAAATCCTTAAAATATACTATACTATTACAAATTCATAAATAAATAATAACAATCTATACAATTTACATTCGTAGCACCAATGTCAAGCTTAATAACATACAAATTAAGTTACTTTGATAATATCATATACCTAATACTGTTACAAAAAAAAAACAACTATTCATAATTATATAAATAATGACACAAAGGTAAATTAAGAAAGAAAAATTGAATGCGATCTACTACAATCGAAGCGGGGCGTAGTAGATCGCATTCAATTTTTCTTTCTTAATTTACCTTTATGTCATTATTTATAAAAATAGAAATGTGGTATTACCACATAAAAAATATGAATCGATAAAAAGATTCTATACAAATATTCATAATTATGTCAACTTTCACAAAAAAACAAAACATTTTGAACTTTGACACTAAGTCTATTCCAAATGTATCCGCAACGTTTCTACTTTAGTTATAGCTTCAACTTCCACCGTAACGGTATTCTTTTCAAGTTGAGATGAATAAACTTCATCTTGATAGGCGAGATATTCAAAATGTCGTCGATGTTAAAAAACAATCGATGGAACAAGGGAATCCCAACTTAAAGAGGTCACACATCTCACGATTAAGAAACTCTTCACAGATGAATCAGCAGAAAGTTTACCCTTCAACCCGACGTGGGTCAGGCAAGCCAAGCCAGTCGGACGTCAAGTTGGCTCGAGTCGGTCCTATTTCAGCTGGTAGTTGCTAGTTACTTTAACAGATAATAATAATAAAGATTAATAATAAAGAAATTTTATAACCCAAAACAGAGAATGTATAGAAACAGAAGGACTTTTAATCTATTTGATATATGTAATGAATGGATTATTTATATTTTTACTTTATATAATTAACTAATGACATGTTACTTTTATTATTTAATAATTATACAACTAAATAATTTCGGCATGTACAATATTTTAATTCGGCAATTTAATAAACTAGGAGATGTTAATAATTTGAAGTGTATTGAAGTGTAGAGCATGATTAGTATTATTTTTGATTTTTTAATTATTACTTATGAATGTATAATTTGGTTGCTTGATAGTCTTAAGTAACTTTGTAATTTATTAAGTCAATTAGTATTTTTTTCCGAAAAGACTACGGTCATTATTTGAAGACTCTAGTAACCACTTTCTGTTTTTATACATTCTATACTTTAACAGATACAAATAACTAATCTAAATAAAATGTTTAAATACCCCAGACACAAGTAGCTGAGAAGACAAGTGCATCATGAGACCCTTCACTTCAATGAAAATGCTACTAAAACTGAACATAACTATAAAATTTCGAATTTTTAGCTTCAATATTGGCCCCCTCTTTTTTCGTTGGCGGTGAACAATCAAAAAAAAAAAAAATCAAAAATCATTTATTATTAACATAGTTTTTACAAAAACTTGTCGAATCCTCCTTTTAAGTTTTACACTTGTGTTAGGAGGTATTCGCTCTTTCATACAGATGTTGACACAGTTAATAACATAAGGTTTAGTTATTGTTATCTTAAAAGCTAACTTAATCTATAGAAATTGGTGAGAACAGCAGTAGGTAAGTCCCACAGTGGGACGAGAATATCATATTGTATTATATAGTGTTTTACATAAGTTCGGTGTTCGGTGGGGTAAATTATTTGTATTATGTTGTGCTATATTTATAGATCTATTGATATGTATAAAATTAATATGCTATATATGCAAGTGCGCGTGAAATATACTCTCACTCCTACATACACACATACACACACACATATATATATATATATATATAGGTATATAAATATAAGAGCGAGAGTCGGAATGATAATATCTGCTCTTAAGGTAGGTCTGTGTTAAGTAGGTGCATGTGCTAGGTGATTTCTGATTACAGTCTTTGTATGAGTATTTCAATTTCTTCATAGCTTTTTGTTTTTAACCATGATGTTATTTGTTTTTAACCCCCGACGAAAAAAAGAGGGGTGTTATAAGTTTAACATGTGTATCTGTGTATCTGTGTATCTGTGTATCTGTGTATCTGTGTATCTGTGTATCTGTGTATCTGTCTGTGGCATCGTAGCGCCCAAGCGGATGGACCAATTTAAGTGCGGTTTTTTTTAATCGAAAGACTTTTCCGTCGAGATGGTTCTTAGCTATGTTTGGTGGAAGTAGGACCATTAGTTTCCAAGATATTCAGCTTTAATTGGAACAAGTGACAAGATCTCAGCCAATATTGAAGCCAAGGATTCCAAATTTTGGTTAAATGTTAAGTATTATTAGCATTTTCTATATCACTCACTAAATGAGGATCTCATGATGACCAGGTAGTTGTTAATGGATCTCAGCCAATATTGAAGCCAAGGATTTCAAATTTTGGTTAAATGATAAGTATTATTAGCGTTTTCCATATCACTTACTAAATTAAGGTCTCATGATGATCAGTTAGTTGTTAATGGATCTCAGCCAATATTGATCCTAAGGATTCCAAATTTTGGTTAAATGTTAAGTATTATTAGCATTTTCTATATCACTTACTAAATGAAGGTCTCATGATGACCAGGTAGTTGTTAATGGATCTCAGCCAATATTGAAGCGAATAATTCCAAACGCTGGATAAATGTTGTTTTATCAGCATTTTCCTTATCACTCACTAAGTGAAGATCTCATGATAATCATCTAGCAGGGCGTGACTAAGCGTGGGCCTATAAGGAGAACATTATTATGGTACAAGTCCTGCATCTGGGACTGGGTCCCTAGACTAGCTGGGCCCCTAGGCCCGGACCTTGTGGGCCTAGGGGTAAATACGGCCCTGCCATCTAGTTGTGAGAGGATCTAAGCCAAGAATTTCAAATGTTGGTTAAATGTTAAGTTTTATTAAAGCAATCAACAATTTAATAAAATTTTGACAGTACAATAATTAGGTACCATGCAGCTGAAGATGGCCGTAGGAACTCCTTAACAGCACAGAATAAACCCATGGTGTTTGGGCTTGTCTGATTGTTCTTGATGGGCAATTAACGTTTGTGTAAGAAAGTACAGTCGATATTAAACCGAGTCTCAGAAAAACTTTTTTAATTTCTGTCACAATACTGGGCCACTGTTTCTAAGTTTTGCAATTCTGCTAAAGCTGAATTGTCATTAGGACTATTGAACAGGTTCCTTTGATTGAGGTCACAAATAGCAACAACTTGCAAGATTTTAACGTGACTAAAGGACACGTAAGCTTTAGCAAAAGTACTCGCCTAAGTGAATAACAGCTTTTTAGGATTCTGTAGTCAACAAGGAACCCTTATAGTTTCACCATGTCCGTCCGTCCGTCTGTCTACGGCTTAGCAGAGACATAGTGGAAGAATAATTTTTTTAAAACTATTATTTGTGTACCTGCCCTACACGTAAAAAAGTGGGGATGTAATTGTTTTTAACAGTTTATCCCTTGGTGTGGGTTATCGATGATTAGGTCTTTCAAAACTAATTCAAGTTACCTAGCATCAACTACAATTTTTATGGAGCTAAGTAAGCCACCTATTTGGATCCTGTAGAATGGAAACCTGGTTCTGTTTTAGGCCAGAAATAGCAGGTTCTTTCAACTCATCCAGTGCATTTAAAGTATATATTTTGATTGTTTTGGCTAATAACTTAGCCATTTTGTCATTATAAGCATTAACTAATTTGACTTTAACGATTTTTTCCCAGAATGTTGCTAAAGGCAAATTTCAATCTTAGAGAAGACGGCTTTCGTTACCACAGGCTTGGGATCCTGTTGTCGTACACATAGTTAAGGATCAAGCTCGAGGAAAGACTGGAAACTATGGACCTTAAACGGTGTAAAACCAAAAAAGTGTTAAATGTAGAAAATTCCGGAAAAAAACTTCCGTTTGTTTAAAAAATATGATATAAAAATAAAATTAAAAATTTAAAAAACCCCCGACATAACCTGTAAAAAGAAAGAAATAAAATGTACGAAATGTGCCTTTACAATGAACAGTAGAAAAAGAATCCAAGCTTCGTTGCGTCGGGGGACCGCTAAGTAGGTAAATCAGGTAAATGAAATGCAATGTACTTTTAAAATCGTAAATTGGGAAGCCCCAAATAAATTCATACTTACAATTTTGCGTTGAAAAATATATTTCATTTCACTTAGGTTAGGTACTTAGCGGTCCCCCGAACGCAACGAAGCTTGGATTCTTTTTCTGCTGTTCATTGTAAAGGCACATTTCGTACATTTTATTTCTTTCTTTTTACAGGTTATGTCGGGGGTTTTTTAAATTTTTAATTTTTTTACACTCTCCATATGTTTTACCGTAGATATTAGTCACTCTGTTAATTTTGTTATATAAGTAAATTGATGCTCCATTAAATTGTCTTTTTGCAAAAGAAGTTCTACTAAAAGTTGCCTGCTTAATTACTGAAAAAGGGTTTCGTTTATTTATTATATTAGTATCAGGTTTAGTATTTTTATGAATTTTTAGGATGCAATTCAGGATATATAATTGCCTTACCGTAAGTACGTTTGCTTCTGAATAAACATTCATGGTACTATAGCGTATATTTTTACCTAGCAGTACTTTCAGAATTGAACGTTGTGCCCTCTCCAGTACGATAAGTTTAGTTTTGTGACAACCTCCCCAAACTGGTAAACAGTAAAGAACAACAGATTGCACTAGTGTTTTGTAGATATATACCAAGAGTTCCTTATCGGTAATATGACGTAGATATTTGAACAACCATATTAACCGTCTAATTCTCTTAGCTGTAATTTCTATTTGTTGTTGTGTTAACAATGTCGGATTAGTGGTAAAATATAATTTCGTTTTGCATAATATAGGTAATAGTTTAGTTATATACTTTTTATTTTGTGTTGTTTTTTCTCTTATAAAGTGAAAATATAGGTAATAGTACAAATACAATGTTTTTTTTTTATGTCATAGGGTGCAAACGAGCAAACGTATCGCCTGATGGAAAGCGATTACCGTCGCCCATAAACACCTGAAATGAACTGTACACAGGAAACAAACTGCTTTGATAAAACACTTGAAATGGGTCATTATGGAGAAGTCAGAAACCACGAGAGAAATAATATAGTAATCATCTGAGATTTAATAAAAATGGCATTATTTTTTTTAAACTCGTCCGAGGATTAAGCCTGGTCAACCGTATGTCGTATTTACAGAGATATTGACCGGATTTGACTCCCGAAAAAAAAGAACATTGTCATTTTCATTAAATCTAAAATCTACGCCACGGTTCCTAACAGATTTCCCCATCTCTTCTAGTTTCTGATTTCTCCCTAGTGATCCATTTGAATTGATCACCCAGTATATATTTTATAGCTGCAGTAGTAGGGGCTAATAGAACTGTAACCTAACCAGAGATTAAAAAAGCTCCAGCCTTTGTCGAACCGTGCAACTACGAAATTGCGCAGCTTGAGCCACGGCAAACAGTCCCGAGCTAATTTGAGCAGTTTCCAGAACCGGAAAAAACCGCTCGACGTAGCGGAGTGAAATATTCAGCGTTTGGAGAGCGTTTTTCTCCGTTCCCATTTCTGCAAATATTGTTAAAATAGATGATTGTTAAAAGTATTTTTTTTTATGTACCCCGAAGCCACTCCCGAGTACGATCCTAGTTAGATCATAATTAAAACCACTGGCTCTTCCGTGGTAATAATCGTGAAAAAGGAATGACGCTAGAACTGCGCGGTTAGAACGCTAGTTAATTTACCCAGCGATTTTAATGCGGCTGGAAAAATATAGTTATTTTTTTTTGCGGTGTCGCATCTTACCGGTGTTCCGTGTTTGCTCAAATAAGTAATATATTAAATAACCTAAATTCAAAATTAAAATAACCCCGACACTAGCAACTGGTCATCATGAGACCGTCATTCAATGGGTGATACAGAAAATGATATTAAAACTGAACATAACTACAATTTTTTTTTTTTGTTTCAATATTGGCTGCGATCTTGTCACTAGTTTCAATTAAGGTAAGACAACTACATGTTTGGTGTAGTGTAATTTAATAAGTGCAATTACCTACTGCTCTTATTTCCACCAATCATGGCTAAGATCCATCTCGACAGACAAGTATTTTGATTAAAAAAGCACACGCAAATTAATCCATTCGTTTGGGAGCTACGATGCCACAGACAGACACACAGATACACAGATACACATCGGACTGTGAACCTATTCAGTCGATAACTATTCTACGCAGAAGAAGTTTCGAGCAGAAGCTATGCCGCAATTACATTTGGGAGCCTCAGAGGGGGTCCTAATGATGGTCATATTTATCTCGGAATTGGTAAATTGTATCATATCACTCTCAATTGGATAAGCGTCAGTCTGTCGCGTCGCCACCAACCAATTGCCTTGTATTTTACTCAAACAATGAACCACAATACATAATAAATTAATTTTGGTGTATAAAATTGAAATAAAATAAAATATTTAAAATTTACAATAAATTTTATATGATGACGGCAGTGGGGGAGTTACTCGTAAAGGTGGGGCGGAAGGGGAGGTTGATGGAAAAATCTTGCTTAGTGAAGAATGCCAGCTCCGTCTTCACAATTGAAGGCCTTGATGTGTCTCCTGGTGCCTCTCACTTTCATAGAGACGGCTCGTATGACCAGCTTTGGTTGATATGATATGGTAACTAAAGTTAAACGAGAGCAGACATTAAATGCATACTCGTATGAAATGGATTTACTCACGTCGTATAGATAATAAATAAATATCAGACAACCTCACACAAATCAATCTAGTCCCACAGTAAGCTCTACTAGGCTTGTGTTATGGAGACTAGACGACGATAAACATACTTAATATAGATAAAAACATACTTAAATACAAATAACATCCATGACCCAGGCACAAATATTCAAGTTCATCACACAAATATTTGCCCTTGCCGGGATTCGAACCCAGGACCGTCAGCTCAGTAGGCAGCTGCTTAACCACTGCGCCAACCGCGTCGTCAATTCGAATACCAATACCATTCAACATGTTTCGGATCGGTTCTCGATTCATCTTCCTATGCATTTAAGGGCCAATTTTTTTTGTTGTTTTTTTTCTTCAAGGTGGGTTGGTAAAGCTGTTTATTTTGACCATTGCAAGCCCAATATTACGCTATGTGCTAGGTATATTTTTTCCATTAAGTTTCAGAAAATCTATTGCATTTTGTTATCATCCAAGTAAACCACGCCTTCTTGATCCTCTAGTGCCCCATTAGATATTATTAAACTAGTGAAAATAAACTGGGTAGTCAAGTATATCTTTCTTTATGTTCCTGAGCCCAGTACCCAGTGATTTACTTGAACCCCACACATCGTTTACAGGTCCCTAATGGCCAGATCCGACCTTTAAGCTCGGCCGTAAGTCACATTTACCCTAATACCCGATTAAGTTCAGTATGCACAGCAGTTTTTTTGTTGAGAGTCCCAGATACTGGGTGCAATCTTAAGTTGAACGGGTGTTCAGATATACGACTTATTGTGACGGTTTAAATTTATTTCAATTTGTACCTACAAGGTACCTACCATGTTGAGGTGACATATTAGGATTGTTCGTAATAAATGGATGGCTCTTGCTACTTATTTAAATAAATAAACAAAATATTTGTTTATTATTAACCAATAGATTTTTACATTAACGCATTAAAATAAATGATAAATGTAATATTTTTTAACATGTAAATAAAATTTACATTAACAATTAACTAAGTAAAAATTATTACACATTAATCATTTCACACACACATCATTTAACATTTCATTTAATAAAATTAAGATTTAGTATTTAATTATCTGCATCCTTTTACATATTATTATTGTAAAAACATTTATTTCATCCGGATGATAAGGTAAAATGCCATTGTGGTGATAATATTGTTTATCCCTACTTGGCTGTGCGGCCTAGGTTAAATCGTTTGAACTCGAAATACATCTATACTTTTATAAAGCTCCTGATTTGTATCGAAAATAATAGCGTGATGCAGGAACGTTATTTGTATTGTATCAATGAAAACAGATGGCGCCGTGCCAGCCTGGCGCCATCTGCTTTCATAATTTCGTTTGTCCTCGCATCGCGCCGAAACGGCTGGGCAAATTTGAACTTTGAATTGAAATTTGAAGTTTTTATATACTTATACGAGATTTAAATTAGCCAATATTAAAGTCTTCTTTTCTTCTATCAATTTAGATTAAGTATCAATCAATAAAAATCCTGTTTCCGCATTTGAAATTGCCGAGGTATTTCAACAATATGAGTCAAGAGTTTAACCAACATTAATGGATAGTGGGGTTATACATAAATAAATAAATATTAAGGGACAATCTTACACAAATCGATCTAGTCTCAAATTAAGCAAAGCTTGTACTATGGGTACTAGACGATGATATACATTATATACAAATACATATATAGATAACATCTATGATGAAAGGAACAAATTTAATATTCGAGTTCATTACACAAATATTTGCCCTGGCCGGGATTTGAACCCAACTCCGGCTCTGTAGGAAGGTGCACTACTCACCACGCTAACCGCGTCGTCGTTATGATTTCAATTGAGGAAATAACGAGCACACTCCAGTACAAATATAAAAACAATGCACGAAAACTGTTCTCAGAGAGCATCTTGGCCAAGAATGGTGCAAGTTAAAAATTCATGTGCCCACGGTCCGGCCATTTTTACTTGTTTCCAGTGCTTCAAATATTCACAGACTTCTTTGGGCCCACGTTTGGGCCGTTGGCTTTTACGGTTGCTTTAAGATATATTGAAATTAGAATCCACTACGTGACACCTAGAAGCCTAGTCAGCGAAGTGAAGCCAGTTTTGTTTACCTGCGTGCTAAGTTTCGTTGTCATCATTGAAAGATAGATAATGAAATAATGAACTCTATTTTGCAAGTAGGCCACAAGGGCACTTTTACTTGTCTGAGTCTACCGGAATTTCACAAGAGGAGACCACTGTCGAGGAGAAGTGCCAAAAGAAACATATATATATATATCGATATATAGATAATAACACTCTTCATTGCTCAACACGAAAGAAATAGGTACAAACACAGAAAAAAAAATTACAATAGAGGTAGACAAGAGGATGTCTTATCGTCAAAGAGCGATCACTTTACCAGACCTTTGGGGCAACTTTTGGGGGTTTTTGAAAGATGAAGCCGCTTTTGGTTTTATGTGTGCGTCTGTACGAACCAACCCAAGCAGCACATTAGTGAATTTTGCAGCTTATCTTATAGCTTTAAGTTCTAAATGAGTGGTTTAACAGTGTTTGATACAACTTATAGCTTTAAACACAACTCAAAACTGTATATGAGTTCATCCTATCACTTGTAGTTGCATAGGAGCGTTTTTTGTTTCTACTTTATTACTTATGGTGGGATAAAGTCGATTTTGCTACTTAAAGTGGCATGCAGGTTCAAATTGTCACTCAATAAGAAGCAATAGTGCTATATAAGGCCTTAAAATCACTTATAAGCAACTTTTACATATAAGTGGGAACATACCCTTATTTGGAACTAAAAGTTCCAAATGACTAGTACAATAGCGAATTATATCACCAATAGTGGCTAAAGGGATAATTTTACGGCTCTTTTGGAACCAAAAACTATTGCAACTTTAAGGCCTAAGAAGTACCTTATTGCCACTCCAACGCATAAATAGGTCTCAGTAGGAGGTTCTTGGAACCAAAAGCAGTTATTTTCACTTATTTCAAACCACTAACGAACTAAAAGTTCTATTATAGTTCCTATTTGCGCCTTGTCAAAATATATTTAACAGTCTTGCTTGTTTAATAGTCTACAAAAGAGCAAATAATTACTATTGGTAATATCATTCACTGCTTTGCCACTCGCAAGATACAAATAAGTGATTATTAGACTTGATAGTTCCAAATAAGGAACAAATAAGTGAAAATAAACACTGTAGGATCTTTTTTGTTTCGCCATGTTTACAAATGGAAGCCTATGAAAATTGATTATTTTAACCAGAATTTTATCACACTCACGCATAATCACAGACTTTTGATAGTTGTGACGATGTTACTTTAACATTGTACGTAACCTACAATCATTAGGTCAGGTTTTTAACAGTTTTATTTTTTATCAGTATCTATTCCTTATTTAATTTAGCACTCTCTTTTTTAATATTCCTGATCAAATGAAGGGCGCGTCGAAATTTACAAAGAAAACATACTATAGTTTCACAGTAAAAAAAAAATCGCAAGAATTTCGTGCTTATTTCAATGCTTGTATAACGTAAAGTTTTAATCACAATCAAACAGTCATATAAATCCAAAATGAATATGGCAGATCACGTATTACTTTTAATAAAACACAATTTGACAGTTGCCTTGCCACTCAAAGATAATTTTGGCGACTCATTTATCACTCATTGACCGAACTGAAATGTTTTCATTCGTTCACTGCGCATAACTTTCACCCATAGTTCTAATTACCACTTAAGGTAATTGTGAGATCTCTTATATGGATTCTATTTAGCACCAAAAATAGGCAGCAATTTTTCCCCTTTTGGTTCTATACTGGTGGCATAAGGGTTCTTGCCACCTATATAGCACTTAGTCATGGTGGTAAATTTCACTTAAGCATCTAATTAGATATGATATACGAGCTATTTAGACCCTGTTGTGCTACTTGGGAATGATAGAGACGTTTTGCTTGTGACATGGACGTTGTGACAGCGCACACGGACGAAACTTAGCCCGTGGCTAACCAAGACTGGCTTCACTTTCAAGCGTTAACTAGGTTTCTAAGGCGTATTTATTCTAATCTAAGAATATACATAACTGAGTCAATAAATAAATAAATATAAATATCGGACAACCTCACACAAATCGATCTAGTCCCAAATTAAGCTCAGGAAGGCTTGTGTTATGGGTACTAGACGACGATATACGTACTTATATAGATAAATATATACTTTAAAACATAGAACAACCATGGACCCAAGCACAAATATTCGAGTTCATCACACAAATATTTGTCCCGGCCGGGATTCGAACCCGGGACCACCGGCTCAGTAGGCAGGTGTCTACGAACCGAGCCAAACGCGTCGTCAATCCATATAAGACAGTCCCTCCCTATGTACGTCACTTTCTAATAGCAATAATATAAGCCCCAAACTTAATGCACGCCTGGATGAACCTGTGTAAGATTGTCCTGTTACTCGACGATACTTGACGTAGGTACAGTCGACCGAGTAAATCACTTGATACCCGCCTGAGGCGGAGGTTGACAGTTGACATGCCATGCGGGCTTAAGGCAGCTTAGTAATTTATGGCTGAAGAAATGGAGACCAAAAGTTGAGTAATACATAACAATGGCAATAAGCTGAGATCTTTTAGAGTCCTATGATTAAAAGTAATATAATACCTAATAATGCAAATAGGTATGTTTATTGGGCTATCGCTACTTGGTCTGTAATTATCAGGGATCGGACTTTCTTTCGCACGGTAAGACTAATGGAGAACTATGGAGCCGTTATTAATATTAAAATACAATTCAGACTCGTACTCACTCATTCATTTATTTCATTCCAAACTGCCATTGTGGTTATTATGGTTAACATTCCCAAGCATTAAATGACTAAAATTATGAATAAAATATTTTTTTTTTACAATATTAAAAACTTCTAATTTAACTCAATTTATTGTCAATATCATGAACTTTCTAGACATAAATGGATATTCGATCAATATAGAATAGAACCCAATTTACTCCAGAAAACAAGGATAAAGTTGCAAATATTTACGTATTTTATGGTGGCGAAAAAAACAATGCCTACACAAATCAGGTCTTTGTATATTCTTCTGACTTTGTCCTTGACTATAAAATTAAAATTGCGAATGAAATACACTTATGAGTATGAATAGTATTTTAATGTTAATATCGGCTCCATAGCTCTCCATTAGTCTCACCGTGCGAAAGAAAGTCCGACCCCTGGTAATTATAAATAAATATATATAAATAAAATAAATATAAATATCGGACAACCTCACACAAATCGATCTAGTCCCAAATTAAGCTCAAGAAGGCTTGTATTATGGGTAGTAGACGACGATATACGTACTATATAGATAAATATATACTTAAATACATAGAACAATGATGAACATGTCACAACCCTCATTTTTGTTTCCGAATAAAAATGCTGAAATCATCTTTTTACTTACAAGGCAGCTTTTCTAGTACAATACAATACTTTATTGCACACCAACAAGAAAAATATTACATGAGAAATCTTAAATTAAACAATGGTAGACAATATTCGGTCTTATCACTAAAGAGCGATCCCTCCCAGACAACCTTTGGGTAGTGGAGAAAACAAAATTAAGCAGAAATTAGTAGGTGGTGAGATAAAAACTTGAGTAATTTGAGAAGTAATAAATAAATGTCATGCAATATTAAAGACAGATAAGACAAGATAATAAGGGATCCCCATGAGGACAAATATGCCCTCATGGTGGAAAAAATCCAAAAGAAATTTGCTAGATACGTGTATAAGCGATTGTATGGCCATTATCCATTCTTGTATCCATCTCTTTTCGTGACGGGTATGGTCGGGTTTCACACGCTTGAGTTGAGGCGCAAACTACTGCTTATGGTACATTATTATTGTCTCCTCAATAATAAAGTGAATAATCCGTCTGTCTTACAACGCATCGGTCTGCTGGTACCACGGGCGTGCGGCGCGGGCGGCGCGGTGGCGGCGCGGAGGCCCCGCCGGCTGCTGGCGGGCCCCGCCACGCGCACCCACCGCGGCGCTAACGCCCCAACGGCGCGAGTGATTTGATTACCATCCTAAACCGCGTTATGCTTGAAGCCGAGGATGTTGATATTTTTTGCTGATAGTGTTGGTGCATTTTGCAGGAAAATCATTGCCTACCTAAGCACTACACATGTTGATATACGTTTACCATTATTTATTACAAGTAGTAGTAATAAATAATGGTAAACGTGTCCTATGATATGCCTTATATCGTCTTATGTTTTCTTGTTTATTAGATGTTACTGTTTTTACTTTTATTTTTATTGTTATCTTGTTTTATGTTTTTAAGTACCTACCTAATTGTGTTTCTTTTTGTATACCATACAAATGTTTTGGTCATATGTACTGTGAATTTGTATGTAATAAATAAATAAATAAAATAACATAAGATAAGATAAGATAAGATAAGATAAGATAAGACTACTTACTTACTCATAGTAAAATTAGTTTAAGCTCCGTCTAGCCTTTTTTGATTAAGGTGAATTTTGATAAGAACCCGATTATGCTAAAGTAAGAGGCTATGAGGGGTACCCGGACAAAGTAGCACCTTCTTGTTTTAATGTGCAAGTACTAAATTATTGAACCTCAAAATGTTTTTTTTTTTTTTTTGTCAGGGGCAAACGAGCAAACGAATCGCCTGATGGAAAGCGATTACCGTAGCCCATAGACACCTGCAACACCAGAGTTAAATGTTAAATAATCGTTAAACTTCTCGTTGAATAAGATTCATTGTAAATACTGTAAATCAGGCTATTTCAGAGTAATTGGTCAAAAACATAAATAAACGGCAGTTGGGAGGGTATTCCGAGAGGTAAATCAGGCTATTTCAGAGCAATTGGTCAAAAACATAAATCCGACAGTTGGGCGGGTATTGCAAGCATCCGACGTTGATAAGTTACGTCAGTTGTGATCGATACGAATAGCGGAAGGTACTCGGTTTTCGGGTTCCATAGTCAACAAGGGACCCTTATAGTTTTACCATGACGACACAGTGGAATTCCGTAATGGCCAAATATTTGTGTGATGTACTGGAAAATTTGTTCCTATTCCATGTTATCTATATGTTTTATATAGAAGTGAAACAACTAAAAATTATGCTTTGAGCGGAATTTGAACCGAAGTTCCCACGGCTTTCCGGGTCAGATGGGTGCAATACCAATTACGCTATCAAAGCCACTAGCCAAAACATCGAATGTTTTAACAAGTTGCTCCATTCCAACCTGCCTTTTTTTTTCTCTTAGGGCGGCACCGCCATCTACCGTAAAGATTATGTGTGTTCACTATCGTCTCAAATTACATTTACTTTACGCTAGCAGATGTTAGGTAGTACTTTAATCAAAATTGGTACTATCCGTATAATTATGTATTTATAAATTACGTATATCGTCGTCTAGTACTCGTCGTAGTACCTACAGACATACATTTGCTTAGTTAGGGACTAGGTTGACTTGTGTAAGATTGTCCCTTGATATATTTTTTTATGTATTATACTGACACTGGCCGGCTGCCAGAAGGGCTCATACTCATATTCATACTCATTTATTAATAAAAAGGCTACTCCGAAGATCTGAAATCGGAGTTTTCCCATATCCCTCTCGATCTCGTGTAAAACAATGGGTTCAAATCCCACTCAAAGCATAACGGGTGTCTATCATTTTATCGAAATTTCTTACATCGATTTTCATTTCATCGAAAACTATTCCACGAATGTCTTTTCATTTTTTTTTTCGAATCACATAATCATCAATTCATTGCTTTTCGAATCATCGATCAACCATTCAACGTAAATTGTTTCGAATTTGTCTCAAATCGTAGCTTAACTATTCATCGAATTTACCTTTCATCGAAACATGATTCACAGATGGCACGTCCCATTTATACAAAAAAATAACCTAAACCTAACCCAACCAGGTCGGATCTAGCCAAGTCGGGTTTCAGGACATAAAAAAAAATAACCTAAACCTAACCCAACCAGGTCGGATCTAGCCAAGTCGGGTTTCAGGTCATAAAAAAAAAATAACTTAAACCTAACCCAACCAGGTCGGATCTAGCCAAGTCGGGTTTCAGGTCATAAAAAAAATAACCTAAACCTAACCTAACCAGGTCGGATCTAGCCAAGTCGGGTTGCCAGTATGGCCTATGGTCTTTAAAATTTTATGCTTGGTAATCCATCACTTTATCGAAAAACGTTTCATCGATTATCGTTTCCCATAACACTATTCGCAGAATTTTGTTACAACTTAGGAATCATTCATCGAACTTCGTTACGGACAGGCCTGTCCGGAAGGACGAATCATTAAAAAAAAAAAAACACGTTTCGATGAACGACTACGTCGATGAACAAATAAAATAATGAAGTGAAATTCGATGAATTGATTCTTGTGTGAAAGGTAATTCGAGCAAATGTACAAGCGATGTAACGAAGTTCGATGAATGATTCCTAAGTTGTAACAAAATTCTGCGAATAGTGTTATGGGAAACGATAATCGATGAAACGTTTTTCGATAAAGTGATGGATTACCAAGCATAAAATTTTAAAAATGTTCGCATCTATATAAAATTTTATTTAAGTATGGCTTAGCTAAGATAATTAATAAATACTGCAGAGGACAAAGAACGAAGGGGTCAAAAAATATTACTAACTAGCTTTTGCCCGCGACTACGTACGCGTGGAACTTGATAAAAGGGATTATTAAAAGCGCCTAAGCAAATGTAAGAGCAATTGTGCTTTTGGTCTAATAGTTACATTTCCTACAGGGTCACCGCACCCCAACAGAAATGTTCACTCACTTTTCAATCTTTTTAGGTACAATTTCCAAGATGAAAACTATCCTATGTCCTTCCTCGAATCTTAAACTATCTCTATGCCAAATTTCATCAAAATCGATTCAGCGGTTTAAGCGTGAAGAGGTAACATACAGACAGACATACTTTCGCATTTATAATATTAGTATTAGTAAGTATTAGTATGGATTAAATTCCAAGCATTTTCTTCAATCAAAAGCGTAACGTCAAATGCCATTTGCATACAACAGCGACACCTACATTTCTGAACATTTGAATTATTCGCAAAGTAAACGCACGTTGAACATTCCCGTAAATATTGTAAATCCCGTTTAGGGCCCCTTACGTTGGCAGGGCGCGGGGTATTTCGAGTTTCTCGGCGACGTTGATGAAGTTATGTTAGGTACTTCTCACGGGGGTTATTCTACAATCGACACAATCTACCTACCTGTCTATCTATCAGCCACAGACGCCCATTTCTGGTATACTATAGGGACTATAAAAATTCTCAGCTTATTGTCATTATGATGTATTGCTAACATTTGGTCTCCACTCATTTCTGCAGCCTCAAATTACTACGATAGAACCAGACATGTGGATATCCGCAGAAGAACTAAGGTAACCGACATAGCTCTTCTCTGATTTGAGCTAACAGTCTCTTCTCTGACTTGCTTAGATTTCTTTCTTTGTTTTTTTTTTACGTTTGGAGACACTTTACACCTCCAAAATGACTGTCGAGACCTTTTACATCTCCGAATTTAATTTGTTGACCACGGAGACTCTACAACTCCATTAAACTTAGTACTAAGCTTATTTTTCTTTACTTATTTTAAATTTGAAGCCTAAGACCCTTTACATCTCTAAAAGTATAGTTATTTAATAGATTCAGAGACAATTATACATCTCCCTGTAAAATATTCCCAGTGATTTGTCTGTTGCATTACTACTATGATATTATTATTGTAAATTGTACATTTTTTTTTTACTATTATGTAAATTTAGAATCTGACATGTTAAAGCGGTCTTGTAGCCCACTTGCAGAATAAAGTTTTGAATTCTGAATTTAGCTCATAGGATTGCACGTTTGCATTGGCAATGGGCAGGCCATGTAGCTCGGAGTATGAACGGGCAGGAAAGTCCTACATTGGCGACCACGTTTGTATGGGAAATGTTCTGGAGAACGCTCTTTTCGCATACAAAATCAGGAAACTTAACGTTCTCGAGAACGGTACATCTCTGATTATGTTAACAAATAGGTAAACGTATTGGCATTATGCGAAATACATAATGTTGATGGTACTGACCTGTAAGTAATCGCAATGTATATGAGGATAAATCGCGAGCCGATTCGAGACAGTTAAGTGATATTCGACTTATATGACGTGAGTAAACCCGTTTCATACGCATGTTAATCTGACTGAATATTTAATAAATTATCATTGGTTCTATTCAAATGGTGATACGATTATGGCTCTCACTCTAAAAATCGCCCCCCGATCGAGATCTCGCGTAATGGAAAGATCGCCATCGCCAAGGAATTTATTTTCTAAGCTTCACTTTATCGCTACGTAAACAGTCCTACTTTTAAAACGACACAAGTCTCACTAACCCTTGATACAAATCTACCATTTTAAAATTTAAAATAACACCTCGAATCCAAAAGGGCGCAAGTTTCATTACAGGTAAATAAAATTAAGTCGTTTTTCATTCTAAAAAAGCGTCTCCTAGTTGTGTTTTATAGAAATTGGATCATTATTCTTAACAGATTCAGACGAAACAAATATATCGAGCTGATAAACAAAGAATACCAATTTGTGTAAAAGTTTTTGATATTTGTTTTTGTGTTTGTTTTAGTCCGGAGGCTATTGTCGATTGATATGGTACGAAGTTGGAATATAGTTTATTTTAGTTGGCATATAGGAAAAGTTTGAGGCTATAATTTACCAGAGTTGACGC
Source organism: Apotomis turbidana (assembly GCA_905147355.2). Classification (NCBI taxonomy): domain Eukaryota; kingdom Metazoa; phylum Arthropoda; class Insecta; order Lepidoptera; family Tortricidae; genus Apotomis; species Apotomis turbidana. The sequence goes on along the minus strand of LR990301.1, from coordinate 17,072,907 downwards.
TTAGGGTACGTTTTTAATGATATGTAGCTGGGTGGTTCAAGGACAGACCGTTAGTTCAATCGCAGTGTTTGAAATCTCCACTCTGCGTCAATAGAACTAACGTAAGTATGTAAATACATACATGAAGCAGAGTAGAGCTAAACGGAATTTCAAAAACCGCATTAGCAGAAACGCATCCTAAATGTATATTTTTTTTATAGTCTGAGATATATAGCTTTTTATTTTTAGAGATTGTAACTTAGGAGTGATTTAAAAATTAAAATATAGGTAATTATTGTTTTTCGCCATTGAGCCACGTGATACCTACCTATAATTTCCAGGTTTTGGGCTTTAGTTGGGTTATTTATTTCTCGTAAGCGCATAGTCATTTCCGGCCTTGGCGAATCAATCTGAGATCCCACGAGACCATGTAATCCGGAACAGCCTTCTTAATACAATAAAAGGTTTGTAAACGTTCATTTGTCTTATTTTGCTCGCGTTAGGAGGATTAGTTGTAATGCACTGAATTAGGAACATGCAATAAAAATACAATATAACAATAGTAGTTTAATGAAACTGTTACATAATGAGATAATGACGCTGGCAGGACTGGGACTCCTGAGATTCTATTATGAAACTCGCCTTCGGCTCGTTTTATAAAACCGTAATTGTGTTTTAAACCTAATTTTGTAGTTGCTTGTACAGATAATAATCATTATAAATATTACAATAATAATTACATCACAACACTATAAACGTAAATAAATTAATCAATCACACAAATCACACGGCACACTACCGGGAGATGGACCATTCCGTATGGGGATGTAAAAGATCCCAGCCGTCAAGTTTTGGAGGTGTATAGTGTCTCAAAATGTCAAAAAAAAAACCTTTATTTCTCACAGAATTTCAGTGTACAGTCTTTTTTTCAATATACATAAAAATATCTAAAATTATTTACACGTTTTTTTTTTCTTTTTTTGGTTGCCTAATCTGTGAGAACCCCATTGCAGGTAAAGTCCTCCTCCAAAGTTAGCCAGGCCTATCTGGACTAAGCTAATTGCATCCAGTTTGTACCGGCTGTCTTGACTATTTCGTCCTCCCATCTCTTGCGTGGTCTTCCCTTTTTTTTTCCTACTGGACCCTTGCATGTGTCAAATATAAGAATTAAAATACATCAAGGAAAAGACTATACAGTCATTAAAACTAAGTTTAATTCATAGTCGTCGTTAGTTGATCACTTAAATACGGAACCCTAAAAAAAAGGATTAACTTTTACCGTATTTACGCATTTAGGCTCTTGTCTTGAAAAGAAAGCCGATACGTCCTTTAAACTCTGTGAGGGTTATTAGGCAGAGTAATTAATTGCTTTGTAAGACGAGAGCTGACAGGCTGAAGAGATTTTAGGATAAGGCCGTTTTTCCGGCGGTTGTAATCACAGAAATATATCAAGATAGAAGGAAAGAGTTCAGCGATTTGTAGGGAGACCGAGCGTGTAACATTTTGCGTAGGTACTTTGACGTCACGAGCGTAATTTAGTGATGGGAAACATAAGCCGCGCGAAAACGATTCAGAAACATCGATTCACAGATCGATTCGAACACGGCACCGATTCTATGAATCGCCACCCACACCGCACAGCGCCGCGGCCCAGCCGCCGTCACAAACAAAAACAGTCACAATAATATTTGCTTTGCACTATGTACTTACATTATATAGCTGCATAATAAATAAGAACGTAATTATCATTTCCTCTGTTCTCAAAATCGATTTTAATCGAATAAGAAAATCGCAGTGTACAGCAGCACATGACAGCACTATTCTTACTTTTGACAGAAAAAATGAGAAATCGACCTTGAACGTGACTCGATAGTTTGAATAGCTTATTTTTACATCGCTGGCTTTGAATGCACGCCAAGGTTGGCTCGTCAAATTAAAGCCGCTATGGAAAGCTAGCGTTGGATACAACCGCCCGCCTCTGTTTTGATGAAAATAATAAAATAAATAGTTTTGTAATTAATAACAGATATTTAAGGACAAATTGTACATACCAATGAAAGGAAATATCTCGATTAAGAGCTCCAATTTTATTGGAAGTGTTTGAACAATTAATTATTGCGCAACAAGCCATTTTGTTTTTAAGACCTGACGTCGCACACAGACCGCGGTCGGGTGCTGACTAATGTTCGCGGCGAGCAAAGTTGACACCGTGTCAACATTTCGCCACGCGAGGTACGTCCACTCTTTCCTTCTATCTTGATATATTTCTGTGATTGTAATCTTATGCGATTTCTTGAAAAAATCTTAGGTGTACAATTATTCGACTGAGAACCAACGTAAGTTTATTTATTTATTGGCAAGGTTACAAAATGTAAATTGTCATTAACGTTATAGCATGTAGTTATAGTTAGATTGTACTACATTTACATTTCTATGACTACCATGCACAACTTTCATTTAATAGGTACATAATACGGTACGTTACCGACATAGTACAGCGAATAAGCAAGCTGAAGTGGCAGTGGGCTGGTCATATCTGTTGTAGAATTGTCGACCACTGGGACAAACGAGTTCTGGAGTGGAGGCCAAGAATCGGTAAACGTAGGGCGCCCTGTAACAAGGTGGAGCGACGACATTTGTAGGACAGCGGGTGTTAACTGGAGGAGAGCTGAAAATCGAGCTCAGTGGCGTGCCATGGGAGAGGCCCATGTCCAGCAGTGGACTGATAAGGGCCGATGATGAAGATGATACAATTACTTCTTAAAATCCTTAGGCCAAAAACGCGGTACTCGACTTTAAGAACCTGCATTGTGCAACGATTGCATAAAGTACTGTATAACATCTGATGTTTCATTATTTTTAATGTGGATACAACGCATTTTTTCACAGTGAGCTTAAGGTGTAAAGCCTTTCAAATAAACAAATCGACACACAAAGCTAAAGGAAAAATTCGAAAGGTTATCTGGCGTTAGGGTGGTGGACAGGTTAACTCTTTGGACCGGTAATCCAGAGGGTTTGATTCCCGGTCTCTTCCGCCAAGTTACGCATTTCAATTTTTCTTTGTGCTTTGATCTTTTTTATCAACGGTACTATTATTTAATTTGAGGTATAAGTTCTTACACAAGCGTACCCCAAATTCCAAGGGTGCTTAAGTCTGATTTCAGCGTTTGCTAACGCTCTTTGAACAAATTAGGCGCGCTTTTTTAGCCACTCACAGCGGCGTACAAGGGTTGGTTGGACGCTCAAAAGACGTTGCGACGATCAAAACGGAGAACATTTGTTCAAAAATATCAGGGAGCAGATTTTACTTAGTTTAGGAGTATATTAAGTAAGAGTTTAAGAGCTTTGCCTATTGAAAAGCCGGCGGGAATCTATGGACGCTGGACGCAATTGGTGCCCGGTCACATAGGCACCCGGATATTTGAAAAAACATCACAACCGAATCAAAATCGTTTTATTACGTTGACCGTCATAACATCGACTTTACACCAACGATAAACAATACGATCATGCAATCCAAATATGGAACCCGAATCAGAATAGCAAAGTTAAAGCGCCCCTGGGATCGCTCTGGACGATTGCTTCTTCCAACTAAAATGGCCGTTAATTCTCGAGAGATGGCGTTGTTCTTAGTTCGAAATTGGAATTGTAACGGTCATTCAGTTATTGGAACTTTATGATTGGTTTGAATACGTAATGCGTTTGAAGGTGGGGTGTGTATAAACATTTTTTTCCTATTGTTTATTTGCTTGTCGGGTCTTCCTCTGGAGATTCATGACCATCGGGTCCAGGCATAGCGCAGGCAACGAAATAACACTCAAGTTTTAACGTCTGATAATATATTCACACACTTGAATCAAAATCACACCAAAATACTTAAGGATTACACTGATGTAAACAGATTAAGTTTAAAATGGAAACGTGATGCATTCGCCGCAGAACTAGATACGTGCTCTTTGTTCAAGCGCTCGATCAAGAATGACGCTATGACGATTTAACTTTATCCTCCTTCCACTTTCCGTTACCATGTGACCAACTGGTCACGTGATCAACCGGTCACGTGATCAACTGGTCACGTGATCAACAACTTCTAGTTCTGCGTCGACCACATCCAAGCTTACCGCTTGACGTTTCCGTCAATCGACAATAGATGGCGTTATACGTTAAAATCAAACAGAAATCGAATCATAGCAAATCATCAAAAATAGGAGTACAGCTATAATTAGGACAAATTCTCAAATCTACCGCGTGTTGCGCTACCATTTGCACTCTGCGACACGGCCATCTTGACATCTCACACGTCCTCGTGTGACGTACGCGTACCTGTAAAGAAAAATAAACTTGCAACAGTAAATGTTTACAATCTCGGCCATACTGACCCTATAAAGTAGGTATGATTAAGTGATGATGTTAAGTTGACCGTGTTCCAAATGTACATCTTTATAATTAACCTTTATACAATCACAAATCTGAGACACTTAAATTAAAAGCGAAATGTGCTCTAACAAACGCAAAATACTCAAATTCCGTCATAACAGAAAAACAGGACAACCTTTAGGTAAGTTCCGTGATCGCCACTTTCGAACTAACGGACCTTGCCCAAAGGCGACCGACATTCATCATAATAATTCTGGACAATCCTTAAGGGCGACCGATGGTCGCCTCAAATGGACGGCCTCTTGGCCAACCCCCAAGGACGACCGACATTTGCCTCCATCTGGCCATTACTGGACAACCCCTGGAGGCGACCGATGGTCTCACTTAAGAGACCCCATGGACAACCTCAAAGGGCGACCGACAGTTTCACACACAGAAGAGACTCCATGGACAACCCCTAGAGGCGACCGATAGTCTCACTTAAGAGACTCCATGGACAACCTCAAAGGGCGACCGACAGTCACTGCTACACTCACGCGTCCGATATGATAAGTCATGTCATATTAGTTAAAAGTTGTCGGTAAAGTCAGTTTAAGACAAAGGGTTTTCTTGTGTCGTGTTGTCAAAATTGTCAATGTTATCGAGGTCTTGAAGACTGCTATCGGGCATTTTTCGTAGTCTGTCATGTGCGTACTTGTAAGTCCTATTGGAGTTAAGGGCTTTGAGGATATAACGATCGCCTTCTACAACTTCGATGATTTTAAAGGGTCCCTTGTATTTCGGGTCGAGCTTTGTTTGGTTCCGCTCTTCGTTTTTGAGTAAGACAAAGTCTCCTACCACAAACGGAATTATTTTTGCCTTTGGGTTATCAAATCGGGTCTTATCATATGTAGCTACCTTCCCTATATTTTCCATCGCTTGGGTCCTAATCTGATCTATGTCAACTTCAAGCTGCGCATCGCCCGCGTACATAAGAGACAAAGGTCTTGCAACCTTACCTATCAGCAGTTCTAATGGACTACATTTCGTGACACGGTTGTGGGTGCAATTTATGGCGAGTTGTATATCTGGTAAAGCATCCTGCCAGGAGCGATTAGTTGCCTCGGCTGCTGTTAGCATATTTTTGAGAGTGCTCATCACGCGTTCTACTTGGCCATTTGCTCTGGCACTGCCCGTGGCAATCAGATGTAATTTGATGTTGTTTTTGTCGCAATACTCTTTGAATTCTTTACTTGCGAAACATCGTCCCTGATCCGCTATGACCCGAGATGGTGCCCCAAATAAGGCCACACTAGCATTAAGTGCTTTTATACTGCTAGTCGTGTCTATGTGCAGCGTGTGGTGGAGCAACACATACTTAGTAAAGGCGTCTATTAACACAAATACGTACTCTTTCTTGTCGTTCTTGCCGCTTAATTTCCCGGTAGCGTCGATATGTACAGTGTGCCAAGGGATCCCAATTTTTGGGACTGGATGCATTGCCGCCTGTACTTTGCCCGAGTGAGACTTTGAGACCTTGCATGTTACGCAATTTTCTACGAACCTTTTTACGTACTTGCACATGTTTTCGAACCAGTACAGTTCGAAGACTTTTTCCAGCGTTTTTTGCCAACCCAAATGCATTAGACTTTCGTGTACATTGTTGATGACAGACCAGCGAAGCGAGCGTGGTATAATTGGCAATGAACGTGTCCTACCTTGTCGTTGTATTTTACGATGGAGAATACGGGATCTTATCTCGTACGTATTTGCCACATCGTCAGGAAGGTTGTTTTCTTGCAGCGCGGTTATCAACTTACTTAGCTCGGCATCCTGTTGTTGTTCAGCTAGGAGCCAGTTGTCCGATAATTCCGTAAAGTCGATCCGTTTTGGTTCTACTCTGTCTACGTTGTCAGCTTCAGCAGGTTCATCAGGCAAGGGATTTCTAGAGAAAAAGTCTGCGTGAGACATTCGCTTACCATCAACATGGGTGATATCAAAATCGAAGCTTTGGAGAAACGCCCACCACCTGTGGACTCGCGGAGTCAGGTCGAGCTTTTTCCGAGTAGCTCGAAGAGAGCTACAGTCCGTGACAACCAAGAATTTGCGACCATGCAAATAGTGCCTGAAGTGCTTTACTGCGTTGACAACTGCAAGTGTCTCCAACTCATACGAGTGGTATTTTGACTCCGCAGTTGTCGTGCGTTTGCTGAAATAGGCAATTGCGTGCAACTTACCAGCCTTTTTCTGCATTAGAACTGCGCCATACCCAATGGCGCTCGCATCTGTATGCAGCTCTACTTCCAAGTCAGGGTCGAAAATCATAAGAGCTTGCTCGTGCGTAAGGCTTGTTATGATTCTCTGCCTTATGGCTTCATGTTCCGCCAGCCACCTTAACTTACCATTACCAGCCGTAAGCGCATACAAAGGCGCCATAATTTGCGAGAACTGTGGTACAAATTGTCGGAAGTAGGAAGCGAGGCCGATAAATTGCCGAAGTTGTCTTACCGTTTCCGGAGGCGGCAAAGCGGTCAATGCCTCGATTTTGCGCGGATTTGGACGAACTTCACCCTGGCTAACCTCGAACCCCAAGTACTCTACCTTTTGTTTCAGGAATGCACATTTCTTGATGTTTAGAGAAAATCCTTTTTCAGTTAATACTTTTAGAACTACCTTAAGTCGTTCAAGAGCCTGATCTACACTATCTGCGACAATTAAGACGTCGTCCATGTAGACGACAACAAAAGTGTTAACTAAGTCACCTAATGCTTTTATAATGGCACGCTGAAATACCGAAGGTGCATTCCTTAGGCCAAAAGGCATAGCGAGGTATTCAAATTGTGATTCAGGCGTGACAAAGGCTGTACGCTCAATTGAGTCGAGATGGATGGGGATCTGGTGAAATCCTGAAGCCATATCTAAGATGGTGAAAAAGTGCCCGCCATGTAATTTCGCTATCTGATCAGATATCAGGGGTAATGGGAATCTATCCGGTATTGTATTGTCATTCAATTCGCGGTAGTCCACACACATTCTGTCAGAGCCATCCTTTTTCTTAACGAGAAGTATGGGACTGGCAAATGGTGAGGAGCTAGGCCTGATGATGCCAGCTTTGAGTAACTCGTCTGTTTTACTACGAACGATCTGCCTCTCTTCGGGACTCAATCGGTAGGGGCGACGGTTGACGGTTTTGTGAGGGTCTTTAAGACGAATCTGCATAGGTTCAGTATCGGCTCGAATAGTTGGTACACCTGTAGTAAACGAGGTCTCATAGCATCGTAAAGTCTCAATCAATAATTCTCTCTGGTCGGAGGGGACGTCGGTATTTATCGTATCAAAGTCAATGGTGCTTGGCGTTGGAAGAGAACAAGACTCTATCACTTTCAATTTGACAAACTGCAATCTATCAGAAGTCATGTGGATCGTTAGACCCTGGGCTAAAACTTCGCGACCAATCATAATATCATGACGTAGATACGAATCTGGCAACACATGGAAAAGGATTTCCAAGAATATGTCATTGATCTCTACTACAGTCAATATTTGCGTGGTGGAGTTCACAGAGGTCTGTCCAATGCCCGTCATAGTCATAACATCGGAAAATCGTTTTCCACTAAGTCTACAGGCAACAGATTCTTTAACTAGCGAGCATTCCGCTCCCGAATCATAATAGAATGTTAATTGCTCACCGGCATGTCGTAGAAGTCCCGCGGGGTTGCTCACGGTGCACAGGTCCACTCGTTTTTTCTTCGAGGCGTTGTCTTCACCGCTGGTTCCCTCTGGGCTGCTCTTCTTCGGACAGTCACTTGCATAATGGCCTTGTCCACGACAGGCGAAACAGGTGACAGGTTTTCCCGCAGTCCCATCCTTGGTCTTGACGTCGGTCTTGTTTCGGCTATCGTTCTTGAATCGGCTGTCGTTCAGGATCATTTCTCTTCTCGAAAAACATTGTGTAGACTTGTGGCCTAATTTGCCGCAGTAGTAACACTTGATGCCGCTGTTAAAATTCCCCGTACGAGGCTTCTTACTATCGGGTTCATCATTATCGGTGTTTGACGGCAGCTTCCTCTTCATAAACGATACCGCCTTGAGCTCCTGTTGCAACTGGCTTCGTGTATTGATTTCTGATGTGAATGACAACCGTTGAACACGTGGCTCAAAACGGGAGATGTGTGATAAAACCGTGGCAATGGCAATTTGCTCAGTGGTCAACCCATTCCACCTTGACATAATTGAAGACATCACACTAGACGCGTAAGAAGCAAGGCATTCTTTGTCGTCGGGTTTTTTAGTATCGAGGTTAATTAAAAATGACGCGACTGTTTCGGAAGAGTCGTACCTTGTAATAAATAGTTGCTTGAAATCGCTCCATTTCATTCCAGGGTAAGCTACCGTAGAAAGCCAGGTAGATGCCTGTTTCTTGAGAGCGCGGCTCAAAGCCATCATCAAGGGTGTTCCGTGGCAATCTGGGTCGTCGATACACATATCCGCAGTTGATACCCAGGCCCGGGCATCGACATCTTGTTTTTCCGGGTCGAAATCAGGTAATCGAATCTCTTTAGACGTTGAAGGTTGTGGTTTGTTAAGAGATTGTAGCAAAGCCATGAAGTTTCTATTTTGTTGTTCCATCATAAGGCGAAATTTTTCATCACTTTTTATTCTTACCGGTAATCGTGGGGAGTGGCATTCATCCCGGACTTCTGATGTCGGGTCTTCCTCTGGAGATTCATGACCATCGGGTCCAGGCATAGCGCAGGCAACGAAATAACACTCAAGTTTTAACGTCTGATAATATATTCACACACTTGAATCAAAATCACACCAAAATACTTAAGGATTACACTGATGTAAACAGATTAAGTTTAAAATGGAAACGTGATGCATTCGCCGCAGAACTAGATACGTGCTCTTTGTTCAAGCGCTCGATCAAGAATGACGCTATGACGATTTAACTTTATCCTCCTTCCACTTTCCGTTACCATGTGACCAACTGGTCACGTGATCAACCGGTCACGTGATCAACTGGTCACGTGATCAACAACTTCTAGTTCTGCGTCGACCACATCCAAGCTTACCGCTTGACGTTTCCGTCAATCGACAATAGATGGCGTTATACGTTAAAATCAAACAGAAATCGAATCATAGCAAATCATCAAAAATAGGAGTACAGCTATAATTAGGACAAATTCTCAAATCTACCGCGTGTTGCGCTACCATTTGCACTCTGCGACATGCTTATTATGAACACAGAGCAAATTATTACCGACTTCAATATGTAGGGGTATGACGTCATAATTTTTTTGTATGGAATTTTGTTTATTTTTAGTACTGTAACCTATCATGTGACATATCAAATAAGAGGGCTTTGTGAGCTGAGACCATTATAATATTCCACATTATTACCTTGAAGGTACTAGTTTGAAAAATAAACAAATAACATACCAACTTTTTATACATAGAAACGGTTTTTTTTTAACAAATATGTGTCATATAATTTTATTTCCATCGGTTACCGTACTAAATAGCCTATTTTACTTTTTTTTTGACTATTGTAACGAGCGTGGGGACAAGAATATTCGATAGAAAAAGCACCAATTAATCCAACTCGAACTCTTCATGTGTTGTCCTGAGCCTGAGCCTGAGCGTCGGGAACATTCTCGGCCATTGAAGTCTCTCTCTAACTGTGGCTACACATTACTAGCGAAGTTGCCGGAAGTTAGCCGAGGCGAAGTTGGCCGATGTATGGGTTTCCGCAGCAACGTCCCTCTCCACACTATCAGATTCACTCAACCTCGCCCAGCTTCGCGAGTAGTGAAATGGTACACTCCCTATCACTCCCTTCTCGAATGTGATAGAGCTACTCCTGAAACGGCCTAAAATGACTTTTCAGCCTGCTGAAAACGCTTCTAAAGCACTGAGATTCACGTCTGAAGTTTTAACCTAACCTGCCGGCGTAACACGACCGTTCAGTATTTAATTTTACGAAACTTTAGTAATAAAAATATGTAGATAGATGACTACCTACATATATGAGTTCAAAATATTAGAAAAATACTATCAACATACTCTGTGCATCGTAATTAGTTATTTCCTTTGATCCGCTCGGTGACCGCCACGTGTCCCTTTGAGCGGCATTTAAAATTCTAAACTGAAAAGTAGGCCTCCCGGGCTCTTTTACACGTCCGATTCCATCAGCGCACAGTGGGCCGGTTAGAGGGCACAAAAATCGCTTTTAGTTTCTGTACAACCCGACTACTAAATTGACATTTTGATACTCAGAGATATTGCCACATTGTTACCTTTGCTGTACAGGTACACTACTCGCGAAGTCGGCCGAAGTTGGTCGAGGCAAAGTTGACCGAAGAATGAGTTTCCGTAGCCTCTCCAGACTACCATATTCGCCCAACTTCGGTCAACCTCGCGAGTAGTGTGGAGAATAAACTGAAAAATTTGTTAAAAATAATCTCATATAGTTGTGAAGGCCTATGTTGCTATTCAACGCGAAAGAAAATCGCATTACGGTTAATGCCGTTTAGCGGATGCCGCTAAAGTAGAAAGTATATGTAGTAGACAGGATTTAAGTGTCAAATATGTTACTATTCCGGAATTTAGAGTTCTAATACGGTATTTGACTAAAGTGAAAATAAATTGAATCTTTAAAACCACTAAACACATTAAAAAATACACGGAACCAAAATAAACTACCACTAACTTCTGGACATTTACTATTTTGAATTGGGCAATAAACTAAAATGAAGACGTGATTTGACTACTTTTTATGACGTAACAAGCCAGTATCGCCATAGAAACTTCAACAGATCGTTTTTGACATTTCATAAAGAGTAGCTGACTTTAGCTGTCATCAAATGGCGACGCGTTTGGCTCGGTTTGTAGACACCTGCCTACTGAGCCGGCGGTCCGGGGTTCGAATCCCGGCCAAGGCAAATATTTGTGTGATGAACTCGAATATTTGTGCTTGGGTCATGGTTGTTCTATGTATTTAAGTATATATCTATCTATATAAGTACGTATATCGTCGTCTAGTACCCATAACACAAGCCTTCTTGAGATTAATTTGGGACTAGATTGATTTGCGTGAGGTTGTCCGATATTTATTATTATTATTTATATATTTATTATCAAATACCGTATTGTTGACCGAGTTTATTTAGAAGCAGAATCACTGTGCGCAATGCGGCGGGCGGAGAATGATTCTTGAGAAGATACATTTTTGAATGATTCCGCAAAACGTATCGAGTTTAGCGACTAAATGGGTGATGTAAATGACTTTATTCATTATGAGGTTCTACAGATTCAAATACAATACTTATCGTAGGCGTTTATGGACATAGGTATTGTTTTATACATATATTAGAACACTACATTCGGGATGAAATTAATAAAATAGTATGTGTTAATCCAGTTCCAGGGTGTCAGCTACCTTCATAAAATTTATCAAAATTGGTACAGTCGTTTGAGCGTAAGGAAGCAACAAATATACACATAAATATACACATAAACATACTCACAAACTTCCGCCTTTATATTATTATATTAGAGTAATTAAACAGAGTTATTGTTTGAAATGCTTGTGCAACATGCGCTTAAAAGAGTTTGCTTTGAGCTTGCTTCATGGTGAGAGAGAGATCGTTCCAGAGGCGTATTTGTCTGATCCGTAACTATATTGTATAATAGCTATTTTTCTCACTAATTAAGCATTTCTCAAAAAGTTTATACAAAATTAAGACGTCAATTAAAGTGCAATATCGACGCTTAAGAATCAATATTGCCTAAGTAACAAAAAAAAAAATAGACGATTATGAAATTCTATTTGTTTTATTCTTCTGAACCTAACTGCATTTAAAGGTGAAAAACGTCAAAATTTTTAGTTAGACGGTATTTTCTTAAGCGGCGATAATATTTTTCCTATTTGGTTACCAATTATTTTAGTAATTTTATATCAATGTTGTGGCTGTGTTTGATAATTAAGGTTAAGTTATGCTTAAGTATACTTGTTTCTGAATCTGAAATCATTGTATTGGAAATCACAAAAAAAAATGGTAACAAAATAGGATAACTATATTGAACTTTAATTGACGTCTTCATTTGGTATTTTCTTCGGCTTCCTCGACTTTAGGGAGAAACGACAAGAAGGCTGAAATAATAAATATACTTACGCGATATAATCCGTCTACATAGTTTTTTATTGAAATGTCGTCATTAGGTGCAAACTTTTTGAGAAATGATCAATTAAGGTACAGACCGATTTAAAATAGAATCGCTCCTCTGTCCATCCAATTGTACAAAACGTTCATTAAAATTACAATAAAGAGACAGCTGAGCACGACGAAAATATAAAAATCAGCATACTCAGGACATTAATTTTGTTGAAAAGACGTCGCCGCTTACAAAAGATACCGCGAACGGTCGCATTAAGTGTACTGCTCTTTAACTAACTGACATAGATTATACAGATACAGTTAGTGCTTTCGACATTTTACAAAACGTTTCCCCAAATAGGTTTTGACTCATGTTTAATTGTACTTAAACTACCGTTTATTTCTATAAATAATGGCACAAAGGTAAAATAAGAAAGAAAAATTGAATGCGATCCACTACAATCTAAGCAGGGCTTGAACCTGCGACCTCTGCGTGACCGGCGCATTGCCCTCCCAACTGAGCTATTAGATCGCTACGTCAATCACACCAAATCTTTAATTCCATAATTCTTACGCTACTGGAGCGCCCTCTGCGTCATATGTGTTTTGAAATGCTTATGCGCATTAGCCATACCCTAGGATGTGCGCTTTACACGCACGATCCCCTGTCACCATTGCTTTACAGCAAGTGTGAAGACTGCGACAGAGATGGCGCTTTTCTAAATATTTTTATAGAATCTATTTTTATTTTTTTATCGATTCTATTTTTTATGTGAAAGAGGTCGCAGGTTCAAGCCCTGCTTAGATTGTAGTGGATCGCATTCAAATTTTTCTCTTGGACTACGAGTATAACAGTGACCGATAATACAGAATAAAATATAGAAAAAGGTTTTCTAATTCGATCTTTCCAATAGCCGTCTGAGAACTATATATTCTTGTGTAAAATGCAATACAGTTGCTTATCACCATGGCGGCGTGACCAACCAACGTGTGCACACTGCTACAAATGCGCGCAATTTTGCCCGAACAAATATGAAAGGTGTAGCCGAGCACCTCGGTGCGCGTAGACCTGGCAACTATTAGCGCGACTCGAGGCGCAAATTGAATAAGAAGAAGAATAAGAAGAATAAGAATGATTTATTTTGTAAAACATAGGTAGCTACATAGGTGTTTTATGAATGAATCAGGATCACTATGTTGTGCCGAAAGGCATACAAAATTTGAGAGTGCAGCATGCAATACAAAATATAAGTATAGTCGAAATAAGTTAGTATAAGTAAGTAATATGTGAAAGAGGTCGCAGGTTCAAGCCCTGCTTAGATTGTAGTGGATCGCATTCAAATTTGCTTTCTTAATTTACCTTTGTGTCATTATTTATAAAAATAAAAAAATGTGGTATTTCCACATAAAAAATAGAATCGATAAAGAAAAGATTTTATAAAAATAATGTTTATTTCGTATAGTATTTAGCATAGGAAACCTAAATTTTATATATATTTTCCATCACAATTGTTATCAAAAACTTGAAACTCCCCAACATCGTTACTTTTATTTACGGTAGTCGAGTAAAAGTATCCTTGAACTATTATTGTTCAGTATACCTTTACCAAAATTGGTTAAAATATGTCCAGCCGTGTCAGCGTGCTGAGCGGACAAAGAAATTCTTAACCTATAGATGGCGCTACATCTGATACCGCGCGCCTATAAAACTCTTTCGCCGTTCAGGCAAGTCGTCTTTGGAATACACTCCCTCTCTCCATTAGACAAGCCCCAAGCAAGGTAGTTTTCAAGCGGATGCTACGTACCTAAGCACCTGCTCGAACAAGAGCTCGAATAGTGTTCATCATCCTATGCAGTAGACATTTCATCGTATTTATTATTACATTATTTATTTATTTATTTATTAAGAGCCTATATTGTCCCACTGCTGGGCAAAGGCCTCCCTCTCATTCTTCCATGCGTCCCTGTCCCGAGCAATCATTAATCATTAATCAACTATTACATTATATATAATATTAATCTTATAGTATGTAAACATATGTGTATCATTGTATTTATGGTAGTTAAATTATATAGTATAGGTACTTAGATGCTCTCCGAACGATTAATTTTCTACTCTGCACCCACTTGAAGTATCTCTGTTTGGCCCTGTGGTTGACCGATAGAGAATGCCATTAGGCATTAAGTTCCATTGGTACTGACTTTTGTTTTGTGCAATAAAGTTTAAATCAATAAATAAACAAAACTCTTGCATCGCGCTGTTAGTATTTTCCCCAAAATAATGACCCCTTTCGAGAGAAAACTGATTATTCGTTTGTAGTAATAAAATTGTTTTGATGTTTTTTTTGTATAAGTAAAAGTTAATGCATTTAATACGCGGAGATCATCCATGAGATGGAACGACCAAGTAAAGTCCGTGTTAGGCAATCCCGTACAAAGTACATGAGTGCAACAGAAAAACGAAGAATAGGGAAACATGGTGGGGCATCGAGAGGCGAATAACTACAGTCGCCATATCAAGAATAACCATGATGACCATGACCGCTCTAACAAGTGTTACGACGAAGTAGAAGATTGTATACTTGCGAAAATCAGAATAAGCTTCAACCTCGCGAGTAATCTACACTACTCGCGAGGTTGAAGCTTATTCTGTAGAGTAGATAACTGCACTACTCGCGACGTTAACCGAAGTTGGCCGAGGCGAAGTTGGCCGAGGCGAAGTTGGCCGAGGCGAAGTTGGCCGAGGCGAAGTTGGCCGAGGCGAAGTTGGCCGAGGCGAAGTTGGCCGAGGCGAAGTTGGCCGAGGCGAAGTTGGCCGAGGCGAAGTTGGCTGAGGCGAAGTTGGCCGAAGTATGGGTTTCCGCAAGTAACGTCTTCGCCCTACTTCGGTCAACTTCTCGAGTAGTGTTAGGATCAGAAAGAATGAGAAAAAGAAGAAAAAATAATATGACATGAAATATTCAGACAGCGTTCAGGTAAACTATCATTAGGACAAAAGTTAATACGGAACAAATAGGAAAAATCATTTAAAACATATCATTCTATAATGAGGGCACACGACGAATTATTTAAAAACTAATACAGGCATCTCTATTAATAATGAGTAAATAAACCCGATTATTGAAAAACCGAATGCCCCATCGAGCACTCGACCTGGAGTACTGGGCACTCGAAAAAATGTGCATTTTATCGGGTCTGGAAACGCTCCGGCATTTTAAATTCGTATTTACTAATGATTGAGAGCGCTGCAAGATACCTACTCACGTATCATAGAATTCATCGAGATAATTTTTTGCTCAGCTATGTATCAGTATATTATTATATCATCAGTATAGTAAGTACGAGTATTTGCAGAATCTATCCAAAATAAAATATAAATAAATAAATATTAATACTAATACAATCTTCTACCAATCGACCTACTACCAAATTAAGCAATAATACATAATACATTTATAAATAATAAATATATTTTTAACGACGCGGTTGGCTCAGTTTGTAAGCACCGACCTACTGAGCCGGTGGTCCCGGGTTCGAATCCCGGCCAGGGCAAATATTTGTGTGCTGAACTCGAATATATTTGTGCTTGGGTCATGGTTGTTATAAGTATATATTTATCTATATAAGTAGATATATCGTCGTCTAGTACCCAGAACACAAGCCTTCTTGAGCTTAATTTGGGACTAGATCGATTTGTGTGAGCTTGTCTGATATTTATTTATATTTATATTTATAACATACATAACCCAGGAATAAATATTCGAGTTCATCACACAAATATTTGCCCTGGCTGGGATTCGAACCCAGGGCGGCCAGCTCAGTAGGTACACCACGAACTGCGCTAACCGTCTCGTCAAAAAAATCTCAAGGATCATGGCATCTATAACTAGCGAAAGCTGGATCGTGAAGCGTGGCGTGCGATCCACTATGGGTCGATGTGCTTATAGTTCATCAGAATCTAAGTAAGACGGGCTCAAAGTATATTTGGAATGGCACCAAAAATATTTAATAAACTACCAATTAGTATTAGAAAGCAAGATATTCAAATGTTTAAAAAATCATTGTATACATTCTTCGTAAAAAAGGCGTACTATTCTACTCAAGATTATCTGTTTGATAATAATGTTAATGAATGTTGATTAGTTACTAACTTATTTCGACTATACTTATATTTTGTATTGCATGCTGCACTCTCAAATTTTGTATGCCTTTCGGCAAAACATAGTGATCCTGATTCATTCATAAAACACCTATGTAGCTACCTATGTTTTACAAAATAAATCATTCTTATCCTTCTTATTCTTCTTCTTATTCAATTTGCGCCTCGAGTCACGCTTATAGTTGCCAGGTCTACGCGCACCGAGGTGCTCGGCTACACCTTTCATATTTGTTCGGGCAAAATTGCGCGCGTTTGTAGCAGTGTGCACACGTTGGTTGGTCACGCCGCCATGCTCATAAGCAACTATATTGCATTTTACACAAGAATATATAGTTCTCAGACGGCTATTGGAAAGATCGAATTAGAAAACCTTTTGTATATTTTATTCTGTATTATCGGTCACTGTTATACTCGTAGTCCAAGAGATAATTCTAAATTTGACGAAGTCATGAAGTAATCATCTAACTTCATATAAAACGACGCTGTTTCCCACAGCAAGAGGAAATTCAATTCACTAAAGGCAAATGAATTGGCTGCACAATATCTATACTTATCAGAATACTATTGTATTGTTTTTTATTTTAAAATAACGCACGATATACGCTAGCAATTAATTTGGAAAATAATTTATATAACCTTTAAATATTTCACTTCAAAGGAAATTGAATAGCAGACAGTAAAACAAAAACTGTTTCAGACAAAAAGGATTAAAATTATTTACTCTTCTCGGCTACCGAATATAATTCCACTTGAATGAACCATTTTAATTTAATTAAATTGCGAATACAAGTGTCCGAATTAAAAAAATGAAACTAGCATTATTTGCACAGATATACAGGGCTAGCAACCCGAATGGCCGAGTAAAGGAAAGTCTAAAATCAGTGCCTTATTCAAGTAAGATGTGGTGCTGGAAGAAATTGCTCGGGACTCACTGGACGGAACACCGAACCAACGAGTCCATTCTTACCGAGTTCAAGATTCCGATGAGACTCAGAATTATATGCATGCATATCGATTTCTTTGGCCACATTGACAGAAAGAGAGGTGATAATTTAGAAAAGCTGCTGGTAATGGCCCAGAGGCAGAAGACCAACACGCTGGCTGGACCAGATACGCTCTACCCTCAAGACCTGAATTTACGATGCCATCCATGCAGCCCAGGATAGAATAAGCTGGCGAAAAATAGTCCGCGAAAAAATTATTCAGAGAGTGGCCTCTCAGCATTGAGGATAGCTACTGAAGGCGGAGGAGGATTTAAGTATCAAGAAGACAAAATACACGTACGAATGACATTTAACAGTGATATAACAGTATCACGTGATAAACTTCATTATCTTTATGCCCGCTGGTTTTCAAAATGGAGTTCATTTAAATATGTCATGGAACCCACGGTGCCGCGATGCTGGTCTTCCGTGGGTTGAGACGTATCACTTATAGTTTCGGATTTTCTCATATTGATCCATTTTTATTGTTCACCCTGTATATCTATTACTAGGTATTTTTTCCTTTTCATAAAAAAATATCATATTCCATAACACATGCCTTAGATGAGTAACACAAGTACGTTATTATTCACATTACAGGATAGGAAAAAATAAAAGGAATGTTTCAAAGAAATGGTTGCTCTTTATTACTTGAACGTGTGAATTATGTTTTTTGTAGATATTACGAGAACATTCGCGTATTTAAGTACCTACTTGATAAATGTGATGCAAACACAACAGAGTGTAGATATCAGCCTATCCTATCACAATTACGAAAAATTATTACTTTATTGCAATGTTTGGTATAATTTTCGTTGTAAAGCTTTATATCTGAGACCGTAACTTTTAAGATCGTTATTGAGAGCCTGTTAGGTTAGGTAAGGTATATTTTGTAATAATCCCTACCGGCTAAATTAGTAGGGGAAACATTATGTTAAGGTAACAGTAAAGGAAACTAAAACACGTACCTACCTTTTCGATCCTTATTGTCATTGTGACAGGACCAAAAAAGGTACTTCTTATATTTTATTTGACTGCACCACTACTAGCTATGGCGTGGGTGTACATTGAAAATGAGCGTAGCCACGGATTCTAAAGAGGTGAGACGTAATAATTATAAAAAAATGGTTTAAACTCACGTAAAGATTGTCAGGAACGGCCCGACATGTTTCAGTGCAGTGAGCCGTGAGTCGCGTAGCAGCTCGGATAGCTGCCCCTGATGAAGAGTTCCATGTGCGTTCGCCTGTAAATTTTTACGTGAGTTTAAACCGTTTTTATAATTATTAAATAATAATAATAATAAATACATTTATTTCGAATAGCTACGATTCATTTTTACAATTACATTAAATTACATTACATTAAGATATACCATGTCAAGGTTAATAAAATACTTAAAAGCTAATGTGTTAGTACCTCCTTACTTTAGCTGTTACCATTACGTGGATGGCACTGCAATGACTCAGGTAGGCTGCATCTAGCCTATTTGCAAACATTGCCAGGATGCTGTTGGAACTGGCCCGCACCCTGCCCAGCAGAGATGAGGCCCTTTTGCGCATAATGGCCGAGAAGCTATCTACGCGCGCCTCTGCAAGCATTGTTGATGCACTGCAGTAGCGGGGCAGCCCCATCAGCACCCTGAACGCATTGTTATACTGGACACGCAGGGCGCTAAATCAAAGATGTATCTCGATAGTTTTAATAATATTAGGTGAGACGTAGTCAAGGGTTCTCAGTTTTTTTTTTTATCAAACGATACAATAATGTTGAAACATGGTTTTCTAATATATCGTAGACTAAAAAAAGTACTTTTATACCCAAAAGTTTAGCAATAAAAACATTTCTGAAGCAGCCACGTTGTTTCAAAGGTATTCTGTGTCCCCACTTACAGTATTTTCTTGCGGGACAAACTTTTTATGAAATACCTCGGTGAATAATAGGACTGTTTCAAAGCGTCGTAATTTATGTACCCCGCAAAATGCAAATAACATTAAATTTCTCTCATTGACGGTTGGAATTAACGTTGTTTTCAGCATTCGTTCGTTTTGTACGAAAATAGATGTTACGTGCGTAGGTAAAATAGTTCGTGGAGGTTTTTTCTAATGAGGCTCTTTACTAAAAAGTCATAGTCCTCATTTTTACTTAAAAAGTTGTCGGGTAAAAATACTCGATAGGGATACCCAGTTAAAACAGTTGAGCATCAACTTTGGCGTGATGAAATGTGATATGTAAATAAGTTGTCATTAATGTATTATTTGTAATTCGTTGAAACATAATGGGATCCAATATAAATGGTGGTGGAACAATCCTTTGAGTAGGTGCAACGAGGGGTAATCTTACAAAAGATCCCACTGGCTTGAAGTGGGACCCCTTCAATAAGGTAGAATAATGTCTCTGACGTAAGAGTCCAATAATCTGTGTGGCAATAAAAACAACATATACATATTTTGACCGGGAGCGCAGTCAAACAAATAAACGATCTTTATGTTGATACTCAAAACTAATCTAACGTAAAAGGGATACAATTGCCAAATATACTGGACACATAACGCCTTTTGGATCGGGACTGAACATTTTGTGGGCCTTTTATTGTGTACGCATAACGATGCCAGTCTGTTTTCCATCAACCTTAATATATGACCCAATAAATGTCCTAATGATATTGCCGATAAAAACCCGCAAGAAACAATAACAGAGTAGCCTGACTTCATAAAATAATATCACGCTCATACTTATCATTAGGGATCGAAAATCCAGGTAAATATTTACCTAAAGTTGACAATATCCTATTTCTATCTCACTCATACCTCAACAAAACCTACAACCGAACAACAAAGCCGCCGCCAAAGTTTAGGTATAAAAGCATCCGATTATCCGACGCTTGCTTATCATAAACCTGGTGAAAAGAAGTATAATCGGTTTATGATGGTTAACCATAATAAAAATAATAAAACTCCAATAATCATTTACCCTTCATTGAAAAAGATTACCTGGAGATCCTTAAATCGCAAAAAAATGATTATGTACATATTTTAACGCTTTACTTACAGCTTTGTCATACCAACGGTTCGACGGATTGCAATTATTTTTCGTACTTGGGTAATAGGATATGGCTAGATGGCTATTAGATACGACTTACCTAGCTACGTTGTAACAAAATAGTGATTGTTCGAGTCGAGTAATGAATATTTCCTTTTTTAAGTCTGAATGTACCACTGCTGGGCAAAGGCCTTTCCCTTTGATTTTCACGACTCCCGATCCGGTGTCTCCAATGAATATTATTTTATCACAATCATTATAAAACGCGAAAGTTTGTGAGTGTGATTGTGTGTATGTTTGTTCCTTCTTGACGCTCAAACGGCTGGAGGAATTTTGATAAAATTTGGTATGGTGGTAGCTGCCACCTTGAATTAACACATAGGCTACTTTTTATCCTGAAAAAAAAAATAGAGTTCTCGTGGAATGAGCGGGTAACACCGCGGGGCGTAGCCATTATTTATTATCATAAATAAAAAGCAATTAAAAACTGCAAATAGCAATGTAAATTATACTCCTCACGCTCAAAAACTACTTTCATAAATGAGCGGAGTTTTAATGATAAAAAGGCCGACCCTTTCACGAGTAGGTATACAATGTATCTGCGGCAAGTGGTCTTTAGTGTAAATGATACTCCGGAAGTGTGCCCGTAAATTGACGCCAAGGGGAGGACGTGATACAAAACTGTAGTTCGCGTTAAGTTATGTAATATAAAAAGGTTCCCGCGACCTCTAGATAATCAATAAACGTAGAATTACGAGAGCTTGATTCGCTCAAAGTCACAACTCTCTTTTATAAAAAACCCATTATCTAACCTTCTATCAGCCACCGAATTCCACAGCTGACATTTGGTTCTCCTATAGCTCGCCACTGCACAAACTGTGTATGTAGTATGACACGTTATAGAGATATACTTAAATAAAGAAAGAAAGAAAGAAAGAAAATACATTTATTCAACGAAAAACAAAGTTACATGAAAAAAACGAACATAAACAATCATCGTTGAATAGGACCCCACTCAGCATGATGCCACGGCGAGCCGGGGCGCTGGTTTTCAGTGGGGACCTGCTTATAACTACTTAGATGCTAAAAATACACAAAATAAAATAATAATAATAAATAATTATGTAAATATAAATAAATATATAAATAGGAACACAACACAACGAAGTAGATAAAGAAAAAAAAAGAGAAAATAATCAGATAGGTAGTAACAAAGTGACAAAAACAAAAAATGTATACACAACAAAACCAAACCGACAACGAGAAATCTGATGTCCATCCAGGCTCCCAAACCCCACCTCCAACACCAGTATTCTGTAGTACCTACTATGATTTTGTGAAGAAGCTTCGACATTTCGATTTAAAGGATCCGATTGTTTTTGACGCTCGAATTGGTGGAGGAAGGTTGTTCCAGCACTTCGTCGCAGCGTAGCGAAAGCTGCCACGAAATGCTGCTGACTGGTGCTGGGGATAAACAAGTTGCAGGAACCTGCACGGTCTCACCTGCGAAGACCTGGAGTTATGGGCCCAGATTAACTTTTCATACAGGTATGCGGGCTGCTGCCGATTAACAACACCAAACATCAAGGTGGCCAAATGCAATTTTTGACGAGTGACCATGTTTAAGATTTTATTCTGTTTCAAGAAAGGCGTCACATGGGCCCGTGGTGGGATGGGGAAACAGAAGCGCGCGCAGGCATTTTGTACTCGCTGGATCACCCTCTGTGTTCCGGCCAAGAGGCGCGGCCCGTACACTATATCACAGTAGTTAAGTTTGGAAAGAATTAATATGTCGCATAATCTTATTCTAAGCTCAACATTGATAAAATCACGGATTCTATTGAGCACTTTAAGCCTATAAAAACAGTTACGAACTAAATTAAGCACATTCTCAAAGCGCAGTTCTCCGTCCATTAGCAAGCCTAAGTTTCGGGCTTCGTTCACCCGCTCTAAGGCATTGTTGTTCAGACGCACTTCAATATTACAATTTGATAGCCTTTCTTTTCTATTTGAGTCTTTGTACCTAATATTAAATATTTTGATTTAAGGGGATTCAGAGCAAGAGAGTTTTCTAGTGACCACCTAGCAATACGTTCTAGATCATCGTTTAATTTGTCCACATTAGATTTCACTTCGTTTATACTACATGATATGTACAGTTGTAAGTCATCTGCGTAAATATGATAGCAACAGTGTTTAATGGCACGTGTGATATCGCTACTATATAATATAAACAGGATAGGACCCAGGATTGAGCCCTGTGGTACTCCTCTTTCCATCGAGCGTCTTTCCGATACCACGCTTATACCATTCGGACCCTGGAGTTCTACAAATTGGCTGCGATTACCGAGATAACTTGCAAACCATTTTACTGTGCCAACCTCAAACCCGAAGTAAGCCAGCTTTGACAATAAGAGGGTCCGTAATGTTTCATATAATGTCAGATAAACTAACATACACTTGATATACAATCGATTGATATAAAGTTGTTTCATATAATGTAACGTTTCATATAATGGTTTTTTCCTATATTTTGCTTTTCTCTAATTATCGATTGATATAATAGGCTAAATGACATAATTGACAATATGCATAATTATACTTTCGTATAACATATTTATCACATAAATTTGTTTAACATACATACTATTTAGAATAATAGCGTTTTTATATAAATACTGCCATAAGGTGAAATAGGTAATGTTAGGAATCGTAAGCCAAGTCGGACCTGCGCGGCTCGCTCGCTTCGCTCGCTCGATAGGGTCGCAGTTCAACCTAACACTCCTCCTCGCTTCGCTCGTCGTCGTACCTAACCTAAGCCAAGTCAGACCTGCCTTATGGTGTAATAGGTAATGTTAGGAATCGTAAGCCAAGTCGGACCTGCGCGGCTTGCTCGCTTCGCTCGCTCGTTAGGATCGCAGTTCAACCTAACACTCCGCCTCGCTTCGCTCGTCGTCGTACCTAACCTAAGCCAAGTCGGACCTGCCTTATGGTGTAATAGGTAATGTTAGGAATCGTAAGCCAAGTCGGACCTGCGCGGCTCGCTCGCTTCGCTCGCTCGATAGGGTCGCAGTTCAACCTAACACTCCTCCTCGCTTCGCTCGTCGTCGTACCTAACCTAAGCCAAGTCAGACCTGCCTTATGGTGTAATAGGTAATGTTAGGAATCGTAAGCCAAGTCGGACCTGCGCGGCTTGCTCGCTTCGCTCGCTCGTTAGGATCGCAGTTCAACCTAACACTCCGCCTCGCTTCGCTCGTCGTCGTACCTAACCTAAGCCAAGTCGGACCTGCCTTATGGTGTAATAGGTAATGTTAGGAATCATAAGCCAAGTCGGACCTGCGCGGCTCGCTCGCTTCGCTCGCTCGTTAGGGTCGCAGTTCAACCTAACACTCCTCCTCGCTTCGCTCGTCGTCGTACCTAACCTAAGCCAAGTCGGACCTGCCTTAAGTTGATATAGGGGGTGACAGCCTAATATATCTAGTCGGAACCACTTTTTTTGGTTATAGTAAAATCAACTTATATCTTCTGTAGTTTATAGCATTGACGAATTATATCAAGTAAGTCATTATGATAAATACGTTTTATACCAAGTAATAAATATAGTAAATGTACATTATACTAAAAGTAATTATACCTATAAACCATTATATCAATTGTTACATTAGATCATTTGAAAATTATCTTAAACAATATTATACCATTCGTTACATTATACAAAGCAATGGTATATCAAACCAAAATAGATTAAGTGAAGTTATATGAAACGTCGGGCACCCCAATATTAATTGTGTCAAATGCCCTTGAAAAATCTAATAATGTAAGGATAGTGCCTTGTCCCCTATCCTGAGCCGTTAAAATATTATCTGTCACGTCAAGTAAAGCAGTTGTGGTACTCCGATTCTTACGGAAACCAGATTGTTCCATCGGAAGTATATTATTTTGTTCCAAGTATCCAGCCAACTGCTGACTAAATATAACATTGTTGTGTAATATGTGAAAATAGCGAAGTGGCGATATACTGTACTTCGCCAACCCGGTCGTGTTTAGTCTGCGCCTCATTTATAGGAAACTCATATCGCGTTATACCCGTGATATCACTTATTTGGCGATATCTCAAAGTAAACTAG
This sequence comes from Apotomis turbidana, assembly GCA_905147355.2. Lineage (NCBI taxonomy): Eukaryota > Metazoa > Arthropoda > Insecta > Lepidoptera > Tortricidae > Apotomis > Apotomis turbidana. The sequence goes on along the minus strand of LR990301.1, from coordinate 17,048,105 downwards.
AACTAGCCCCCAGCCGCCCAGTGTAATACCACATTTAATGATTTTAAATATATCTAAAGAACTGTTTGTCGTTACTCAGTGATTCAACCGTGAATACAAATGTCGTCGATTTGGACTATTCAAAGTTCTGTATTATCGTTTTTGTATCATTGCCAACGGAAAGATCTTCCAGAATAAATGGAAATAATTGATGTTTCAGATAAGAATGGTCGTGACAGCACTGCTAATAGACCGCATCTATCATAATGTTTAGTCTGAGTGACAAATGAACTAAAACATGAAGACATACCTAATGTGTTTTATTTATGCACTAGCGACCCGCCCCGGGTTCGCACGGGTGCAATGCGATATTATAAAATAAATAAATAAATATTAAGGGACAATCATACACAAATCGACCTAGTCCCAAACTAAGCAAAGCTTGTACTATGGGTACTAGACGACGATATACATAATATATAAATACATATATAGATAACATCCATGACCCAAGAACAAATATTTTGCACAAATATTTGCCCCGGCCGGGATTCGAACCCGGGACCGTCGACTCAGTAGGCAGGTGTCTACCAACCGAGCCAAACGCGTCGTCAATGACTATATTATAGTATTATGACTGTATTATAGTAAAATCTCCTAATAATCCTCTTGAATCACTCAATCTATTTAAAAAACCGCATCAATATCCGTTGCGTAGTTTTAAAAATCTAAGCATACAGACAGAAGGAAGCGACTTTGTTTTATACTATGTAGTGATTAATTGACCTTAGTATCACCTGATGGCAAAATCAGCATAAGCTTATTAACTCTTGTCTTAAAGAGACACAAGTTATAATTTTGAGAGGAAATACACAAGATGGGGGTGAGTTGCATTTCTTAGCGGATAGCTTTCGCATTAGAAATGATGAAACAAATCGCTTCGTGCGAATTGGTGGCAAACTGACATCATAAGGATGGCTCCTCTCATCTGTCCGTCAGTCGAGTCACTGACTCTTCACAGCACGATTTTCGTATCCTCTCCATGTACCCACGAGAATTGTGTTGATTTTATCGGGTACACTACCATACTCCGATGTTTCATTTGTACGAATGCATCATCATTCCGAATTTTCATGATTTCAAAAACCATGTTCGGATCAAAAGTTTAGTTTTTTGATTAGATATTTTGAAATTTCGGAATATTGATGGTTTCGGATAGATTAAACATCGGATTTTTTGAGTGATCCCGATTTCATCTCACCGAATTAAAACATTATTTTTCTATATCCGATTTAAGAATATGCGCAAACAAACAAATAGCTCTAATAACTTAAAAAAAGAAAAAAAAACTTAAAAGAAGCTTAAGTTTTTATTACTGTGAAATATTCGCCGGGCTTATTGACTTTATGTCGAGTTCTAAGCGAATTTTACGACATGAGAATACCCCGGTATTTTAGTAGCACAAATTTGACACTAGGTCGACGAGAGAACTAGAAAGCCCCGGGGTGTGGACATGAGTAATTTGTAGTAAGAATTTTAAATAATAAATACGTTACAATTATGTACATGGTAGTCTAATAATAATGACATGTCTTATTTATTAACTTGACCACATCGACTAACTTACACTCGTCTCCCGGTCTATAAAGTCGATTGTACCAAATCGTAACATCATTTCGTTGATTTCGACTTTAGGTCGTTTGGCGCGTGCGTGTCCGAAATACGTACAGGCTAGAAAATTGCAATTTTGAACTTATGGTAGTTTTTGTAATGGGTGTACCTTGACCGTTGCCGACTTGGTTGTTTGTTAAGTGTGGATATAATCCGAAAATCTATCAGACTTCGTAGTTTGTTGTTATTTGACTTTGAGGCATGGTGAAGCAATCTTTTATAAGTATTGAAGGTTAACGATACCGCATGATGGCTACCGGAGCAGAGGCAGGCCGAAAAAGAGATGGCGGGATGACCTGTACGCATTTTAGAACGTTTGAGAGGAACTTTTTCTTCAGCGAGACGACTGGTGAGAAAGAGGAGAAGCCTTTGCCCAGCAGTGGGACACACACACACACACCCAGGCTATATAAAAAACAGTTTACGCTTTCGCAACCAAATATTTCGTAGCCAATTAGGTACACTAGTCGCTCTGTGAACAGATTGTTTTGAAACCGTTGAATTTGTAAATTTTCGTATTGTATCTTCATAATCCACAAGAGGCATTGCTATACCTAGCAAAGCCAACAGCATTGCTGAGTGAAGACCATTTCGGATGTTCTTCTCTTATACACTGTCTTTAATGCTTACCTTATACCAGGTGGATCCTGTAACAGGAGCAATAAATGAAAATACAGATTCTACCCCTCAAACTGAACAACTTTTAAAAATAACTCATTTATAATGTAAACCTGTAAAATAAAGTTTATTAAAAGAAGCAATGTATCGTGAAACATTTAATATTTAGTAAAGTGACAGCTATGTCAATATGCTAAGGCGATGTCAATGCTGGACGGCGTACATTGAAAATGCTATTTACTTTGTTTGAAATAATGAACATATCAAAACAGTATTTAAAAAAAAAGTTGCTGTACAGGTGTTGTTCGATTTGACGAGAAAAATGTGTTTAAATTTTTTGCTCCTGTTACAGGACCCACTTTAAAATTGTAATGATGTGTTATCAACATAGTATAAATCAAAGTCGCCCCTGCTGTCTGTCTGTCCCTATGTACGCTTAGATCTTTAAAACTTCGCAACGGATTTTGATACGGTTTTTTTAATAGATAGAGTGGTTCAAGAGGAAGGTGTAATGAATAATACATGCATGATATAGCATTGCACCCGTGCGAAGCCGGGGCAGGTCGCTAGTACTAAATATTTAAGGGGGCTCCCATACAACAAACATGATCGTTTGCGTTTACTTTGCACCTCATTTGGATCCGGCGCCATACATACCAGGTGCAAACTTTACTTAACCCGGCCAGTTAAGATGGGATCAGTGATAGTACGGAACCTTCGGTGCGCAAGACTCGCACTTGGCCGGTTTTTTTATACTACAACGGTGGCAAACGAGCATGCAGCCCGCCTGATGTTAAGCTATTACAGCCTATGGAAGCTTGCGACAGTGAAATAATTGCTTGGAAATTAGAAATATTGTCAATTCACAAAGCACACAAAAAAAGGTTGGATTGTCGTAGCTGCTAAGCTATCTATACTGTGAGTTGGAGAGTGACATACAGGCTGAGCACGTTTTAGGGTTCTGTACTAGGGATATCCGCGGCCTAGTCGGGAGCACCAACTATTTGTCATTTTTCGCCTGCTACTACCTACTATTTACTAGTCATCAACTAGTCTGTGCCTCACTAAGGCCGCTTTAACAACAAATACTAAATAATAATTATATTCGTGGTTTCCGAGACTGTCACACATTTCAACGAAACAATTAAAACGGATGATGTAATCTACCGTTGTATTTCGGACCGTGTATAAAATATTGTAGGTAGATCGATTTTTAGAATTTTGACCAACCCTTAAAGAGATATTCTTCATTTAACTGAATTATGATTATGACATGTAAATATCTTTTGTTGCAATCAATTATTATGTTTTTTACTATTATTATATTATCTCATTTTTATTTTTATTTTTATGACGATCATAGTATAAATGCATGTAAATTGTCTTAGCGTAATTTATACTGACATTTTATATTATGAAATAAATAAATCTAATCTAATCTTCCAGTTATCGTTGTAACGGTAACGTAAGTTTTAATATTAGCGCGCGATATAATTTGAATGATGACGAGTGATAAGTATCGACTTCCCAACTAGTTAGCGAACTACTCACGATGTAGAAGTTTTTTTAATTTTTCATATCGGCGGAGAAATAGGGATTGTAAAACGTAAAAAAACAGCTGTTTCTGAACAAACTCGCGTGGTCTGCAGCTCACAGAGCAACTAGTTTTACAGCATGGGACCCTTCGTACGCAAGTCCGACTCGCACTTGACCGGTTTTTACTGGAAAACCTGGCTCAGGTCCAAAGCAATAAGCAACACACGGTTGCTACGCGAACGGAGCCGCGCGGAAACTTATAGCTACCGTGATATGAAATAATGGCTTTTCATGAAGATTTCAAAATAGTGTTTCCTTCAGAGCACAGGTGAGCAAAAAAAAAAGGTATAATCTTATACAAATAGATGTAACCCCAAGCTAAACAATGCTTGAACTATGGGTACTAGACGACGATACTCATAGTCGTTTATTAATAAAATGTCATCAATTTACAAGTCAATATACAATAAGTAAAATAAAATTACATTACTTAATTTCCATCACTATTAAAAATTATTAAGTAGGGTACATTAATTATTATTAAAATAATAATTAGAATACAATTTGGAGATAATTATACAATTGAAATAAATACATTATTTGATCATTATAAAATGGGAAATTCATCTATATTGTAAAAAGCATTTGATGTTAACATTTTTTTTACTTCATTGTAAAATGTTATATCATGTTCAATATCTCATTATGACATGTGATCATCATTGACTTGATTAGTGCATTTACTACACCCATACATAGAGAACATTCATGACCGAAGAACAAAATGTACGTGTTCATCACTCAAATATTTACTTTTGTCAGGATATGAACCCAGGACCGCCGGATAGGTGGACTAAGTAAAGTACCACCGTCTTTAATGCAGCCCCAAAAGCAAGAATCATATTTGAGGTATCTTTAGTAATCACACCAATGTCAAAAGTTTTCTTAAAATTACCTAACCACTGAAAAGCGTTCATTTTTAAATTAGCTCATCACAAATTTAATTACACCCGAAAAATTTACTACCAGTTACTTCAAACAACGGAACTTTTTAAATAATTTCAAAATTAGAACGTCACTATCGAATTAGTCCAGAACGGCAAAACTTTTCTCAATCCCACGCTTCTAAAACGACGACTGATCGTTCAGAAATAATGTCGCTTATGTCCTTTTAAAAGTGGGGTTCAAGAGAGCGTTTGAGGGGGAAATACTAATGAACGACATTTTTTTTTGTGTCCGGAAGGTAATTGGCTGGCTGAATGAGTTCTTTTGTAAGCCTTTTTCTTTAGCTATTTGAATGCAACGGATTTTAAGAAACTGAATTCGATTCGGGTAAATGTCGACTGAAATTCCGCTTAAACTTTTAGAAGTGTTTTATTTTATTTTGTAATTTGGGTTTTCATTAAATATTAGCATTACATTATTTTTCTTTGGCCGCAATTTTGTTTGTATGAAGAAGGAAAACGCACAACCCGCTTTGAATTGCCGTAGCAGTTTTATTCTCGTGTCCAACGTAACAACTATTCCAGATCGCAACAGATTTTTAACCGACTTCCAAAAAAGGAGGAGGTCCTATGTTTCACTGTATGTATTTTTTACCTTAGGGTTATGAGCTACTAGCTGTGCCCCGCGGTGTTACCCGCTCATCCCACGGGAACACTACATTTATTCGGAATGAAAAGTATCCTATGTCCTTCCCCGGGACTGAAACTATCTATATACCAAATTTCATCTAAATCGGTTCAGCGGTTTAAGCGTGAAGAGGTAACAGACAGACAGACAGACAGACAGACAGACACACTTTCGCATTTATAATATTAGTATGGATTTGACTGTTAACCTATACTTACCTTTTTTTTTCACATTGACAATGAAAAATATGTGTACCTAATTTAAATATGTGACACTGAACAGGAAAAGGTCCCATTGTGTCATTTTACGGAGATGCAACGAGTTTGCGTGACCAGCGGCGCGGCGAGCGGTTGAGCGAGAAATCCGAGCTCGGCGGCCATACGAGTGAGTGAGATACACATACCGCGCACCGCTGCCTCTGTCGCGCAAAGTCGTGCTACCGTGACTGCTAAGTTGATTATATCACGGAGGTTCGTAAAATTAGCGCCCTTCGCTTCTAGCATAACACGCGATTTATTGCCGCGCGACAAATATTAACTGTCACTTTCAATAGCGATAAATTAGCGAAGTCGCTGCAAGATAATGTTAGCTCTCACTGATTTATTTATTTAAACTTTATTGCACAAAAAAAATGTGTAATGGTGGTCTTAATGCCATAAATTGACGACGCGTTTGGCGCAGTTTGTAGACACCTGCCTACTGAGCCGGCGGTCCCGGGTTCGAATCCCGGCCGGGGCAAATATTTGTGTGATGAACTCGAATATTTGTTCCTGGGTCATGGATATTATCTAAATATGTATTTAATTATTATATACATCGTCGTCTAGTACCCATAGTCAAGCCTTGCTTAGTTTGGGCCTAGGTCGATTGGTGTATGATTGTCCCTTAATATTTATTTATATTTATATTTATTTATAAGGCATTCTCTATCAGTCAACTATTGGGCTAAACAGAAACATGTTATTGTGCAGGGCCTGTCAACTATCAACATTATACTAACAAAAGATAACTAGTCAGCAGGGAAAAGTTATTGACCCTAAGGAAACATAATATGAGAACACCATACAGGATGATCAATCCGAATGGATCAGTATGGTGAAGTCAGAAACCCAGAGAGATAAGGAAATTTGCTCTTTGAAAACATGGCGTCGATTTTAGATTTAATAAAACATCGTTAATAATACTGTCATGGGAAAACTTAAACCAAACGAGCAAATTAACCTTAAAATATACTGATCATGGACGACGATTACTTCGTGATGGCTCCTTGGGGAACATTGTGGTTTGTAAGGAAACCTGCTTTACAAAAGGACGTAACTGACGGATATTTTCCTGTAATTGTCGTCATTCTGTATGAGGAAAGCACTTCATTATCTGATAATGTTGATTGCTATCTTATTAGTATTAATTGCAGGGCCAGGACGGCTTTTGGGAGGCTGAGGATTGGATTTAAAGAGAACTTTCTCCATTTCCAAGGCGATTAAAAATAAAGCACTAAGTACATATAAATAAATAAGCTAAACTAAAAATTAAAAATACCCCCGACACACGTAGCTGGTCATGAGACTCTCATTCTCAGTGGTGTAGAAAATACTACCTAAACTTAACATAACTACATTTTTTTTTAATTTTTAGCCTTAATATTGGCTGAGAAATTGTCACTTGTTCTAATTAAAGCTAAATATCTTGGATACTACTGGTCCTATTTTCACCATACAAAGCTAAGAACTATCTCGACGGACATGTCTTTTAATAAAAAAGAACCGCACTCAAATTGGTCAATCCGTTTGGGAGCTAAGATGCCAGAGACAGACACACAGGTACACAAATATACATGTTAAACCGACGAAAAAAGAGAGGTGTTAACCTCTCTTTTTTCGTCGGGGGTTAATTAAAGGTCTAAATTATTAATTTTACTTAAGTGGTAGAATCGGTACAATTATTAAATTGTAATCAAAACCGATTCTACCACTTAAATAACGTCCAAGTTAACGCGAGTGTCAACTTTAATTAAAGCCGCTTTAGGACTTGCAAGTTTAATTCATAGTAAATGTAAAGCGTCGCCGAGTTGCAGTCTACAGACAGGGTTGCCAGGTCGCCAAAACGAATACCGGTAAATTATTGATTGGTACCCTGGTATTGGTACTATAATTTATTTTGATTATGTATTACTGTGTACTACCAAGTTAGTTGTTAAGATTGTTGTATATGTATATTATGTAAATTGACGATCACTATATGATAAGTAATCTAAACTGACATACTTACTTAACATTATATTGTTGAGATAAATAAACTAAACTAAACTAAACATTTGGGTAAAAAGGGCAGTCACCCTACGTTATGGAGAATTTTGTGTTTCAGTATTAGAAAGAAAGAAAGAAATCAGTTTATTTAGCATAGTATACCTACTATACCTAGACATAAACATGATTAACGCGTAATACATATAGATTAAATTAATGCCAAAAAGGTCGCTGATTTTCAGTGACGCCTATATCTATACCTATGAATCAATTCTACAAAGTAAAATTTTATGTAAAATCACGCCTTGCTCGGCGCTGGCTCGTTTGCGAAATGTTAAAAGCCCAACAAAATGTAAAAAGCCCAAAAAAGCCGGACAAGCCGGACAACGTTTATTTTGGCCGGACACGAAATCAAAAAGTCTAACTACGTCCGGCTTTATGTGGACGCCTGGCAACCCTATGCAGGAGTTTGAGGCCCGAGTCATTCAATCTCCATCATTAGGGCTGTCTTCGAAAACTGTGACTACCTAGAACAGGGCTATTGGGATTTATTGGTATTTGAAAGCTACAGTAAGTAAGTAAGTAAGTAAACACTTTATTGTACTCAAAAACAGTTAAAAAATACATCTATTACAGTTAAAATATAGGTACAAAGGCGAACTTATCCCTATAAGGGATCTCTTCCAGTTAACCTTTGAGCAGTTGAGTGAGTACGAGAAGAAGATAGACAAACTAACACCGTCGTTTCAATGAAATCATGAAATAGCTATGTTACTACCTAGAACTCGGGGAGAGTTATTATTTACTTCAAAATCATCAAAATATATTTGTCATATCATAATATTATGACAAAAATAAATTTTAAAAGGAATAAGGCCTCTTAACATGGACTATAAGACCTTTGTGACTAACACTCTATGAACATGGTCTGAAATGCATACTTTGAATAAGCAGGGATAGAAGAACGGGCCTATTATGGTTGCTTTTATCATGCGATAAATAAGTGACAAAGCACACGTCACGTTTTGACAAAATGCGAGTGTGAGTGACAGAGGCTTTGTTCTTTATTTATCACTTGTTATCGCAACCATCACAGGCCCCCTTGATCGTTCAAATGGACATATCTAGACTATGTGTCATTATACACGTTTAACTAAGTCCACAGTTCATTAACTCAATGAAACCACTAATACAAATATAAAAAGCTCAGAGAAAAATTGAAATGCTTAACCTGGTGGAAGAGAACGGGAATCGAACCCGGAACTTCTGGATCACAGGTCCAGCGCGTAAACCTTTCCTCAATTATTTGGCGACACGGTTGGCGCAGGTTGCAGACACCTGCCTACTGAGCCGGCGGTCCCGGGTTCGAATCCCGGCCGGGGCAAATATTTGTGTGATGAACTCGAATATTTGTTCTTGGGTCATGGATGTTATCTATATATGTATTTATATATTATGTATATCGTTGTACCCATAGTACAAGCTTTGCTTAGTTTGGGACTAGGTCGATTTGTGTTTGATTGTCCCATAATATTTATTATTTATAATGTGGTTAAATTTCTTCACTTCCATTTCCTCAGATATCTGTGCCAGGGAGTTATTCAGGCAGTCGATCTGCGGCCGAACTTTTAATTACCTCCTCAGAACCGAACAATTCCGCTTAACTATATAAATTGTTTGACTGCTGATGGACAATAGTTTTACCTTCAGTTTGGTTTAAATTGAAGCGAATTTGCAATAATGACAAACTGCACTAGGGCTGCCTCGCACGACTGCATTGTGGAATGAATTGTCGCTTGCGCTATTTCCGGACCGATATGATCTTTCAAACCTTTAAGAAATGAGCGTTCTTCCTCATGTGCGGCCGGCAACGCACTTGTGACTCCTGGTGTTACAGGTGTCTATGGGCGACGGTAATCGCTTTCATGACATAAAAAAAGGCCTGCCTGTCCACAGAAGCAGAGCGAAGAAAATAAACCAATCAGGCTACGCATTTGAAGAAAGAAGAAAAAAAAGTTCTTTCTAAAAGAAGTGCATTTAAATTCGAGGAATGTGTTTGGTCCCTATTATGCATTTATTTGTGCATGTGGAATGAGCTCCTGCCGTTTTCCCCGGGGGCTAATACAGTATGCAGTTCTTCAAGAGGGGAGTAAATAGGTTCAGGGTCGGCAACACGCGTGTGAAATGAAATGAAATGAACTTTGAAATGAAGTACCTACCGATAAATTGGGGCAGAATGATTTAACGACACAGCATATAGTAGCTTGCCTAATGGTTAACAAAAAGGGGCTCAAGTCACAATGGCAACTGTCAAGAAACCAATAATTCTTGAGTGGGATCCGCGTACCGTTTGATACGCAGTTCAATATACTCTATGCCGCGTACCGAAAGATGCAACGTGGGAAAGGCCGCAACAAGGTGGACCACCAACACCGATCATTAAATAACTTTGAAACCTTCGTCAAGCAGAGCCTCTTTCGACTAATATGATGATGATGTAAAGTTGTAAAAACACTTCGAGCAGTATGAAGAATTAAGTCACGTAAGCCAATGTTTGAAATCGCATATGTTAAGATACTATGGAGTTTGATATTCACATCTTACTCAAATCAGCCTCACTTCAACCGTAAAAGCTAAATAAAACTACAAAGCACAAAGTTTGGTTCCAACGAGTCTTGCGACCTCTCCATCTATTTGGGTCCTCAAACTTGCAAGCACTTAAGGTTGACCCCTTTCAAAGACCAATCCGAAGCATTTATGCAAATGCTGGACAGTTGAAAAATTCCAGTTTCACTGGTCAATGGTCTCTTTGAAATTTTAATGTCTACAGAGTAGAGGTGTCTTGGCTATAAATATTTAAAACAGTGACCTCTTTGAGGGACCCGTGTATTTTTAACTAGGAACGGTGAGATTATGTTAAGAGTGGTTCAGAGAATAATAAAGTTAAAGACAGTGCAGCTTGTGATAATACTGATTTTAAATAATTGATGATAATGTAGAAAAGGGGTTTTACAAGAAAAGCCTAAGGCCTATCTGTGTAAAGCTGTGTTATTATTTTAGTACATATAGTTTTCAAATGCGTAGATGAATTCTGATGCAGTTTGATGACGTCATAGAAATTATGCATTGCCGACACTTTTATATCTATTTTGGTTACATAATATCATGGACCACCAAAAACGGTGACTCGCAGACTGAAGGGTCTATAATGATGTAAATTTTGCCGTTGGAAAACTGTACCTATTACGTACTTTAACTAAAGACAAAAAAAATGATTATGTCACAAATCTATTTTATAGTTTTCAGATTTTTCCCAATACTTGTAGTATAAGACGATCCTATTACTTGCCAAACCTTGTTCTAGGCCAACGGAAAGTACCTTATATAATATGTTTTCCCTTGAGAATGTTGAAATGTCCGTTTTTTACGGTATAAATGGACGTATCTTTAGGTTTTTTTTACAACTTCAAAAACCTGTAGACCGAAACATAATATTATAGTTTTAATTTCAACTCGATACCGTTCCGCGTACCAGAGAGCAGACAGACGGACGGCCAATAAAGTGATTTTATAGGTGTTACATATTTTCCTTTTGAGGTACGGAACTCTAGAAATAACCAGAAAATCTGTTTGAGATAGTCATAGGATGATCACGGTAATATTGTAGCCATAGACTAAAAAAAAGACTGCACTTAGAAGGTTTTCCCCCGTAGCCTTCATAATTTTGTTTGCGACTTAAGAAACACAACGCTTTTTAAATTAGTACCACTTTTTCACTAAACTAATAAAATTAACATATCCTTTGCCATGTTAATTTACCCCAGTCAACGAAAACCAGGTTTTTAAACGACTTTTTACCTTGTTTAGACTTTGACTAGCTAAAAATCCGCATTATAACAGTTGTTAAGCTATCTCACTCAAAGTTAACTAGATTCATAAGTCTTTTTTCGCTTTGACTGTAGCTTTTATATCATTAACATTCTCTCAAAGCCTCTGCATTATAACAGTTTGTGTTGGAAGCGCTAACACACCTTTAAAATGTTATACGAAAATATTTAAAAACAGAGCCGCGAGCTGGAGGGCTCTTGACCTGCGCTCGGCGCACTATCTACCTCGATGTGTTAGGGTAGACCCGGGCGAATCGGATCCATTTTCTTCTACGGTGAATAGAATAACTATAAAAAAATATTTATAATAATAATTTAGGTATGAAATTGATAGAAAAATAGAAAGAAAAGAGGGTAATCCCACCTGAAAGGTCAGCAACGAACTTGTGACTCTTTTGGTGTTGCAGGTGTCTAAGGGCGATGGTAATCACTTTCCATCAGGCGATAATGCTCGGCGCACTATCTAGGGATGTGTTCTGTTAGGGTAGACCGGGGCAAATTGGATCCATTTTCTTCAACGTTGATAAATATATATTTTAGAAAGGCAGGAAATTAACAAACTTGGTGTATTTCTTACAGATGTATTTTCAACTGTTTTTATGTGCAATGGTAGAATAAATGCGCAGTGCTTGATAGTGAAGCCAGTTTTGGTTAGTCACGGGCTAAGTTTCGTCCGTGTGCGCATCTGTCACAACGTCAAGCTTACAAGCAACACGTCGCTATGGTCGTGTGGCGACACATTTTTTACAGTACGAAGAAGGTTACTTAATGTTAAAACTGTCTATTTACCATGATATCTTGTCAATCTTTTTATTCTCACTGTAAAATTGTAATATATATTGATTTGTTGTTAAAAAAGCGTGTATAATATTTAATAGCATAATAGTAACTGTATTCCATCAATTGGATCGTAGACGGGCACACATGAAACCAAAAGCAGTTTTGACTTTCGCAAATCTGTTGTATGAAGACTCTTGTTCTAGGCGTATTTATTCTAAGTGTACAATAAAGAGCTTACAAACAAGGTTCATGTAAATTACCTTTGGATAATTTATAATGTTTGTTTTAATGAAATTAATCAATAATTATAATTATACAAACGGTTTAAACTCACGTAAAAATTGACAGGAACGGCCCGACATGTTTAGTTTTAATAACGAAATAAATCAATCTAAATCTAAATCATACATACAAGTGTTAACCAATGTCGATCACTGCCACAACATACAGATAAAACAGAGCCAATGCGGTCTGATGGTAGCAAGCCGCAACCTTTTCAATTTGACAGAAATGCATATTTTGGCCATATCCTCCAGTGATCCAAAGTACCTCAGTCTACCCTAGCCTAGTCTTTACACGATGAAGAGATAGAAACGTCGAGTGTTTTCAGAGGGAGCGATTAATAGCACAAAGGATATTGATAAAAATACCGGTAAAAAACCATCGAGGAAAGGTTTCAATTAACAACAAATGTGTCACAATTTTTTTTTCGTAAAAATCTGAATGAACATACACCCCAGGCCAAAAGTATGGAAACAAGCTTATATACTATAGAAGCCTGAGATTTCCTTACGGAATAAATTACAAAATCACAATATAAAAATGATTATATACATTTTAAAAGCCAATAACGCAAATTCTGCTTATGAAAGTTGCCAGTGCAACATTTTGTAGAAAGGCGATAAAAAAACGATGACATTCACTTTGTCCCGGAGTTAGGTAAGTATGTAATATATATTTTTACGATATGCAGATGTTTTAATTTTTTTTCATGTTTTGGGGGTGGCCTAACGGGTTACTAACATTTACACAAGGAATAAATTATTGGAAACTTTAGGAGATATCCAAAGAATAAACTTTGTTTCCATACTTTTGGCCTGAGGTGTATTTTTTTTTATAGCGAAGAAAAGATCGCAGCGTAACAAAAGGCTGGGCAGAATAAAGCCGGTCCAATTTTATAACTACTCGAAAACAATAACGCGAAAATAGAACAGTGTAAATTAAATTGTACGAACACACATGAAACGAAATTACAAAAGGGATAGTTAGCCTTATATTCCGTAAATGCTCCTTAGAGATATAAAAAACCTGTCAAGTGCGAGTCGCACTCGCGCACCGACGGTTCCGTACAAGCACTTTCCATCTTAACAGGCCGGGTTAAGTTAAGTTTGCACCTGGTATGTATGGCGCCGCATACAAATGAGGTGTTAAGTTAACGCAACAGATCACGTTTGTTGTATGGGAGCCCCACTTAAATATTTGGTTTTACTATTTGTTGTTATAGCGGTAACAGAAATACAATCATCTTCTGTGAAAATTTCCACTGTCTAACCATCTGGGTTCATGAGGTACAGTCTGGTGACGGACGGACAGATAGACAAGACGGACAGCGGAGTTAGTAATAGGGTTCCGTTTTTTACCTTAATTATTCACGTTGATGCCTAGAGACCTTATACATCTCTGTGGAATTTAATTAATTAAGTTATTATATTTTATTGCATGTTGTGACACCTAGACACTTAATTATTGTATTAAGAGGTTTACACCCACGTGAAATTATACAGTGTGTATATTATACAGTGTCTGGTCTTGTGTAGTGCACACTGGTCGTCGATCGCTAAGAACGATCAAATTGTAATATTAATAAGTGGTGAACGGTGTTGGTCACACATATATTTAAAAACTGTTTTAAAACGCTTAGGTATAACGCAATTGTGATGACTGTTTGTTTACCCAAATAAATGAAAAAAAAAAAAATAATAATAATAATTGTCAGGAACGGCCCGTCATGTTTCGAACTCGTAAGGAGCTCTTCATCAGGGACGGCTGCCCGTACACCGCCGCGGCAAACCTCGTCACTGATTCTTTGATCGACGCTCCGCTCTAAGCGCGCGCGCCGATGGCATGTAGGGCCGTCCCTGACAATTGCACGTGAGTGTAAACCGCTTAATACAATAATTAAATATGTCTCACGAAAGTTTTAATAAGATTACCTAGAGACTATACATCTCTGAGAATATTTAATATTTTAAATTGATCGTTAAAATTTTATTTTGATGTTCCTACTTAACATTGATTTGGAGTATCTATACATCTCCTTTACGCGTACCCATGTAATTATAACATAAATGTAATGTAATTGTTTAAGTATTATTTACGAAAAAATGTCTTACTGTTGAGTTTCTTTCAGCTTTCTTCTCAACAGCGGTCTCCTCTTGGGAATTGCCGGTAGATTTATAATCTGACTTGTAAAAGTGCCCCTGTGGCCTACTTATTGAATAAATTATTTCATTTCATTTCATTTCATACCCTTTGTGTACGGAACCCTAAAAAGGGGAAAAAGAGGAAGGAAGCAAAGTTACTCCGTGAAAATATGCCGACGGTATTCTTTAACGGCCTGGAAGGAATCTAATTTGACGACGCGTTTGGCTCGGTTGGTAGACACCTGCCTACTGAGTCGGCGGTCTCGGGTTCGAATCCCGGCCGGGGCAAATATTTGTGCAAAATATTTGTTCTCGGGTCATGGATGTTATCTATATATGTATTTTATATATTATGTATATCGTCGTCTAGTACCCCATAGTACAAGCTTTGCTTAGTTTGGGACTAGGTCGATTTGTGTATGATTGTCCCTTAATATTTATTTATTTTATTTTTATAATTATGTTTCTGCTGTTTCTGCTGTCGGTGTCTGGAATAATTTTGTCGAGAATGCGGTTCGAGTTAAGACACTGCGGAATTTTCAGTCATAAATGAATTTGAATGAATGAATGAAAATCTTTATTTCGGACATAATAAAATCCATAGCATATTAGTTTTAATATTTGTTAGAGTTTTTGCTCTCTCTCGCTCTTTATTTCGGACATAATAAAATCCATAGCATATTAGTTTTAATATTTGTTAGAGTTTTTGCTCTTTAATGTAGTTTATCTTTAGACGCTCATTAAAACGTTTTAATTAGCACACAATTAAAACGTCGAACGAAATAAACGTCCAAAGATGAAAACTTTTTACGGAAAAATGTATAGTAAGTAATCATTTCTAGTAGGTACCTACATAATAGTAGCAAATAAACTTTTCTCCAATAAGGTCGGGAATGTTGACTTAATTAATCAGAAATCAGAACGCGAAGTGCAAAAATTGGGCAAGTGCGAGCCCGACTCGCGCGTGAAGGGTTCCGTACCTATACATATATATAATCTATATCAAGTTTGTTGTATGGGAGCCCCCCTTAAATATTTATTTTATTTTATTTTTAGTATTTGTTGTTATAGCGGCAATAGAAATACATCATCTGTGAAAATTTCAACTGTCTAGCTATCACCGTTGTTGAGATACAGCCTGGTGACAGACGGACGGACGGACGGACAGCGAAGTCTCAGTAATAGGGTCCCGTTTTTACCCTTTGGGTACGGAACCCTAAAATAAAACAACTGGTTCGGTTTGCTTGACAATAATGTTTTATGTAATTCCTTTATTTGTCGAGGTACTAACGAATTCACTGATAACTGTACATTCGTAAACTAATATAAATCTTAGTACAACGTGTTAAAATCTATGTGTGTAGAGTTCACTGTGTCTTCGTTTGTAAAAACTTTAAAAGAAGTTAAAACGTTCATATAAAAAAGCGTAGGTCCTATGTTTTCGCTAGATGCTCTACGAAAATCAGGTAGTGAAAGTGTTAACAGGTCCTGAAGCCTCCTTCAAACCTTCTCGGTTATCTTAATCTATAAACGTATTCATTCCTTTATCTTTATCTTTCCCGAGTGCCGGGAGCCAATGAGCTCTTCTATTTACTTATCTCTTCTATATAACACTTGTTTTACAACTTACGCAAGTTTATGCCCTTTTCTTTTACAGTTATTTGCGAGATAAAGTTTTAAATAAACAATAAAAGGTCATACACAAAACATAAGGAAAAAAATCGAAAGGTTATCTGGATTTAAGCTGGTGGAGAGATTAACACGCTGGACCGGTCCAGTGGTACCCGGTTCGATTCCTGGTATCTTCCACCAGGTTACGCATTTCAAATTTTCTTTGTGCTTTATCAAGTGTGCTAGTATCAAAAGTTTAAAATATGGTGTGTACATATATTAAAAAATAATGAGACATTACAGTCATGTTTAATAAATTTAGAAGTAAAGTTTGTGTTTTGGTAGTGCAGCTGCTTACCTACTGAGTCGGCGGTCCTGGCTTCGAATCCCGGCAAAGGTGTGATGAACACGAATAATAAGTATCCTATGTTACAAGAAAAACGTTTACGCGGATTAAGTTGCGGGCATGATATACAAGAGTTTATCAAGCGTTTTCTGAAAATACGCAGAGCATGAAAAATAACAATGATAAAACATAAATATCATTCCCGTGAAAGCCTAAACTTTTTACCAGCAAACTTTTTTCACTCAAACCGATTCCGAAGCTTGTAAAACTGTTTACGGTACAAATTCCGCTGCCATTAGATAAATCTCCTTTACGGCCCGTAAAATGCATGTTACGTTGAGTGTATTGTGCTTATGAAGCTTACAAAGTTTCTGTTAAGCTTTCCCCGAATGACATGGGCTTAAATTTCTGATGGTGGAATGTTGGTTAATGAATTGGAATAATACAATACATACAAATTTAGTGGGGGCATCAAATTATCGCCCGTGGCTTGTTTTACGTCTTGACTTGGCCAGGAAGTGAGAGAGAGAAGAGAGAGAGAGAGCGTAGCGGACAGAAAATCACACTTACGGCCTAGGGTAACGTAAATTTTAGTAGAACAGCAAGCATTCAGGCAACTATTCCTTAAAAGGAATTGTTTGTTATTTTATCATATTGATATACTAGTTGCACTTCACGGTGTTACTCGCTCATCCCACGGGAACACTACATTTAATCGGTATAAAAAGTGGCCTATGTGTTAATGAAGGCTGTCAGCTACCGTCATACTAAAATTTATCAAAATTGGTCCATCCGTTTGAGCGTGAAAAAGTAACAAACAAACACATATACACACAGACTTACGCCTTTTTAGTGTGCTAGCAAGATATGACTGGTTGGCTCTGTGAGCTGCCATACCTCGAAAACATTTTTTGATATGGTTGCAACGTTTGGTTTTTAATGTCTCACACAGTAAAAAAAATATGTAATTACCGAACTCGCATACAAATTTTTACAAGAATCTGTTGAAAATACAACCTGCGAGAACAGCTGGATGCTGGGACATCTAGAGTTCAGACTAGGGAATGCAAGCCGGTAAAATTCACTATGTTAAATACCGGTAATTTACTGTAACCGGTAATTCCCATACAAAAAATTACCGGTTCCGTTACCGGTCCGAACTTCGGACGTACATCTTGTGCCACGCTGAACATTTCGCTCGCTTCGCTGAACACCAAATTACAATTTCATGGTTGAAAATTACGTATGTTTATTAGAAGGAAGATACTTTTTTAGTACATAAAACATCTGAAATAATTTTAGAAAAACCTTACAAACTTCACTCATTACGCTTACTGCATCCACCTTCACGCACTTAATACGACAAAGTCTTTCAAACTCCAAGCCTATAGCTCCTCAATAAACGCTCCTATAACTCAAGAACCTTTTCAAACTCCCAACTTCGTCGCATTAAAACCCCCAGTCTCAATCACTTTCATTACACAACTTTGGCGAGAATCCAACTCAATATCCAACCAAGAACGAGTTCTATTCATCTTTTTTCAGAGTCCGTTTCGGCTTGTCACGTTTTTTAAAACAATCGAAGACTCACAAAGTGATTGCTTCGGAACAGCTGTTTGGGCCCTTTATGCTTAAATCAATGATCTGTAGGTAGATCAAATGTAGTAATTATAGTCATACAAATGTCGGTGTTGCCCAGGGATAGTGACGCTACCAAACAGCTTACATATATTTGCATTATAAAACGTCAGTAAAGATTTTGTCAAGGATTTATCATCAACCAATTTCAAAATATTATTTACCGGAATGCTGCCTAATACTTTGTTCTTCTTTCGAAATAAAATATCGATGGCAAAAAGCGAGAACGTAGTAACCGCCACTTGGTCAAAAAATATTTTTTTGCATATTCGGAATCAGCGAATTTTTCTGCGTCGACTGGTCTGGGTCCCATGGCTCTACGACGCTTAGAAAAAACTGGACTACGTTGCAAAACGAATGTATTTTTTTGACGATGCCCACATCTAATTGCTGTAAACACCCAAATAGTAGCAATTTTCTAAACGAGTACATTTACGCTAATTTTGTTATTTCATAAATCAAAGGGTGTGCCGGTTACAGCGTTGCCGAAATGTGTTTGTTCCGTGGCGGTTGCAGCATTTATGTATGTAGTGAAAAAAATACGAACCAAGCTTACTGCAATTATCCTAAAATAAATTATCTGTGATTGACGCTTACTACATTTCATTCGAAAATGAATTAACAGCAAGCTACAGTAACGACATTTGAAACCCAACGTGAAGTGGGTAGTGCTTGAAGATACAGCAATATAAAAATGTGCGCTCGCGGCGATGTGGCTCGTGAATACGACCTGTGATTTAGTCTATCGGCGATCGCCGGAGCGAGTGGGTGCGCGACTGCGCGTAGTCTGTGTACATGCCTTTTTTTGGATGTAAAATATGTTGCGGGTTTAATGGAAAATATGAATATTGGGATAAAACATAACTAGCATATTTATTTGCTTTATTAATATTGAAAGGACAGCAAAAATGTTTTTATTACATTTTGTTGGAAGAAAATAACGATGTTGGGGCGCGGGACGCGGCAGCTTTGAGAGTTCCGTGCCTCAATCGCCAAAAACGAAACTTAAATAGGATCACTTTTGTGCCTGTCTATCTATTTGTCGAGACCTTTTTCTGAGGAACGCGTGGAGGTATAAAGCTGGAATTAACATCAAATATCATCAAAGGTCTGCTTATCTTCAGCTTAAAGGCAATCAAAAGATACGAGCAAGCGCTCGCATGATGATTAAAAAAAAATGAAAAAATATTTACTAATGTACAATTCTATTTTTTCCATTTCGTTACTAATTTTCTGTGTGATTTCCGATACATTGATTTCAGATTATGTATAATTAAAAAACTATGAGCATAACAGAACCTTGATTATCTAAATTTGCCGTATCATTGATATAAAATGACTAATATAATTGTTAACGAAATGGAAAAAAAATAATTGAACATTGTGATTTTTTTTTCGAGAAATGCTCAGTTACCAACAGTTTGTTGCTGTCAGTAGAATAAAGTAGTACCACTCAAAAACCGCAATATGGTGTGAGCTGAGAAACACCCTATTGGGTATTTGAGTCGATGTTAGTGTGATAGCAGGCTCTGACGTCGAAAAACTTAACAAGCGCCGCTGTAAGCCTGACTGTGCACTAAAATGAACCGGAGAAAGTGAACCAATCAGGTCACGTCTGTGTGAAGCACAAAAGATTTGCATTTAAATCTGAGCAATGTGAATCGGCGCTTTTAAATAAATAAAAAATATAAGACAAATATTTAGAACAGCGCCATCTCTCTCGCAGTCTTCACACTTGCTGTAAAGCAATGGGGATTGGGGATCGTGCGTGTAAAACGCACATCCTAGGGTATGGCTAATGCGCAATAAGCATTTCAAAAACATATATGACGCAGAGGGCGCTCCAGTAGCGTAAAAGGATTAAGGGATGAAAGATTTGGTGTGACTGACGTAGCGGTTGAATAGCTCAGTTGAGAGAGCAACGCGCCGGAAACGCAGAGGTCGCGGGTTCAAACCCCGCTTCGATTGTAGTAGATCGCATTCAATTTTTCTTTCTTAATTTACCTTTGTGTCATTATTTATAAAAAATATATAATTAATTCGGACAACAACAGATCCCTAATTTTACACATCTTCGCTTCTATCGACAGGCAGCCTAAGGGAGCGTCTCCACTGACGCGGAGACATGCGGAATCGACCAATAACATAAGTGAAGCGGAGCTGACATACAGAGTCCAACTCAGGTCATTTGTCTATTCCGCACCTCTCCGCTCCGCTTTTTGGAGACGCTCCTTAATACCTATGCCAGTGCGCGCGCCTATGATGCCCTTTATTGCCCGACGGATGAGATACGAAGCATCTGTTTTCGCAATCTTATGTGTGTCGGATACTGACGTGTGATTCACGGTTATCTCACGATAAACTTTAGGTACCATAAAGCCGTAAAATATCGTAGTTTACAACTGGCTTAAGTCAAATAGCATACTAAAATTGTCAGCTACCTACTTTTGAAACTGTACACCATGGTGATTTATTTCATACGCTTCGGCACTTTTTCCTAAATTGTTTCGTCTGAGTTAAACTTAACCCGTATTTTTTTACCATTTTAACGGTTATTTTGGTGTTGCCAGACTATTCCAATGCAGAGTTGGCGTAAGACTACAATATGTTAATATGTTGCACTTTTCCAATAATTTTACTTTAAATTTAATCATATCTTGGTTTAGAAAAATACAAAAGGTTTAATTATAAGGCGACTGACTTGGAATGGGAGGGATTTGTCTAAGCAGACCTGGGTCTGTAGCACTCCGCAGAAGCTCAGCTTTTGGCCTCACACCTTAAAAAACGTTTTCTTAACTCGCTAATTATATAGAAGATTTAAGGTTGAGAACTTGGCAATGCACTTGAAGTCTGTGGTCCCCGATATTAGCTCACTTCACACCTTGAAACTTACTCTTCAGATAAATTTACTACACAAACTTACACTACAAGGTACTTTTGGGACCGAGAAATTACTCCTGTGGCACAGAGATAATCCTATTAGCGGGTTATACTCCCAAACAAAGTCCAACTACTGGTAGTGAGAGCTAAACAGCGTTGATACAGTTCCAGTCATCTTTAAAAAAAAGAACTGTGAAGGTCGAACTTTACAGCCTTACGCAGGCTTATAGCCTTATTACTGACCAAACTATGGATTGCGAGTACAAATTAAATATATTTTATGCTCCTGCTACGCTGAGTAACAGAAATGTATACTTAAAATTCCCCATTACTTTTGTTACAGAAAATGTCAAGCGTGACGCGACTGGCTGCAGCGACGCTTCTGCTCGCGTTAGTGTCGACATGCGCAGCACTGAAGTGCTGGCAGTGTGGCCAGTACAGTGACGGGGTGGGGAGTATTACCCCCTGCGCTAACCGCACCGCAGCACGGCTGGAGGACTGCCCCAACAGCGCCAGATATTGCATCGTAAGTACCCAAGCAATCAGAGCTCCTTTACAATCTCAACTTGGATAAGTGTACCGGAGCCACGGGCTCGTGGTGGCGTGTTTGGCTGCTGATTTAGATTTTCAGGTGGTCCCTGAGCAGCGCCTTTGAGCTTCTATTTGGTTGCACATGACACCCGTAGGTAGCTGGTTCATATCCGGCTCAAAGGACCAAAATAGAGCGCAGTGCATTTCCATGGTGTCGAGGCCAGGGAAGATAGTTAAAATACGTGATAAACTCATATTTAAACTGAATGTTGCTTAGTTAGTTATTATTGCATGCAACACATGACACCAAAATCCCATTGTGACGCGATCCTCTGGATCTTATGGCTGGCTTTTTCCGCGGACAAAAAATACCAGTGTGAGATGGCCGGCAAATTGCTGGAGATTATAAAATTATGTTAAATATAATACATATTATGTCATTACACTGGAAACTTATTGAAAGAGGGCTAGAGTTTTTACGTATGAATCCAACCATAACTACTTAGTAATTACGAAAACAGCATCAGCCTTAATGGTATTCTTTTGTGAAAATTAATCAGGTTTCTTATAATCATAAACAAGGCACGTTCTCTCGAGTCAACTGCTTAATAAGTCACACGTCTTTATGTATTTTGACGCCGTTAATCCAAGTTTTGGAAGCAATCTTCAACATTAACAACACTAACCCTTAGACATGCCAAAAAAGTTCCACCGAACCAACAAATCAATACCAATTGAGACTAAAGGCCAGGCAGGCAGACAGGCTAAGAGTAGGGAATGCAAACCGGTATTTTTTTCTATGGATATTACTGGCAATTTCAGTAAGCCGATATTTTCCATAGAAAAAATTACCTTTTTGCATTCCCTAGCCTTAGCTAGCCCTTAGGCAACGGTATATTCTTCAAAATTTTGCTACAAAGAATGTTGCTGAAATAAAACTTAGTTCAGTTTAATTATTCGGTTTATTGTATAATTTTTATTATTTGTGTGTTTTTGTTATTTGAACTAAGTTGTATTTATTTTGTAAACATGTGGTGGTAATTTAGAATTGCATGAGTGTGTTTGCTTAGCATGGGTTTGTATGAAGTGGGGGATAGAAGTTATAATCTCGAGTGATTTGTAGATCGGTCGGTGTGGCATTGTCCTTCGAGACAATAGTTTGGTGTAATACTATTCTAAATATTTACTTAAGCTATGTTGTATGAAAAGACGTGCCATGAAAGTTTAAAGTACCTATCTACCAGTCTACTCTACGAGAAAGCAGAAAAGTCGCAATTCATGCAATATATTTGTACAATACAATACACTACAACAATACTTTATTGCACACCAACAAGAAAAATATTACATGAGAAATCATAAATTAAATAATTGAGATTGAGACAATAGGCGGTCTTATCGCTAAAGAGCTTTTGTAATATTGTAGTGTCTGCATGTGTGTGTGTGTATGTTTGTGTGTCTGTGTGTTTGTTACATTTACCCGCCGACCAGATTTGCATGTAGGTAACGTCTTTACCGCGAAAAAAACCGTTGTCAAAGGTTGAAATAATTAAATCCGTTTAAATCATCCTATTTAAATGTGTGACAGTCGCGGAAACAGAAATATTTTATTGATGTATGTTTTAATGCACGCGAAGCCGCACCCAAAAGTTACTTAAGTTATATAAAAAAAAACTGATAATATCTACAGTCTCTGGTATTATCGTGTTGAAAAGTTTCGAAACTCTGAGACTTGATTTGGCAGAGATAAGAAATATCTTTGGCATTTTCGAAAGGTAAAATTAAAATTGAGCTGATGATATCTACTTAACGGCGGCTTTGAGTCGACGAATCTTCACACAAGTGAGATAAAGATAAATTTGAAAAATTTGAGAAGACTCCAGCAAGACAGATAAAATAAAAGTGATACACTAAGAATAAAACAGAAAAGGATTGTAATAATGGATTATGAGAAACAAAAAGGTCTTATGTCACAATCTAAAGTAATATTAAATAGTATAACTAATGTCATTGACATAAAATTACATGGAATTGAATACAGCAAAAAATACAATGAAAATACCTATGAAAAAAAGGAAAACTTAAGTACTTAAAAGGTTTTATTATATTACCTACTAGTTGCACCGCGCGGTGTAACTCGCTCAATCGCTCACCCCACGAGAACACTAAATCTTTTCAGGTTAAAAAGTAAGTTAATCCAGAGTATCACCTACCGTCATACCAAAATTTATCAAAATTGGTCCAGCCGTTTGAGCGTGACGTAGTAATCAACAAACAAACAAAGAAATAGTGCTAAATCGGAGATACAGAAACGTTTCGTCGAACTAAGGCCCTTCTTTCGTCTTTAACCTTTCCTTAATCTTTTCGTAGCCTTAAACTTGAGTGAATATCGCATCAAGTACCGGCGAGTGCCCAGGTCATCCGTCATTCAGCGCGTCGTCCAATTTCCGGAGACTGGGAATAGGACATACGGCCGATTAATTAACCTAGTGCCTATTTCCTAAAACACTAAAACGCCTTATGAAGAACGCAAATGTAAAATTTTTGGTAGTCATGGGAGCAGGTTAAATGCGTTGTTATTTCAAGCTAGTTGTAGCGAACTGAATTAAAAATATGTATTTATTTATTTATTTAAATTAGTTACACAGCATAACAATTTACAGTAAATAAACCAAGGCACTGTGAACTACAAAATTACTTTACAAAAATCTTAAATCTAATTTGATTTAAGTATATAGACCGTGTATTTATTTTTACTTCAAGATTTAGTAAAAAACCATTTTATACAATACAATACAACAATACTGTATTGCACACCAAAAAACAATATCACATGAGAAATCTTAAATTAAGCAATGGTAGACAATAGGCGGTCTTATCGCTAAAGAGCGATCTCTTCCAGTCAACCTTTGGGTAGCGCAGAAAACAAAATTAAACATAAAATAGTAGTAGGTGGTTTATAATGAAGTTTGAAAAAAGAATCCGTTATTTAACTATAAATCCTGACCACAATCAAACACCGTAAACGATTAGAACATGACTTTTAAGCTCGGTGCTAGAGAAATTAAACAAGCTGAAACTTTTAAGCTGTATATTAACATCGAAAATAATATCATTGCTACTGGTGCAACACGCTATGGCCGTAATTGAGACAAGAAGAAAGTAAAAGAAAAGTTGTTGCCAGTTTACATTTTAGCCATAAACAACAAAAGAAAATAAAACTTTCTGTTCATGAACACTCGGAATTCGTTCAAGACACTTCGAAGCTATCTGAAATACGTTCTTAAATGATGGATGGCTTGGCCGGACGGACACTCACGTATTTTCGCTACGCCTCGTCACATGTTATTGATGTAATGCGCTACAGATGGAAAGAAAGAAAACATATTTCACTGTTACAATATAAAAGCGAGATTTAAATAAATGGAAGAGCAAATGTAGGTTTTTGATAAAGTCAACAGTTTTGTAAATATTCGCTACGAAAATCCAAATCCTCTAACTTTACAAACCACGGGTCAAAAAATTATAGAAAAATTAAAAAATTAATGAAAATGAGGCCTTATAAGTACTTTCAATGAAAACTATATTGAATAAAATCGGTCGAGCAGTTTTTGAGCTATCGCAAAATTTCTTAACTTTCTTTAAAATGGCGTAAGTGCCGCGCGGTGTTCTTATATTTCGAACGTTACACATACCTATTAGTTAAGTGCCATACTGTATAAAACATTCCACTCAATATTGCGCTTATAATCGATAATTT
The DNA here is from genome assembly GCA_905147355.2 of Apotomis turbidana. Classification (NCBI taxonomy): domain Eukaryota; kingdom Metazoa; phylum Arthropoda; class Insecta; order Lepidoptera; family Tortricidae; genus Apotomis; species Apotomis turbidana. The sequence continues at coordinate 17,022,567 of LR990301.1, read as the reverse complement.
TCAGACGGTAATAAGCTATTACAATTACTTTGGCGTTTACGACCTTTTTATAGAGCTTGAAATAATAAATAAATAAGTATAAATAAATATCGGACAACCTCACACAAATCGATCTAGTCCCTAATTAAGCTCATGAAGGCTTGTGTTATGGGTACTAGACGACGATATACGTACTTATATAGATAAATATATACTTAAATAAATAAAAATCTTTCTCGTAATTAAAACCTCGGGCTTAAAACCGCTGTTTTAAGCCAGTCTATTGTGAAGGATGGGCAACTACGGAACCCTACACTGAGCGTGGCCCAAAATGCTCTTGGCCGGTTTTTTAATTACAATGTTAATGTTAGTCTGCGAGCTACGCACGTTACAAAATCAGTCGCCATCATCGTCCTTCTCTCAAAATACCAACCTGATATCAAATTATTATATTTCTATTTAAATAGGATATACCCACAATTATATCAAGACCAAAATGCCAAATAGCTAACATTATCATTATTGACGACGCGGCTGGCTCAGTTTGTAGACACCTGCCTACTGAGCCGGCGGTCCCGGGTTCGAATCCCGGCCAGGGCGAATATTTGTGTGATGAACTCGAATATCTGTGCTTGGGTCATGGTTGTTCTATGTATTTAAGCATATATTTATCTATATAAGTATGTATATCGTCGTCTATTACCCATAACATAAGGCTTCTTGAGCTCAATTTGGGACTAGGTTGATTTGTGTGAGGTTGACTGATATTTATTATTATATTTGTTTCTCATTTTTTGAGTCACGGGCTCATATGTCCTCTATGTAAAGTTTTGCCTCTCTGCCGCAAATGTGATTTCGTACTTACGTAAGTTCGACAAAGACGCAAGAGTTCCTTCGTGGTCCGCGGTAGGCACTCTGTATTCTAACAAAATTACTTATTTGAAAATAGCTTAAACTCCAAAATTCACAAATATTCATTTAATTTTGCACTAATGTATATAAATACGAAACGTCTATCCTGTTATTTATTCACGCTTATAAATATCTCTGCTTGCCTGTTATTTATTAAAAACTTTGTTATTGAGATAGTAAGTCCCACAGAAGAAAGTGGAATAGTTTTTTATCACGGAAATCATTAATATGCAGACGAACTTGCGGGCAAAGGTTACATATTTGTATAAGAGTGTTCATGTTATCGTATCTATATTTGATGACGCGGTTAGCTCAGTTTGTAGAGACCTGCCTACTGAGCCGGCGGTCCTGGGTTCGAATCCCGGCCGGGGCAAATATTTGTGTGATGAACTCGAATAAGAAAGGGATAAAACATAACTTAACTAATTCAGGTTCGTAAAGTTTTATGAATAAAGGGGTTATTCTACAAAAACTTTTTGTTTTCGAGATAGTATATAGTTATTTTAGAAACGCTTATATTCTTATATTGTTTTACTTACATTTAAGTACTTAGACGAAACTTCAAAACAAATTTTATTTTGTTTTAAATAATGTAAAATATGGGTAAGTACTTAGAAGAAAGTATTGACCTTAAATATCTTTAACAAAACTCCTTATCTGGATAAAATCTCCACTATTTAATTTCACTCATTAAATAGGTCAGTGACAAAGATAAAAATTAAAGCTGTCGGAACATTTCCAGATCTTAGACTTTCACCGACTAAAAGGTTTACAACATCTGGAAATTAGGTTTGGATAAATGCGTCCACATATTGTAGACGCGTTTACCCAGATTATACTATTTTATATCTGAGGTCGTTAGTAACTGTTTTTGATCCCTTGTATTTAGCTTTATCTTCTAGAATACTGTATTGCAAACATGTTTCATGAATTTTTGAAAGCCTCTTCGTAATTGATCGTGAATGGCTTAAAAAAGACGCAATAGACATGTTGACTAATTTTTTTTGAGGATGTCAATCGATTCTATTTTTTATTGTGATCAAATGTCTATATGGGACTGACTACATTTAAACTGCTCTAAAAGTCAGAAATTACCGTCAAAGTTCAACATTCCTACGTAGCGCTAAAAACGCTCCATACAAAACGCGTCAGGCTAGTGACGTCACAGGCCGGTATAGGTACCAATAATTGTATGGAAAAATTAAGAAATTTGTCATTTTCACCGTGAAAAAGTGCGTTTAAGTTCATAGTTGTCATACAATTATTGTTTCGTAAAATTATGAGGATTCTGAAAACATTTTCAAATTTTATTTTGGATTAAAAAAAAATATCTGAAAATTTGCGTACCTTTGAAGTCACATATTTCCAAAAAAGATATATGTTTCTGGATTTTTTTCTTTGTTTCGCGAAATATTTAGCTAATTTTATTCATATAACTACAGTACGCTGTAGAATTCAACATCAGTCAAATAGCCTATTATCCCAACTGGGACAAATGCGTCTTAATTTCCGTTTTTTAAAAACACATCTGTACCTATATCGTTTAATTATCGCAAACCAAAAACGTTACTACACGAATTTTCTTGGAAAAAAGGCACAGCGCGTAAGAATGTTTCTATACACTAATTAAATATTTCATAAGTTGGGGTTAAATGAGAGTATAAAATATCAAAAAAAACGGTGACGCCATTACCCTGGTTGACCTTAAATGAGATTATGGAGTTAACATTATTAATATTTTTATGTGACCGTCCCAGATATGCATTCTTTTAATATCGCTGACATTAAATATAATTAGATATTCCTATAAAGCCTAGTTAATTAAAATACACGTTAATTGTGCCTATTAATTATTCATTATTATCAGTGATAGGGCGGATAGGCATCATTGCAATAATGAGAACACTGTCAATACGCATTTATAAACCAAATACCAAATTGGCCATATGGAGATTTGAAATACGGTAGGTATTTGATGACAGCTCAAATCAGCTACTCTTTATGAAATGTCAAAAACTTTCTATGAATTTGCTTGTGGCGTCATAAAAATCAGTAGTCAAAATACGTCTTCTTTTTAGCTTTTGTTAATTAAAAAGAGTATTATGTCCAAAAGTTCAGAATCAGAATCAGAATCAGACATTTATTTGTAAACATAGTGGTAGTTTGTTTGGTTCCGCGTATTTTTGTATGTGTTAGTGGTTTCTATGATACATTATTTATTTTCACCACAGTCAAATATCGTATTGAGTAAATAAATAAATAAGCATTAACCTGACTTATTTTTTTTCCTAACAACAATATATAACTGCATGCAACTGAAATTAATTCTCCAAATTGCTAAGATATCTTGTTGCTGAAATCGGGCTCATATAAATTATGTAAAAATAAAAAATAATAATTATATATATATATTATATATTAAATTATATATTATATATGCATCTTACATATTTTTAAATATTATCAGTTTAACTTAACTTTTAAAGTTATTTTTGATAACATTTCTGCTACTTATGCTCTTTTCCGTCCTTTTACCAATCAATTTCATCGTTTAAGTCAAACATGTTTTGATATTCTAATATCCAGATTTACTATGCTGCTATACGCAAACCTATCTTGATCTAAACGACCTCCTAAGCTTCCGAACTAGCAGATATCACAAAGACGATCTAAATCCGTCGCGGCGTCCGGCGGCCATTTTGAGACCGGTATCGCCATTGCAAATGGCGGATGGCATTGATGGTCGAGCTTACGAGTAAGTACGTTTTGTTTACGAAATGGGGTAAAATAAATATATGTAGATTATTATTGATATACATAATTTTCGTACTTTATTTACAACAAACTAACCCAAGTAGAAATGTAAATTATAGAAACTCGAAGAGGGAAAATGATAGGTCATTTGATACGACATGACGATCTAAGGGGAAAATTGCAGGAAGGAGAGGAAGAGGAAGGCCGAGGATTAGCTATTTGGACCAGATTAAGAAAAAGGCAGACGTCGGGTCGTATCGGGAAGTCAAAGAACTGGCGTTAAGTAGAACAGACTGGAGAGAACTGCACCGACAAGAGAAACTCTTAAATAATAATATTAACCCAAGTAGCACACTATGCGTTATTTAAGAGCTTATATATACAGCCCCTACACTGATGAAATATTCATATTCATTTATTGCTGTCATGAGTAGGTACAGTAGGGTGTTTACATATAATTATGGTAGTCAAAACATGACGCCCTGTCAGGGCATTGCAATTATCTTAGAAACTAAACTTATATTAGATTTTACATAACAATTTTAAATAAAATATTTTTATAGAATCTTTTTATCGATTCTATTTTTTATGTGGAAATACCACATTTTTCACAATATTACATTCAATTTTCCTTTCTTAATTTACCTTTGTGTCATTATTTATAAAAAAATAAATTAGATAAATAATTGTACAAAAATAAAAGATTCTTCATGGCATACAGGTCAAGTGAATTACAGTTTGGTTATTATTATTTTAACAAACATTTGTTCTCCGTTGATGTGTGTAGTGATGCAGCAAAGAAATATTGTTTGCCAAATCTAACGATGATGAATGGTTGATCGAATCGATTTAATCGACGAACTGTTTTTCCGAACCTGCATATATTTTTCTTTATTTTGTGTAAATCAATATTTTTTTGAGCTACGAGCCGTCAGTCTCACTGTAGCTTTCTATGTAAAATGGTACCTAAGGGTATAGCCGTGTTTGTATGGGGCATCGGCCCCAGAAGCCAAATCGATTGTCGTTTTGCTAATATATTAGCCCAGATGTAAGATGCTTTTTTACAATAAAAGGACCATGAAATACTTCAGGTTTTTGAGAAAATTAAAAAAAAACGAAAATTGGTTTTTATTTTATTTTATCTAAACTACTCAATAGATTTTTTTGTATCTTATACACATTATGTAGGTAATAAAGATGTATTATTTAAAAAAAAAAATGGATTTCCAAATATCCTTATAAGTAGTGAAATTTTCACTTGAAATTTTTCAATATTTTTTTTTTTATATTTTCGAGATAGGGACACCCACCAAATTTTAGCTATATTATGTATAAACTAATGTTCTATAATATATATTTTTTTCAAAAACATTCACTTGGATCAACATATCCAAAATCAAACAAACTTATCGCCTGGTGACAATTTTTCAGACAGTTATTTTCAAAACCTCGTATCTAGTTTGTTGATTGATACTGAGATACGAGCTTTATTTTAAGTAGGTATTTGTTACTTAGTTTTGGTTGTCAACTGACGTTATGGTATACCATACATTTGTTGGACTTAATATGCCTAACTACTCGTACAAGAATCGCATAAAAATAACATTTATGAGCATCCCTAGTCCATCCCCAGTCCCTATCTCGAAAATATAAAAAAAAAAATACTGAAAAATTTAAAGTGAAAATTTCACTACTTATAAGGATATTTGGAAATCCATTTTTTTTTTAATAATACATCTTTATTACCTACATAATGTGTATAAGATACAAAAAAATCTATTGAGTAGTTTAGATAAAATAAAATAAAAACCAATTTTCGTTTTTTTTTAATTTTCTCAAAAACCTGAAGTATTTCATGGTCCTTTTTTTGTAAAAAAGCATCTTACATCTGGGCTAATATATTAGCAAAACGGCAATCGATTTGGCTTCTGGGGCCGATGCCCCATACAAACACGGCTATACCCTTTGTTTTATTGTTCTTTCTTCAAGTTATCAATTTATCGATTTCATCGATTTCTACCAATTTATAGAAATAGTACATGAATCGAAACGCAAGATTTGATCACAACACAGCTTAAAAAAAAGCACGTAGTACGTAACTGTTTATGTAATGATTTATTATCATTAAATATACTTCAACACCGTTATACGAAAAAATATAACATGCACTCAATTGTATCAAATAGAAAGTAAAAAACGTTTATAGATTCTAGAAAAACCACTATGACATTGCTTGTTTTTTTTATGAAATTCAATAAGTCGTGCAGATTTACGTTATATGGGTCCTGTGATGTGTCAAATGTGTGTAAAAAAATCATGCCATAATTTAGTTGTATGCAGTTACGTTTTTTTTTTTTTTTATTATTAGCCGATATTGGTGTCCCACTGCAGGGCAAAGGCCTCTCCTTGATTTCCACAACTCCCTGTTCGATGCTATTTCTGGCCAATCATTTAGGAAAGCGTCCAGATCGTCCCGCCATCTCCGTCTTGGCCTGCCACGTCGTCGCCGCCCATCATGCGGCACCCACTGCGTTATTTGATTAGCCCATCTGTCTGGGTACATGCGGCATACGTGGCATGCCCAGTCCCAGTTATGTAAATAATAATAATGTATAAGCTCTTATAAAGCATGTTTGCTTCGTGGAAAGGACTTCTCAAACGTGGGACGGCCATCAACAAGATCCAACCGATCATAGAAGTCATTGAATGAGAGCTGCGCACGACCGGTCGTTACCTGAAATCCCTGATAAGACCTTTGTCGCGTAGGAAAAATGTTTTGACTCCTTGCATTTGTTATTATAGAGGACATATCCGCACTAAGAAAATTACAAGTAGATACTTGCACTGACAATTTTACGATTGAATCATATGGATCGTCATAACAAAAATGCGAATGTCCTTAAAAACACGTTTTTTGTTTGAGTGGGGATTTAATTTTTACCTTTATTTGTATTTTCGATCATTGTTGTTATAGAGGCGATAGTAACACACGTTATGCAAAAAAGGAATCATGTTTGTAGCTTGATAAGGAACCATAATCGATTGGGAAAATACAGACCTGTGACAGACAGACAGACAGACAGACAGCAGAGGCTTAGTAATAGGGTTCCGTTGTACACTTTAGGTACGGAAACTTAAAAAAAAAAAACATTTGAAAACGTCTTCTATTGAAACCCATTCAAAGCCACGCGTTACGTCAACGTTTGTTGAAATATAGACTCGAACTTCACAAAGGTAGTGAAGAAAGATTGATTGATGGTTGATCGCCTCTCCTCTCCAGCCGTGTCGTATTTCATCAAAATCGGCGGGGAAATTGTCTGCGTGTGTAGGGTCCATTTTTATAGCACGTATTTCCGATATTTATTGCCTGGGATAATGATGAGAAGGTCGCGGGAATATTGCGAAGGTCGGAATATTGTCGTTGACAATATTGCTTGTCGAACATCAATTCTGTTTTGTTTAAATCAACAGTCAAACACGACTAAAGTTCTAAATTCGATTTGATCTGATTAAGTTTAGTCACTGAGAAACTTAGAATAAGTACGCCTTGAAACCTAATTAGCGCTTGAAAGTGAAGCCAACAAAAACTGTCAATCGTCTCGAGAGTTAGGTATTTTAGCTGGACATGTGAATGTTGGTTTTGCGAACTGCAAAATTATAGCCCAACAGAGTGTTTTCAACCCACGCCATATGTCGGATTTTTCCAGATTCTAATTTAGTATACTGGCAAGGACATTTGTTTGCTAAGTGACGTTGAAAGTCAGTGAATGTCACTGATGTAAACAAAGAGGAAACAGGACTAAATATTCCGCCAAGTAAGTTTTGCATAATAAAGCCAAATTATTAACTATTTTTCAATAGGATTCAGTATTTATTTCGCAAGAAGAATGAAAGATTGAATGAAGATTGAGCAGCATTCCAGTATTATTATTTTAATGTTCCTACTTAACATTGATTTGGATTCTTTCGGCTTTCTTCTCAACAGCGGTCTCCTCTTACGAAATGCCGGTAGATTCACAATCTGACTTGTAAAAGTGCCCCTGTGGCCTACTTACTGAATAAATTATTTCATATAATTTCATTTCATTTCATTTCATTTCATTACTAAGCCGAGTATGGCAGCTCGAGGCTTTTACCAATGTCAGTTGTGACAGTAATGTAATAGTGACGCGTTTTAATTCTGCATTCAGCATTCCGTTAAACAATGTTTTGAATTTGGTTGATGACCGATCGTTGACAAATCGTTTGGAGTTTTCTTCTTTCTAGTCGTCTCACTCTTGTCAGAGTGGTCGTGGTCTCGATGATGATGTCTTTGTACACGGGTGATCTTCGTCCGCGGTCCTCTCGGGTCGGGTGGCGGCCTTCGCAATTTGTCTCCACTTTACTCTATTAGCAGCATTTTGAGAGCACTCTGAAATGCTGGTGTCTGTCACTGTCTTTATCAGATCCGTCCATCGGGTTGGGGACCGCCCTCTAGACCTTTTGCCTTCAATCTGTCCTTGCATCACTAAACGCTCCATGGATTGCTGGTTTCGAGAGATATGTCCAAAGAATTTTAGAATTCGCAATTGTACAGTCGACGAAAGCCTCTCATTGATTCTTAACTCCCTTAAGATGGATACGTTTGTGCGAAAAGCGGTCCAAGGAATTTTCAGCATAGGTACGCCTCCAGCACCACATTTCTAGTGCATCAATTTTACGACGGTCTTTTAACCTTAGGGTCCACGTCTCTGCTCCGTAGAGAAATATTAGAAAGACAAGACATTTCATTAGTCGGACCTTAGTATTCCTGGTTATTCGCCTGTCCTTGTGTTTGAAGTTTACTTATGCAAATATATGTATATGACGTATGCATATTATTGCCATCTGCAAACTGTTTGTAGCTCCACTAGCTTGTTGGCCTATAAACTATTTCTGTTAAAAGGCGTTTGTGTGTTGTTTGTCCGCTATTTAAACATTTAGAAAAAATATTAGATAAATAACCAAAATATTATCAATATTAATAAAATATTATTCTTACTTCTATGATATAATAATGCTGTAAATTCTATCTAATCTTTCTATAATGTTATTTTTTATGTTTTTTATTTTATTTTTAGTTATAAGTCTATCAATAAATTGCTCTGCTCTTTCATCACGCTACGGATCCCCAGATGGTTAAAGTATACGTTTTACCCTGATACGGAGAATCAAAAAAGGGTTATGCCTTTTTCTTCCATGCGGACAAAGTCTAGTAACTAGAAGGAACTTACACATTTGTGCTCATTTTATTATACCTGTGTTTATGATTCATAAGTTTCAAACTTCAACTTTTCTCTCACTGTGCAAATATTTTGCCATACACCTACGACATTTTCATTGCTAGAGATAATTGAAAACAAACAATAGACTTACCCAAACATCCAAAGCGTAGCAAACTTCGTAGACCCTCTACGCCGTAGCACATCGCGTAGACCTACGAAAAAATCCATCACCACCTTTTATGTCCTCCTTTTGGCAACTTCTGCTTACAGAGAAATTTACTGACAGTCTGTGTCAAGAAGGTCGTAACGAACATTCTTCTTATCGAAACTAAACTTTATGTTAAGGGGAACTAGGTTGCATTCGTATAAATTAGAAGGATAGTAGTTTGTGAAAGTAAATCGATTCGTGGTTACAATTACATTAATGCTCTGAACTTTGGAACAAAACAAGACAATAGATTATTGTAAGCTGTCGCAGTCAATATACTTGTGTTTCTTTCTTACCTATTAGGTTAAAGGTGAGTGTAGAGGATGGCAGTAAGTAGGAAAGGGATTCTGTAGTGTATTTTAATTTATTAAGACGCTCCTTATTATGTTTAAAGTTTTACTGAAATTAGGTTTAATATAATAAAAAAAATAAAAAATATTCTGTTAATTTCTTTTAAATGGATACATTCTTGAAAATGAAATTCTAATCTTAAGCTTTCTATGATTATAATGAATTTAATCTGAAAATAAAAATTTCATTTTTAAAACTTAAGTTTTGTTAAACGGGATGGATATCTATAGACATTTTTTGTATTTGGGTTGGGATTGGTTTGATAGGAATAAGGTAAAAGCAAAAGGCTACTAAAACTGAATATAACTACAAAATTTGGAATTCTTAGCTTCAATATTGGCTGAGATCTTGTCGCTTGTCCCAATCAGAATATCTTGGAAACTACTGGTCCTATTTAAACCAAACATAACTAAGAACTATCTCGACGGACAAGCCTTTCGATAAAAAATGCACACTCAAATTGGCCCATCCGTTTGGAAGTTACGCTACGATACACATTAAAACTCATATAATTAAGATTTCTATAGATATATTTATAATGTATTGTATAGATAGACTCACGGATCCCGCAGACAAACCTAATATTTATTTATTGAACTTAAGACCAAACTAGCAGTAGACGCGATCTACTCTATTGACGAATTTTTTTCAAGTAACTGAGTGCACACCCTTAACCTGTTCGCTAACCAAGATAAATAATTAATTTATATACAAACTTAGTAATTATAATTATGTTGACATGTAAAACTATGTTTTATCAAAATAAATGAATGAATGAATAAATTGAAACTTTATTGCACAAAATACAGAAGTAAAAGTACATACTTGTGACTCCTCTGGTGTTGCAGGTGTCTATGGGCGACGATTACCGTTTTCCATCAGGCGATTCGTTTGCTCGTTTGCCCTTATAAAAATAATAATAATGCCATGTGGCCTTCTCTACCAGTGAACCACAAGGCCAAACAGACACATTATTGGTGCGGATGGGTGAATATGTACTAAGTACACGTTTGAAATATATAAATAAATAATAATAATTATTATAACACCCCTCTTAAGTAAATAAACTGCGGAACCCTAAACCGGCCTAACTCATGCCGTAAATATAAGACACTTAACGAATAAGTCTTGCCGACATATTATCGTACATCAAGACGCGCAAAAAGTCAAGGGGCCGCGAAATATGGGGTTCCGTGACGTCATTCGCAGAAAGTGAGGTTCGCTGACGACGCCCATAAATAGAACTTAGTAAACGACTTTTAGAAACCACTCAATTATTATATTTATATAGTTTACGTGAGGTTTGGCACCGACTTCAAAGGGTGAGTCAAATGTAATCTGTACTTGAACAGGTCAGAAATAACCTGTTCAAGGACAGATTTACCTTTTTAGTTATCTCCTAACTCCTAACCGTTAAGGAGTTGTACCTTCCATCATCAGCTCAGCATTGGAAGATGACGCAAATATGCAAATAACAAGCACAGCAGCAACTAAGCATACCTACTTAATTTTTTTTAGAAAATATAAGAAAAACATTATGATATAAAATTTCAGGAATTCCTTCGATTCCTCATGGATCTCGTCCTCAGATCTTTACCAAAATTTTATGGGACCAATTTAGAGATGTCTATTCATGAACCCAAAAAGAATTTTGCAAATCGACTCATAAATGACGGAGTTCTGAGGTAACATTAAAAAAGTACAACCGAATGTAAACCCCCTCCTTTTTTGAAGTTGGTTAAAAAGGAATATTCTGACTTTTTTTATGTACCAGGTGTTAGTCAAAAACAGTTTCGGCAGCTTGGGCAAAGAAATTGCGGACGTGAGCGCCACACCGTGCTCAGGCTTACCGGGGCTCTCTTTGTTTTAAGGAACCTTGCTTTATCCTTGCTTTTAGGGTTCCGTACCCAAATGGCCCTATTACTAAGCCTTCATTGTCTGTCTATCTCGTCAAATTTTCGCATAACATGTACATAGTATGGCCGCTATAACAACAGCTGATATGATACCTACTGTTTTACAGTTTCACAGTTTTATCGCTTCGCTCGCTCTGTCTAGAAAGGAAATTTATTATTCACCCTTCGTATGCTACGTCAAAAATTTGGCATTTACGTAAATTGAAGCTCAATGATATGTTTACATCAGATTCAAATACTTTGCACTGATCAGTGCTTCGACATACCAAGTTAACTAGAAGTTTCTCGTACACATTCTTTTTACACCGTAGTCAGGTAAAAAGTATTCTATAACCATCTTTGGATGTCCAGCTATCCCTGCGCCTTATAAAAGTCCGTCCAGCTGTTCCAGCGTGATGAGAGGACAAAGGAAATGCGCAACAGATGGCGCCAGGCTGACACTGTGCGCCCACACAAAACAAGGGACGATCCTGCATCACCCTATTAAGATTTTCCCTGAAATCATGACCTCTTTCCATAAAAAACTGAGTTTCAATACAAATATAGAATTTTATGATAGTATAAATACGTCCCATCAACTTCTACATCACCTACTCACTATCCAAAGGCTATCTGGAAGAGATCGCTTTTTAACGTTATGACCGCCCATTGTCTACCGTTATTGAAATTATTGTATCTGTGTTTAATTTGTATTAAAAAATTAAGTTTGCAATAAAGCATTTTGTACGATATTGTATTGTATAGTTTCGTAACGAAGAATCACATTAGGACTTACATAAAACAATTTAAACGGATTATATCGCCTCCCTGCCGTTTCGGTAGCTTTACAGATACCGTTGTCAATAATTAATGTGTAATACGTGTGACGCCTTTCTTGAAACAGAATACAATCTTATGGTCACTCGTCAAAAATTGCATTTGGCCATCTTGATGTTTGGTGTAGTTAATCGGCAGCAGCCCGCATACCTGTATGAAAAGTTAATCTGTGCCCATAACTCCAGGTCTTCGCAGGTGAGACCGTGCAGATTCCTGCAACTTGTTTATCCCCAGCACCAGTCAGCAGCATTTCGTGGCAGCTTTCGCTACGCTGCCACGAAGTGCTGGAACAACCTTCCTCCACCAATTCGAGCGTCAACAACATTCGGATCCTTTAAATCAAAATGTCGAAGCTTCTTCACAAAATCATAGTACCTACTACAGAATATTGGTGTTGGAGGATGGGTTTGGGAGTCTAGATGGACATCAGATTTCTTGTTGTCGGTTTGGTTTTGTTGTGTATACATTTTTTTGTCATTTTATTATTACCTATCTGATATTTTTTTTTGTTTTCTTTAATTCGTTGTGTTGTGTTCCTATTTATTTATTTACATATTTATTTATTATTACTATTTTATTTTGTGTATTTTTAGCATCTTAGTAGTTATAAGCCGGTCCCCACTGAAAACCAGCGCCCAGGCTCGCCGTGGCATCATGCAGTGGGGTCCTATTCAACGATGATTGTTTATGTTCGTTTTTTTCATGTAACTTTGTTTTTCGTTGAATAAATGTACCTAATTGTTATATTTAAATGTGTGATAGTCGCGGAAACCCAAGAAAATAGGTATTACATTAAGACTTCTTACACAATCATGTCTCAATATGAACCGCCTAATCTGAAAAAACTTTGTTTTCGTTCACGATAACCCGGCCTTCGTTCACAGTTGATTCATGTTTGCCTTCCCAGTGACCCCTTTTCCACTATTACTACACCCTGGCTTTCAATATCGACTTTAAGCCAACGCTCCACAGTTGATATTGACTTGGGACTTGGTAGATAGACCGTTTGGTAGCGGAGTTGGTGTGTGCCGGTTTTTGTATGGCTCTAATTTTTGTCTGTTGTTGGAAGAGGCACAATGCTGGGTTATGAACATAACCCGTGGTTTTCGATGCAAGAATGATGACCATACCTGTGCTAACTTTGTACACTTTCTAGGGATTTCATATCGATAAAAATATGTCGATATATTATATTAATACATGTCACAGTGAAAATTCTCGATTTATATAAAAAGGTTCGATATTATGTCTAATAAAGTTGATATTTTCATCTAGACGGCTATAATTAATTACCGACGAATATGGAAAAAATATTAATTGTATACTTACTATGAAAACTATTTAACCCTCCGCATACGAGGTGGGGTATTACAGACCCCAGGCTGAATAAATCGGGAATAACTTTTTAAGTTGCAACGCTCGTAAGTTGTAACTTTGAGTAGCTGCGCAGGCGACATTGCCAGATCTACAGTCCGCATGAGTCAAATGTGCGCGCGCCCATTTGGAAGTTAGATGTGTTCCGGCGTCTCAGACCCCACCTTGTACGGGACGTCGCCAAAAGCGTACGTAGCTTTCGCGAGGTTTTTACTCTTTTTTATATTTTTTTTTAAATAATTATGACAAAATTATCATTAATTTTAAGTGAAAATGCCGTGCCAACTCCGCGATCAGGAAATTGAACAATGTTTAATGGAAAATGGTTCCGATTTGGAAGATGATGCAATTGAACCGGAGAATCATTGCAGTATCGTGCCCGAACATCCCTCTGAAGTAAACGCTGAGGAAGATTTGTAACAAATAGTTTACGATCAAGAAGAGGCCCTAGAGGTGATTCTCGAGGTGCGACTAGAGGTCGTTCTCAGACAAACAGGGGCTCTTCTAGGGGTCGACCTAGGGCAAATCAACGCGACTGTGAAAAATGTGAAAATTGCGCAATTTTACTTAAAAATTATTACAATAGGTTTTTCATGTCATATTCCTAAATTACGTTTTTAATTACTGTTCAATTTATGTCGAAATCTCATTAAAAAAAATGATTATTCATAAAAGATGTTTTTATTTAGTCAAAGAAGGACTAGTTTCGGTTAAATGTTAAACAATATATATTTTTTTTTTATAAAAAAGTGTATTTAAATTTTTACAAAGATATATCCAAAAATACGAAAAAAAAAATATAAATCCATACTAATCCATACTAATATTATAAATGCGAAAGTGTGTCTGTCTGTCTGTCTGTCTGTCTGTCTGTTACCTCTTCACGCTTAAACCGCTGAATCGATTTTCATGAAATTTGGCATGGAGATAGTTTAAGATCCGAGGAAGGACATAGGATAGTTTTCATCCTGGAAATTATCCCTAAAAAGATTGAAAAGTGAGTAAGTAATTCATGATGACATTGATGACCCTGTAGAAAATGTAATGATTAGACCAAAAGCACAATTGCTATTACATTTGCTTAGGCGCTTTTAATAATCCCTTTTATTAATTAACTATCGTGTTGTACGAGGTCGCTTCCATACTTCCAAGTTCCACGCGGACGTAGTCGCGGGCAAAAGCTAGTCCAAAATAATCACACATTCCTTCACAATAACAGATTTAAATGTGTGCAATTTGACCCCACCTTGTATGGCACGTCTATATTTTCCACCTAGTATGCGGAGGGTTAAAAATAAATAAATACCTGCACGTTTTAATTAGTTAATTGTTTTTGTTTTTAAATGAAGAGAAAAAAATATATATTTATGTTGATTAACATGTTGTTGACAGTAACATCGATATAATTTTTTGTCGATAATATATTTTGCTACGTCACTTTAGTGCCAATAAGTATTTATCTATATAAGTATGTTTATCGTTGTCTAGTGTCCATCACGAGCCTACTGTGGGATTAGATTGTATTGTGTGTGATTGCCCGAGATTGTTTATTTTACTGTGGGATTAGATTGATTTGTGTGTGATTGCCCGATATTGTTTATTTTACTGTGGAATTAGATTGATTTGTGTTTGATTGCCCGATAGGTATTGTTTATTTTACGGGCGACGGTAATCACGCACCATCAGGCGATCCGTTTGCTCGTTTGCCCCCTCTGACATTCAAAAAAAATGTTCGTGGATTGGGTGGATACTAAGTTGGGAATCCGACGATATCGAGTCGGATAATGTGAAGTCTCTAAAAAATACTCTTTCGCTGTTTTTCGAGCTTCATCAATAAGAGAGCTCTCAAATTAAGAAAGATACAAGTATCAAAACTAGGGCATCAGTGTTGAAGGGCGGGATGCCGATTTTTAGGGTTCCGTACCTAAAGGGTAAAAACGGGGCCCTATTACTAAGCCACCGCTGTCCGTCCGTCACCAGCCACCACCACCCTCATGAACCGTGAGTAGGTAGTAATTGTATGGGCTGAATCAACTCGATCGCTTCGCGATCTCGTTGATTCAGCCCATACAATTACCTGCAGCGACAACCTTTCTGGTCTACTAAATAAGCAGTGTTCCATCAAGGAGGAAAACTAAAAGATAGGTAACAAGTCTACATAATCGTAATCTATTCTGACTATCCGAGCTGTTATATTTAATCCAGTAAAGTATTTCATTCGCAATTTCCAACCGATGTGTTTAGCACCTAAGCAAATTACGTGATTTATCAGCATTGACAGATATTTGAAACCACATATCGAATCATTTAGCGCTAGCTTGGTAGGTGATGACACTGATGACTCTTTGTACATACAACATTCTCCATTTCATTCACACGTAACAAAAATCAAACGACGGTTGAAATAGTGTATCTATTCTTTATTTAAAAAATATCATTTGTTATACACCACTTTTTTAAGCAAGTTACATTTTTAAAGGCGCATATCTTGCTATGGTAAATACAGCTTTGAATTTCCAACGATGTTGCATAATTGTTATACAAGGTTTGTAAATTAGGACAATTTTGCTCTTCCAAATTATGGATATTATCGTTTTCTAGTATTTCTTTCAACCACTTCACCTTTTCAGCACCTTTAGCATATATTTTTTTATTTTTCATGTATTGTAATATCAAACACTTAAAATTAAAATAAGGCACAAAGCCTTCGTTCCATAAAATTCCGATGTTTCTTTCTATCCACGCCACATGTGAACGTTCCATACTTGTTAAGTTATAGAATGGATATGGCGGTTTTATCAACAAAACAAGAATGCGATTTTCGCACAAAATTGCTATTTCTTTAGGTATAAATTTGTTGTCTTTACTTTTAAAACCTTGAACATCCACGATGGCGGCATTCATGATAGTTTTCGAACTATGTTACTGAGTGGTTTATATTCAAAGAGGCAGTCGTTGAGGATCAAACAGTAGGCAGCGGTATTTTCTGGAACGTCTTCTGATGACTCAATTTCTAAACGCACGTCAACTGGCCCAGTTTTGATTGAATCGTTTTGTCTTGAACAGTCGATAACAAAAACTGGAGCAATTTTGGAGAATGTATGCAAATCTAACAGCGGTTCAATACAAGCGTTGTAATACGACTGCCGAAAATTAGCATACATCTCATATAATATACTATATTTTCCTTCATCAAACTTTAAATTAAGATTGTCATATGGAAAGTATTGCGAATTTAAAAACAATTTGACATTTGTTATGTTACAGTGATCGAATGAAGCTGAACTTCTTGTCGTATTGAATTTTCTATCCGTTTGTAATCCTAATATAACAAACCTCGGTTTCTCTAACTGAGAAGCAGTTTTAATAGACCAAGAATGTTTTGTTGTTTTAGGCAATAATGGATATTCATATAAATCCCAATTTCTGAAGGCAAGCTGTACTGGTCGGTCTTTTTCTAAATGTTTTAGTAGTACAAGTCGTTCGCGATCAGAAACTCTAATATGCGGCACACGCCACTGAATTTTTGTTATGTCTATACAAATATTTTCATTTTTCTCAGCTATCACAGTATTTGAAACAGAACTGCTTCTTTGTAATATAAGCTCATGTCTACAATTGATGAGTATTTTATTATAATCTTCAGCAAATCCTAATATTTTATTTAAGGGTATTATAGCCGTAAAATGGGTATCACTTGCTTTGGCTCCATCTAAATTCCAACCCCATAAAGCAGCATTTTTACTTTCTCCTTCATTCATTGAAATATAAGATTTCATTGTTGTTGTGATTCCAGCATTTTTAATGTTATCGATTGCAACCCCATTCAGTTCGTACCTGATATTTTGAAACAAAAATAATATTGGATTGTTTATAAATTTCACTTTTTTCGTTGTTATTTTCCCTGCTGCGTCTGTGGTAGATATACTTGCGCATCCCTCGATGTAAATGGAGCTAGCTGATGGTAATACATAAACATCTTGCTGGTGTATAGGTATTCTTATTTCATCGTTTACTTTAAAATTGTTATTGTAAGGGTTATAGCTATGAATTTCATAGCTTTCGATGGAATTGTCATGATGTGGTAAATCTGCGATTTGTAACATCTTATATTTTAAATCCAAGTGAACGTAAAAAAATCTTATTATTTTTTGTAATCTTCTTTGTTGCTTTTACACGTCTTCTATCTTTCAATGTTGCGGATGTAATATTAGGAGTTGTACTATGTTCGGAGTTTTTATTGAAGATAATCATTTTTAGTTTCTGGTATTTTAAATTTCGTAGATTTCAACGAAACAATTTTCAACGCGTTTGGTGATGTAATGTGCGATTCTGCAACACACCATTCTATATATTGTTGATCAGTATGACGTCATATGCAATTAATTTCTTCTTTCCCAAAATGAGGCAAGGAACTTTAAACATAAGTGACCACAGTTATATAAATTGTTTCCTTGTAAATTATCATAGTTGTAGTGAATTTTTTCTCCCATGTATTTGACAAACTCTTGTGGTGGTTTTAAATTGCCATAGCTATCAAAGTATTCAACATAATTATTTATTTTTCCATAGGCTACCCAATGAGTACCAGAATTTGTAGAGGAATCTAAATTGATAACCCCGCATTCCAGAGGTAATGGAAATTCTGGTAATTCATCTCTCATAAAAACACCGCGAAAAAATGGTATGTTTTTAGAATGTTTTGTGATATCAATATTAGTTAACGCTCTTTTGGGTAGCCGAGTAATTAGTTTTTTTTATTTGTCACATAAATTCCTAGCCCGTTTTTGTATGGCTTAAGATGTAATCCTTTCCCAATACACAATGCTTCCATATTCGTATTATGTTTTTTGAATTCCTCCAAATTTTTTTTAGCTAACTTATAGTCATTGACGGCTTTCGTGATTCCGGCGATACCTCCTGCTAAACTACCGGCGGCAGACAACCCAGCAAATATGGGTATTAAAGGCAGAAATCCTCCGCTTTTAGGCACCGGAATTACTCTTGGCAATTTTATAGGTAAATCGTCAGACGCCATTTCATGAGCAGCTGCATACGCTAGTTCCGCTAAAACTTTTTTGCACTTAGGCTTTAATTTTCTAATACGCTTTTTTGTGTGTGAAACAATATTATTAAATGTTTTTCTGAATCCAGAACCAGTTTTAACCTTTGAAGTTGGTGATATATATTTTTTTTTCATATTTAAATTACTAATATTATTCTTATCTTTATTCATGATTGTTTTCATTTAAATAAACTGTGAGCGTAATGTTTATAGCACGGCGTTTCGCAAACAAATGAGTACATTGTAAAAACAATAAATGTTTAAATAGGTACTGTCACCTTTCCTATAACCGATTTGTCTTTTCTATCCAGCTGTTTTCGTTTGAAGGCAGCCCTAACCACTTTACGTATACCTTGTTTCTTTTTCTTCGCAAAACTTTTTCAACAAGGTATACCTCAGGGTGTAAAGTCTTTTGAATTTCGTGTACATAAAATGCTCCTAAAATTGGTCTAGACCTTGCGTCTTCCAATAAGTAAGTTGTTGGGCAAGTATTTTGAACCTTTATTATCTTAAATATTTCTGTAGACCAATTAGGCGTATATCCTTTTTCGAAGCAACCTTTATATTTGCTTATTCTCACGAAATCCCCCACTCGAAAGCTTTTGCGCTTCGATATTTTCTTCGCATGTTTTATTTGCGCATTAGTATATCTTAGCGATACTTTTTCTTTATTATTTTGATTAATTGTAGCTGGAGGCGCTCCTATAGTTCTATGGAACGCATGATTGTACTCATGCATTTTACAGTCGAGTGTTCCATTGATCCATTTATAATTTCCTTTTAAATTAAATTCTTTATATAGTTTATTTTTTAGTGTTCTAATAAAGCGTTCAACAATAGAGGCTTTTTTGTTAGAATACGTAGAATAGTGGTTGATATTATATTTTTCGACAATTTTAAAAAAATCAGTATTGTAAAACTCCTTACCCATATCTGTCTGTAAATTTTTTGGTAATCGGCCTTTTGCTAAAAATGTTTTAAATGTTTTTGACAAAATCTCTTTCGTCTTTTGTTTTAAAGGAAATGCCCAAGCATATTTTGAGAAACAATCTATAATTACGAATATATATTTGTAACCTGAATTTACATTTGATAATGCTTGCATATCAATCAAATCAGCCTGCCAAAGGTCATCTATGTCTCTTAATATAACTGTTCTTCGTGGGAAGTTCACTCTTACGTTTTTATGAATTTCATTTACTACGCCGGCTTTGCTCATAGTGCTTGTTGAATTTTCCTTCTAGTTCTTTAAGTTCAATATTTTTTTCTATTTTTTTTATACGTGCTGATAAAGCCTCAATTACTTTATAAAGATTCGCTAACTTATTTACGGTAGTTCTTATTTGCGTATTAATATATTTTGGAATATTAACGCTATCGGATAATTCAACTTCATTTATAGTTTTATTCTCTTTTATTTCATTAGAGTGTTTTTTAATTTCACGCACATTCATGTTTGACGTTCTTTTGATTACTGAATGTAATGATGATAACATTGAAGTATTTATTTACACACAAACCCTCTAGGCAATCCAATTGCTACTTTCTATTAGCACAATTTTATTATTTTATAATACCAGATTCTTTTAATTCTTCAATAATAGACAGGATTTCATTGTCATGATTGCTGTTGCCAGCGCTTTTTGATGCGATTAATAATTTTAGTCTCTCTATTAATTCATTTGGATCATCCCAATAAATATAGTCCGTTGCTTTCTTATATTTTTTTAATTTAGGCAAAGAACCGCCAATTTTAAGATCAGGCAATTTTTCGGGAAAATCCTGCTTAGCCTCCGTGAATAAAGGTTTAACGATCTGGCTGTATTTTAATCCTTTGTCTCCTTTCAACTGTCCGTTGGGATGGAAATCTCGCCTGTGGGCGCTGGTAATAATAAGCAAGTTTTTGTAAATAATCTTGTCTTTTTCGGTTACTATCTCAAGATCAGGCTTATTTCGAATTAAAAGTTCTTTTAAACCTCTAGTCATTTCGTAATTTCGGTTATTGATTGTAAGCATATATTGTTTTTCTTTCGAATCTTTATTTTTTAAGGATAAAGTGACAGCAGAATTTCCCATCATGAGTTTCTTATTTTCACTACGAATACCAAACGGAACATTAATGTTATCATAAATGTCTAGCACATCTTCTTTCTTAAGAGATATTAATGTGTCATTAACATTATTTTTAGAATTTTTGACATCATTGTCAAAATCGTAATACTCTGAATGCTTGCTTGAATCAGTTTCAAGGTGGTCTTTGAATTTTTCATCGTAATACTCTGAATGCTTGCTTGAATCAGTTTCAAGGCGATCTTTGAATTTTTCATATCCTGCGGATAAGTCATCGTCCATAGGCGTTTCGCAATCGTTTTTTAAATTTGTTATATATAAACTGGGGTTTTTTTCATCATTTGCTTTTCCCAATGTCTCCAGAGAATCCGTAATAGGCTTGAATACTTTCTTTAATTTTACGTTAGCAGCATCTTCTTCATCCTGCATCATTCTAATTTTCTTTTTTATGCAATTTGCGGATGTTATCAATTGTTTCTTTAGATCGGCCTCCATTTTTTGGTAACTTCAAATTATTGTGTGTTATATTCGGCCGCAGAAGTTAAAGTGAGTACTTTTCCAAATGAAACTAGTATATGTACTAAATTCAAAAATAAATAAATGTATCAAAACCTAGTCTGTATCTTCCTTTATCAATTGCGCAATCTTTATTTAGTAATAAAAAGTTAAATTGATTTTTCCATATAGTACAACAAAGGTCTTTAAATTTTTGCCAATCTATGTCTGTGTTTATGTGCTCATTGTATATATGTTTTAAATTGGTATCATCTTGCTTAAAAATAATCAGAAGATTGGCATTGTCTCTTAGTAATTGTTTTGGTACTTTGGAATAAGTTTGGGATAAATAAAAACAGTCTATTTGCCTATGTCTTCCCATAGCAAAATAATTTCTAATATTAATCTGATTTTCACACGCTACATCATCAAAAATCATGACGGAGTTTGTTAAAGCATCATTGGGATGAATGACTTCTTTACTTTCATTAAATAAATAAAAATTCGATCCTGGTATATTTTGCATAACTTGTTTCAAGAAGAGATATTTTGGTTGGAAAGCCGTCTTTGAGTACAAATAAATGTGTTTAAACTTTAATCCATTTTCATGTAACAATAAATTCAGCATAACGTTAGTTTTACCGCAGTTAGAAGGGCCGCATATTATGCAGCGAATTGTATTAGGTAATAGAGCGCTATGCTTTACTATTAGTGCATTTTTTTCCACATTTATAGTATTCACCTCTAATGTTTCAGCTTGCTTAACAAACCTCATGATGAAGTATGAGGTGAATCAAAATATTACAAGTCCTTATATACCTAGTACCTAATTATGTTATTTGATGATGTAATATATTAAGACCGCGACGTAGGTATTATATATCACCAAGTCAGCTGACACGTTTATGGGTAAATGACATTTCGTGTTTAAAATTAATACTAAGATGCTGCCATTTCTGCAGTGGTCGTCGAAGAAATTACTCGTGATTCAGAAATTTCTCATAATTCAAGTGAGTTCATTTACGAATGTATTGTTAAAATATATTGTTCATCCGCATTTTTATGTCCAAAAGGTATCTATTGTTATATGGCCGAATATTTTATTATATTTAAAATTCCAATTATCTCATTGCAGAAAATGTCACACCTGCTAAACTTTGACTCCCAAGAAAACAGCGAAAGCGTCGATATTGATAGCCGTCTCGTTGATGACTTATTTTATAATACTCAAGACATAGAAGATCTATGCAGAGTCCAGCATCAGAAAACCAAACTGCCTGATGAGACGAAATGCCGATTTTTGAAGAATAAACCGAAAAAGAAAACAATTAAAAAGTCGCAAGCCGAAAATTCACACAATTTATCTTATGTATCTAAAAAAGGAAA
Source organism: Apotomis turbidana (assembly GCA_905147355.2). Taxonomy (NCBI): domain Eukaryota; kingdom Metazoa; phylum Arthropoda; class Insecta; order Lepidoptera; family Tortricidae; genus Apotomis; species Apotomis turbidana. The sequence continues at coordinate 16,999,998 of LR990301.1, read as the reverse complement.
AGAAAAGGCACATCATTTGATTAAAATTAATATTTATGAACTTGTTCCTGGAGTCAAGCGGAGAAATATTGGTGATGATGTTTGTGTAAGCGCACAATATGTGGTTGAGGACAATTATGACGAAATTTTGGACGGCGCAGAAAGCTTAATAAGAAAAATTGTGAAAAAAATAAGTGATTGTGATAGTTTCAAATTGTAAAATAGAACCATGTGAAATATTTTTTTCATTTTGTGAATACATACCTATTCGTATACATTAATTGTGGCTTTTTATTATAAAGTTGTAAACTCTTCCAAAGACCACTACTGGTATTGACCTACCCTATTTACAATAGCAAGACAAAGGGAAATGGTGATCAAACAAAAAAAAAGTTCTAATTCATAATATAATTTATTGAAAAACAAAATAATTAATTAGTGTTACACATTTTTATTATTTAAGTAGGTGCTGTAAAAATATAGTTAACATATAAATCTTATCGACTAATCTTATTATACCATATTGCTATAGTGACCCCAAGGTAAAGTTGAAACTGAGCCTTCTATTAATTGCCTTTTATCATCATTCTTGCTTAACACCAATTTATTCCATTTCTGAGTAAACATTTTATGGTTTTTTGATTTAATAATACACATATTGTCTCGCAATTCCTCGCCATTATACAAGCATCTTTTATATTTCTTCATCTCGAGTTTTTTCGTCACACATTTTTTTACCCCTTTTGCTTTTTTTATAGACGCTGTCTCAGTGTTAATACAGTATAACTTAGCTCGTAATCCGACGAACTCTGATATAACTACACCACCCATTTCATCTTTGAAATAACCAGGAATTTTCATATTTGCTATCGGCATCTTGTAAATATTATTAGCCTCAAAATTACTTGTGTCAAAGTATGGAAGCATTTCTTTCATATCATCATAAAAGTTAGCAGTATTGACTAAATACAAAAGACTATCGGTGTCAGTGTAACACAGGCGAATATTTTGTTGATACCTTGTTTTCATGACAGAGTAATGAAATTGGTACAAGTGCTTTTTAGCTAGCTCTAGTACAGTAAATCCGATAAAAATAGGCATATCTAAAATTAATCTAGATTGTCGCATTTGAATGGCTACAAGGTTTTCCGAGAAAATTGACAAACTTTTGAAATTGGGAGCGCTAATGTATTTTTCCGCACCGCATAGTTTGTTCGTTTTATTTGAAACATCTTTCCAAACATTAACCAACTTAACGTCTACTTGATTTCTTTTGTTTTGAATAGTTTTTCCATAGATGCTATTCACCTGTTTTTTAAAAAAATTTTTTTCAAAGTCGCACTTAGCATTTTGTCTTAATTCTGTATTTAATGTTATGTAAGGCTCCAAAAATTTTGATTGGTTGAAAGCTAAAATGCGATGAATTTTCAATAATTTTAAACCATTATTCAAACATTCTTTTAAATGCTCGTAATGTATGACATATTTATATTTATTATGCAAATTTGCTATCAGTTTACGACTTGTTTTACTTGGAGGTACACAATTCTCTGGCGCAAATGGTAAATCTGAATGATCATCATGTAATTTGGAGGGGTATTCAAGATCTACTTCTAGTATGTATCCCTGAGGATTGTCGCGACTGACACTTTCAACATTAAAATTTTCTATATCCTCATCTTTCAAAAACTCGAAACTATTTGTTGGAAGATTTTGTAACATAGCAAAACCGTATAAATTGACGCAATCTAAGTATATTAAATATGAGCTTGTTTCATTGGCATTGTAATCTGACAAATATTTATTATTTGCCTTAGCATGTCGTAACGAGCACTGAGCAAGACCACCTCGAATGCCCTTTTCTATCATTTGGTACATTTCAACATCAGATATTAAATCCAACTGAATTTTTGTATACAGCAACATCGCGTCCCAGCTCAAAGCCGGACTTGAAACATAATAACACGGGTCTAAATTATAATAAGTTAAACTCATACATCTGAATTTTTCAAAAATATCACACAACAATAACACATCACATTTAAGGTATAAATCAGTATATTCACCCAAATTTTGTATATTAAATTCACTCCACACCGACTTTGCATGTTCGTAGTCATCGTCTGCAATATTTTCACCAGTTAGTTTACTGTAAAAATACTCTCGATCTGGCAGTTCAGTTTCGTTGTATCGATCCCACGAGTCTATGTAGTCATAGCAATAAATTCCTTTTTTGCGAAGTAATTCAAAGTGTAAAGGATTAGTATAAAATTGTTTGAGGTTTTTAAAGTCGTTAGGGTGTAATGTTTTAGCCAATTCTTCTAAACCAGAATTCAAAAAATTAAATGAGTCTATAAATTTCATTTGCGCTGGTTTTTGACCATCTATTGGTATAAATTTAGTAACTGATATGTATTTTTCTTTTGTTTTGGGAATTAAATTTATGCGGCCAATAGTATTCGATAGTTCCGTAATAAATAAATGACAATCATAACCGGAAAAATTATGAAACAGTATAGGTATAAACTCGCAGGATTTTGCGTTTAAATTACAAGAATTGTGGCTAGGGCCTCGATATTTACCGCTAAAATGGTCATGATCAGCTATGATAGGCTCGCCAATTTTAAAAGGATCTCCGCAAATGTGACAAGTCGTGGCATTTTTTAGCGCGTGATTTTCCTCATCAGATAAAGGTAACATTTCACAGTTAACTGATAATAACTGATGCAATTTCTGTACATCTTTGGAAATGGTTTCTACAAATTTCTGGGCACAATTAGGACCGCGATATGATACGTATTCATTTAGTTCTGGTTTAGATTGACAACATATATAGTAAGCAAAGCAAGTCGCTTCATGTACTTGTAGATTTTCAATGTGATTGGACTTACTTTTATCGGAATATTCTAGAAGCAAACTTTCGAAATCTCCATAAATTACGATAGGTATTCTTTGAGTCCTTTCAAAATGACTGAATGCCAAGGTACTGTTAGGTTCAGGTAAAATTGTTTTTACTCTAGCGCAATTATGGGAATAAAGTTTTTGTTCAGTATCAAAATAAATGAAGCACTCCTCACATAAATGAATTTTAGATGTATGTTTAGTCAATTGTCCGCGAACAAGCTTTTCAATACTTTTTATTAAACAGAAATGCGATTTTCCATTTTGTTCAATAAGTAACAAGTTAACGTGTGTCAACTTATGTTTCAATGTCTTATATAGAGGTCCCGTCACAGTATTTTTTTTTTCCAAACCATAGACATTAATTGATATATCGGAATTATTTTTTTCAAAAATTTTTAAGTCTTCTAAGGTTGGTGGAAAAGACATGCCTTTAATATTGAGAACATTTCTAAAATGAGGATATGAAGAAACTCTACTTGGATTGCAACTTGCTGGATACATATGCGCAACGACACTCCATAAAAAACAATAATCGTCTTTGTTTTGTATGTTCAAACATGATTTAGTATTGCGAATTTTAGCCGGCAAACTGACATACGTACCCGCCCTTAAAGGGTTGTATTTATTTATATTTATTTCCAAATGACTAATTGAATCAATAGTCCAGCCTGATTCGGAAAGTTCGAACTCTGCGCACTTGGTTATAAGGTTATCCGCATAACTAGAATACAGCGACGAAATATCAGTATTCCGAAAAATTTGGGCGTACTGAGTATTAAACGACTTCATAGCCTTTTCATTATTTTTAGGCTGTGTGTATGAAACAAAGAGTTCAACATTTACTTTCAACGCGATATGTTTTTCTAGCGACATTTTAATTAGTTCAAATACTGACGTTGAAATATTATTTAAGAACTGTTCCGGAGCTAAATGCACATTATTTGCTGTTGACTGTACTCTATAACTTTTAATTCTATTTTTAAATGCAGTAGCTATGACTTGTACATTGTCAAACTTGGTGTTTATCAGACAGTTTGATTTATGAAGGTTGCTCTTTTTATGTGACGTAAAGTTAGAAACATGAACTTTGCACTCGTTACAAAACATGATTTCTTTTAATTACTCTTTTTTATTGGCAATATATGAAGGAAAAAAAAACTACTATTTATTGCGTATTTCTTACGGCGTTATTCAATTAATTAATTATTTCATAATTTCATTATTTCATCATTTCATTATTTCATTATTTCCTTATTTCCTTATTTCATTTATCGGGTTATATACTGTGAATAAAAACACGTGAAACGAATAATACAATTATTATAATTTTATAGTTAGGGTTACCTACAAAATGATTATATGTGAGAATAATATAGATAGGGCATACTAATAATGTCGAGTATAGTGGTTAGGTAAATTAGGAATCTTAATAGAGTTACTGAGGACTTGGATACATAATCGGTTGAATTTTAGCGAAGTCTTCTTTGCCGACCTGAATCAACTTCGAGACCGCTCTAAACAGCGGTGTATTGGCGTCGGCAGCCACCTTCAATGTGGTAAGAGCGTTTTTCCAGCGCTCTTCCGCCGGCAACCGTTCCGCTTCGCGGCTGTTATAAACGCGGAGTTCGATGAAGTATTCTCCTGTCTTGGTGGGATCCCTTTGAGTCGTAAATCCTGATGCTCCGCGTTGAGTCAAAAAACTTCTCAACGTCGCCGCCCGCACCGGCTTTTGGACCTTTTCAGGTTGTGTCTCGTCCTGTGAAAAAAAGAAAGAATTAAAATACATATATTTCTTCAGTAAATTTCAGCACACAAAAAAATGTTGGCGCCTCTTTTTCAGTATTTGATACCTGTGCTAATGCTAAGAAGCACTGCACATCTAGTAGTCAATTATTTCCAATCAAGAACAAACAGAAAAATCCGTCAGTATAATCGAAAATATTGTGCGCCTACAATTGGTAGAAATTGGGATATGACACACATAAACAATAAGATATGCGTTTATTTCGCATGCGAAGTTAATCGCGTGAGATGCTAATATAAATTATTATTAGAGATGAGATAACTGAATGTAATTTAATTGGATATCCCGACAGACAAGAGCTAATAAAGAAAATTTACCAACAGTTGCGAAATAATAATTATGTAGCTACAATGTTCATCATATACAGTCAAACATAGAACCTCCTTCTTTTTAAAACACTTCGGCCGACAATAGCCAACAAGGACGTCATCCATCTGATATCCAACCATAGTCTAGGAAATCGCGTAAATAAATAAATTATAAATCTAGGTGAGCTAGGTACATACCTCAGAATCTAACACCTGCGCAGGACGTTTACGCTTCACTGGCTGCGGCTGAGTAAGCGCGATAACATCGTCTTCGGATTCCGAGCAGCTATCCGGCGCCGACGGCTCCTTCACTTGGGCGGCTGTCGTCGACTTGGCTTTTTTGGGCGCGCGTTTCTTCGCAGGCTTTTTCTCAGGCGCTTTCTTCGATGTCGAAGGCGTTGATTGAACGGAGGACTCCTCAATCGCCCTCGAGGAATCGTCCAGCTCGTCCTCCCAAAATGGATTAAGCGACCAACCAGGCCTAGAAAAAAACGAAATTTGAAACACCGTAAACAAAAAAATACTATAAACTGACCGAGTATTTATTTAACAGATAGCGGCGTAATGTGAAACTACGAGTAAATCTCTGGGTAAGCCAGAACTGATTTTACTTTTTAAGAAAATTGGCGAAAAAATTCAAAATGGGCTTGCCAGCGATTAAGTATTATATAGGTACATACACTTACATGTTTCCTTGTTGTAGGCAAGTTCCGTGTAACTTTTGCTCGGCTGGAGCGAACGAAGAAGGCTTATTTTATTTTTATTAAAAATCACGAACTCTGAAGCGGACTGTGCAGTCGGAGTCCCGGTTTGCGAAAAATAATGTGCGCAAATCGGCGGCTGTCCTTTTTATTACACGATATTATTAAGTCGCGATTACAATGGTAAGTAAGATAATCTTAGATGACAGCACAATTAAAACAAGAAAACAGCTAAACAACTTTAGTCCTTATGCAAGTAATCAATAAATACTTCGACTGTTCTTAGTTATGACTTCATCATAAACACACCTTTACGTTCCATAAAAGAAATGCGTTAGGTGCAAAAGCGCCTTGTAACATGAAAATCGATACGCAAATCTTAAAAGGAAGTAGCATGTACTCTCCACCGACTCATGCGCTGTTATTTAGACTACTGGGCCGAAAAACACATATAATTATTTTATTTGACAATTTGATTTGTTGGGATACCTTATAGATTTGTAATAATGAGCAAATGTTCGTTGCATATTGTAAAGTTGTGTAATTATAAGGGTTATCCAGACCTATGGGCATATGTTTTAACCCTTAAATGCATGAATTAAAAAAACACAACATTATAAAATATTATGTTATTTCAAATAAATGTTTCTAGTTTTCAACCAGTAATTCATTTTTATTTATGTAAGCTGCATCTTACACCATGCATTTAAGGGTTAATAATTCAAGAACGAGGCGAACTTGCGCGCGAAGGGTTTCGTTATCACAGAGCAATACTTTTGAATAAAGCATTTCTGGTATGCGGATCCCGCCTAAGTATTTTTTTTATTTAATACATTTTTTTTAAGCAATAATATACAAGCGAAGTATGTACTGCCTGTGATAGACAAACTGGCGGACGGTGGTGCTATATTAATAGGACTCCATTTGTCACCCTTTGGGCGCGGAAACCCAAAAACTGAGATGACTTCAAGATTTACTTGACTCGAATATTGCCATTGGAGCTCAGATTTTCTATCCTTGAATAATCATGCTAACTAGCTAACATGAACTCTCATTCTGAAAATTATCTATAATCGGTAATAACGATTTACGAGTGAAACTACACCGAAAAAAAAGTCGCATTATTTTCTTTTGATATCGTTTCATATATAACGAAGCTAAAAAGTCTTCAATAGAGATTTTTTAGTTTTCTTCAACACACGCATCGTTTAGATCGAGAGTATATAATTCGGATGAAGTATATAAAATCTCTATTGAAGAGTTTATTGGTTTTGTTATGTAATATTCTCTTGGATCAGACATCTTTTTTTTTTCTTTAGTGTAATTTCAGAATTTCAGTTAGTACAGACGACTTTTATTTAATAAACAAGTGTCGGCGGTCGGAGCCCGGCGCATTGGCCGCAGCCATCGGGGCCTCGTATAGAGGCTTGGTTTGCGCTCTATGTGAAGGAACTGCCTGCCGCCTGTGGCCTGCGCATGTATTGTATACAACTATTCCCCCGCATTACGCCTGCTTGCCAACGTCTTATGCTTGTAACGCTCAAGAAGCTTGTCATGCGACAGGGGATTGCGAGCAAATCTGTAGTTTGGGGGCTTTCAGATTCCGTTTCTAAATTAAATCGAGAAAAATAGTGTAAAGCGGCAAAATTATTCAAAATACCTAGTACAATAATTTTCGTTTCATAGTCCAGTTAAATTCACGTCTTGTAATTCGAAAGTTGACACATCTCTGTAACAACATTGATATAAATATCACTATTGACTCGTTTGGCGCATAATAACAACGTTCTAAAATGGTTTGATACGGTCGGGTTCCTATGCGATCTGAAACATGAATCATAGATACAGCCGGTAACGCTGTCGCGCCGCCACAAAAGTAATTGTATGCGCTGCATCAACAAGAGATCGGCTAGCAATCGAGTAAAGTATGAGTACTTACAACCTGCCGTGTCAAATTCGGCACGCTGTTGTCGCTACAGGTAATTGTATGGGCTGAATCAACGAGATCGCGAAGCGATCGAGTTGATTCAGCCCATACAATTACTACCTACTACCGTGATAGCTAGTCTACGAGGTGCAAACTTAACTTAACCCGGCCACCCGGCCAGTTAAGATGGGATTTTAGTATTTGTACGGAACCCTCGGTACGTGAGTCAGGCTCGCACGTGGCCGGTTTTTCATGTAACTTTGAATTGGCTAGGTGATTTAAAAGTGATCCTGCCTGCAGAGCTATTCCTGCGTTCGATTCCAAACATTATGTTGACAGTAAATTGTCCTTGTGTTTTACGGTGTATTACATCACTACATTTACTATAAAACAAAGTCGCTTCCTGCTGGCTGTCTGTCTGTCCCTATGTATGCTCTTTAAAACTACGCAACGGATTTTGATGCGTTTTTTTTAATAGATAGAGTGATTCAAGCGAAAGGGTTATATGTATAATACGTGCATAATGTAGTAGAGAAACACTGATAATTTAAGAGGTTCCGTGCGATGCCGGGGCGGGTCGCTAGTTAATTATTAATTCATCGGTTGTTAATGTTTTACCTGAGGAAATAAACCGATAAATTACCAAACTTACTTAAAACATAACATGGCAGCTCACACAATGTATACCTAGATATTTGCATTTTTCAATGAAAATACGAATAGTTAAAAGATTCAATAGGTTTCAAGCCTTGACGCCTGACAGGCTTACACCGTTGGTTTTTTTATTATTATTGAAAGCAAATAATACCTGGTCTATCTACTAATACTTTGTTGAACATTTTAACACAATTCAGAATATATATTGGTTCAAACAACTAAGCTATCACATTATTGGGAGAAAATTATTTCTATTAAGAAGTCGGAAAGGTATGGGATAAATTCCCTCTATTACAGTGGATATTTTTTTTCCTTAAACGTGGTATTTTTGACATTAAAAACAGAAAAAAAGATTTTGAAAATACTTACGACATTTAGAAAGCCGGGCAACCGGTAATTTCGTGCGAAAGAAGATTAACGTTTCCTTTGTGGTAAATTATTGGTCTCGAGAAAACAACAGATTTATCTCACTAAAGCGTTCCCGAAGATGGGCGTATCTCTGATTCCGATCACGCGCATTGGGTGTGAGTAAGGCCAGCCACACACAGCCTGAATTCCGGTCCGGAATGACGTCAGAAAGTGTCTCTGTGTCTATCATATGGCGATGTCTCGTTTGCTGACATCATTCCGTTCTGAAACCGGACGTGGTTGATCACCCATGGACTGACCAGATCATATCTACGCTAGGCTAGTACTCTCTATGTCTCTTCCTAGCTATTATCTCACATGGTAGTGGGGTCAGCTTTCCTTATTTTGCTTCTCCACTTCGCCATGTCCTCGACGTCGTCTTCGGAGACTTGGCACTCACTCATATTCTTTTACATTAAATCTTTCCATCTCCTTTTGTGTCTCTACCGAGGATGGAAAGTTGTAGTGCCAAGTTCTCCACGTGATCGAATAAATCAGCATTGCTCTAGGCAGTGCATTGCATGAATGTACCAGAAGTGCTGCGAATCAGACGAGATGGCAAGACATCGTTACGCGGGCGACAGCAGCCCCCAACCCTCCCTAATGAAGACCACGACCGCTCTGACAAGAGCGAAACGAATACAAAGAAAAAGACAAAATCGTTCGGAGTTAGTTTTGGCATTTTTGGCAAGAGAGGCTTCACTCTGAGTGGCTGGAGAAGAATGGTGCGTATACCATGGTGAGCATGTATCAAAGCCAAACTTAAGACCCGAACTAGACTGTCCACAACTTGTCTTCACAGGTTTCTAAAATACTTTGGTCACATTGCCAAGGGGACAGAAAAAGTTGAAGCCAAGTGACCAAGCGGCAGGAGCCCGATACGCTGGACAGACCAGATTCGCACAACCCTTGGCACTACAGTTCACGATGCTCTTCACACGGCTACTGATAGGAACAGATGGCGGCGCATCATCCTGGAGAGACTGTTCCGAGAAAATGACCATGACCGACCCTGAAATGGGGAAACTGAAGAAGGAAGGACGAAGCTATACACTTCTTGTCACGACAACAACCGGTCGTTTTACAATGCTATGATGCAGTAGCCTGTTTTTCAGATTTGTTTGTGTAGGTAAATCAAGACGGAAATGACTTGTACTTATATACCATGCAGATACACGCGATGATCTATTAGATTTGAAGGTAATTGAAGCCAACAGTGCCATCATAATCTAATAATTATCACACTCAGATAAACTTGCTTTAATTCACAGCAAGGCGCCCTATTCACTCTAATTTTATACACAACATTATGCGACATGCGCCTGCCAAAACTGGTTCATTTTCCATACCACATACATTCACAAAAGCATCACAACTAAAACTACGCCTTTAGTGAAATTTAAACTACAAGTCTTCTGTTTTAAGTAGAAAATCGCATGGATTTTGACTTTGAGTTATGCTGTTCTTGCACATGAAGGTACATGAAATACAACAGGACATTTTGAGCCCTTGGGCCCGATGGGCCCTCGCTGCGTTAATTTAGTTAAACGAGCGCGGGACAGGAATATACACAATGTTTATTTAGGGACGCGTCTTGGGTTGTACACAGTAGATGTTAATACAGTATGTTCAACAATTATGTTTACCTAACTTGGTCTAAATATTCTAAGTTTGTATCTTTCGGCGTATCTTCTCAAGTGTAGTTGATCTAAAATAAAGCTTTTTTAAGACACTTGTTATTGCCGATTTTAGTTCACCAACGTTAATGCTCATCACCAATCAAATAAGCCCAAGCATGACTGGTTTATTTTGTGCTATTTAGGAGTTCCTTTACGGCTACCTTCCGTCGCCATCATCAGAATAGCTCCAAGATATCTGATGTATGAGAATTAGAAGTAGGTTAAATTTTACTTTCAAGATTTCATAACATTGTTTATAACAATGCGACTGTTTGCCGGCTCATGTGTTTTCTCCTCCTTATAACATGAGACCCTTCAAACGAAGCGTGAAGAAGCATCTCGCGTGCCAGCATGGCTGTGTCAAGTGACATGGCACCGTTGATTTTTTGTCAGTTGCCATTGCAACTTTGGGCTCCCCTTTTTGCTTACCATCAGGTGCAGTGGAGCCACTGTGTTGTGCCGTTATAAAAATAAAACTAGATAACAAACTTAGTAGTTAGTAACAAATAGAGGATGTACCTTATCCGGAAACTTTCCAAATTTTGTATGGGAAATGTTCGGAAAAGGCACATGTCTATACACAAAAATTTGGTCGCGCTATTCAGTGGGTATTTGACGTACTGTCTTCAATAGGCCTGCGCAGATACACTGCCAAAGATAATAGCAGCTTGTTTGGCAGTTGGCTCCGCCGACGATCGCGATCCGATTCTGCCAACCGTTTGAATACAAACGAGTAATATATCTTGTAGGCTTTCTGTCTTAATCAGGAATATTTGCGCTGAGATACGCGTGCCAGATTCCGAGCCAGGGATCAAAGTACATTCTTTACGTCACCATATACTGTAAGTGGGATTTTCTGCCCGGGAAGAAAATCACACTTCCTGGCCAAGGTAATACGTAAAACTTTAGACAAACCACGGGCGGTAATTCGTAAAGCCCCAGATAGCAGGTGTTTGTGGGCCGACCCGAAGGTGAATTGACCGCCCTTGGTATTTAATGAACTATTACATGTCGGCGAGACAGCGCTTCGATCAACCGTGATTGAAACGTCAAGCAATGTCTGCTGTCAAAACATTGCTTGGGAGTGGTCTGTGCTTGGTCCGTTGTCGGGTAGTTGCAAAACGTCACAAATTCTTATACTAGCAAAGTAAAGGGAAAGTGTGCACCTGCTGCGCCACCTGCACAGCCGGCCCGGCTGTGAGCTGACTATAAAAAGACTGGATCGCAGTCAATCGGGACATTCTGTTGCCGAACGCCATAGCGAACGGACTTAAGCACAGAACTCTCCGCGTTTCGTAATCCAGTGAATTATTAAAAACATTTTAAGAAGTGTAATAATTATACCTAGTGATTAAAAGTAATTCAGTGATAGATCTGTTTTGAACTATTCGAATCCACCAACCCCCCATAATGGCTGGTGGTGATGAGCCTTGTGAAGGCCCGGCTCCGTCCCCGACATACATAACTCTTGGCCGGAAGTGGCTTGGCTATGCGGGGAAAAAAATCTCACTTCCTGGTCAAGGGCAGTACGTAAAGCTTTAGATAAACCACGAGTGGTAAATCGTAAAGCCCCAGATCGCATATTTATGACCTTCACCTTCGGTTCAGGCCACAAACACCTGCGATCTGGGACATTCGCACCGCCTAATAACAAAATCGTATTTTTTCAAGTTCTCCACTACCCAAAGGTTGTCTGGAAGAGATCGCTCTTTAGCGATAAGACCGCCGGTTGTTTACCTCTAATTGTAATTTCTTGCATTGTATTTCTCCTGTATATTTTATGAGGTGTGCAATAAAGAGTACTTGTATTGTATTGTATTGTATTCGCGAATTCACCGCCCTATGTATGTAATTGTACTTGAACGATTATTTCTCACGACAAAAATCTATAATTTTCCACATAAAAAAATAAAATCTATAAAAAGATTAAATAAAAAAATACAGGGTTTTTATTATGAGATCTCCAAAAAATCAAAATAAAGTTATTGTTCTCTTTGGTTTTCGCGATTATCTTTAAAATTTATTTAAATAAGTTGGCTCCATGCGCTACCATCACCTAATATTGGTACGCTGCTGGATAAAACGACTCTCACCCTGGCAACAAGTCTGCGACTTGGCACTAAAACCACCGAGCCTCACCGCTGCCGTTGCGGCTCAACCGTGGACGAGTTAGGCCACCATGGCTTATGCTGCCAAAAAAGCGCCGGTCGTATATCCCGGCACGCTTCCCTGAACGACGTCATACGGAGGGCCCTTGTCTCCGTCAATGTGCCGGCTATTTTAGAGCCGAACGGTATCGCACGCGACGATGGCAAGCGACCTGATGGTATGACGCTCGTTCCGTGGAGGTTGGGCCGGACGCTCATTTGGGACGCTACTTGCGTCGATACACTGGCCGCGTCCCACCTTCAAGCCACGTCCTCCAAAGCCGGAGCGGCAGCCGCAACGGCTGAAAACCTCAAGCGGCGCAAGAATGCCGCCCTAGGCGAGGGCTACATATTTGCGCCTTTTGGAGTTGAAACATTCAGCCCGTGGGGACCAGGTGCCAAGATTCTCTTTAAAGAGATATCGGAACGCCTGGTCGAAGCTTCAGGTGACCAGAGGGCTGGCAGCTACTTTGGACAGCGACTGAGCCTCGCCATCCAAAGAGGCAACGCTGCCAGCCTTCTAGGTACAATATCCACTGAAGGCGACCTGGCGGGTATTGACAACCTTTAGTGTCTATTTTAATTATATTTATATTTTAGTTGTTTAGTAAGTATTTGTGTTGTAAATGTTTATTTTTACCAATAAATATATTGTAATAAATGTTTAGTAATCATAGCAGCTGCAAGTTTTGTATAAAATAACGTTTAATCAAAATAACTTTGGGCAAAATGAATAATTATATATTTTTTAATAAGTTGGCTTAAATTCTTAGCAAATTTCGTCGGTATAAAATTATATTTTCACAAAGGGGCGATTCTTTGAATCGGAAGTAAAAATACTTTCAAACGAATCTCTTTAACGTGTCTTCAACTTTCTCGTAAAAGTGATGCGTATACAACTTTGATTCCCGGAACAATTTTCAGCTTAAAATGTAATTCTTAATTGGTGAAATACCGCTGTAATTAGTTAATTATACATTACTTTACCGCAAAATTGTAGCAAGGAACAATAATAACTTCCGCACAATTTTAGAGGCTTAAAAGGGTTTACGTGAAGTTTAGGCCTTTATCCGTAGCCCCAACAATTTGAATTAGCAGATTTTTTATTGCCATCATAATAATAAACCCCTAGATTGTATTTCGTTTCAAACGGTAAGACCACTCCAAAAGCGAGTAAGGACCAATTAGGGAGGGAAAAATAATCAACCCAAAATAATAAAGCAAAAAGTAGTTTGTGGAACAAAGACAATGTAATTATGACCTTTGAGTACCGTGAAGATAAGAAACGAATCTTCTGGGATTGAAATTCGAATTCGGAATTTAAAATAAAAGCGTCGACTTCTTAACACCCTTTTGCATTTCTGACAATTCGGCTGAATTGTGCTGAATTTGAATTCCTTTCGTTTTTTGGGAGACGATTTTATTTGTATCGTTTTATTGAAGATATTTTAATTTGCGATACGAATTGTGCTGTTGTTGTAAATATTCCCAGGTAGGTTTTTTTTAGAATATATCGATTATTTTATTATGTTGCGTTTCTTTGTTTGTGAGATAACAAAAAGTAATTTGACATAAGTACAAAAAGGATATTGACGTAGATTCAATATCCTTATTGAACGTATGTCAAATTACTACAGATTAGGCTCACGAAAGATAATGATTAGGCAATCGTTGTCCCAATAGTAATATCTCCCTGGCATAAGAAAGTAAATTATTAAAGGGTTCGTATAATACTAAAAATCATAATTATTTAAATAAAATAACATACGGAAAACGGTATGTATGAAGTTACCGAAACGTCAGAAAGGCTCCAATAATAAGTGATTTACCCAGTTAAAGAGGCCTTATTCCTTTTAAAATTTATTTTTTTCATATTATGACAAATACATTGATAATTTCAACCAACTTTTTGAAGCGAATAACACTTTTCCCCGAGTTCTAGGTAGTAACATAGCTATTCCATGCTTTTATTGCGTGCAGTCGAAAATAAGTTGAAAAAACTAATTTTCCGCGTGAATTTTGTCAATTTCGAGTATTTTTTAAACAATAATTATCAATGAAAAACTCAAACTGTAGGTTTCATATATATACCAATAAATCCCAATAGCCTTGTTCCACGTAGTAACATCAATAATATGTTATGAAACACGTTTGATCATAGAGAAAAATGTCGAAAGCAATCAGCATTTTAAAAGGAATAAGGCCTCTTAAATTGTTTTATTTAAGTGTGTTACAGTCAAGGAAGCCGAATAAAATATTAACATACTTATTTAAAAAAACTAGGCTATTTGTGGACCAAGGTAACCGTAAGGGTTGCCGTTCCTTACCCGGGATTATTAAAATAATTCACCTCAACGGCACGAAAGGGGAAATAAATATACTTTTCTTGCTAAGTTTTGGTGCGTACAAAGGCCTTTGAATAGTCGTTTTGCTTTCATTTGTGGAGAGACAATGGAAATGTAACTATTCCGTGTACATTCAAATACAAATTATTGAAATAAATCATGCTACTTACGTATGTATGAGATATTTGGCATTGTTCGCAGAAGATATATCATTAGTTTAGTTATTTTACATCACCTTAGGCTGAAAGTGGGTTTTTCTGCCCGCTACGCACAAACACCTGTGACCTGGGACGTTTACGATTTCACCGCTCTAGTTATGTAATATGTGCTAGCTATTTCCCGCAGCTTCACTCGTAAGGATGAAATGTGCCTGTGCAAACGTTCATATCCTGTTTCTGAAACGCAAATTTTAGTTTCCCATCTTAAAGCCAAAGCCATTTTTTCCAAGACTGATAATTTTCTCGAATAATTATAAAACAAACCTTACCTAACCTTGAATGTTTTTTTTAAGGATGTTTATAAAATCCTAAATATATATCGGATTTTAGAAAAAGAAACTTTCGGACAAATGAAAATTTGGTGACACATTACATTACAGATGGGTAAGATTGTTTGGGAGTTGAGTTGAGATAGGATATTATAGCCCTCTTATTAATGAATATCCATATAAATTGAACCCGTTGTCCTATTCTGATATGTACGCTGCATTATTCAAAACAATTATTTATTTTGCGTTCAAGTGAATCGTATGTTAATTATTTTTATTAAAGCAGTAACGTCTGCTAACGTAAACCAAAATATGTTTAAAATTATGCGAAAAGTTGAAAAATTTAATTGTTCAGACAGGATTCGAACCTGCCTTTTTCGATCGATTCTCAACAAATTTGAGACGATGGTGCCGGCTATAAAGTCTAAATCTTTACGGTAGATGGCGCTACGATGCCACCCTAGGGCATGTTGAAGAAGCTGGTTGAAAGATTCAATGGCTCTGACATCTGGTTCGGTGGTCCAGTTGGTAGGACGCCCGTGTTGGCCCGGAAAGCCGTTGGAAACGCAGGTTCGAATCCTGTCTGAACCATTAAAATTTTTCAACTTTTCGCATGAATCGTATGTTGTCACAAACTCTCACGTTTAAGATAAAAATATGTATTTATAATATTTTGGTTATCGTGGTTCACCTTATTAAAGGCGATACATTAATAGCGAGTAAGTAACATCAAATTTATGGTGCATTTTCTTGATTTTCGTCCCGCATAGTTTTACTGGAATAGTTAGTCCTATCAAAAATACACGTTTTATTGAGTGAAAACTTTTTTCAGCTATGAGAAAATTCATACCAAGCACTTTCTGCTTAGTTAACGTTTATCGTAAAGTCTAAAAAGCCCAGGGTTTTCGATGCACTAATGATTTGACGCCTACTGTGCATCTAAAACCCCGGGCTATGCTAATAAGACATTAAATGAATGAATGAATGAAATCATTTATTTCGGACAACAGGTATCCATAACTAATCCTATACATAATAATTATTTTATCATTCACAACACATCAGTATAATATAATATATAATTTCACTATTATTATTGTTAATAAGCACATATAATTAATACTAAGTTAGTAAAAGGTAAAGTGCTCATTGGATCTCACATGCACGGTCATCCAATGAGTGAGAAGAGGACTGTCCATCCTTCCCGCAACGACCCTCAGGAGAGTGTTGGTGCTGCCCCGCACACGCTGCCACAGTGACGCCACGCGCTTGCGCAGTACGGCATGGAAGCCGTCAGTGGTACTTGCGGCAAACATCCCTGATGCACTGCAGCGCCAAGGCAGCCCCAACAACCTCCTAAATGCGTTATTGTATTGAACACGCAGAGCACTGAGGGTTTTTTGGTGTAGTTGCTCCACAAGTTGCACGTGTATAGATTTTGGCAATAGGTTTTAAAGAGCGTAATCTTCACCTCGCGAGAACAGCGTGCAAACCTGTGTGCAAGCATATTACCCCTAACCGACAGTGCTCTGCGTTCCCTTTCCAGGTCGACATCATCTTTAAGAGATTCTGTGACCCAATGACCCAAATATTTACATTTTGTGACTGTCTGAAGAGGAGTGGAATTGAGACTTATGGGCGGAATTGAGTAGGTTTTTTTGCCAGATTTAAAAACTAAGATCTCACTCTTCTTGACATTATACCTGAGGCCATGGGCCACTACATATCTCTCACATATACTCAGCATTATTTTAAGTGCATCTACTGAGGGGCTCAGCAGCACCATGTCGTCGGCATAGCTGATGTTGTTAACATAACAACCGTCCACCGAACAACCCACGCCAGCGCTGCTGAGCTCCTCAATCAACCCATTAACATACACATTGAATAAGGTGGGTGATGTCAGCCCCCCTTGTCTTACTCCACAATCCATTTTATATGAATCTGAGTACTCCCCTGCCCACCTAACCACATTTGTTTGGTTGTCATACCAGTATTCAAACATTTTTATTACCTCAACAGGTAAACTTGTATCCCTTTTTAACTTATTCCACAAAACATTGTACGATACCAAGTCAAATGCCTTCGACAAATCCAAAAAACAGGCAAATACCGGCGTATTCCTATCAGTGTAATACTGAACAGTGTGCTTCAGGCATAGTATAGCTGATTCGGTAGATAGCCCTGGCCGGAAACCGAACTGGGCATCGTGCAGGCTTACATGTCTACTAAGATACGTGTTAAGCACACTGTCCAGTACCTTCGCCATGATAGTAGCCAGAGAGATTGGCCTGTAGTTGGACTTATCGGAGGCATCACCAGTTTTATTTTTTATAACAGGTACCACTATCGTCCTCATGAGGTCGTCCGGTAGGTAGTTATGACGAATGCAGAACGTAAAAAACATCGCAAGAACCCTGGGGAGATGCGCACCCGCGTATTGCAGATGCTCAATGCTGAGGCCGTCGTGTCCGGGTGACTTACCTCTCTTCATTTGACGAACCACCTTTGATATTTCCGCTGGTGTTATTCTGATTGAGCTGTCACCCATACAACTCTCTGCATCGAGCACCTGCTGTTTCCCGTCCACTGCCAGAGGTTCGACTTTGAACTGCTTTCGGAAGAGGTTGGCAATCTCACTAGGCACACTAGCACCATCGACGCTAACCGGAAGGCTCACCTTAGGATTAATCTTGTTTGTCGATTTCCAAAACTGTACAAAGTTCTTAGACTTATGATGTGAGGTAATTATGTCCATCTTTATTTGGTCTTGGTTATTTTGACAAAATTTAAGTTTGGCTTTAAAGTCTTTCCTAGACCGGCACATATCCTCATATAGTCGACCTGTCTTCGGTTTACCGTACAGACACCATTTCTGAAAACAAGACCTTGCCTCCTGGTGAGCCCCCCTCACGTGCTTATTCCAGCCCGTAATATAGCCACCCCTTCTATGGCATTTCTTGGCACAACTGGCACCAGACGCCTCACTGAGGACCGTAATAATGGAGGTATACATATCCTCTATGGTATTCCTATGATCACTATTATTACAAAAATAATCACAACAATGTTCAAGTTCCCTTGGAAAATCAACATTTCTTAATTTACTATTACATATTCTCAAGTATTCATCCATCTGAGATTGATCCCTTTCCCCCCAGATTATCCCCTTCAAATGGTTGTCATTCCTAGCATCGTTATTATCAGCTATACTTTTAGGTACAATTTTACTTAAATTACATACTATTTCCAAAGGAAAGTGATCAGACCAGAATACATCGTAATGTATCTTGGCGGCGACAACTGTTTGTCTGGCTGCTGATGAACTCACGCAGTGGTCAAGCCACCTCGTGCTCCCGTGACTATCACTTACATAAGTAAACGAGTCTGCCGGCAGGAGGTCCGAGTCCACCATACACAAATGTTGTTCCCTACAAAAACTGCTCAATTCTTTAAAAAAACGCGTGTCAGGGTGAGCATTGAAATCTCCGAGCACATATATTAGATCCACTTGTTCATGTTCAATTATCGCATATATTTCACCTAAGCATTCCGTAAACTCTATTAGGTTCTCACTTTCATCATTAGGCATATATACCGAGAATATTATCATAGATCGGTCACTCATAGAAACTTTAATAGCTACTAGTCTAACACTCCTACACTGTATTATGGATACGCACGGAAACCGGTTCTTACGCCACAGGAGCGCGACCCCCCCATGGGGACGGCCTCGCATAACGCCCGCCGATGGATCCACAGCTGTATTGCCGCAGTACCCGAAGTTTACGTCAGCAGTTCCCAGTAACGGTATGTCGTGCTGCAGTAACCATGTTTCCTGGAGTGCGACGATATCAGCAGTTCCACATAGTGTCCTGACACATTCCAATGACCTGGAGAAACCTTTACAATTGAAGGATATAAACTTGCAGTTACTTATGAGTTGTGTATTATCCATTATGTTGATCACTAAGTCTGTCCTCATTATTTTTCAAGTGGGTCCTTGAAAAGTTCACAAAACGCCTGAACAGTACTCCTTCCGGCCAAAAGTTTTCATTTAAAAATATGTTTAACTTGGTCTTAGGGACTAGTACTTTGTATGCGTCATACCCTCGATCAATTTTCAAATTGATTTTATTCAGGGATACATTTATTTGTGTCTTACTGTATACATGCGCAGTTATGTCTTTCGCGGTGGTTAACTTATTGACATTATAGATGAACAATGGTATATTGATATCAGCCGCTTTAAAATTTCCACTTAATTCGGTAGTAGCTGTACCCATTTTTCCTACGATTCTGTTTCTCAATCTCTTCCGCTGCACTAGTGTCCACTCCTCAGAAGGGTTTGCTGGTTTCCATTGCCCCGGCTCCTTTAGTTTATCTGCAATTGATATTTTCACTTCCTCAGCACACATACGCGGATCTGATTGCCCATTGTCTGCATGTAACATGGTTGAATTTGCGTGCGCTACAGTCGTTTGCAATTCTTGCGCGCACATTCGCTGATTTGATTGCGCCGCGTTCAAGTCTGTGTGTAACATCATTGACTTTGTGTGCGCACTGGCATCGCATGACATAGGTGATTTTGCGGGCACAGCGGCTTCAGTGTTAGTCATCGTTACCGCTGCACCAGACGGCTGATTCAACATTCGCGGTACTGAAGTCCCAACAGAGTTGTTTACGCCGTTTTGTCCGTTGTTGTGACTCACGTTTGTAGTGGATATTTGTCGATACGTAATTACCGCCGGTTTGTTAGGATAATCAGGACTATCTATTGAAGAACCACTGTTATTAGGGCTAGACTCCGTGAAATGTTTTAGTCCCATAGGCCCACTATCATAATTGTTAAGTCAGTCAGTTAAGTAAATGCATCCAAAATTGAGATTACTTATCAGTCTGCAAACTTCTAAATCTCTCCGCCTGAGTTTCATCCCACACACAATTTCAAAACATCTATCAAAGTAATTAATTGATATTAGAATGATAGGATCTCGAGATAATCTGGACCCCTGACTTACGACTCAACCAGATTGACATAATCTGACAACTAATCCGTGCATTCAGGGTCACGATGTCCTGAAAGTCTTAACAACGTGACGAGCTACCTAAATAACGTGTAATATGGGTTTGATGTATGCAAATTAAATTATAATTATGTTTTGTTACTTATGTGTTAAGAGAGTTGTTATTTATTTATTTAAACTTTATTGCACAAAACAAATGGCGGACTTAATGCCAAATGAAATTCTCTACCAGTCAACCATAGGGCCAAACAGAGATACTAGAAGTGGGTGCAAATTAGAAATCTAATGGTACAGAGAGGATCTAGAGTACAAGTAGATACAAAATATTATATTACTGTTTATACAAAAATACATATATCTACATTTACACACTATAATATAATATATATACAAATATCATACATATATAAATATATACGAAAGTCTACAACATGGGATGATGGATGAACTATTCGGGCTCTCGTTCCAGCAGATGCTTACGCAGCATACACTTGAAAGGTACCTTGTTTGGGGATTGTCTGATAGAGAGAGGGAATGAATTCCAGGGTGTACCCTTGTTTTGTCGACAACCTTTTCATCGAATATTATTTCATCGACAACGATTCAACGAAACTTTAGTACAAGTAATATTGTTTGGCGTTATTTTATTTCAACTACTATTTATTAAAATTGATCTTACTACGTAGAAATACTATTCAACGAATATTACTTAATCGCTGATTTGTTTCAAATTATCTTAATTGGCACAACTACAAAACATTGCAATTCATTTCAAGAAAATGAACTGTTGCCATAAGTGGGTTAGGTTAGGTTAGAACTGCGACCCCCAAGAAAACGAACTGTTGCCAGAAGTGAGTTAGGTTAGGTTAGAACTGCGATCCCCAAGAAAATGAACTGTTGCCAGAAGTGAGTTAGGTTAGGTTAGAACTGCGACCCCCAAGAAAACGAACTGTTGCCAGAAGTGAGTTAGGTTAAGTTAGAACTGCGACCCCCAAGAAAACCAACTGTTGCCAGAAGTGGGTTAGGTTAGGCTAGGTTAGAACTGCGATCCCCAAGGAAACGAAATGTGGCCAGAAGTGGGTTAGGTTAGATTAGAACTGCGACCCCCAAGAAACTTCACTTTAGACGACCAACTATTCGTCCAGATAAACAATTTCATATCTGAAACTACCCGCATAGTGAGCCGACTGGCGTGATTGCGTTTAGTTTCGATAACCAATTGAAATAATTGTATGAGGGATAAATATTATTACATGTAAAAAAAATAATTAAAAAACCCGAAATGAAAAGCCATTCCATGAATTTTATTGAAATAAGTCAACTAGCAATTAAAAGACCTCGGTTCAAATTACCTAGTATCGAGTCCTCGACGCAATGACTTGTCGATGAAATGTAAATACTTGAAACGTTGGCTTTGAAATAATATTCGATTAAATGTCTGTCGACAATTCAATGGTAAACCGAATTCCAGAGACGGCATGCCTGAACGGCGAAAGAATTAGTCATGTGGAAAGTTTGAGAGTTCGAGAGGAACGAAGTTCACAGCCTATACGGGGAGTTGAAAAATGAATTTACTTTTGAGATATCCTGGAGTAGAAGGCTCGAACAGGATAGAAAACAGACAGCAAAGGATCCTGAGGGATCTGCGACTACGAATGGGAAGCCAGCTAAGCTGACGGCGAAATAATGAAACATGATCGTATTTTTGAAGTCCGATAATAAACCGTATACCATTATTGGATAGGAGACGATCAAGTTTGTTGAGGGACTCTTGTGTGATGTTCGTGAGGCACACATCAGCATAATCGATAAGAGGCAACACCAACGCCTGCACAAGTAACTTTTTGGTAATTACTGGAAGAAAGTTTTTAAATTTATAAAGGTTACGTAACGCTACCAGTGACCTTCCGACTTACCACCGAAAGTTGATCATTCCATGCCAGGTTAGAGTCTAAAACTAAACCGAGATTCTTGACCTGCTTGGAGACGAGAATGTGCTCACCATCGAAGAGGATCGGAGCAACAGAGATGGCAGGGAGCTTAGAAAGTTGCCGCTGACTGCCCAAAATTATAGCCTGGAATTTAGTAGGATTAACACAAAATGCCACATCTACTAGACCAGTCAGCGATGTGGTTCAGATCATCGTTAATCAGTGAGATACCAGAGTTAATGTCACTGACATCTGCTTGGGAATAAATTTGTAAGTCGTCAGCATACAAATGGTAAGAACTGAGAAGATTAGTGGTTATAAGGTTGATGAAGACAGAAAACAGAAGGGGAGAGAGAATACCACCTTGGGGCACTCCAGTATTTAGATCGCACTAATCAGATAATGACCATTTGCCTTTTACAGCCCGGGTACGGTCCGAGAGATAGGTCGAAAACCACTCAGTTGCGCTAAAGGCTACCCGCAAGTGCCTAAGAGTAGCATGGAGTAGATCATGGTCAACCGCGTTAAAAGCGTTTGAAAAATTGTTAATACTTAAGTTAGTTGCACCGCTAACAATGTTTCTGGTGGTAGAGAATGCCTCATGGCATTAAGTCCGCCTTTTGTAAAATAATTTTCTTTGTGCAATAAAGATTAAATAAATAAATAAACATAACGTTTTTCATTCTCACTATCGTTTTTTTTCGGTAGAGGGAGAGAAGAATACTATTTATTTATTTTGAAAGATAAATAGATAGACAATAATTTATTTTATTTTTAGCCTGCACTGTCCCACTGCAGGGCAAAGGCCTCCCTCACTTTCTTCCAGTCGTCTCTGATCAAGGCAGCAACGGACCAATCCTTTCGGAATGTGTCTAGGTCGTCCCGCCATCTCCGGCGTGGTCTGCCGCGACGTCGTACATTAGGTGGGATCCAGTCAGTGGTATTCTTAGCCCACAGTTCGGTCGACATGCGGCAAACGTGTCCAGCCCAGTCCCATTTAAGCTTAGCGGCTGTCAGGGCTACGTCGGCTATTTGGGTTTTGGAGCGCAAATGGTATTTCTGATACGATCTGCTAATTTTATGCCCAAGATACTACGCTCCATTGCCTTCTGGCAAACCTTGAGGGAGGGAGATAGACAATAAATTAATAAATAATCCGAATCTGAAAATAGTGGTTATAACGGAATATTGATATAAGTGTTGTCCGGAACTAATAACGATCCAATATGTCCATACAATAGCTAGCACAGGTTTTTTCAGATAAATGGACTACGTCCAAACAGAAATCGTAATTTATTTTCTTCACACTTGCTCGTAATTAAGGGTTTACATAATAGAAAGCGAGCGGTAAGTAATTTTGGTATTGACTACTATTTATTACTATTGACGACGCGTTTGGCTCGGTTTGTAGACACCTGCCTACTGAGTCGGCGGTCCCGGGTTCGAATCCCGGCCGGGGCAAATATTTGTGCAAATATTTATTTGTTCTTGGGTCATGGATGTTATCTATATATGTATTTATATATTATGTATATCGTCGTCTAGTTAGTACCCATAGTACAAGCTTTGCTTAGTTTGGGACTAGGTCGATTTGTGTAAGATTGTCCCTTAATATTTATTTATTTATTTATTTTATTTCCTCCAAAGTGTGATGAAAAACTTCGTACGTGACTCTGGTGGTAAAGGAATTCCAAACTCGTGTCATTGAAGCCCTCACCTTCGGTTTCGGGATTCTAATAGACACTCGTTTGTAATTCCTCGTTTACCACCCTTGTTACGTAATGTACTATTACGTCACCCTAGGCCGTAAGTGGGATTTTCTGCCCTGCCCTTCTGGGGACAAAATCTCGCTTACTGGCTATAGTAAGACATACAACTTTAGAGTAACCACAGGCGGTAATTCGTAAAGAACGCCCTAGGTGTGTAATGTACTATTCTGTACTTAATGTACTTGTTTTCGGTGTGCTTAGGAAATTCAGAGACGAAATATAATGAACAAAATTATGAACCGAATGCTGACATTTTATAAGCACTAAAGCTTATTAAGTTGCACCTCTGTAAAATCGAGATAGGAGATAATTATCAGCGTAGTCCAGAGTAAGGAGATACTTCTCATTTCAGTTTTAGTGGCAATGGGGAGAAAATTACGCAGCCGTCGCAAAAAATCTACTGCAGCAAACATCTTCCTACTAAGCTCACATTTGTAGTACCCAAGATAAAGAACTATCCATTATAACGCCAAGATTTTTCACTTGGATAGAAAACTATATTATTATAATCCCACTGAAAATAATAGTTGGGAGATTTACAAAGTCGACCCGAGATACCATCTGACTACTGCCAATGATAATGACTTGTGTTTTCGCTGCATTCACTTTCACTTTCATAATGCCTAATAGTCGACACCATGCTGTCACCTCCATTGCTAATGACATAACATTCAAGATGGCATCTATTGGGACAGTGTCGAACACAAGGACGTTAACCTCAACTGCTACTCAAGTCTAAGATACGCAATAATATAAACTTTTTCTCAGCACACTAACCAGTCTTATATATCGAAATCAAATAACCCTGCTCGGCCGTAACCCAGTTGACCGAGTGCCCGAGGCATTGTCTCCACTTATTGAATTGTTATTAGTTCCGACGGATCTGGTCGGATGAAGTTGACATCAGGAAAATATAATTTTGACGTTATACTTAGTGTATCCGCCATCACTGGATGAATCAATTTTACTTATAGCCTAATAAAACAAAAAAAATAGACAATTAGCCCTGGGGCGCGGAGATAATCCCATTAGCGGGTTATACTCCACACAAAGTCCTACTACTGGTAGTGAGGGCTAAACCAGTCCATATACAGTTCAAGACTTGTCTTAAAATAAATAGACTAATATAACGGTACATTATTATAACAAAACCTGACTTAGAGCCAAACCACGCAACTTTTCTTCTCTAGTCGCGTTTGATAAGTGTTTATTTAGTACCTCGACGTTTCAAACGGGATGTTATTGTCTCAAAGGGACTGACGCAGTCTCTTTTGAGCACTTATGAAACGTAATTAAGTCCCAAATGTTTACAATGAAGCGAAAAATTGAAAAATTTAATGGTTCAGACAGAGCCATTAGATCTTTCAACCAGTTGCTACGATGCCACCCTAAGGCATGTTGAAGCAGCTGGTTGAAAGATTCAATGGCTCTGACATCTGGTTCGGTGGTCCAGTTGGTAGGGCGTGTTGGCCCGGAAAGCCGTTGGAAACGCAGGTTCGAATCCTGTCTGAACCATTAAATTTTAAAATTTTTCGCTTCATTGTAAATATTTGGTTTACGTTAGCAGACGTTACTGCTTTGATAAAAATAAGTAATTAAGTCCCGTTTTGTATTAATAACGTGTGAAAATCGTGTAAGTTTACATAAATTAAAAGAATATATTGCATAAACTATTAATCACCCGACAAAGTGGGCCGATGATCAGATCAGGATCACTGAAAACTGTGGGCGAGGCCTTTTTCCATCAGTGCATTTAACTTTCAACTGATACAATTAAAGATTAAGTGGCAAAATTTCATGCAATGATGACATAACGTAAAAATAAAGTGTATAAAAGATGTGTCTAAACTGACCTAAGTAGGGTAAATCGCCAATTACTGGCAAACCTTCAATAACCTGGCCACCTCATTCTAAAAATTCACTCTGTCCACTTACAAACAGAATGTACATTTTAGTATAACGTGGCCAGTTATTGAAGGGTGGCCAGTAATTAGCACCTTATAAAATTAAATTTGTTTGTAGGTGAATATAGTTAATCTTTGTATGAGGTGACGGTTATTGCACGGTGGCCAGTAATTAGCAATTTATTTACCCTATCTATTTTTTATGTAGCTAATATTGTGTCATTTAGGTAATTGAAATTAAATATTTCCTTTTTGGAAAAGTGTTGTTCGTTGCGTCGACACCTCATTACGAACCGCATTTACATAAAACGCTTACAGAATGATTGACGCTTAAATGTTTCACTTGATTACTTACTACTTTACCGCTTAATGTGTTAATTAAGTACTTCCAATTGAGTTATCGTGTTCCATTTAAGTTTACAAGGTTTTACTGAAGCAAGTATGCAATGAAGCAAAAAAAAAAAAATGGTTCAGGCGGGGTTCGAACCCGCGTCTCCAACGACTTTCCGGGTCAACACGGACGTCCTACCTATTAGACTACTGAACCTGATGCGAGCGCCATTGAATTTTTCAACCAGATGCAAGAATGCATCCTTTACGGTGGCATCGTAGCGTTTTTTAATTTTTCGTTTTATAAACATTTGGTTTTTGCTAGCAGACGTTATTGTTTTACTATTGTCTACATGGTAGAAAAGGGTATAGCAGGATAGCCTAAGAAAAAGTGCCCCCAGCGTTTTTGGGTCGAAACTATAATCAGACGATGGCTTTTAAGGAGGTAATACCCTGCACAAAGTTTCATCCCTCTGTTACCCCCTGGGGGTGAAAAACACCCGATTAACCCCAAAACTGTTTTATTTATTTTTTCCTAAACTATGAAAGTGACGAATTTCAAATTTTGTACAAATATTAATGAGACTAAAAGCTATATTAAAAAAAAATATGACCCTCCTAACCATTTAAATTCTTGTAAAAAAAAGTAAAAAAAATAAATAATCACCCTGTATAACAAGTTCGGCTCTTGGTACACACACCATTTTTTTGCCAAATATGAATCAATTTATATTCTACATCATACAAAAGTTTCATCGACCTAGCCCAGAAGGAACATTACGAAATTAATATGAATCGGCTCTTTGGTGCCTACTATTCATTTAACTCCTACTAAGAGCCTTGCATTATTTTTTATTAATAAACAATGGCCTGCGATCAGACCGCTGTTTGTGACCGATTAAAAAAATTGAAAATCGAACGCGGGCAGTAACGCGGCCGCGGGTAGTGTTTTTTAGGGTTCCTTAGTCAACTAGGAACCCTTATAGTTTCGCCATGTCCGTCTGTCTGTCTGTCTGTCTATCTGTCCGCGGCTTAGCTCCGTTATCATTACATTAAAGTACTAGAAAGCTCTAATTTGGTATGAGTATGTGTATGTAAAACGCCGACATAACGGTAAAATAAAAATAAAACGAAAAACTATTTTTCGGGTACTTACCGCTTTTACCCCTAAAGTGGGGGTGTTTTTTTTTTCGTTTCAACTAGTGTGTGGGGTTTCGTTGAATAGGTATTTTAAAAATAATAGGGGTCTTAGAACATCATTTTTTGATAAAGTCAGAAGTTTTGTAAATATTCGCTATAGAAATCCAAAAAATAGCGCCCTCTAACTTTTCAACCACAACCACAAAAACGAAAAATTTGACCTCATAAGCACTTCCGATGAAAACTATACTTATTGAATAAAATCGGTCGAGCCGTTTTTGGGTTATCGCAGAATATCATAATTTTCTATAAAATGACGTAAGTGCCGCGCGGTGTCCTTATACTTCGAACGTTACACATGTTAGTAAAGTGCCATACTGTATTAAAACATTCGCTCAATCTGGCGCGTATAACCGATAACTTCAAGAAGGTAATAAGTAATTACAGTTACTTTGGCGTTTACGACCTTTTTATAGAGCTTCATCTGTAATTTAAACCTCGGGCTTAAAACCGCTATTTTAAGCCCGTCTATTGTGAAAGATGGGCAACTACGGAACCCTACACTGAGCCGGCCCCGACATGGTCTAGGCCGGTTTTGTTTTTAATTATATGGTTGCAGGAGCGAGACGTTGCGCATTAAGCATAATATAATGAGTAGTGCCTACTAAATAGTACATTCATTTTATTTTCGCAATGTTCCTTCTGGGCTAGGTCGATGAAACTTTTGTATGATGTAGAATATAAACTGGTTCATACTTGGAAAAAAAATGGTGTGTGTACCAAGAGCCGAACTTGTTATTACAGATTGATTATTATTTTTTTTACTTTTTTTTACAATAATTTAAATGGTTAGGAGGGTCAAAAGAGGGGGTTTGTTCAAAAATGCAAATGGGTTTGACCACTTTGTAGTTTAGTCTTCACCATACAAACAAAGGTTAACATGTTAGGTAATGTATGCGTTGGTATTATGGGATTCACGTAAAAGAGTTGCTTTCAATTTCGTAGCGAAGTGGTAATTTATACCGCGCAGAAATAGACAGACAGACAGACGGACATGGCGAAACTATAAGGATTCTTAGTTGACTACGGAACCCTAAAAAACACCGCCCGCGGCCGTGTTACTGCCCGCGTTCGATTTTCAAATTTTTTAATCGGACACAAACAGCGGTCCGATCGCAGGCCATTGTTTATTAATAAAAAATAATGCAAGGCTCTTAGTAGGAGTTAAATGAATAGTAGGCACCAAAGAGCCGATTCATATTAATTTCGTAATGTTCCTTCTGGGCTAGGTCGATGAAACTTTTGTATGATGTAGAATATAAATTGATTCATATTTGGCAAAAAAATGGTGTGTGTACCAAGAGCCGAACTTGTTATACAGGGTGATTATTTTTTTTTTTTTACTTTTTTTTACAAGAATTTAAATGGTTAGGAGGGTCATATTTTTTTTAAATATAGCTTTTAGTCTCATTAATATTTGTACAAAATTTGAAATTCGTCACTTTCATAGTTTAGGAAAAAATAAATAAAACAGTTTTGGGGTTAATCGGGTGTTTTTCACCCCCAGGGGGTAACAGAGGGATGAAACTTTGTGCAGGGTATTACCTCCTTAAAAGCCATCGTCTGATTATAGTTTCGACCCAAAAACGCTGGGGGCACTTTTTCTTAGGCTATCCTGCTATACCCTTTGTCTTTCCCTAGGGATTTTCTCGGTTTTCTGCTACCTAAAAAAGGTCTGCATTCCATCATCATTATTTTCGTGCGCAGCGGGCATTGTTAAATAACTTTTCAGAAAAAATAATTAGTTTGTACGTTATGTAATTTGTTCATTTTTCAAATTGCTGGTGCGCGCTAATAAACAACGCACGTGACTCCGCCTTCCACTTTTGATTAGGCCAAGGCATTCGTCCACAGCCACTTTTAGAAGTACGCACGCGTCTTTGTTTGTGAAAAATGCGATAGAATTTTACACATACAACCAATTTTAGGCTGCTTTGTGAATATCAGAGGAGATAACGTTTTGTAGAATTTAAGTGTATGCTTAAGTGACACTAGGGGCGAACCGGCCGTTGGGGCAGAAAGGTCCTTGAGTGGAAACCACGTCCATGGAGACGACATGTTGGATAGGCTTGAGAGGGCTAGCTGCGGCTTGCTTCTATCCGGCCTGACTTCTATTTACTGAGGACGCCTTTGTCAGTGGACTTCCAATGGTTAAAATGATGATGAAGAATATGAAGATGCATGCTGCGTTGTCTGTAAATTATTAACCAAATTACATGAAATATCTACTGAATAATCCACTAACCATTGTAATACGATTTCCGCGCCATAGATTACAGAGAAACTTAATCAATTAATTGATCACTCGATTACATGTAATCGCGTGCAGACGGCTGAGTAAGCCTGTTGGCAATATATCGGCGGTATGGAGCTATTTTATTGCAGTGCAGACAGAACAGCCTATTTGAAATGATCTTATTACCGAGTTAAATTCTCATTACCAGTACCATTCTCAGTACCATCGGTACTCCGAATGGTGCCTATGGGTATTTTTATCATTCCGTTTTCATTATTTTATTACAAATACAAATACTCTTTATTGCACATCTCAAACATCAAGGAAAAGAAAAAGCAACTTAATATACATTATAACAACAGGCAGAGGTAAACAACAGGCGGTCTTATCGGGTTATAGGCGGTCTAAATAGCGATCTCTTCCAGACAACCTTTAGGCAGGATAATAAAGTATTAATTTGATATAATAGAATGCTAGACGATGTCAGTATAATTCAATGTATGCTCTGCACGTCGTGGTTGGTGCAGTGGTAAAGAGGGTGCCTACAAGGGCAATTATTTGTGCGATAAACTCGAATACTTGTTTCTGGGTTATGAACACTGGTCATCTAATACCCGTGATACAAGTTTACTACAGCTTAATTAGGGACTAAATGAGTCGACTTGCGTGAGGTTGACCGATATTTATTATTTATTTTGTCACTTTAAATTACACCTTGGTTAGCGTTCCATGAAATCTCAGACTCAAACGTCACACGTTCACACTCAACAGGTTGTCGTTTTACATGAATAATGAAATATTTGATAACCGTGCGTTTAAAATTGCCAGGAAATAGGCTGTCCTCTCCGAGCTATTCAGAGATCCAACATAGATCCAATTACTGTAATACGATATCAACCAAAATCATAACTCGGTTAAATCCATCGCAAGCTACACAATAGCCGTACGAGTACATCAAAGGAACAGTATTTAGATGATATTGATGTTTAATATATTTGATGCGGATTTAAAATACTAGAAGCAACTTCGTAAGCGCAAAGCTTTTATTTATTTATTTATTTAAACTTTATTGCACAAAAGAAAAACTTAACGTACAAAAGGCGGACTTAATACCATGGGGCTTTCATCTTTACTGTAGTCGGGAAGAAGTATCCCAAAAAACTTTGGATGTCCAGCTTTTCTAAAATTGGTGAGTATGAGATTATGCGCGTGCGATGTTTGTACCACGTTTTTTATCGTTTTGATTCGTTTAATTTTTGCGTCTGAGAAGTCAGTGTATGGGTTTTGTGTAAAATGCGGTTGTCTTAGAACCAAAACACACTTACAAGATACGACATCGAATCGTGAGATTGTAAAATGATTTTTTTTTTATCTCATCACATGAAAATAAAGTTAATTTTGGATTAATGCATTTCCACGACACGACGTCGCATCGTGGCACGACGACGCATCGTATTTATTTATTTATTGGAGAAACAACAGAAGTAAATGTGTAACGAAAAACAAAAAACGTACGAAGATGAGATGTCGTGTCTTGCAATTCTGTTTTGGCCCTTACGGAGGTGCCACGAATTTGCGCAACCAGCGGCGCGGCGAGCGGTTGAGCGAGAGATGCGAGCGCGACGGCCATACGAGTGAGCGAGAAACACGTACCGCTGCCGCTGCCGCAGTCGAGGCATTATTTGATCCGGTAGGGCGTGAAGCGACCGACCGAGGCGTGCTGGATACGAACGTGTTAAATAAAACGGAAGACGGAGCTCCATCGGTGGAATACATTCTAGTAAAAAGATAAATCGACGTTTAATAGAATATTGTTACGAGCGTGGGGTTCGTATATGATAGAAAAGCACAAATTAATCCACAAATAAAAACACACACTTCATTACCAAAATAACGTAGTTACAATTCACACGAACGGTACTTAAAATCCACTAATTAAAACACACACACTATTTCACAAATTATGCACTCACTATTCACACGAACTGTACTTAAGCGCACTAATCACTCAAGAGTCTTTCTCTCCGATTATCCTTGTACTAGCACTCGATCGCAGTTAAAATGTAACTAACTCGCGCCGGCCGTCGGCGCCTTATTGGCCGGGTGCAGAGGTCGCGTAGGAAAAGCGAAAATGATCGCAGCGCTTGATGTGGCCAAAAGTGGTAACTTTGGCCTCTCTGTTTCTGTCAAACGTCATACTTTTCAGTTATAATGCTTACGTTTTGTACTATAAAATAAGAAACTGAAATAAGTAAAATGGGTCACGATAGGTGTAATTGTGTGGTAAACTGCAATAATACAGGACGAAATAGCAATTGCAAATGTTATGCTTTCCTACATCGAGTTGGAAACAAGATCAGAAAATGAATTGGATCGCTGTTGCTAGAAAAATAAAGTAAGTGTATTAAACTGAACATATTTTTATCTATTTAGTGCAATAATATTATTATGATAGAATTATTACAATGTTTCAAAAATATGAAATGTAAAATTACTTATAATTTGTAAATGTTACTTATTGTTTGTTTATTAATGTGCCAAAACTAACATCTTCCCTTTACTCTCGGTTTGAGGCTGAGACCTTATGTTCTGACCGATGCTTTGGAAGCCAGTTTTGAAAATATGTAGTAGTAATTCTTCAATTATCTGAAAATAAACATAATAAAACATTATCTTTTTCCTTTAATTTGTAAGGAAACAACAAAGAAGTAAATTGACATAATAATATTAAAGACATAAATAATAATTACTTTCTTCAATAAAGCTAAGAACCAAATGTGTTTCACATTAAAAACAAACAGATTTTGCACTTGTTAGGTGCTCTACAATCAATATTTTAAATTTTTTACCTTAATTTTATTGCGTCCATTATTTAACACTTTTGACAGACCCCCTCCAAAGTTGTGAACGCTAGGTGGCGCTAACGTCATGCACCCGGCCAATATATCCCGTGGAACCGCTTTCTCGATGCGTTGTCCACACATATCGCGAATATTCTAGTAAGAGCCAGCGTGAGGGCCGAGAACATTCGAGGCCATATATGTCTCTCTCTAATGGGGCACTCTCTGTCACTCCCTTCTCGAATGTTCCGAGTATAGCTATCTCTTTCTAGTAGTCCCATCCTTGTTACACACTTCTCGAATGTTCTGAGCATAGCTATCTCTTTCTAATAGTGCTATCTCTGTCACTCCTACTGGAAATTTCGCCATATAATGATTTGTGCTTCAGAGGCTCATAAGGGGTCCTGAAAACGCCGGAAAACGGGTTTTCAGGTTATGGCGTCATCTGATAGAGGGTGCCCTGAAACGGACTGAAAACACATGTTTTCACACAAACATTTCAGGCGCCTGAAAACGACGGCAACTTGGGTGAAATTTCGATCTTTAGACATGTGATAGAGCAACTTCTGAAACGGTCTGAAATGACTTTCAGCCTGCTGAAAACGCCTCTAAAGCACTGAAATTGACGTTTGAAGTTTTTGACCTAACCTACCGGCGTAACAATATATTCATTCTTTAAAAAAAAAAAACAGAAAAATATATTAAAATATTTATGAAAGAAATGTGACGTCATCCACTGGAACGTACGCAGGACTCGAACCTGCAACCCTAGATTTCCGGCGTAGTGTACCAACTGAGCTATCACATATAGGTAGTGGGTATGACACACTTTTTACATCATTATTTTATTTTTTCTTCCATAATTAACCTTTGTCTCGATACGTAAAAATAAATTAACGTTACTTCTAGCTTGTTCAAATATCTTTCGGCAGTCTTTCTCTACGAGGCATTCAACTGTACCACACTGCACCTAAAACGAAAAAGAACGATTTAGAAGCGACACCGCCATTCGATGCTCGTCCGTTCATCGATCACCGGTCTCTAGGGGCCTACAGAAGCCAGCGATCATTCGATAGAGTGCATATCGAAGATGGCACATACTCGTAAATGCATTTCGCCATTATATGGGTACTAGCGTCGCGCGGTGTTACCCGCTCATCCGACGGGTACACTACATTTTTCGGGATAAAAAGTAGCCTATGTGTTAGGGTGTTTCATATTTCAAAAAGTTTGATTTTCATGTGACTTTGCTCAAATCCTTGATCGCACTTACCTAAAAGGCCTCTGTGCCAAATTTCAGCTTAATTGAACATTATTTAGAGGTTGCGCAATATTGTGGAATTTAAGAAATACGTAAATTCTTGAGCAATATTCAAATAAGGATTTCAGCATTTTTGGGTTAGTAAATTAAAAAAAAACTTATCTGGCATAAAAAAGCGATAACGTACAACAAATTTAACGTTCAGTAAAGCTTCTTTTAATGAATTTCTATAAACAATGGCTCTTTCAAAGAAAAGTATAGTTTAAGTATACACTCATTATGACAAAAAAATTAATGAAAATAATATCATACAATTATATGTCAAGATCGCCTAAGAACTTAAAGAAGAAAGGATGTGCAATATTTCTGTATAGAAAGATAAACACAAAAGTACATTTTTCAGTTTAATTTTTGAGTGCAAGTACGATACGCGGATTGCTCATAATATAGAGCCATTATCACTTTGGGACATGAAGAATATGCTATTTTTGTATAGTATGCTATAGTGAAATGCATTACATATTGATAAACAATAGCAAATTATACAAATACATATATTTTCAGGCCACTTAACTTTTTTATTTTTTGTCTATAGATTCAGAGCTCCAAAACTCTACGATTTTGCTTTTTTGTATGTTATTTATTCTATATTTTTGTAAAACATGTTGTGAATTATCTCCCATCATATTAAAAATAATAGACTACTTCTATATTCTAAGTGATATCGAAAACGCTGATGTATCTGCTCTAGAAAGCGTTTGCTGTATTTTTTCCCTTTTTTCTATAAATGGTAAAATTACACGTTTCTCTTGAAGGCTCTGACTTTATAGAAATTGAACAATAGTTTAATTACTTACATTTAAACTTCTCTACGGGTAATACTCTTTACTTCCAAACAGAGATATTTATGATTAACATCTTATAAAATATAAAATCAGTACTTCAGAACTATTACGAATTTTAGCATTTGTTGCAAAAGTGGTCAGTTTGCGCAACCTCTAAACGTCCTCAAATTTTCTTGAAATTTGGAACAAACATTTACTTTATTATAGAGACTCGATCCCCAAGCAAAGTCATAAAAAATTACACAGTTTATTTTTTTCCATACAAAGATGAAACACCCTACTATGTGTTAATCCAGGGCGTCAGCTATCTTCATACCAATATGTATCAAAATTGGTCAGCCGTTTGAGCGTGAAGTAGTAACAAACATACACATAAACACACTCACAAACTTTCTCCTTTATAATATATTAGTGTGATTTTATCAATGTTGTGTCCACGAAGACTCCAATGTTCATACGAGTAAAGTCTCGGTGACTAAGCATCGCAGATGTAAATGCATTTCGTGACTACATTGCTCTTTTATCACCTACCTCTAGGGGCCGACGGAATCCTTGAAGTTTACTTAAGGTAACTTAAAGTTAAAACAACCATCTTCTAAAAGTCAAAAGACGGAACCCTGCTATGTGGTTTGTTAAGAAAATTCAATCACGAGTGCCAGTTTGTCTAACTGCTCAGATGTGCTACTTATAAAGTCAATCATTCATCCGGTCCGTTCACTCGGCCATTCAGTCTCAAGGGGCCTATTGTACTGCATTCATGATCTACTAGTATACAGTCATATCAAATTGTATCTTATCTTAATATATGTTCGATACTCAGTTACCATAAACAATTACAATAAACTGCGGCCAAGTGCGAGTCGGACTCGCGTACGAAGGGTTCTGTGCCATCAAATAAAATTAAAAAACAGCAAAATAATTACGTTTGTTGTTTGAGAGCACCGCTTAAATATTAAATTAATTCTGCTGTTAGTATTTTTTCTTATAGCGGCAACATAAATACATCATCTGTGAAAGTTTCAACTGTATAGCTATTACGATTCATGAGATACAGCGTGGTGACAGACGGACAGACGGACGGACAGCGGTGGCTTTTAGTAATAGGGTCACTTTTTTACACTTTGGGTACGGAACCCTAAAAATGCATCCATGTCTAGACTTTTAGACTTTAATGCAAAAGAAAAAGATGTACAATCATCCCAACATAATCTCTAAAAATGCTAAGATGTATTTGGAACTGGAACAGCCTTACCACTGTCTGTGCCTCTGCTAGATACATGTAAACGTTAATCATTCATTCAGCCTTCTATTCGTTCAATCAATCACTTTCACTCTCGGCCTCCAGGGACCTATCGAGTGAAGACATTACGTGAGCTGCGTTGTTTTGACTTATATCGGCGAGTAATTAACCGAACGAGCGAAGCGTCTGTGTTTCAGCTTCCGCAAAAAAAAATTCGTATATCCCAAATGTTTGGATGTTCGGATTTCCGGCTGTTTTAGTCTAGAGGCCGCATTTCTCAAACGATTTTCATGAAAGTTTTGAGTAGGTTCGATAATTATAATATAATTATTATAGACGTCAATGAAACGAAGTTATGTTTTATGACAATGGGAATCACAGAAATATTATTTCTGTGATGGGAATAATTAGAAAGTATGACTTATGATATAATTCCAATTCGGTACAGCCGTTTTCGCCCCGGCGAACTGAGAACCTGCTCAGTTTTTATGGCTTCGCTTGAAAATTTCGAACTTATTCAAATAATAAACAAGTTTTCCACAAGAGTGATGAAATTTTCATAAACATCTCATACAATTGGTCCTTCGAGCTGGAGAAAATGAGCCAAAATTCCGTCTCAAAAAAGAGCTTGTATAAAAAGTATATTTCAAATTTGCTATTTTGGACCTCTGCTGCAGTGGTAATGGGGCTATAATAAAACCGAGCAGCCAGCTTAGTGCATTCTCTTGTAGCCGCCATTTTGGTCGCAAAAAGGCATATCTTAGTAGGATATTTGGTGAGGATACGTCCTTTTCAATACGCTGTGATGCGGTTAGCGCAGCTTACTTAGCCTTAATGCTGCTTTTAGCGCCATCTGGAATTTCGGTGACTGGAGAGTGTGAAAGATAGCGTTCAGATACTTGTTTTTTTATAACGTCTTATAAATCGATGAACGCCGGCTGCACGCACAAAAAAGCGTGACTCATTAGTTACGTTCCGCCTGAGCCGAGCATGCAAGCGAGAGCGCGGAACAAGGGATAGAGAGGCACGATCGGCCTAAGCGTTCGGCTTAGCACGCATCTATTTCTTTTCAACTTCCACTCCATCCGCCCGCATACGTTATCACGTAAAATCATCGTCCGTAAACCGACTTTACAGACAAACAATTTTTTTTCGATGCACTTTTGCCAAAATTCGTTGTGGCATTGCGATGTCGCCAATCAGCCGTTCTACTTTATGGTTGAACTAGATACGCAACTTCTTCGAGTAAAAGTAAAATATGTATTATAGAGGACACGAATCAGTTAAAAAGTTTGCCATGTTAATGAAGACGCGGTTGGCTCGGTTTGTAGTGTAGCTGCCTGCCTACTGAGCCGGCGGTCCTGGGTTCAGATCCCGGCCAGGGCAAATGTTTGTGTGATGAACTCGAATATTTGTTCCTGGTTCATGGATGTTATCTAAATGTTTTTTTTTTATTTATTATCTTAAAAAAATTACAAAACTGGTACAACGTTTCGCCAAACTGCAATGCAGTTTGTTGGCTAAGACCGCACTCTTTATACAGTACTATAATTTATACTGCTATGATATTTATTTATTGTTATACCTACTGTTACTATTTTAAGTATTTAATACTAACAGTTTCACTACAACTACATAATCTACGTTAACTAATAGTGACAGTTATTATAACAACGAATTTGCACATTATAGGATGCCTACCCTAATCACTCAACTAACTACCTACTTTCATTTTCTTTAAGAAAGGTATCCATCAAACACGTGTATTTATATATTACTAGCTTTTGCCCGCGCCTACGTCCGCGTGGAACTTGGAAGTATGGAAGCAACCTCGTACAACACGATAGATATCCACCTAATCACCTTAAATAATAAAAGGGATTATTTAAAGCGCCTAAGCAAATGTAAGAGCAATTGTGCTTTTGGTCTAATCATTACATTTCCGACAGGGTCATCAATGTCATCATGAATTACTTACTCACTTTCCAATCTTCCAATTTCCAGGATGAAAACTATCCTATGTCCTTCCTCGGATCTTAAACTATCTCCATGCCAAATTTCATCAAAATCGGTTCAGCGGTTTAGGCGTGAAGAGGTAACAGACAGACAGACCGACAGACAGACAGACACACTTTCGCATTTATAATATTAGTATGGATGTATATCGTCGTCAAGTAGGTACCCATAGTACAAGCTTTGTCCCTTGATAAGAAAATGTGGAGCAGCTCTGCGTAATGAAATATTTGAAAGTTGTCCATTTTGGCGTGATAAGATAGGGTCATATGTAGGTACTGTGAAGGTTGGACTTCACTTTCAGTGGAATACTACTTTGTAGACAACTTTATCCGCGTCTTTTATTTTATTTACCGTGGTCGGATAAAAAGTGTCCTTGTACCTACATTGGTTACAAGTATTTAGTCCGTTCAGCCGTTTAGGTGTGATGAGAGGACAAAGATAATTTTACCAATAGATGGCACTGTGCGGCTAACGTCACGCGGCTGCGTCGTATTATAAAGGCTTCTCCTAAAATAATGACGTTAGAAAATTCATTATTAATCTGGTATTTTATAACTTTTCTTGTTTTCTTGTCTGTCTGTGTAATGTCATAATTTCTGTGTTATCTGGAGCTGCGCGCGTTTGTCGTATTTTTCTAGGTTATGCCTCCTAACTTGACAGTGACGTGACATGGAAAGCGCTATTGTCTACGTTCAGGTTAACAAAACAAAACAAACAAACAAATATTTATTTCAGACTAGGTCCATATGTTGTTAGTACATACAAAATGTTTAGAAACTATGTTAGGTTAAAAAGAAATACAAAAAAGAAATAATAAATGCATTTTTTTTTTACACTTAAGTTTAAGAGGTATGTCCGGTCTACTTAATATATCTTAACGTAGTCCTAACCTGCTCAATCCAGTGTTCAATATGGGGCAATTAAATCTGTCAGCAATTACTTTCAGAATACTATTGCGACTCCTTCTGACGCGGCCCATCAACGAAGTGATTTTATTCCGCATAACCGCGTGGAAGTCGTCTGTGCGCGCCTCTGCAAACATTCCCGACGCACTGCACCATCTTGGAAATCCCAACAGCATTCTTAAAGCGTTATTATACTGAACCAGGCGGGGCGCACTCCGCGATTAACGTTTCCCGCTACAAGTACATGCCGGTGGCCTCATGCATGGTGCCTATTCAGTGGCTGCCACGCACTGTCTCGGAACGCACGTACACGAAATTCGCGCGCACGCTCTTCCGATTTATGTACGTCGCAAATGAACGTTCCTCATTCATCTGTTGATACCAGTGTTATATTATAATATAAAGTGTTTAAATGAGTAAAAAGACAGCGAAAAGATATTGTATCGCAGCGGGTTGTAGGAACAATGATCGAAATTGGAATCACGCGTTTTTCGTTCTGCCAACACGTCCGAAGGATGCCGATAGGTAAGAAAATTAACATAATATATAATAAGTAGTTACTGAATAATAATAAAAAACATATTGCAGGTGTATCTACTTCCATATTTAACACTGGTTACTCAGATCAATTTTAATTGTTAAGTACTTATGTAACTTTGAATTGATTATTTTACTGATATTTGTCAATTTAAATTCTAGTAAAATATATAAGTATGTCTACTACTAAATCAACAATCATAGAGGTTTTTATAATAATATTTGATATCAAGTTTGTAAAATTACTTGTAAGTAATGAATAAACGATTGAGTGATAGTTTGATAGGTGAGTATATAAAATATATAAATAAAGAGTTAAAAGAAGAAGAGTATTGGAAGAGATCCCTAATAGGGATAAGTTCGCCTTTATACATGTTTTATTTGTAACTAGCGACCCGTCCCGGCTTCGCACGGTGCGTCCGTGCGTATTTTTAAAGATCTAAGCATACCTACATAGGGGCAGACAGACAGACAGCAGGAAACGACTTTGTTTTATACTAGGTGTATAGTGATGAATATATATGAACAAATAAATAAATATCGGACAACTAAGCAAAAACAAAATGAAGCTCAAGAATTTAATTGCATGTTAAGGTAACGCATTCGTTGCATTATTTTATTATATTATACGTATTAAAATGTTTAAAAATAAAGCTAAAATGTTTTGCGGCCTGGTGGTGGATTCAATTCGTCGAAATTCTGTGATTGATTATTTAATAGTTAAATAAT
The DNA here is from genome assembly GCA_905147355.2 of Apotomis turbidana. NCBI lineage: Eukaryota > Metazoa > Arthropoda > Insecta > Lepidoptera > Tortricidae > Apotomis > Apotomis turbidana. Next base: position 16,959,882 of record LR990301.1, on the reverse strand, counting down.
GAAATAATAAATATGTATAATGTATGAAGAATATAAACATATTACTCTCTATATTGAATGCAAGAAATAAATGGGAAATACATTTTTATTTTTAGTCGTTGACAGCCCTCGCTCTCGGCGACGCGGCAAGCGAGCCAATTCATTTTTACCGTTGGCACGCAGCTTTAACGTTCCGTTTGGCTTGCGCTGGGGACGACGACTTTAGAAGGGCCATAAATCATATTTTTTCGGCTAAAAAAAGCGGCTTTTGTAAAGATCAAAGTAGTGTGCCTTCTGTACTTGTACTATTATCTATTCTGTGACTGAACGCGCAGGGCGTTATAAGCTCGTTTGGTATACCGGACCCAAAGGCCGCTAGAGTAAAAAGATTGACTATAGGCTTTGAAAAGCGTTATTTTTACCTCATTAGAGCTTCTAGCGAACCTGCGGGCCAGCATATTAGTCCTCACTGACAACGCTCTGCGCTCCCTCTCAATGTCACGGTCGTCACTCAGATTGTCCGTTATTATGTGTCCCAGGTATTTAAAATGGTCTACAACCTTTAGTACCACTCCACCAAGTGCTACTGGAGGAATAAAATATGGCCTACATTTTCCCGCTTTAAACACCATAATTTCACTCTTAGTGGAGTTATACAAACGCATCCTAGATGCGATCAGCGCTCGTGCGTGCAGTTCTCCGTGGCGCCACCTATGGTCCCACCGCTGATCTTCCAGCGCTGGCCGAGTGCTAGCATCTTGCTGAGGTGGGACCTTTTCGTGGCACGGCCAAAATGTTTTTGTTATATTGTACCTATTGTGTTTTATATCATTATTATCGTTAGGTATTATTATTTTTTATCACTTCTGTCACACCTCTCTATGTAATTAATTATGTATTATGGTCACGTCATGAATAAATATATTTCTTTCTTTCTTTCTTTCTTTTAAAATGGATTTTCAATAAAATTTTTGAATTCCCCTCCAAATAACCTAGCTTATTATTATTATTATGAGTGGTATATGTATTTTTTATTTCATTGCATATTTGAGAAAAGCACTATATATGCCTTAGCCGTGAAAAAGGGCTTGCCGGCTTCGTATCACTATCCGGCCTCTCTATGGTCGGCCGTCTATACCTACTCACCCGGCAAACCCTTCTCTCTCGGCGTCTGCAGTAATGCACTATTATTTATGTCAACAATAGAGGAAAATAAGCTGAGTATAGAAAAATCTACATAAATCGGTGACCTCGATGTATGCTACTCGCCAATAGACATAAACCTATTTCCCTCGATCTATTTGTAGCTCGTCCTGGATATGTCAGTTACTGTCTGCCTGAGATTCAGTGTCGAGTGTCACTACCTTAAGAGCTATATCTCAATGAGAATTTACTTTGACCTTATAGTAAGGGGAATTTAGTTTCTTTTACGATATTCATCATCGCCATCATCATCATATCAGCCGATAGACGTCCACTGCTGGACAAAGGCCTCCCCCAAAGTTCTCCACAACAATCGATCTTGCGCCGCCCTCATCCAATTACTACCCGCGATTTTAACCATCAGGTCGTCGGTCCACCTTGTTGAGGGCCTTCCAACGCTGCGTCTTCCGGTCCGCGGTCGCCACTCAAGAACCTTTCTGCCCCAACGACCATCGATCTTATCTATCTATCGATTCTACGAGCTATGTGGCCCGCCCACTGCTACTTAAGTTTGGCGACTGTCTGAGCTATATCTGCAACCTTGGTTCTCTTGCGTATTCGTTCCATCGTATTGCGTATCATTTCGGATTCGTTCCTGGAAGGAAACCCCAAGCATACGATATTGCTACAAATTATTGCACAAAAAATAAATGGAACATACTTAAAGTGCACTATGGTCGAGTGGATGAGTTGACCATCCAGCTATTTCCCTTGATAGGTAAGTAATTCTAGAGTAGTTTGAGACATCACCGAAAGAAGTGAAATCTCAGTTATCGCCTTTAACCGTCATAAAAACGCGATGATTGCTATTCGAACTGCATTAAATAACAGTTTATATTTCTGTTTGCCTTTGCGCGCTCCATGGGCGTTGCATATAAACGAGGTGCATACTTAACGCGACCGGATTGGTGAAGTGGCGATATACCTATTGTATCGCCCGGATTTCTGCGAAATATCAGAAGTATGTAATTTTATGTCAAATTTCCCTACATTAAAATATGTAGAGACATTTTTTTGAGAGAGACATTGATAATTTGATAACCTAATTCCAGTGGGACCCAACACCCTAATTATTCGTCATCTTTATGAATTAAGCTTGAATACCATTGATTAAAATAGTTTGAAACAATAGAACGGTTCTGTGTCCCTAGTCAAAAGGGATATAAGTCAGATTCAACCTAAAGCAAAGGAGCTTAGGTAAATCTCACAACAGAGACCTATTGTTTCTAGTAATATTTGACTTGTATCCCTTTTCACTGGGGTCACAGGTTTATCATTGCCATTTCTATTGAGCGTTGTATCTATGAAACACGAGTAAATTATTTCAGTACAAACATGCGAGCAATGCCCGACAGTGTACACTTTCTGCCTCAATAACTCAGATTTTTTCAGCCACCAATTTCAATAAAAGCCGATGTTCCGTGTCGTACACTGGCGTGCACCAAATTGCTCGACAGTGTAGTTGATATTTATCTGTATTGGTTTATAGTGCCGAGTTATTGTTGATAATGATACAAGTAGGTTGGGTTAATAGTTTTAATGCGAAAAATGCATCGAAGTAAATGACGCAGATTTTAACGTCACGATCACAACGGTAACTTGAAATTATGTTTTGTCTTTGTTCATGAAATGAAATGTCAATGGTCGCTTTTAAATGTCGAGTCTACCGACATTTCACAAGAGGAGACCACTGTTGATAAGAAACGATGAAAGAAACTCAACATTCAGTTTTATTTTACCAGAAAAGATTTTTAACTAAGACTAAAACATACATTCATATAATACTTAGTCTCTTCAGTAAATATTTAAATTCTCTTCAATTTACCCGTGCGGTCAACTGTCACGGTTTATGACGTCATAAAACGCCATGACACTCAAGAGACCCGCCTATCAGAACCCATTGAATTATAAGCCAGGGGCCTTCTTTATAGGTTGTGACATATTTTATTTCTATCAAGAGGCAATTCAACAAAACTCAAGTACTTAAACACTACAAATGGATATTTGTAAATAGTAAATTTGGAAATTAAAACAGTCTCAGTCATTTTTTCCTCAAACTCAAATTCAAATTCAGTTTATTGCGATTCATGTTGTACATAAAAGATCTTAAATACTAGCACATACTAGGTAGGTTCAAAACATGAGCACTGGCGGGCACAGCAATATCTTACAAATAAAGTGGAATATCAATTACAAACATTATGTCAATTACAAACTTGATTACCTTTTATTAAGATTATACAAAAAAAATAATAATAAGATAATGAGATAATAATAATTTAATACATTTAATAACAACAATATTTGAATTTGAGATTATTAAATTTAGTCTTATGTATCAGCATTTTCTATGTCAATTTCATTTTCATCAAGGAATTCTTGGACAGTGTAGGAAGCCTTGTGTGTTAAGAACTTTTTAAGATTTTTCTTAAATTGGTTTAAGTTATTAAGATCCTTGATTGCCTTAGGGATTTGATTATATATTTGTATGCACATGCCAAGAGAATTAGAGTGAACCAATTTAATCCAACTCCACAACACAAAGGTGGTTCATTTGAAGGAATGACAGCTATTTTACGGAAAACAAATTATACCTACTGGTTGTTAACTGAAATAAAATATATCACAAATTGTGCCCTATTCTGCATTTATTTACTATTCAAATTAGTTACCCAGCATTACAGTCAAACCAAGGCACTGTGAACTACAAAATTACATATTATAAAGAAACTTAAAACTAGCTTGATTTAGGCGACGTAACAGCGTGGCTCCGTTGCGTCGTCTGATCTGGCGCAGGATTCGGCAGATTGCCCCGAAACCACCCGAAACACAACACCCTTCGGCCGGAAATGCACTTGCGATGGTGTTCTCTATGATAAAGAGTATCTACTTATAGTTAGTTTAACATGGTTTTCTACTCATTGTTGTTATGGAAGAGCGACGTGTCTCCTAACATAAGCATAATCGTATGCAGTAGGTCCTTGTCTACTTATAAAACATGTATCAAACCACAATAACATAAATAAATAAAAAATATTTTTTATTTCACTTTTGTTTTTCATTAAGATTTTCATGTTTCATTTTTCGTTTTTCATTTTTAGTTTTTATTTTTTTGTTTTTCATTTTCATTTTCAACTTATTTTATTCCAATATTTTATTGTCCGACCCGATTGTACGATACCTGAAGATATCCAAATAAAAGACAACGAAGAAAGAAAAAACATTTACTTTAAACAACAAACAAATATCAGAAAACCTCACAAAAATCGATCTAGTCCCAAATAAAGCTCACGAAGGCTTGTGATATGGATACTAGACGACGATATTCATACTTATATAGATAAATATATAGTTAAACACATAGAAAAACCATGACTCAAGTACAAATATTTGTGTTCATCACAAAAAATATTTGCTCTGGCCGGGATTCGAACCCGGACCGCTGGCTCAGTAGGCAGGTGTCTACTCTTACTTATAAGGATAACTCAAGTTATTGCTATATAAAGGAGACACTACAGCTATAAGATTTTGACGGACGGACGGCATTCAATCGAGAGGTCAAACCAACATATTATTGACAATATTACACATAGATAGCTATGTGTAATATTGTCAATATGTTGGTTACAGCCTATTGAATGGTCCTGGGACTTCACCGTTACGGGGCTAAAAGCCTGAATGCAAAAATGTACATATAGTTCAGAAAATATAAATTGGTAAGTAATTTCTTATCAAAGATGCAGGTCGCTTCCATCCGGTATATATGGAAGTCCAAAGGGGAGGCCTATGTTCAGCAGTGGACGTCCTATGGCTGAGATGATGATGATGATGATGAATTTCTTATCTCCTTTGCGATCTTTTGTTCGTCGAAAACACTTATACCGGTCAATGAGGAGCCGAGATGCGTCTTTATTGTTTATAACAACACTAATCCTTACCTGAGAGCCGGAGTGACTCAAGTATTTTTTTTATATGCGATTATACTGCTTATTATCTACGACGTATGGTCTTGAATGGTGCAAACATATGACTATTTATGAGTCGCTTTCACACTCGGGTGCTTTTTGGACATTTGAATTTTTACTTTTCTTGTACATATAAAATTGTGACGCGAATATCAAAACTTTTCAATCCGCTGTGTTGTTTGAAGAACGAGGGAAATTTTACGACTTGCTTTTGTTTAATATTACAAAAAGATCTTGTGAAGATTACAAACGGTCAAATCATATTTCCTAAACTATATTATATACCAAAATAACCCAAACACACCCAAAATTGACAACACAAAGCACTTCATTTCTAAGTCCAAATGTGATACTAAATAATAGCAACCGAGATGAAGAGAAAACATGACTGTCATCTCTGTCCTGAAGGCTCAAATTACCATAGTAATGGAATCATAACATAATATTTCATCGCGAATCAGGTCCCCGATTGAGAGCAAGTTTGGACAGTGCGTACCTTAATCTCGTGATCTTGACATAGAACAAGTAGAAAAGAAAGAATACTGCTCTTTTTACCGCTTGCTTCATAATATATTCATCGCCTAGGAATATGTGCAACACTAGAGGACCGTCTATATGTTGTCAGTATACTTAAGAGGCCTTATTCCTTTTAAAAAATATTTGTTTTCGTATTATGACAAATATTTTGATAATTTCAACCAACTTTTTGAAGTGAATAATACTTTTCCCCGAGTTCTAGGTATTAACATAGCTATTTCAAGCTTTCATTGCATGCAGTCGAAAATAAGTTGAAAAATCTAATTTTCCGCGTGAATTTTGTCAATTTCGAGTAGTTTTTGAGACAAAAATTATCAATGAAAATTTCAAATTACGTTTCAAATATATATCAATAAATTCCAATAGGCAGTAACATCAATAGTATAAATATTGACACAAATGAAAATAACAAAATAAACTTTTTAATGTGATCTACTACAATCTAAGCAGGACTCGAATCTGCGACCTCTACGTTTCCGGCGCATTGCTCTCCCAACTGGGCTATTAGATCGTTACGTCAATCACACCAAATCTTTCATCCCATAATTCTTACGCTACTGGAGCGCCCTCTGCTTCATATTCATATATTGTGTTTGAAATGCTTATGCGTATTAGCCATACCCTAGGATGTCATAAATAATACGTTAAGAAACATATTTGATCATAGAGAAAAGTGTCTAATACATTCAGCATTTTAAACGGAATAAGGCCTCTTAATCGTCCCATTTACTCGTTTCTAGAATAATCTCATATTTTAGCGCAAAAAAGGTGAATCTTTGTGCAAATTTTTCTAAAGCAAAATATTTTGTTTTGTTTTTACACATTTTTCTATTATCAAAAAAAAAGCACTGTGCCCGAGTTATATGCCACTGTTTCGCTACCCTGTGATAGTGCTTCGGAATTTGTGGAAAAAACATTGTGTTTGTTTTTGGGATGCCAAAGCATAATGGAATGCCACATATCATTAGTATTTTGTGGTTCATCAAATGGAAATATAGTACCGTAAATTATCTTGTAGGCCATATCACTATTACCAATAGGTTGCACTTTGGGAGCACAAAACCACAAACGGGAACGATTCCGCGCCGTAGGAGTGAGTTAACGGCGTGTATTCTCAACCACACCGCGCTATTCTAAGCTGTCCCGGCCCCTCTCCATTAGCCTAACGACATCCCTAATGTATTCAAATTGCCGGGACTTGGGATACGTCTGGTTAAACGCTGACATCATCAATTAGCACGTAAGTAATTGCCACATATTTCTAAGGTGACCCGGTTAGGAATTAAGTAATCGAATCTGACCAGAACAGAGAATACTCATTAGAGGTAGTGGGACCCCTTTCAGTTGAGGCTTTTGCCTTGAATGTTGACTAACATTTAACATTTGACGCTACTATTGAGTCAACTGAACCTTTTGCTTATTTAGCTATATCATCCATTATAATTCCTATCTAGAGACCCTATATCTGTGGAATTATAATAATTTATTACATCTTATTGCATGTGAAGACGCCTAAGACACTATATATATATATATATCTCTCTGGGAAACTTATAAGTTTAAATTGAGTAAATTTTGTGTAAATGTACCAATATTTATTATACCATAAATGTATGTAAATTATTGTTTTATTTAAGTACGATTTACGAAAAAATGACTTCCTGTTGAGTTTCTTTCGGCTTTCTTCTCAACAGTGGTCAGTGGTCTCATCTTGGGAAATGCCGGTGGATTCACAATTTGACGTGTAAAAGTGCCCGTGTGGCCTAATTGCTGAAAAATTATTTTTTTATTCATTTCCCATGCCCTTATCTCATTTATTGGAGACGGCGTATCATGTTTTCTTCCTCCATTCTTCCCTATTACTCGTCATCTTGTTTACTTCTTTCTTATTCATATCATCTTTCACACAATCCATTTATTTTTTCTTCGATCTTCCTCTTTTTCTATATCCGTCCACATTCATGCTTAACGCTTGTCTGGTTCGTAGCTTTCCTGGCTCGCATGTCTAATATTATAAAAGGTGAAACAGTGTGTTTATGTGTCTGTTTGTTACTTCTTCACTCTTAAACGGCTTGACCAATTTGAATAAATTTTGGTATGAAGGTAGCTGACACTCTGAATGAACAATAGGCTACTTTCTATCCCGAAAGCTAGTTAAAGATAAGATAAATCATGAAGTAAACCCGGTGACGTGTGACGTTCTGGATGTTTTCTAACCGGCCACGAATCGTCCGTAATAAATAATAAATAAATACATATAAGTATATAAATAAATGTCAGACAACCTCACACAACCTCAATCGATCTAGTCCCAAATTAAGCTTAAGAGGCCTTATTCCTTTTAAAATGCTGATTGTTTAGACATTTTTCTCTATGATTAAACATGTTTCTTGACATATTATTGATGTTACTACCCAGAACAGGGGTATTGGGATTTATTGGTATATATTTGAAACCTACAGTTTGAATTTTTCATTGTTAATTTTTGTTCGAAAAACTACTCGAAATTGACAAAATTTACGTGGAAAATTCATTTTTTCAACTTATTTTCGACTGCACGCAATGAAAGCATGAAATAGCTACGTTACTACCTAGAACTCGGGAAAAAGTATTATACACTTCAAAAAATTGGTTGAAATTATCAATATATTCGTCATAATATGAAAAAATAATTTTTAAAAGGAATAAGGCCTCTTAAGCAGGCTTGTGTTATGGGTACTAGACGACGATATAATATACTTATATAGATAAATATATGCTTAAAACATAGAATAACCATGACCCAAGCACAAATATTCGAGTTCATGACACAAATATTTGCCCTAGCTGGGATTCGAACCCGGGACCGCCGGCTCAGTTTCTACAAACCGAGCCAACCGCGTCGTCATTAATACAACGCTTCTCGGCCCGAATTTCTAGTGCCTCTACAATGAGTTTACGTTGACTGTAGGTACTCGCTAGCGACTGCGTAAAGGATTTGTAGCTCTACAAAGTAACCGCTAGGGACACTGTACTATTCTCCATTCAAATCGCTTACGCTGTCGCTAGCGAGTACGGTCACGTTAACTTATGGTAAGGGTACAAAATTCCTCCTGCATGAAAGTCGACGAGCTGTCGCCAGTTGGCACTTTCACCACAAATGTTGAAGTTGAAGTGACTAAACTCCGGCTGAACCCGCAGGGTGAGGTTGGTCGTCGCTCAGACACTCGATTTACTTGTTTTCGCTGAGTAATTCGTTTGAAACACATCGCTTGTAGAGGTGACCGATGCATCGCCCGAACGCCCTGTATGTCAACGACGAGTTTTTTTATATATTTGATTGCGTGTACGGTGTGGCTGTGGCTACGTAATTTGAGCAGCGGTGTGGAGAGCATGCGTTATAAACGTGATTGCGGCTCCACAGTCGCGAAGTTGACCAAAGTTGGGCGAATATGAAAGTGTAGGCACTTCACTGCTTCAGCCAACTTCGGTCAACTTCGTGAGTACCTAGTATAGAACTAGGGTGACGCATACGACAGGTCACTGCGTAAACGCAACGTCACTGTTTTTAGGGTTCCGTACCCAATGGTTAAAAAACCCTATGACTAAGACTCCGCTGTACGTCCGTCTGTCATCAGGCAGTATTTCATGAACCGTGATAGTGAGACAGTTGAAATTTTCACATAATATATTTCTGCTGCCGTTATAACAACAGATACTTAAAATCAGTATAAAATATATATTTTAGGGGGCTCCCATACAACAAACGAGATCGGTTGCGTTAACTTTGCACCTCATTTGTATCCAGGGCTATACATAGGTACCAGGTGCAAAACTTAACTTAACCCGGCCAGTTAAGATGCGATAAGTTTTTTGTATGGAACCCTCGGTGCGCAAGTCAGACTCGCATTTGACCGTTTTTTTTGAACAGCAGTCTGAGCACCTGAAAGGTATACGTAAGATTAACATTTAATTTTTGCACCCTAACACCAAAAATAGCACACTCCTTAGTAAAAAATATTCAAAATGAGAGTTGTAAAATTCTAAGCAACTTTTTAACGACTCGACTCACTGAGTCTGACGAAGTAAAAACTCGACTAACAGACCTTTCTTCCAAACTTAAAATTGGACAGTCATTCCAGCAATTTAAGAGATTCCGGAAAGTTCATAAACTTGCTTTGCGGATTTTGCTGTGGCGGATGCCTAAAGTGAGATCCATACAACTAAATGTGTCGTCCTAGAGCCAGACTACAATATCTCTTCCAAGCATCTTCCAAGCAAACGAACTGTCAAACACATAAAAACTAAGTATGCCAATGATTGGTATTTGACACAGATGTAAACATTGCATCAAGTCTTTTGCCGGTAAGAATAACCATTACAGTATGGAAACTCACTAAATACAAGGAAAAAGTTCTCCGAAATATCTTATTTTATAAATATTTTTATTCAATACTGATCAAAGCAAAACTTACTAAGACGTTTTTTTATATTAAATTTGCAACAATCAAATACTATTTTTAAAATTGAGGATAATACACAAGTTTAGTATTAAGACTAATTTAGTGCCCTATCTTCAGTGTTGTCGTAGGTATACCGATATACACATATAAAACTAGAATTGCTGGGGCAAAGATATTTTAGCCAGACCATAGTGTTGGTTTTCCTTTATGTTGAATGTTTGGTATTTGTATAGAATCTTTTTATCGATTCATATTTTTATGTGGAAATACCACATTTTTATTTTTATAAATAATGACACAAAGGTAAATTAAGAAAGAAAAATTGAACGCGATCTACTACAATCTAAGCAGGATTTGAACCTGCGACCTCTGCGTTTCCGGCGCATTGCTCTTCCAACTGAGCTATCAGATCGCTACGTCAATCACACCAAATCTTTCATCCCATAATTCGTTACGCTACTGGAGCGCCCTCTGCGTCATATACGTATGTTTGAAATGCTTTGAATGTTTGGTTTTAATCATTTTGTCGTGACAACGAAGCCAAGATTGAAATGTCATTTTTACGGTATGTCGCGACGTGTGAGACTCGTCGCGACATACCGTAAAACTGACAGTTCAATCTTTCAAGTACTATTCAATCAAAACCCATTCCATTAATTTATTATCACGGAACCCTGGGTTTATAAGCGACTAGTTCTGAGAATACTTGGTAGGTAGGTACTTACAACCTGAAGCAAGCGTTACCTAACTAACAAACCGTCGCTTAGTGGAATAGCGTCGGTATATAATAATATCTTTTTATTTATTTATTTATTACAATGAATAACAGGAGTACATGAAATGCCAGAGTGTTTATCCAATGATAGGCAAACACAACATGCATGTCTATAAGCTACTTAAACTATGTGAGGAGATAACATTACAAAAAAAATGTCAATTTTAAATGTACTACATTAGCATTAAGTACTAACTAATTCACAAAACTATCAACTACTTAGAGGTACGGAACAAGACAGTTCCGAAGGAACATTTTTAATTTATTTACTTCAAAATATCTAAAATAGGCCTTGTCAAAAATGAAACCAAGTTCCTTTATTCAGATTCACTTTAGGCCGTAGCGGTTACTTTATTACTTTTCACTCGGACAAGACAGTAAATTAAACATTAATATTTTATTGGTTACAGCCGAGAAAAACAATCGTAAAAAGTAAATGGTACCGATCGTTTATGTTTTTGTTGCGTCTTAAAAATGCCTGACTCGTTTACTCAATGGCAACGGTTTTGTTTTCCGATGTCTTAAAGTTAACCGTAAAGCTTTTGTAACGTTTATAAAACATTTTTTTTTACCACCTGGACCCGTATTCAACTCTGCACTTCAAAGTTCATAGTGAAGGCATTCTAATATGATTTGTTAGTATCGGCATTCGAGTGTGCCTATGAATGTTGTATTATTCTCGATAAATATGTCGTCATTTGACCTTTCTCGCAAGTCGTTGCCAATATTATACTATCAATTCCCATAGTAAAGAGAGCTGTCAAACTGACGTATGAACAAACTGATTCTAATCTAATTCTAATTTTAAAATATGGCTTCCATCAGGTTAATGATGATTTCGCCAATTTCAAGTTTGCTTGCAAGGTTTTTCTTTTTGTAAAGTGATAGCGATTTACAAAAAACCACGCGGACTATCGGGCCTTGACCCAGGAAGGGCTATGAACGCTTCAAGTTGAATTCTTCATTAGCTATTCACTCATACGTTAGATCACTGCACAATACGCTATCAATACTACACATTGAACAACAAAAATGAATAAATAATGAACAACGCAACTTAAACGCATGCGGCCATCTTAAGTCACAAACCGGAAGTCGAACAAACTGATCAAAAGACCAATTCAATTGAATTGAAATATGTTTGTTTAAAAGTGGGTTTACCCTTGTTTTACAGACAAATGTTTCATCGAATTGTCATGTCAATAAAAATCAGAGCATTTTTTTTTCTGAAATCATTAAATATTTTGGAATGTTACACAAAACTAATCTGTACGTTGACATTTTCACAATTTTTGAAAAATATATGACTTCCGAGGAAAATTCTGTGAAATAAAGCATTCGATGAAGTATTTTTATATAAAAAAATTGGGCAAGTGCGTGTCCGACTCGCGCATGAAGGGTTCCGTACCATAAAACAAGTTTGTATGGGAGCCCCCCTTAAATATTTATTTCATTTTATTTATTGTTTTTTGTTACAGCGGCAATAGAAATACATCATCTGTGAAAATTTCAACTGTCTAGCTATCACCGTTATTGAGACACAGCCTGGTGACAGACGGACGGACGGACGGACGGACAGCGAAGTCTCAGTAATAGGGTCCCGTTTTTACCCTTTGGGTACGGAACCCTAAAAAGAGGATACTGTTTAAAGTGACTATGTCGTCGGGCCGTTTCGGTGTGATGGTGTGATGAGAACACAAAGAAATGTTTACCAACAGCCTGTCGCTGTACGGCAGAGGCCGTATCACGCGCATACAAAATTAATCTTGCATCGCGCTGTCAAGATTTTTCCTGAAATAATTACCCCTCGCCAAAGAAATCTGATTATCAATACGATTTTATAATTGTATAGATAACAAAATGGCTACATCAAAATAATCGTGCTCTTTGGGGTAAAATAATAAAGAAACCTACCAAGGCGTACTAGCTAACTACTAATATAACTGTTTCCAAACTTCGTTAACCGTCGACAGTTCATGGTTATTTTCTGTCTAGTATCATAAAACGCACAACCTGTCTGTCGAGAGCAAAGAAATGCACCAGAGAGTTCCGAAATAAAAGATTGAAGTGCAGTATTTAGCAAAGAACGGCCCGCAGTGAAAACCGCAATGTGCTAAACATATTTGAGCAAGTATAAATTCGGTTTTTGGCTGAAACTTACGCCACAGAAACACTGCATGTTGTTGAGTTTTATTCAGGTATTTAAATTATTGCAGTTATTTTACCTAGTGCTAACAGCTTGAATTCTATAGAATGCTAGTTATGTTACAAAATTTAGATTCACATTTATATGACTATTGACAAAATCATGCAAGGAAGATTTAAATCAATTCCCAGTTTTGGAGCGCTCAAATACCGATTCAGTTTTGGGTGAAAACTTATTTTTTTTATGTCATAAGGGGCAAACGAGCAAACGGATTGCCTGACGGAAAGCGTTACTGTCGCCCATAGACGCCTACAACACCAGAGGAGTCACAAATACGCTCTTTTCCTGAAGGTTTGAAGGTCGTATCGGTCCAGAAATACCGCAAGCGATAATATATTCCACAATGCAGTCGTGCGAGGCAGGAAATTTCTAGAAATAAGCACAGTTGTGGACTGCCAACTATCTAAATGGTGAGGATGAAAGGGTTAGAGTAACTATAATAACTTTTGACTCTCCCCGTCAAAATGACTCTGGAGTTTCCAAGAAATCGGGCTTCTAATATATTTGTTTATAACGTTTAACAGTAGTGGCATGGAATGGTTTACGTTAAAACATAACCATAAATTTAAACTTCAGCCATTATTTAAATGTGCTATTTTACAAAGTAGTTTGAAAGTTGTGCACAAAGTGTCGGTCGGTCTAAAAGTTGATTTACAAGGGTATTAGTGTGGGTGTGGAAACTTTAGTTAATGACGTAGTGAGTGCTACTTGCTAATCGACATATGATAAAAACTATGACGATACCTCGTCACCTGCATCAGGCAACCGTGTGCATATAGCGTAAGCCGAAGCTGATACTTATACTTACCGCATTGTCTTATGAATAAGGCCGTGTTCAGACCGGGCTGACTGTCGGCCGCCGAATGTATAAATATGTATGGAAACTGCGTAACGCTCGCTCACTTTGGGCGGTAATGGGTGGCCGACAGTCAGCCCGGTCTGAAAACGGCCTAAGTCCATGAATTTTTTTTTTCGAGACACGCTTTTATTGCCGACTGTAGATTCTTACACAATCGTTAATTGCTCATTAGTACCAGTCAAATAAGCCTAAACTCAATGAGTTTATCTGGTGCTGTATAGTCAATTTATTTCCAAGATCTGCTTATATTTTTGCTACAAACAATTAACTAACAAACTTAGAAGCGCCGCTAATTAAAAGCGCGTTAAAAATGATTCCATACGAGTCCGAAAAATTTCGAGCAATATTTGCAATTATTGATGAAAAATAACGTTCCTTCATGCTTCGCCGTAGTCGGTCATGTAAATCTTATTATCATATCTGGTCGCAGATTTTTAGGTTTAAATTCCTAGGTTATTTATTACTTCAGCATTTACTGTAAATCGAGTTTCATGGGTAACATGTTCCTGTCATCACCATAACTATGTTTTTGTTCCTTTTAAGATAACTTGAGCCATCACTTTATGCCCTTGGGGCATAATAGGTACAAGTTTACCCTTCTGCACGAGAGAGAAAATACGACAGTACAGCAGCCACAGAACACATTCGTAGTCTCGGAATAGGCAGATATATTTATCAAATCACTACACGCGTCGTTATAACGAACTTGAATCAACTTCGCGACACGTATGTCACAAATGCCGCATTGAACTGTAGAACGAGGTTTTGAATCAAATTACGAGAGGGTTATCATTTTTTAAGGATTGCAAAGAAATGTTTTGGTTACTTTACCCACAGGCAGCATTTTGACATTTTGTGCACGTCGCGAAAAAGGTAATTAAGTTTAGGAGTGAAAATTATTATTTTGGCGATATACCAAAAAAAAGTGCCAAAAGCCGCTAAAGAAGTTTTCACTTCGAAAATATCTTCTAACGTTAATCCTGTTAGGATTCTAACCTCAAGGCATAGGCATGTATGAAGATGAAATTTGGAATTAGTATGGACGAGACATAAGGCGCCTTAGAGTCAATGTGCAATGAAAAGAGCTATGCTTGGATTTTCTTTGCGTGATATGAAATTAAATGAAATGAGATAATTCAGTAAGTAGACCACAAGGGCACTTTTACAAGTCAGATTCAGAACGGTAACTTGAAATTTGTGTTTTGTCTTTGTTCATGAAAAGCGGATGGTCGCTTTTACATGTCTGAGTCTGCCGGCATTTCCCAAGAGGAGACCGCTGTTGAGGAGAAAGCCGAAAGAAACTCAACAGTAAGTCATGTGCTAAGTCCTGAATTAGCGACCACGTTTAGGAAAGTGCAGCGTGAGACGCCTTCGTCTAGGTGGATGAATGACCTTGTGAGCCCACTTCGGAGATTTCTCCGAGACACAAGAGATACATATATGCAGCCCTAATATTAGGGCGCTGAACCTTGGGGATGTTCCACGATCAGTCTAGCGGGAAATGTCGTCAGTAAGTTACATTAGTAAATTTTCTTCTTTCTTGCCTCCTCATGACTGAGGCCGTGACCTGCGAACTTTTGAGGTTTTTATTTTATGCCCCAACGCTCTCTACTCCACACGGTTTCAAGATTGACGGCTGTTCTGCCCTTTCCTGGTAAGCATATTTCATTGGATGATCCAACCACATTGAGCTTTCCCAAACTATCTGGCTTGCATCTAGCCACGTGACCGCAGAACTGCAGGATCCGCTGGAGGCAAATGGTCGATGAGCGGCACTTGATCTTCAATTCAGTCAGGATCGACGCATTTGTGCGACGTACCGTCCATGAGATTCCTAGCATTTTTTCTTAAAACTTTTAACATTAGTACTGTCACCATTAAAAGTTGCTGACAATTTTAACTACTTTTTTTATGTCAAATTGCATACTACAATTTTTTTTTATACTACGACGGTGGCAAACAAGCATGCGGCCCGCTTGATGTTAAGCAGTTACCGCCGCCTATGAACGCTTGCAACGCCAGGAGCATCACACGTGCGTTGCCGACCCTTTAAGAACCTATTTACTCCCCTCTTGAAGAACTGCATACTGTAGCCCTCGGGAAAAACCTCGGCAGGGAGCTCATTCCACATGCGAAGCGTTCGCGGTAGGAAGTTCCTCTGGAACCGGACAGTTCTCGACCATTTAGGCTCTAGCATGTGAGAATGAACACCCTGCCGATGGCGAGAAGTGTGGTGGTAGAAGGTAGCCGTGGGCATCATGTCAAACAATTCCGGTTCGGTTTCGGTTTAAAGAATTTATTCTCATAAGAACAAAAAATACATGTTCAATTAAATGAGAACTTACAAGCTAATTAATCTAAATAGGTATTCGTAGAATAACAAGTGGCATGCATTATTTTTAGGTTTTTCAAATTTTACAATTACATAAAAGTTACCAAAAATTACAACAAATCAATTGTTTCAATAACATAGTTTTTAAGCCGTTTTTTAAACATATTAAATGAATTTAAGGTTTTAATTTCTAGTGGCAAGTTATTGTAAAGTTTTACTCCTCCATGCGTTATCGTTCTCTTGCCGTAATATTCAGTTCGAGATTTTGAAATTTGTAAATTATGTAAATATTTTTTTCTTTTACTATGTTTATTTGTTTTCGTTTTGAAAGTGATCTGTGTATGTATTTGCTGTTTTAGAATTTTATGAATGAGAAGACATGTTTTAAATGTAAATAATTGTTTAATGTGCATAATTTTTGTGTCTTTATATATAGTAGTTGTCGAGGTACGAAATGGATAGTTAAATAAAGTTTTGATTAGTTTATTTTGTGCTGTTTGTAGTCTTTTTAAATATTTAGTGGCTGCGTCACCCCACATTTCAATAAGATATTCAATGCGAGACTTAATCAATGAGTTATAAATAATGTATTTGACGCGGTGAGGGAAACAGCCAACAGAGCGTCTTATTGACCCAGTCAATTGAATGATTTTATTGCGTATGCCCTCAATATGATCTTTCCATGTTAGTTTAGGGTCTAATAATAAACCTAGATACTTTTCTTTACAACTTTCGTTCAAAATCTGACCATCGATTTTAAGAGGATTATGATTTGGTATGTATTTATTTTTAGCTGAGAATATAATATATGATGTTTTTGAAGTATTGATGGTGAGTAAGTTATATTTTAACCATTCATTTAACGTATTTAGATCATCTTGGGCCTGGCTTATGAGGTGGTCCAAACTTTGGCCAAAGTAGACTATAGGCAAATGTCGTCCGCGTATAGTGTAATTTGTCCGTGTACTGCCAAGTCCTGAATATTGTTCATATATATTAAGAATAACAGTGGACCCAGAATAGACCCTTGGGGTACGCCATATTTAATAAGATGCCCGTTACTTTGGTGTTCTCCAATTTGTACGAGTTGATATCTACAGGTAAGGTAAGATTCTAGCATTTTTAATACAGCTCCGTCAATACCTATATCTCTAAGTTTGCCTAGTAGAAGGGAGCATTTACAGACCTCCTACCGGTGACGTACAATTATATTTTTCTAAGCTAACCGAATTATTAAATATGACAATTATGCAAAATTATAAGATCTTGTTAGTCGGTGATATTAACATAGATTTGTTGACAAAATGTAGCCTGACATTTAAAATGAATGATATAATCAAACAATATGGATTTAGACAATTAATTAATATGCCTACT
This sequence comes from Apotomis turbidana, assembly GCA_905147355.2. NCBI lineage: Eukaryota > Metazoa > Arthropoda > Insecta > Lepidoptera > Tortricidae > Apotomis > Apotomis turbidana. The sequence continues at coordinate 16,942,207 of LR990301.1, read as the reverse complement.
AGAATAAGCACTATATCTAGCACTTGTATCGATCATGCATTTACCAATGTTCCAAAATCTGACATTCAAAGTGTATTTTGTATCGAGCTTAACCTGTCCGACCACATAAGCATAAATGTTTCTGTAAATATTAATAATAATTTAAATACAAGTAACCATGTATTAAAGCGAACCTTTTCAAATAGCAACATAAATAATTTTATTTTAAATATGGAACAATATAATTGGGTTGAAATTTATAATAAACACATATGTCTTGGTGCTAAGATAGGTTTAGTTATGAATGTCATAAAGTATTATTTTGATATATGTTTTCCACTTAGAAAACAATTGGTAAAAAACAATGTGAGTACCTGGGTTACGGACACGGTTCGACAAATTCGGTACCGAATTCACAAGCTTAAATTAGGAATATCTAAAGTCCCTAACGATTTAGGGTTGCGAAAATGGAAGTACTGTATTGGTCCACGTTGAAAACTACTCGCTGTGAATATGTAAACAGTCAGATAGCCAGATCGAATGAAAACTTATCCCGGTGCATATGGCGCGTAATTGCCTCCGAAACTTGCAAAAACTCTAATAAGAATAATAGTGCCATAAACGTATTCATTTCTAAATCAGCTGGCGAGAGCGATACCGCACGTGCTGTCGCCGCCGCCGACCGTCTAAACCGGTACTATACACAAACAAATGTAAACAAAACAAAGCCGTGTAATCGCTCTGCTCTTGCCTATTTGCATAACTATTTACCAATGTATGTGCCTACATTCCAGTTTGAACCCTATACTCTAACTGAATTACTTAAAGCATTTAAAACAATTAAACGAAAAAAATCCCAAGATGTAAACGACATGTCTACGTGCGTGCTGGATTACCTACCGCCGGTGGTCGTGTCACTACTCCTGTTATTATTCAATGAGTGCCTACTTAACGGGGTATATCCAGACATATTGAAACTTATAAAAGTACAACCTATATTATAAAGGTAAGGGTGAAATGGAACTCGAGAAAAGTTTCCGTCCTATATCTCTGATACCCATTATTTCCAAAGTGTTCGAGTACCTTATGAGTTCATCACTCTTGAGATACTTCATGGGGAACGGTTTACTGAATGGGCAACAGTATGCATATCAAGCGGGGCGGTCGACGACAGATGCGACGCGCGACGTCGTGGCGCGGACGCTGACTCATCTCGAGGCCGGGCGACAGGCTGCTGCTATTTTTTGCGACCTGTCGCGCGCCTTCGAAATGATCGACCATTCTTTGCTCCTTGAAAAATTATCTAGGTATGGTGTCGGAGGCCAGTTTCATAATACCATACGCTCCTTCCTAAATAACCGTAAACAGAGTACATGCGTTATGAACTCTAAATCGAATTTAGAAAATATTGGCAATATTGCCGTACCCCAGGGATCGACAATGGGAAATGTCCTATTTTTAATCCTGGTAAACGACATCTCAGCGGCTAGTCCCGATTTGGAGTTCATAACGTATGCCGATGACACATGCATTCTGGTGAGTGCTGACAACCTTCAAATTTTAAATTCTAAGGTTGAAATTGCTATGCAACAAATATCTCAATGGTTTGCTGCAAACGGAATGCTACTAAATTTAGAAAAAACCAATATCTTATATTTTCAGCTTAGACATAACATCAACAACAAATTAGTTATAAAGCTAAATGACATCGAGGTACCACAAGTTAAAGAGGTAAGATACTTAGGCTTCATCCTGGATTCTGGTCTCACGTGGTCCCCTCATATCGACCGTATGTGTGACAAACTATCTTCCGCATGCTATGCGCTTTCCAGAATAGCATCGTCCTTGTCACACGAAAATGTGATAAAAGCATACTACGGATATTTTCATTCTGTTCTTATTATGGGTGCTGACCTGTGGGCGACGGCGGCCGACCGCGAAAGGCCTTTCAAATTACAAAAACGTGCTGTTCGTATCATTAGCGGAAAGTCATATGATCATCCTGCAAAAAGTTTGTTTAAAGAGCATAAGATTCTCACTCTTCCGAGTGTTTACATATTGACCGCATGTAAGTATGTGAGGGCAAACGTGGATCAATACGCTACCCATTCCCAGCCTCGTAGAAAAAACCGTTTAATCGTCCCCCGGTGCAGGCTTGCAAAGACCCGAAAGTCACTTTGGGATCTTAGGCCCAAAATTGTATAACTTGCTACCTGAGGAAATAAAATTAGCAAAAACTGACAAAAAGTTTGACCGAAATCTTAAAACAATGTTAACTGACTTAGCATGCTACAGCGTCGACGAATTTGTTGAAACGTGCACTAACCTCTAGTAATTTAGCTACTAATATGCTAATTTGTATAAGCTACATAAATTTTATAAATTAAATGATGACCTGCTAAGCCATATGCGATCCTATTAACTACTGTCTATGAATTTGTTTTTGCTTAAATGTAATTATATTCTATTAATAATAATAAGTTTAAGTGACATATATATTACATGCTCCAGAAATGTGTACCTAATTACTCTAGTACCTATTAGTTGAATGATATACCTACCTGTTAACCTGACTTGTAAAACATTAACTTTTATCAATAAATGTCTTGTATCTTGTATCTAGTGGCTCACGGTATCAAATGCCTTTTTCAGATCAATGAAAACTCCAATAGCTATCATTTTGTTGTCTATGTTAGATTTAATTTCAGTTACAAGATCGACATTTGCTGAGAGAGTGTTTGACGAAGGTCTAAATCCGTATTGTCGTTCATATAGAAAATTGATCGATTTTAAGTATGATTCAAGACGTTTATAAATTAACTTTTCTAAAATTTTTGATAGTGTTGGCAAAACTGATACAGGACGATAGTTACCACACTCCTGTTTATTTCCCGATTTAAAGATAGGTGTAACTCGTGCTATTTTCATGGTATCCGGAAAGTAACCCTCCTCAAGACATTTGTTAAGGCATAATGTTAAATCTTTGAGTATTAATTTATGAATACATTTAAGACACTTTGTGCTTATTCCATCGATCCCAGTACTAGTGTTTGAGTCTAATGATTTAATAATTTCACCAATTTCTTGTTCTGTGCATGGAATGAAGTTAGAAAAATTATTATCGGCTATTTCTTTTGGCTGAGTGCGTGTTGTGCTATCGTGATATTTCGCAGGGATATTATCAGCTAAGGTGTTACCTATATTAGAAAAGAAGTTATTAAAACATTTACTAATTTCTGGCCCGTCATGCAAAGTACCTGTATCTGTTTCGAGCTTTGGAGGAATAAAACTTTTTTTAGGCTTATTACAAGCTAAAGTATTAATTAAGTCCCACATTTTTTTAGGTTTATTTTTACATTTGTTAAACGAGTCACAGTAGTATTTATTTTTGAATTTTCGTATATTAGCTGTCACTTTGTTACGTATTTTAATAAAGTTTTCTTCAATGATCTTATTATTGGGGTCTGCTTTTCTTTGACGCCATATTTCATTTCTTGTACGTATTTCATCCATAATCTGCTTGTTTATCCAGTCATCTTGAGGATCATTAAGTGTTTTCCATTTTATTTTTTTTCTTTTTTGCTATTTGTGACTTAATATATGTTTCCAGTACTTCATAACTGTTTTCTTTGTTTTCTAATGGTGTTTCTTCTATAGTTGTGTATAGTTTTTTGTAATCAATGGCTGTATATTGTGTTTTCATTTTTTCCTGGGGATAAATCTTCTCTATTTCTAAGTGTATTTGTTTGTGGTCTGAGAATGCAGAATCTGTTATAGACATCTTGAAGTGATTATGTTGTAGATTGGTATGAATGTGATCCAATATTGTTTTTGTTTTGTCTGTTTCTCTAGTGCAATGATTCGAATCTAGTTTGTTCAGTGTTATAAAACCAGATGCCTTTATTTTTTCTTTGAAGAGTTTAGTATTCGGTTCTTTTTTTAACAGATCAATATTAAAATCTCCAATAATTAATGCTCTTCTCTTTTCACTTAATACATTTTCGAAGTCTTCGAAGAATGATTGCATTGATGTATCGCCTGGCTTATACACAGCTCCAATATCTAGTCCAAATTTTCCTATGTGCACTCTCAAATAATTATTTCCATCTTTGTAGGTACTACATATAAGTTTATGTTTAATACAGTTATTTACATATATAGATACTCCACCCCCTATACGATCTGATCTGTAACTGTAGTAATGTTCATAATTTGGCAGTTCTAACAATTTTATATCGTCCTCTGATTTTATCCAGGTTTCTGTCAATATGACCGCATGAATGGTGCCTGATATTCCCTTTAGTATACACTTCAGTTCATTTAGTTTTCCTTCTTTCAAAATACTTCTTGCATTGAGATAAAAAATGTTCAACGATGGCCTACTTACGCTTATGTCTTCGTAATTATCTATTAACTGGTATGCAATTGATTTTACTTCGTGTGTTGGGATGTCGACGGGCGCTGCAAGTTTTTCCTCAGAACACATCCCATTAAAAAGATATCATTGTTAGTTATCTCTGACGCTGACTGTACATTTCACACCAGTGCCCCTGTAATTACGTTCCCCAGCTGGCCAAACTCATCAACAGCTGTTTCCCGATACTTTGGACTTGAAACTGTTTGAATCTGACAGCCCGGCGCGTGCCTTTCGACTTTGGAATTTGCGCTGCAAAGTTATTTGTAAATCTTTCAGTCTGTGGCATGATTGATCAATGATCATTGACCGGCTTTAAAAAGGAGGAAGTTCTCTGCTGGGTTTTTTATATTTTTTGTGGGATCCTCTTCTTTTATAGACAAACACTTCGGCGAATTCTTTATTTTATCGAATTTTTATTTCAGTCAATTTTTTCCTCGGAAGTCATAAATATTTCAGAAATCTTAAAAATGTCAACCTTTAGGTTCGGATTTAGGTTAGGCTTATGAATAACATTCCAAAATATTACATGGTTTGAAAAAAAAATGCTTTCTATGAAATGAAAATTCGATGAAAAGTTTGTGTTAAAACAAGGGTGAACCCCTTTTTTACCTTTTTCTCAAAGCTCCTTCATTTATGAACTTTACTATAATATGGTTATTTTTTTGAGAATAGGGATCTCGTAATAGGTCCGATAAAATGTCGGTGATCTGATGACGAGATCCACGAGGAATCAGAGGAGCTCCTCAAATTATATAGGCATAAGAGTGAATAAGCTATTACCTAACCGGTGAGCTACAACCTCGACCCCGCAGTCACTTTCCATCAGGTGATACTGAGGTCAATCGCCGGTTAGATTGTAGATAAAAAAAAATGGGGTGTAAGTTTTCTCGGTAGTACGATACGAATTTGTCTCGTAATTTCTCGTAAAAAGTGATTCTTTTCAGAATCATTTCGGTTTCATCATGAAGTTCTTTTATTGGGTCGCAGAAAGCACTGCACTATCTGTTCCATCCAGTAGGAGAAAAATTGACCGTTTTCCGATTCCACTTACGCTCCTTTTCAAAACAAATTTCTGTAACGAAAATAAAAATTTATGAATGCTCGGTCACCAGTTGGAATAACCAAAATATACTACTAATGTAAAAACAAGAAAATCAACAACGATTTGTAGAAACGCCCAGCATAGTAAGGTTTGCAGAAAGAAAAACAAGTCAAGCATGATAGACGACATTGTCCAAACTAAAAGGTTCATGTTTTCCATTAGTGTAGTTTTATATTCAACCTAAAGTTTACCTTAGTAAGGTTTACTAGGAAAATGACTCAAAAAATGGAAATAAGTTTTTAAATATTCCTGCCGGTAAACACACTTACCGGTAATGCAGTTTCGTAGTTTTTCTCCATTAGTAGGTAAATTAATTTTAATGTACCCAGTTCGCGATGTTCTGGCTTCTATCTCAATTTTATTTTTATAAAACAATGGTTTTATTATGTACCTACTTAAATTTTATTTCAAGTAGTCCCTCGTGCATGATTTAACTTCATGAATAACTAAGTATATATATGGACTCGGATTTTCCGCGTGTTGTGAGTTGGTCGATTTTAGGTTATATCCCTGGTAATAACAAATCCTAGTAGGTAGTTTATATTGGTAATAGTTTATTAACATAATTAACTTTACATATCATTAAGGCTATACATAAGTAGTTTTAATCTAACTGGTGAGGGGTTAAGGTTAGCGATGGAAGGGAACGAGGAGGATAAGCCGCCGGATCCGGGCGGCACCAGTTCCAGGGACTATTCGTTCAGTAACTTGGAAAAAGAACAAAGAAAGCGTAACATCAAGGCCCTGGAGCTGTTGCCGTCTGACAAGGTCCACGAACCTAGAGAAAAGAGACCTATGCAGGATACCGTTACTCAGGAACGCAACGAGACTCATAATCCGCTTTTATTCAAACACCCGGCCCTAGATGAGACCCGCAAATACGGTTGTGACGATAAAGGCCCATTCATTGTACATGTCTCCCAAGAGGTAGAAGCATCTGATTCTGGAATTTCCCTCCAACCAATTAAGGTTGGACTTATTTTCAAAAAAGACAATATCAAGGGAATCAAAAAAGACGGGATAAAGTCAATAGGCAGGAATCGCGTGTCGGTCGAGTTCAGTTCGGCGGCGGCAGCCAACGACGTCCTCGCGAACCCCAGTCTCCCTCGAAATAAACTGACAGCTTCCATTCCCTCATATCAGGTTTCTCGTATGGGTCTGGTTCGCGGAGTACCGACAGAGTGGTCCATGGACGAGTTTGTTTCCGCCACCGAGCTGAAAGATGGTTCTGGAAGGATCTTAAAAGCCCGTCGCCTTCAGCGTAAAGTAACAAAGGACAATGGTCCCCCTACTTGGGTTCCAACCCAATCAGTAGTAGCCACTTTTGAGGGCCAGACTTTACCGGACAGACTTTATGCTTACTATACATCTTTGGTCGTTGAGATATACGTGCTCCCAACCATCCAGTGTAGGAATTGTCTGCGATTTGGACACATACAGACCCAATGTCGCTCGGATGCCCGTTGTTTTAAAATGCGCTCGAAACCACCCCGGGGACAGTTGCAATGTTGCTCCCGAGCATGTCACCTGTATATTCTGTACAGGCAGACATTTTGCTACGGACCAGCATTGCCCTGAATTCTGCCGTCAGAAGACTATTAAAAAAACAACGTCAGAACGGAACATCTCCTACCAAGAGGCCTCAACTCTGCACCCTGCTGTTCGTAGACCTTATGCTGATGTGGCTAAGGTCATGTTTGACCCGGCAACACAAGCTCCATGGCAGTCACCGTTGTCATGCCCACCTTCTTCACCTCAACACACTGCCACTAGATCCTACCGCCAATCGGTGGTTCGCCAGCCCAGAAGTAGGACCCCACTTTCTCCCGGTTTCGACCAACACGCCCACCAGACCATCGTTGCAACACCAGCTTCACAAGTTCCGAATGGAGCTGCTCTGTCTCAATGTGAGACCCGAGACGATGACATGATGGAGCTCCTCTTCAAGTTACTAACTAATATAGTCGCCAAGTGGAGCGACTGTTTACCGCCCGACGTTGCCCCTCTTATGATCACTAGCGAAAAAAATATCCTTCTCCAATGGCTCCCCAGGCCAATTATTTACTTTGGAATAGCCGTAGTATTCAATCTAAAAAACCTGACCTAATTCACCTAATCAATAACCACTCTGTTTCCGTGGCGGCCATCTCGGAGACATGGCTGAGACCGGGATCTCATTTTAGGATTCCGGGCTATGCTTGCCTTCGGGATGACCGTGACGATGGTTTGGCAGGTTGTGCGTTATTGATTAGTAGAAAGTACTCTTATTTTCAAATTGCCCTTCCTCCCCATACTGATCAAATAAATGCAGTAGCTGCGAATGTTATGGGTATAAACTTCATAGCAGTTTATATTCCGCACCCAAATTTGACTTTAATACCTGATCTTTCTACTATCTTCTTCTCTGTCCCTCCTCCTCTTCTTATTTTAGGCGATTTTAACTGCCACAATACTTCCTGGGGTTCGTCATATAGTGATATTTTTTCCAAATTCCTCATAGACCTCATTGATGATATCAACACCGCTGTCATCAATGACGGCACCCCCACCCACAGGGTGTACCCCGGTCAGGATCCCCAGTCTGTCCTTGACTTAGTTATTTGCTCGCCAGATCTGGCTTCTTTAGTTTCGCTGCAGGTGCTGAATCAGTCCTTCGGCAGTGATCACTTTCCAATTATCATCTCGAAACCAACCATAGTAGTGTCTTCACCAACCCCCGCTCCCCTCCTAAAATTCAAAATTGACTTAGCAGATTGGCCAAGTTTTTCTCTTTTTGTAGAAGACAAATTGAAAGAGCTTGATTTGAATACCTTAAGTATTGAACATAAATCTGCCCAATTTAAATCAATCCTTCTAGAAGCTGCAGATGAGTACATCCCCAAAAAGAACCCTCGCTCCTCCAAAATTCCGTCACCTCCCTGGTGGAATCCTGAATGCACGGCAGCGGTTAGAGAAAGGAACCTGGCAGAACGTACGTACAACTCTTCTGGCCTCACCGAGGATTTCATATTGTTTCAAAAAACATCAGCCAGAACCAAGCGCCTGCTCAATAAAACCAAAAAGCAAGGTTGGAAGGATTTCTGCAAGAGTTTGAATCCTAGGACTCCTCCATCACTAGTCTGGAAGAGTATTAAAAAATTTAGAGGCTCCTTTCAATCAGACTCCCGTTCTTCACCTAACTACTCCATCTGGTTGGAGGAGTTTGTGAATAATATGGCTCCGCCTGCCATGCCTTCAGAATCCTGCATAAGCCCTTCCCTCCCCCATGCTCCGCTTGGCCCACTGGACGAACCCTTTACATTTTCCGAATTAGCTTTAGTTTTGGATGGACTTCATAACAGCTCACCAGGTGAAGACGGCATTCCTTATGTTTTCTTAACCAAAATAAACAAATCTTCCCAAGAACACCTTTTGAGCTTACTTAATTCATGCTTTACGTCCGGGGACGTGCCGGACGCATGGAAGTCTCAAGTCATCATCCCCATCTTGAAATCCAACAAGAGTCCGCTTGAAGCCTCATCCTATCGTCCAATCGCCTTGTCCTCGACTATAACAAAAATTCTGGAACACTTAATCAAAAATAGGTTAGAATGGTTTGATCGCTGACACCCAGTTCGGGTTCCGAAAAGGCAAAAGAACCATGGACAGCTTAAGTATCCTGACAGCAGACATCAGACTAGCCATGTCAAAAAAGAAACACCTTATTGGATGCTTCCTAGACATTTCTGCGGCATACGATAATGTACAACTTCCACTGCTCAGAGCAAAAATGCTTCAGCTGAGCTTTCCTGCGAGGTTAATACAAATAGTATGTAAGCTGTTCATGGGGCGTACCATCAAAGTCCGTATTGGAAATTATTACCATCCTCCCTTAACTGTGTGGCAAGGCCTCCCTCAGGGTACAGTCCTCAGTCCCCTTTTATATAATATATACACCTACGACCTGGCGCAAACTGTCTCACCTTTTAGCAACATTCTACAATATGCAGACGACTTAGTCCTTTACTGCTCCGCCCAGTCAATTGAAGAAGCAAAATCCAGTCTATGTGAGGGCCTCAGCTACCTTAAAGACTGGCTTGATGACCACGGACTATCTCTCTCCCCATCCAAAAGTTGCACAGTCACCTTTACTCGAAGCAGAACCATCCCCTTTGTGGACATTGTGTGTGAAAATGAAACTATCCCCAGTAAAAGCTCTGTCAAGTTTCTTGGTGTGATTCTCGACTCTAAAATGTCCGGTATTCCTCACTTGGAATACATAGTCGGGAAATGCGAGAGAGGCGTTAATATTCTTAGGGCCCTGTCCGGTGTCTGGTGGGGTGCTCACCCATATTGCCAGAAACTTATTTACAATGCCGTGGTCCGCAGTCACATGGACTATGGGTCAATCGTTCTGGAACCTTGTAATAAAGTGGCTCTCCAAAAGCTCGAACTCATTCAGGCTAATTGTCTGCGAATCATAGCTGGTGCCAGTGGCGTGCACAGAGTTTTACGACAGGGTAGACACAAAATTTTGAGAAACTAATAACTTACAGAAATACTGCGGGACAGTTTTTATTCTTCGTCTTCTCAAATATCAAGCAAATCGACCATCTCTAAATAATTTCCTCTATTAACTGATGACCGCAAACAATAAACACCACCACAATTATCACAATTAAAAGAAAACACTAAAAGTTTTTATTAGCTTATTTACTAGCGACCACTATCACACGTAATAATCAAAACAAACAATAATTTCGCTGGGTGCGAAGTAGGTGGTGGGGGAACCACGAATCGATCGCAGCGCGCGCCGTGGCCAAAAAAGGAACTTTCGTCAGGCCAACTGTCACTTTTTACTAGCGAAATTAAGGCATCTAAAAAGTAATAAATATGCGGCACGAAACCTGCAGCGTAGTTAAAGGCAAAAACAGTGATCACAAATTCAAAAACAGTAATCATAAAAAAAAAAACCACAAGCAAGTTGGAACGAGAACAACGAATTAAATGGATCAAGCGGAAAAAGTTAGTATAACCTATAGAACAACATTTTTAATATTATCTCTTGTATGTTGTAGGGAATAGCATGTTTATGCGTTTATTTTCTTTTACATTTTGGACATGTTGAGCAAAAACGAATTGTTTCCCATTTTATTGTAGTTTGGGATTTGAAAGCGTTGTTGTATTTGATTGAGCAGAATCCAGTTATAATAATTAATTTGGCCATGTTTAACTGAAAAACAAAATAATCTGTATTATTACGAAAATACAGTCATAAATGATCGGTTGCATTATGCATGAAATGCGTTTTTCGGTTGAATTTGTTTATTTTGTAACTTACTTCTCGTGAAAACAACCATGAAAAGGTCCGTGTGAATTACATCTGAAAGTCATCGATTTTGCTATTTTAGACGGGAAATAAAGAAGGTCAACGTTTTATCGACACTATAGATTAACATAATCTAATAAAATGAAAGAAAATTACGATATTTCATTGAAATTATTTGTTTGTTTACTTACTATTCGTAAAGACAGTCAGCCATTTGACATTAAAAAGCCCGCCGTAATTGTAACCGCTAGTTGTCGCTGTCATCGCGCACCCAGCGAGGTAACAAAAATACGACAAACTTAAATAGTACCGTTTTTGTGCTAATTAGTTACAAAAAAGCGCCTTTTTAAATTCGTTACATAGTCAACATCGGAAGTTCGAATCTACAAATAATAGCTAAGGAGAGAGCGAGACAGGCTACCAGCTCGGAATTGTTCGCTTAACATCGGGCGTTTCGGTATTCGCGCCTCGCTCGCACCGAATGTTGTTCGCCGTGTCGAGTCGCGGGTCGGAACATCCTACTTCCGTAAGGAAGTAAAAGACATGAGACAATGTCTTACTTCTGTATTTGTGTGCGTGAGTTTTGTTATTGTGTGCAATATTTTTATAAGAACGCACACACACGCGGTCCATGTTACCACGAGGCACACAAATATAAATTTAGACAGAAAATCGCCTGTCTTTACCGCTTACGGCGCGAAGCGGCGCTAGTGCCGCGGAATCGTTCAAGTCAACCTCCACGGAATCGACCAATACGTACTTACGTAATTTTGGCGCACCGACTCGATAGATGGCGCGGATCGCAAATTGATTATTTTTGTACATTTGTTTTATATAATTTTATAAAAAGGTAATGTTTGTAACAATAAATAATATATTTCGTTTCTGTAATCAACTAGGGTAGGCAGTGTCTTTTTGTCTTTATAAGGTGCACGCCACTGGCTGGTGCCATGAAATCCTCACCTAAGAATGCCGTGCAGGTAGAGTGTGTCGATCCTCCTCTTGCCCTTCGCAGACAGTATCTGGCGGACCGCTATGTATTCAAGGCTTGCAGTATCTCCAATCATCCTCTCATCCCTCGCCTGGATGCTTTATTGCAGGAGGTCTCTGAAAACCCATATTGGACATATAAGACGGCACCAAGAGGCTTGAATAGCTTCAAAAAAATTAAAGACCTACCCGACCCAGTTTACACTACAAAGTCAAACCCCCTATTCGAAGTGGACTTTGAAACAACAGTTTTTACCCCATCAGTCATTCTTGATTTTGGCATATTTAAAGATGACCCTGCAGCAAACTCCAAATTTCAAAATATCTTATCTAAGTGGCAGAACTACATACCAATTTATACAGACGCTTCAAAGTTGGAGACGGACGGTTGTGTTGGAGTAGCAGCATGGATCCCCAAATTTCACATCCTTTCGTCGCACAGATGCCCTCCACATTCTTCTGTTTTCACTGGGGAGTCCACCATTGCAATCCTGGAGGCAGTCTCTTATGTAGAGACTCACAACATTCCCAAAGCTATAATCTTCTCAGATTCCCGGAGTTGTCTGCAAGCAATTTTAGGAAACCAGTTTAGAATGAAGACCAAACTCCTCTTAATTTTAAAAATTAAAGAAATTTTATATATTTGTAATAAAAAAGGCCTTGAAATTACCCTTGCTTGGATCCCAGGACACTGTGGCATTGAAGGCAACGAGCGAGCAGACACTTGGGCAAAGGAGGCCATCAGAATCGGTTCCCAAACTCACAACAATATTATTTCATCAGACCTAATGATGCTCGCTCACTCTAGCATGATGGATTCCTGGCAAGAACTGTGGGACTCTTCTAGGCTCATTAAAGGCAGGCACTACGGTAACATTCAACCAGTTATCCCTCGAAAGCCTTGGTTTTTTAAATTTCGGTCAGCTAATAAATGGGTCACATCCACTATTTGTCGTCTTCGTCTAGGGCATGTTTGTACTCCGGTGTTTTTGACTAAAATTAGGGTCCGGGATAACTCATTATGTGAATGCGGTCTTGATGAAAGTACCCTGGATCATATCTTCTTCAACTGCACCAAATTTTCATACTCTTTGTACGATGTGCTACCCAAAAATATTCAGCGGCCTGTCATTTTCTTTTCGCTTTTACGAGTTCAATGGACACTCCTCTCACTGCTATCCTTATTAAATATATAGTAGAGCATAATATTAGACTATAAAACGCAATTCTTATCTTACTGTTCGTCTTTTCTGATTCTCTTATCCTATATGTTGGCACGCCCTACTTACTGTCATCCTCTTCCCGCTCTTTTTATTAATAACTGTACAAACGTCTTGTGTTGTCTATGCTGTCCTTAACATAAATGTTATTTGTTTTAGGTCTCCTTATCCCATCACAAAAATCAAAATTTTCTACCGATCAATCTCCTCTCGTGTGATATGTCCAAACGTCGTCATTGGCGAAATCTGGGGGCACGGTAGTGCCCCCGCCAAGACGACAAAAAGAGGCGGGGCACTACCTACCTTTTCTCGAACCGTTTCGTCTCATTTTCAAACCCTCATAGTTTCGTCCCAGTTAACACCAGAGCGCCCAAATTCACAGGTTAAGATGCAGTTAGGGAACATATGAAATTTACTAAATTTCATTGATCTAGCTTTTATACTTTAGGTTTTATTGGTACCTAAAATACGCCGATTTTGCCACTCACTCACTTATGTATCAAAACCTCTGGGGTACTTCCCGATGACCTAGAAAGCTGAAATTTGGTATGTAAGCTAGGTTTAGTACACAAACAATAGAATAATTCTGAAACTTGGAACTTTTACCCCCCAACCCCTTAAACTAGGGGATGAAAGTTTGTATGAGACTTTCGCAAATTTTGATACTAGAGGTCTGAAAATTTATACCTATTGGGCTCATTGTTATAAATAAAATACACATTCTAGGATTTTTAGAAAATCACCCCCCACCCTTAAAATAAGGGGATGAAAGTTTGTATGGGCTTTCCATAGGTAATGGGGGATAAAAGTGTATATATATATATATATATGGGGCTAAACGTAAGTATTTCTTAAATACACAATTATTATTACTACTTACTTAGAAACACTTCAGCACAAAAAAAACATATAAATTAAAAATTACCTTACAAAAAGAAATGAGATCCCACCAAAAACATTTCATGTAAAATTGGCGGCCAAGACTCACATGCTCATAACGCTTTCGCTGTAAAAAAGTGGTCAGATCCCTCGAAAAGCCAAGCCCCTAAGCCCTGAGTTTACTGATCCTACACCTTGGCTTCAAAAGTATGGCTTGGCCGTTTCATAAAGTACCGTAAATAAGTTTAACGGACTGTCGGGCCTATATGGTAAGGAATAAAGTTTAATATATTTTATCATGAAGACATAAACTTAATTTCTTGATACCGTATGGGCCAGACGGTTCGTTGGACTTATTTACGTTACTCTATGAAACGGCCAAGCCATACTTTTGAAGCCAAGGTGTAGGATCAGTAAACTCAGGGCTTAGGGGCTTGGCTTTTCGAGGGATCTGACCACTTTTTTACAGCGAAAGCGTTATGAGCATGTGAGTCTTGGCCGCCAATTTTACATGAAAGTTTTTGGTGGGTACCTCTTGCTGAGAGCAAGAAGTGAAAGCCACAAGCAAAAAAAAAAAAGGGATATATATAATATGTTCGTATATGTTGACTGTGCACTGTGAGAGCTTGCGGCCATAACCCAGAGCAGAGCAATTTATTGACAGAATTATTACTAAAAATAGAATATCAGTACCTTGATAGGTACTTGTTAAAATAATTATACACGTTTGCTTTAATTTTGACTAATTTCACGACACTTTATCTTTAATGTAGTCTTGTGTGCCTGAGAAATAAGTTTACGTTTTAAAGCCTGACCAGAGATATATGAGGATGCGCCATATTGCGGAATGTCACTGGAACTAATTCCTTACACTGGCAATGATTTTATGATGGTTTGTCAACAATGTCAATGTCATTCGTGGTGATTTCTTTAAAAGACAAATATTTAAAATTATCCAAAGAAAATGCCGAAAACCATTCACAGTCGTGAACGTAGGATTATAAATAAAGTGGACATGTGTTTTCTACACGAAAAAGAGTCTGGAAAAGAGTGCATTCCATTAACTTATATTACGAGGTTAACATAGTGGAACTGATAGGTATTTAAAACTAATGTCATTATAGTAAGTTGCTATTGGTTGTAAAATTGTTGCTATATAAATCTTATAGATAGCGCCCTCTTGACAATCCCCATATTTCTGGTCAGGCTTTACATAGTTCTTGAATTTACGAACAGGCAAGTCAGTTACGCTTCTAGGAATCACTACATAGTATAAAACAAAGTCACTTCCCGCTGTCTGTCCCTATGTATGCTTATAGATCTTTAAAACTACGCAACGGATTTTGATGCGGTTTTAATAGATAGAGTGATTCAAGAGGAAGGTTTATAATTATGTATAATACATGCATATAATATAGTAGAATAGATAGACACTGATAATTTTAGAGGGTCCGTGCGAAATCGGGGTGGGTCGCTAGTATATTATAAAACCGACGACATAAGTGTGTAAGTACTCATAAATATAAAAGCCTATAATGCTATGGGTTAAATGTCTCGATGCTCCAAATGCTATAAGTTGTAATAAGCGCCTAGTAGCTCACAAGATTGCACGGTTGAAGTGGCAATGGGCAAGCCATGTAGCCCAGAGAATTGATGGCCGCTGAGGCAATAAAGTCCTAGAGAGGCGACCGCGTATAGGAAAGCGCAGCGTGGGACGGTCCCTGACTAGATGACCTTGAGAGCAACGGGGAGTTAATGGATTCTGTAGTGGAGATGCTATATGTACGAGTAATGTAGTTGTAAGAGCTATATATTACATCAGACGATTCCTATTATAAAGTATTGATCTATCACTTGTCTCCCGGCCATCTGTACGGGATCGCACTTTGTGGCGAGTCATGGGGAAGGCCTATGTTCAACAGTGGACGTATGTGGCTGATAGATAGATATATAGAAGCGCCAAGGCAACTAACTGTATTTGACCATCGTTGTGATCACACAATGTTTATTTGTTTCAGAAATACGTGAGCGAGTTGACGGTGGTTCGAGACTGCGTGCCTACTTGCAGTGAAAAAGGTAAGTAAAATTTTCGTCAGGATGGCGGGTCTCAATAGATTTCTATAAAAAGTCATCATGATCATGATTTTTCTGCGACCGATTCCGGCCATGGAGACC
Organism: Apotomis turbidana; assembly: GCA_905147355.2. NCBI lineage: Eukaryota > Metazoa > Arthropoda > Insecta > Lepidoptera > Tortricidae > Apotomis > Apotomis turbidana. The sequence goes on along the minus strand of LR990301.1, from coordinate 16,926,137 downwards.
ATTTCGATACCTAATTGGCTTGGTGTTCATGCGCCCGAAGATGACTTTAGTAGCCAGTCTTCGCCGTGTATTTCGCACATTGTTGTCCCGTTAGGTTCAGCATCTATATAAAAAAATTGCATTAACATAATTTGTAAAGAAACAATTGTCGTGTAGATAAATTTTTCATAAGACCAAATGTCTATATGGGACTAACTACACTTACTGCTCTAAAAGTAAAAAATGACCATCAAAGTTCAACATTCCTACAGAGCGCTAAAACGCTCGATACAAATGGCCACATACATGTGACGTCATTTGTGGGTTGGGTACCAATACTTGTACCGTGCGTTAAGTTCATAGTTGTCGTACAATTATTGTTTTGTTAAATTATGAGGATTCTAAAAAAAACAAAATTTCTTTTTAATAAGAAAAAATACATATAATATGCGTAACTTGGAGTCACATTATTTCAATAAAGATTATTTTTATTGATTTTTTTCATTGTTGCTAATTATATTCATACGAGCGCAGCATACTTGGAGTTCGCAGGACTGATCGTGTCAGAAACACCGAACTGCGCTCCAAAACAGGTATTACAGATGTGGGTGTCAAGACCGCCAAGCTCAAGTGGGACTGGGCAGGACACATCTGCCGAATGCATCCGGAACGTTGGGCCAAACTATCCACTGAGTGGATACCACAGAATGGGTACCAGTGCAGAGGCAGACCGAAACGGAGGTGGCGGGATGACCTGTACGCATTTGAGAACGTTTGGGAGCAACTTGCTCTTCAGCGAGACGACTGGAGAGAAAGAGGGGAGGCCTTTGCCCAGCAGTGGGACACACACAAACAGGCTAGATAAAAAAAATAATATATATTCATAAAACGTCAGTATGTTGTATAATTTGTAGCCCGGCTAGTCGTCGGGAGTAAAAGACGAGTTGGTTGTATACAGAAATATAATGACAATGAAAAAACTATATACAGTATAAAAAAATGTAAGGAAAAACTTTATCCAGTCAATACGCGGCACTATCACAAATAACTGGCTTTAATGGAGCGGGGCAGGATTGTAGGGGAGGTAGGGTTTCAGGCGTCTTAGCTTAGTGGTTCCAGCTTCCACATCAGGCAGGAACAACCGCCGGTCGAGGTGCGTTCTAAGCAGCACGCAAACTTCAGCGAACACACATATATTTCATTTTAAAAATTTATAATAAGTAGCTATCCAGACTGCAGTTCATTCAGGCACAAGTCCGACCGTGTCTCAGAAAAAAGACAAAAGACGAGCGCCGAACGCCTGTCTTTTTGAATGGCGTTTGTAAGCGGCCAGTGCCGAACCATGGTGGTTTGCCGCGTTACAAATTTAAAATCACACATTTAAAATTACACCCCTATTATGAGATTTACAAAATTATAAGAACTTACGGTTATGGCAGTTGCAATGCCAGGAATTCAGCAACTATAATAAATGTACAACCCATTCCCATTACCATTTGGTACATTATTCCAATGTAGTGGCCACACCGCGAGATAAAATAACATGACATTACAGGCTATTGCCTGTGGTGAGTATGCTCCCTAACATAAAGCGTAGCTCTGCAACAACAATCAAAGTCCTTGTTACCAAATAATCCATTAACAAATAGGGGCTCAATCCATACTAATATTATAAATGCGAAAGTGTGTCTGTCTGTCTGTCTGTCTGTTACCTCTTCACGCTTAAACCGCTGAACCGATTTAGATGAAATTTGGTATATAGATAGTTTCAGTCCCGGGGAAGGACATAGGATACTTTTCATCCCGAATAAATTGAGTGTTCCCGTGGGATGAGCGGGTAACACCGCGGGGCACAGCTAGTATTCCATAAGCTTTTGCAAATCAGAACTCAAACACAAATAATCAAATGCATTTCCATTCACAACGGCCATTTTGTATTATGTATTCACTTTACAGATTGAAAATGAGCTGCTTATAGCTTAGCCGGATTGGAATATTTGATTCTGTTTCAAACCCCAACCAACGAGGTGTATTAAAAAATACCGAAATTCAGTCAGATTAATTTACTTTATTACTCACACCATTAACCGATATGCGATGTCAAAAATTTGCTAATGCTAATCAACTTGAAACCAACTGATATTTTAACGTAAAGTTGAAATATCTCGCTCGGAGCCGCGTTTAGGCATACATACGAGCAGTTAAGAGGCCTTATTCCTTTTAAAATGCTGATTGTTTAGACATTTTTGTCTATGATCAAACATGTTTCTTAACATTTTATTGATGTTACTACCTAGAACAGGGCTAATGGGATGTATTGGTATATATTTGGAACCTACAGTTTGAATTTTTAATTTGATAATTTTTGTTTCAAAACTACTCGAAATTGACAATTGTCATGCGGTAAATTAGTTTTTACAACTTATTTTCGACTGCACGCAATGAAAGCATGAAATAGCTATGTTTACTACCTAGAACTCGGGGAAAAGTATTATTCACTTCAAAAAGTTGGTTGAAATTATCGATATATTTGTGATAATATGAAAAAAATAATTTTTAAAAGGAATAAGGCCTCTTAAGTGCCCACATTAATGAACTTCAAAGTACTGTTTGGATCTAGTCCTAGCGCAGTTGACGGCATTGAAACTGAAAATCAACGCTGTAGTTTGGTAGTTGTATTAATTGCACCAGAGCTATATTACAAACTACAAGGAAACTTGCAGACGGTGTGCAGTCCTCTGCATCATAGGCCGATTCTCTTTCTCCTCCCCTCTCTTCCCGCCCAGTTCAGTCTATTTATGACGCAGTCACGTCACGCCTGTGGCGCGGAGATAGTCCCATTAGCGGGTTATACTCCTAAACAAAGTCCGACTCATTGGTGGTGAGGTCTAAACAGCCCGGATAGTTCATGTTTAAAAAAAGTGTGCAGACGATAGAACTGCACATTGTACAGTTAGTTTATAGTTTCAACACTTTCGACGACGCGTTTGGCTCGGTTTGTAGATACCTGCCTACTGAGCCGGCGGTCCCGGGTTCGAATCCCGGCCAGGGCAAATATTTGTGTGATGAACTCGAATATTTGTGCTTGGCTCATGGTTGTTCTATGTATTTAAGTATATATTTATCTATATAAGTATGTATATCATCGTCTAGTACCCACAACACAAGCCTTTTTGGGCTTAATTTGGGACTAGATCGATTTGTGTGAGGTTGTCCGATATTTATTTATAAAAAAAAAAAAAAAACTGTTACGTCAACTTCAAAGCAACTATTTTCGAATCGAAGTAGGATTCTACTAGACTGGAGCTTAAATTGAGGCTAGATCGATTTGTGTGGGTGTAATAAAATTATATAATCTCACAAAACGAAATAACATGGGTTACGGATGCAACAGACTTCATTGACTGGTCTATTGAGCTATAGGATTTGAAAGAGGAAATCAAAATAAAGGGGTTCGATCTGTGTTTATGTTTCATTCGAAAAGGTGAATCGTATCGTTGGAATATATATCCGATATACGAGAATGTCGGTGGGATTCAGGCCACCTACTTCGATATTCTAAATTCGTATAGTGCCGTCCCTCTCGATCTCCTGTCAAAGTATATTCGGGTAAGCGGGACAGGACTATATAACGGTCGAATTTCGAGCATCGGAGTAGTCCTTCTGAACGGTTCGGTATGAAATACGAAATTTCAATATTTTGTGGATAAAGGATCATCATCATCCTCCCAGCGTTTGTCCCGTTCCGCTTTCCTGAATTTTTGCTTCCACTTCGCCCTATCCTGGACATCGTCTTCGTATGTTAGAGGATATCATACCGATTTTAATTTTTGGGCACGGTGAAAATTCGCTTTATTTTTCAAAATAAAAGCGTGATAACTTAATTCGCAATATATAAACGAAATAGACTATTTAATTTTGTTTATGTATATACTAGCTGCACCCCGCAGTGTTACCCGCTGTTTCCACGAGAACACTACATCTTTTCGAGATAAAATTATCTTATGTTCGACATGCTGAATTTTACCAGAATTGGTCCAGCGGTTTGAGCGTGAAGAAGTACCAAACACACTCACAAACTTTCGCCTTTATAATATTAGTGCGATATGTGTGGCTTTGTCACCTCAGCGCCCCAAACGTTTCGGTACACGGCTTCTTGCATAGCAAAATGTGAAGATGAACACACAAAGCATGAGAAAAATTCGAAAGGTCTCCTAGCGTTGGGGTGGTGTAGTGGTTGACACGTTGGACTGGCCAGCCAGGTTACGCATTTCAGTTTTTCACTGTGCTTTGATGTTTGCATCAAAGGTTTAATATTTGTGGGCAGGGATCGATACCGGTATTCATGAAAACGCTCTAATCGCGTTTTTTTTTCGAATGTTATTATATAGAATTTCGTTATAGATATAGATCCTTGAAATTAGCCCACTATAATATAAACATGTGTGATAATGAGCGAAAAACCGGAATATAATAACGTTATTTTGTGTTATTTTGTATGGAGCGAAGTAACGGTATCGATCCCTGTTTGTGAGTATTTGTTGCTCGGCCATCGCTTAGCTATACAGCTTAAGAGGATATATCACCTGCTCCTTTTCCCAGATAATCAGTTTACGGTAAGTTTGCACAAGTGTGTTCGTAACTATCTATGGAGTCGAATACAAATGAGGTCCAAACTTAACGTGACCGACTTATACAAAGCGGGGTTTTATTTTCGTCTGTTTCCTACTCCAAAACTTAAATAATCTTTGCAAAATTTTAGGAACTGAATAAGACGGAAATGTCTGTCTTGAACCGTTTAAGTTTTTTCGCAAATGATTGTAGAATCTGTGTACTAAGCAGCCGTTTGCGGCGGAAGTTTGGCCAAAAACAGACGCCTAGTACACAAATTCCATACAGCAGCGTAAAAATCGAAACGATCCGACACGGAACGTTTCCTTACATTCAGTTTCTAAAGTTTCGTAAAGATAGACGAGAACAAAACCTCGATTTTTATGAAAAAAATAGCAGCGGTTTTACCTTGATAAATATTGACACAAAGGTAAATTATGAAAGAAAAATGTAATGTGACCCACAGCAATGTGAGTAGACTCGAACCTGCGACCCTACGTTTCCGGCGTAGTGCTCTACCAACTGAGCTATCACATCGTTACGTCAATCACACCAAATCTTTGATTCCATAATTCTACGCTACTGAAGCACCCTCTGCGTCATAAGTGTTTAAAATGCTTATGCGCATTAGCCATACCCTAGGATGTGCGTTTACACGCACTATCCCCAGTCCTCATTGCTTTACAGCAAGTGCGAGGACCGCGAGAGAGACGGCGCTTTTCTAAATTTCTAAACATTTTTTTATAGATTTTTTTTATCGATTCTGTTTTAATGTGGAAATACCACCTTTTTTACTTTGATAAATATTGACACAAAGGTAAATTATGAAAGAAAAATTTAATGTGATCCATTGCAATGTGAGCAGGACTCGAACCTGTGACCCTACGTTTCCGGCGTAGTGCTTTTTTCTATCATAATTTACCTTTGTGTCAATATTTATCAAAGTAAAAAATGTGGTACTTCCGTCCACATTAAAGCAGAATCGAAAAAAGATTCTATTATAAAAAAAGTGGTATTACCATTTAATTCTAGTGAAAGCCTAATAAATGCAAGATGCCAGGCCTACAAACGGGATAATCACTTGAAGCCTATTGACCGGTCTGCGGCTGACGTCACGAATTGAACCCCAAATCTGGACCGATCCCGCAAACCACACACAGCCGCGAAGGAGCGAAAATACCTTTTTTTGTAAACATGACTTGAACTGTATCAGGGCTGTTTAGCCCTCACTACCATTGAGTCGGACTTTTGTGTGGGAGTATAACCCGCGAATCGAAGGAGTGATGCGAAAATACTGTGTTTTTAACTTGAATAAGATTGCTCTTCTTGAAACGGTTATGCTTTACTCCTGTAGCGCGAAGATAATCCCATTACCGGTTATACTCCCAAAGTCCGACTACTGGTAGCAAGGGCTAACCAACCCTGATACAATTATAAAAACGGTTTAAACTCACGTAAAAATTGTCAGAAACGGCCCGACATGTTTCGAACTCATATGGAGCTCTTCATCAGGGGCAGCTATCCGTTTTAATAATATGATAACCCTGATCTGATATAGTTAAAGTCATGTCTAAAAAAAACGAGAGCATCCGGAAGATGTACTTCGTACTAAAATATTATCAGATTGATTAGTAATCTGATAATTATGTTTTAGACCGAGCGAGCGAAGTGTGTGTATCGGCTGTCGCTCCCGTCACTAGCAGCCAATCTCCATAAACCGAAAGCGACAAACGATTTAAATCGCACTTCATTCCGAGTTGGCATTCTGCGCCTGATGCCCAACGGTATAGCAGGAAATGCTCCTCGAATTAAAAATTATATTTCGGAAAGGATATGCTCAATTGTGAAATACAGTTTAAGCCTCTTGTTTTAACGTATGCTTCGAAAAGGAACTTTTATAGTTCAGTCGGATCCGTTCGTCTGTCCGCTATTTTAATTTTTTTAAACTTTGTAGGCACACCGTATCACTTAAATTATTTATATATATTTTTTATGAAAAATAAAGTAGGTAATAATTTTGCTCGCATTTTACGAACTCTGTCCGGTTATTGTGAGAGAATAGGGGTGAAGACTGACGTTTAATTATACCACATACTGTAGTGATATGAAAAAAAATAGCTCAATATATTAAAAAATAATAATATTGAAATTGTTTTCAGAACCCTCAAAGTTCGAACAAAACAATAATTGACATTGAACTGAAATGTACTTTTTTACGGTGAAAGTGGAAAATTACTTACCGTCTGCATACAAATATTTTGTATGGAGCGTTTTTAGCGCTCCGTAGAAATGTTGAGCATTGACGGTCATTTCTGATTTTTAGAGCAGTCTAAGTGTAGTTAGTCCCATATTATAGACATTTGGGGGCCTCTGATGGTTTGCTTTTATGACGTGATAAATAAGTGACAAAGCATCCGTCACGCTTTGACAAAATGCGAGTATTAAGCTACCATTATAGATTAGATTAGATTAGATTTATTTATTTCATAATATAAAATGTCAGTATAAATTACGCTAAGACAATTTACATGCATTTATACTATGATCGTCATAAAGATAAAAATGAGATAAATATAATAATAGTAAAAAAAGTAAAAAACATAACAATTGATTGGAACAAAAGATATATAGATATAGGCCCCTTGATTACAATAAAAAGTAGAATCGATTGACATCCTCAAAAATAATGTCTACACGCCTATTCTAAAATGGTTACCAAATCACTTCATACATGTTAGATTCATAAAGGAGTTAGTTCAAAAGGCCCACCGAAACCGTCCAGTGCATCATTTCTGGATTGCATCCGGCAGCTGCATAAAATATAAGGCTCTAAGAGCTCCATTAGTCTAATCCGGCTTTAGACGAAAATGCTGAAGTCTATTGTGAACCGAAGCGATGAATAATTACTACATTGCCTTTGGTATTCTAGTTCTTATATTACAGTCTTAGTGTAGTCCAACGGTTTTTTCAACCCACTTTAGTGATACTTATTTATTATACTAGCAACGACACATTTTAGGTAACTGACGTTGAAAGTTTGTGAATGTCACTGATGTAAACAAAGAAGAAACAGGGCTAAATAGGAGTTGGAGCTCGTTGTAGAGAACTTTGGGAAGACCTTTGTCCAGCAGTGGATGATGATGATGATTAATCACTCCTGTAGCGTGGAGATAATCCCATTTATTATACTTCCACACAAAGCCCGACTCACTGGTAGTCACACAGACCTGATATAGTTCAAGTCATCTTAAAAAAAAGATGATGATGGAAGTCATAAAAATGATGATGATTTATTATAAGTATATTATTTAAAGTATTCAAGCAAATACAGTAGTTATACAGATTAAACTTAATGCAAATATCTTAGATTGAGACTTTTGAAGTGAAAATCGAGCCATTCTCGTTTTTTTTTCTATCAAAGCTTTAAACGATCGAGTCCAATCCGCTTTGAGCGTATTGCCTGTGAACAATATCCCGTTTGCCTGTTCACAGACAGGCTAAGTTTTCAGGTGAGCGGTTTAATGACACACAGAACGGATCACAGGATATCGGTATAGTCTGGCTAAAATATGTTTGCCCCAGTAATTTAAGTTTTTTATCACACATTTTACAACACTAATTAGTCTTGATATATAGTATAACAGTAACACAAGATACAAAGAGATAACTTTCCTGAGGTGTTCAGGAGTTTATAGCGTTATAAAAAAAGTAGCTCAGTAACTTTATGTATAAAGTATTCTTGAGGTAAGATGCATAAAAAATACACCGATTAAACACAAACCGGATTAGGCTATGTTTTTTGGAGTCGGTAAAAACAATTTCAAAGAGCCAAGGGCAGTACTCAATATTTTTTCTTCTTTTTGTTTTATTTTCCTATTTTAAAAAGTAAAATTGGATAGCTTTCCTCAATACCGTTAGATATTTACTTCAAATATAGGTACCGTTCATCTTATTGCTTTTCGGTAAATCTAAAAGCCAGCTAGCTTCCAATACACCGGAAAAATCAAAGAAGCTTACTAAAACTAAATATTTTCCGAATGATATTTTCAATTTCCAATTCAATTTTACAGTTCTAGTAATAGTTTTAGGTACGATTCCAATTCCGAGTTAACTGTATTTCAATTTACGGCGAACTTAATGCCTCACTTTATAGCACTGCTATCCATCGATTTACTATAAAATTGTGAAAAAACCTTCATGTTATGAAAATAAATCGTTGCATTATATCGCTCATAAAAACCCTTTAATTACCACATAACGTGATATCTGCCGTTCATCACATGACTGGCAACTCACGTTATAACTGCATGCACGGGGTAATTTCCGCTGCCAGCTATTAAAACCATATTGCCAATTAGGTTTCTATATCAATTTAGTTATTTATTTACGATGAAAAAATATTAAAATTGATGATGTTTTAGGCACAGACCACTAATAAAAAAGGGTCTAACTGCAAATATAATAGTTATTTATTATGCAAGGGTGCAAGGTTGATATTTACCGCGAGTGTTGAAATTGAAAGCAGAGCGAAGCGAATGGTTCAAAGATTCTAGAGCGTAGCGAGGATTTCAAGACACGATAAGCCAATTAATTTTGCAGCCGTACAGAACACACAATTTTTCACTTTAGTACGGCGAGAAGAAATATCTAATTCTAATTTAAGACAAACATACTCAAAGCTAAACAAAATAAACAAGAGAAAACCACACATAAAATAAAAAAAAGTTATATGCATCATAAATAATCACAATCATCGTGTTCGAAATTCAAATGACATTTGCACGCTAGTGGATAAAATTTTGCACGCAGATTTCGCGCTATTACACGGAGATTTTCCGAGCGAGTGTGGTGAAAATGACGATAAATGTGGCATGAAGGATGGGTACACTTTATAATAATAAACAGACAGACATTTTCTTAATTTATCTGAATATCCGGACATACGAAAGGAATATTTTGAGCCAAGCTGAAACAAGTAAAACCCACACTTTAGGTACTCCCTTGAGCGATAAACAGCTACAGTCAAATAACCTGTCGGCTCAGCTAGCTATATGTAAAATTATTCAACTCACTACAATTTTAGGTACACGAAATATGTCTTCGTTTTTCATTGTTTTACTTTTGATGACGTATTCTCAACCTTCAGTAAATTAGATACAAATTCTCGAGACACGACACGCGACAGCTGTGTCCCTTTCCGTTGTCGAAATTATACTTTTGTGAATGTAGACGCTCCAAGACAAAGTATTTGTTTGTAATAACTACTTAATCTACAAAATGTTAACATATTTTTATTGAATCATCAATGTATATCAAGGTGGTCAGCCATCTTTATTCGACGCTGCATAAGGCTGCTTTCCACTGAAGCGATTCGACCAATTACCAGAGTTGAAATCTGTATCTCAGCTCCGCTTCACTTCTGTTCTTTTGTGATTGGTCGATTCCGCACGTTCTCCGCTCCGCTCCGCTTTAGTGGAGAGGCGGCCTTAATCATCTTTTATAGACTTAAAATGACAGGATGATGATGATAATTATCAAGGAGCTAACATGAAGGAGCAAGCATCATTGTAGTATCGTATATTTATTTAATAATATACATTATCCAATAAAATACGTTGTTTTATTACATAATTCGTTTATTATTGGGAGACAGACATGTAAAAGTGCCCTTGTGGCCCACTTGCAGAATAAAGTTCATTATTTCATTATTATTTCAGATTATCAAAAATTACATTCTGGATAATATAGTTATTATCCAATAAAAAATACTTTTGTTTATTTACAATAATTAAAATAATTTTACAATAATTTGTGACTTAGCTTTTCATGTATATTTTTAATAAATTTTCAAAAATTGCTTGACGTAGTGCTAATTTACATTACACCTCGGTCACACATTTTTAATAATAATTATAATTACCTATATCTAATAAAAACTATGTTGTTTTTTTTTATAATTAGTTTATTATTGGGGGATAGTTTATCAAAAATGTTATCAAATACTTACCAACATGCATCTTCGAAGTCGAGAGAGATAGAAATAAGTATAAAAACATCACAAAGATTAAAAGAGCTATTTTTAATTTTAACTGAATTATTTTTATTACAAGGCCTTTATAGGAAAAGTAAAATATTTCTTTTGTGTACATGTTCAAGATTCTTCGATTACATGATCAAAGGAAAGCTTCGAAACATTGACAAATTCTTAGCGGTCATTGGTTTGGATATAATGTTATGATACGAAATTAGGCGGCACAATACCCCTCTCTTCGGTACAGATATCGTGCCTATTAGCCTGAAATTTAGTATTCTATTTATCCTAAATTACTTGGTACTTATGTACAAGTGGCGAAATGAAATCTACCTCCGTAATACAAATGTTTACCTTTATGTTTTGTGTACTTGACACTTGTTAAGTCTGTGATTAATTTATAATTTGCATGCAATTATCTATTACTTTGGCCTTGTGCACTAATCACGCGAGGTTTTTTCGGCTACTTCTTGACACCCACCCTTGAGGTTATTTGCTAACCCCCCCTCCCCCTCACTACCCTACGTGTATTTTTTTTCCGCCAGAATTTCGTAAAATAGACTCGCTATTTTGAAGTATTTAACAAGGGTAGTTTTCTTTTTAACGAAACCGAGAAAAATATTGTTTTTTTCTTAGTTCGTTCACTGTAGAAAAATATACATTAGGCCTCCTTCCCCTCCCTCCCTCAACGTGATCTATCGTGATTTTTTAGTGAAACACCCTCCCCCTTATCGAGCCTCACGTGATTTGTGCACAAGCCCTTTAACTAAATGAGCGCAACGACCGACATTGGATCTTGGTCTCTGACACCAGACCACGCCACCCTCCACGATCCTGAGCCAGCTCTCGCCAGTTAAAGATGTCCCTGAGATCTTTTTGGACTTCATAACTCCAGCGATACATAGGTCGTCCTACGGGTCTGCGACCACTCGGTCGTCCCAGATAAGCAGTTTTTGCGGCACGATCCTCGCCCATTCTCTCAACGTGCGCGAGCCAGCGGAGTCTGGATGCCTTGGTCTCTCCTATAATGTTAGGCTCCCACTAGACCTTTTTTATGTGAATCAAATTCTTATGAGAAATAAATGTCTTAAATCATACATTTAATTTTAATGCCATAGTGGCCGTATGTATAGTGCTGTACCGTCCGTTCCACAACGCAGCTACTTTCGCACTTTCATTACTATAATAAAAAAAAGAAACATAATTTCATCAAAAAATGTGGGCTGTTTTACTACTTCTTTAGGTATAAATTGGCATTTCCAATTTGTGTAAGTATGTACTTCTATCACAGAAGTAAAAATCACAGAGGGATCTCTTGCCTGATCTGCGCAAAAGCCACTGGCAACCTGTATTTAATTGGTTGTTTGTATAAAATATGACGTGATTTGTCGTGAGGTTTGAAGATACAACTTCAAGATGCGTGTCCGCGGTACTGAGCACGCAAATTAGCGTTTGCGCATAGCAATGGCCGTCGTGCTTAATAAGCCTGTCTTGTCTCTGTACATAATGTATAAAAACATTAAAACCACCTCCTATTTCAGAATGGTGGGGAGCCCGAACCTACTGCTGCGAGACCGACGAGTGCAACTCCTCCATCGCGCATGCGCCCCTCCTAGCCGTCGTCTGCGCCGGCGCCGCGGTGCTGTACGTTGCGCGCTGACCGATGCGGACCAGCTAAGCCTTCCCTTCAGTCAGATCCCAAAAATATTAGTTTCCAAAAAATCCCTTAACGCCAGTGAGATTCCCAAGTTGTCGGATCCTAAAATTGCCCAAATATATCCCAAATCATCGGAGTATAAGATCCCAAATACCGTAATCCGCGGAATATAAGATCCTAAAGGTATCTATTTGAGATATCTGAAATATAAACAAGTGGTGAAGTTAATTAATTATGATTATGATTATGATTATAATCCTACCTTTACATCAGCAGACCTGTAAATGTAAATGTAAATGGTCCACATTCCAACACGAACCAGTGTGAGAAAGCTTTACTATTTACCCTCTGAACACCTGGAGAACTGTTTATAGCTGTGGTGGTAAACGGTGAATAGCTTTTCCGCTCGACGTTCAAAAGCTAAGTTTTAGAGCGTCCATGTTATCTTGAAAAAAAAAATGAAAAATGTTTATTCAGTTATCTTGTTCTATTTTTTTATTTATCTTTACGCTAAGCACAAACTCAGCATTTTATTGCAGGATACCAAATACAAATATAAGTCAAGTAGGTATTTCGTGAATCTTTTGCAATTTAAGAATTTGACGTTTTCTTTGTCTGGTATTTTGGGAGTGATCGTCAATTTTCATTGTTGACCCGGTAATTTCAAAATAACTAGGATCCAAAATGACGAATGATGAATATATATAAAAAAAATGTTGCAGAAAATTACAAAATGTTGTTATTTTTGAAATTAAAAAAAAAACTGCGTTGAACCTCCCTCCTAACTTCAACTCGTTATAATATTAATAAAGGCAGATGATGATAGAAACGAAAGTTTTTACGATTACGTAACAAAAAAACATTACGTATTATGATGTAGACTCCCACGTTGCGAATGTCAGTGACATTGTTATAAATAGATAACATAAAAAAGAAGATAAAAAAATTCGCATTCATGTTGCTACTAATTTTCACAGTTTTCATATTAATATTTTTTGACATTTTAAAATATAATACCATGAACAATTGATTTAACAAGGAAGCAAATATGTGGATCCATTACTTTTAATTAGAATGTTATTTTTAAAATATTATACATATAGGTATTTAGTAACGCTACAAATATGCACAGGCGTAACCAAAAAAATCTGAACAAGCATTTAATTTCCTTTGAAAAGCAATTGGAACGAGAAAATGGCGAGATGAAACGAAACAATTTTATCTGAATTATAAACAAGAAAATTGTAAGATTTAACGAATACGTGACATAACACCATAATTATTATTTAAACTATGAATACAATTTAAATAATAATTGTGGTGTACCCACATTAAACAAAATGAGACATTACATGTTTCAAAATTTTATAATAACACCATACCTACTAAAAATGTGTGACGCAGCTGTAAATTACCATTCGGACACGAAAATTTTGCGAAAACGTTTAAAATGCAAATATCAACATAATTTATTCCGATAATTTTATATTTTATGTAAATTAGTAACTGTAATTTTAAGTGTAATAAAGAAGAGACAGATTCGGCGACGGTAAACAAAACGATGCACATAATATTATCTGAGAAAGTGTGAAATTAGTGCTTCATTGGGATAAAGCTAAATGCTTTATCATAATGTTTGTTATTGTCACAAGAAGAGCAAACCATTAAGCAGATCTCGTTTTAACCTAATTGAATATAATATAATACAATATTATAGTTACGATTGTTATTTGTAAATATTACCATTAAAAATATTCACCAAACTCTTAAATACTTCTTCTTCTTCTTTAAAAGTTATATAATATCGTTTTATGTCTCTTATACTTCACGCAAATTAATATTTGTACAAGAACACATAAGCTAGAGACACATTTATTTCAATATGAGCGTACTTCAATGTGCTTTCGTCATTGTTAAATAAATTTGAAGATGCTACACAAAGTACAAAGTTACAAATTAACAAAAAAAATATCTTATAGTTACCAAATCTCAATAAATCATAGCAACATCCAATTCGGTTTAAAATGATGGTAGGTAACTGTATTGGATGCGTGATCGTTATCTTATTAGTTTATCTCTATGCAGTATTTATACTATGTAATGTATCTTATAATATGACATCGAGTCATGTCATATTACATATTATAGATGTCATTAAATATAGCAAAAAGTATACAGTAGATATAATTAATGTTATATACCTAATACAATAAAACCAAGAAAATAATATGTTCTAATCCGTATCATAAAAAATCGTTTAATGGACGCAGGTTGCATAAAACGTTAATAAAAGTTAATGTCCCCCTAAATCACGTACAATTACTTTTTATCTTTTCGATCCAGAAACTACCTAAAAGTAAAAGAAGGTACTTAAATGGGCCATTATCAAAAATAAACGGTTACGCAACTGAACGACAGCCATAAAGTTTTTGGCGTAAAAACGACTTTTCTTGGGTCTATTTATGAAAATTCATTGAGAAAAAATATATATGACTAAAATTCAAAATAACGTTTTGTGAAATAATTCATAACGATTGATGTTGATAGTATTTATCTTTTATTCCAGTTATTACAGGTTTTGTAAATATACAAAAATATGAACAAGCAGCGAGGCTGGGCTCAGACCTCCTATAGATGCGTGCCCAGGAGTAATGTCTTCTGCATCTATATTCTGATCCAGCCACATAGTAAGAATGTCTACAGAACTAAATAGATACGCAAAACCACTCAATTGTTTTTGGTAATTAAATTACACCATTCAACGCTTATTTTATGTATAAATAGAGTTCAACTCGAATTTTATTCATATTAAGATTTTATAACATTCTCTTACGAAATACTATCGATTATATCTAATATATTGTAAATTATCCTACCAGTGCCTAGACTCAATGCGAAACCAGGGTTTCACCTATCCATAATTTTTTTTTCTCAAACATGCTCGGAAATGTATGCGTTAATGTCCCGATATGAGGACATGAAGTTTCTCGTTTATGGCTCCCAACATTACTTCTTGGCCTAGGCCACAAAAGTTCGTATGAAAATCCATTTTTGTCCGCTGCTCTAATTTTTTAAATTTCTATACTAAAATTAAATTGGCAAAGGAAAAATTACATACAGCCAACCACCTCCACAATCTGTAAGCATAATTGCGACACAAAAAAATCTATGGTACTATATTTATGTGCGGTTAAACATGGTGCTCAAATAGCTGGATCAAATAACATATTTAAAAAATAAAAAAGGTGGCAAATTGAAAATCTTTTTTTCTGCTTATTCGTATTTCGTAGTGATTATAAAATAATTTAGACAAACATAAAAATTACTTCTAGTGATGAGAGTGACGTGGAACTTATGAACAAAGGATGACGGGGAACTTTATGAGGAGGCAAATTTAGTCATGCAAAATATGCTACGGGAAAAAAGTAAAAACGAAAAATAGTTTTGTTTTGTTTACTTGATTATCTAGTAGTTATTTTAATTTTAATATTTCCTCACATCGTTTGAGAAAATCACTATACAAGCTTCGGCCGGAACAGGGATTGCAGGACTCGTTCTATCTGGCCTCGTCTTCGACTCGGCCATCTACCCCAAACTCGTCCAGCAATCCCTTACTTCACGGCCTCTGCAGTAATGTACTATTCCCGTATGCTTCTCTCCCGTATACATTGTATAATTTTTTTGAAATCAGGATCTACTTGAAACATTACTTTGGTCTAAATGGAATTAGTATGGAAAATAAAATAAAAGAACAGCCGACTACTTTTTAAATTTTCCTTTATAGTTCCATATATAAAAAAAGTAGTGTTGTATACCTACATTCATTGAAACATGTGACCAAAAGATTTAACATCGAGTTATTCAAAAATTATATAAAAAACTATACGACACACAAATAAACTATTGGTGGATTTTGAGTCCATAAGATGTATACAGTCGAGAAAAAATATAATGTGAATATTGGGAATACTTAATGATTCCAATTGCCTAAAACTGGCTAAGCAATAGTTTTAGGATAAAAATTAACTTACTTCTGATGGCGATGGTTAAAGTTCATATTATAAATTCCACATGGCTCATGTGAATATTTAATTTGATGGTATTTAAAGTATTCTAATTTTGCTTTACGCGGAAAACGTTTTCCTCTAAGTAATCCAGATTATCTACGGTTGAGATGAACACAATCCGTTTAAAACCTTTTAAATTTAACATTCATTTGGATTTGGTCGCATTTTGTGTTTGGAAAATTTAAGATCTAATTAAATAAGAGACCGGCGGAATTATATATTCGCGTCCGTTTTCTGAAATGTTCTGTTTTCTTGAGAAATACAAAAGACTTTTGGTTATATTTACGAAATGATGATTTGTAGTATATTAGTCTGGTCGGAGAAATAAATCATGAAGAAAACATTTTTATTATTATTAGGTAAATATATATCTTTTGTATCTTTCTAAAACAATAAAATTAATAAGGTGCTTATATGCGTCAATTATTGAACAAAATTTATTTTGACCTAAACTTGCAGTTAGACGTATGATGATATATTGATTATGATGAAATGAAAACCATTTTCATCAAAAGTAAGTTCATAATTAGTATAATTAACTACTTTTAAACATTCTAATGAACGCTTTATAATAATTTATCACTTATTGACATCAAAAGCTGAAATATTCTAAATTATCATAAAATATTGTAGAGGATAATTAGGGATAAGAAAAAAAGTTTTATTTGAAATTGAACGTGCTTAAATAATTCCAAGAAATGAAAATGACATAAATGGTGTATTCGATTTTGTAAATATGAATACGGGTTAAAAATAAGTTTTAACAATTATAATTATATTTATTTTCAACAAACTAGAAAAACTGTTTTTTTTTTATTGTAGATCAGTTGTGTCACAGTAAATTGAATAATAGTATTTAAGTTTACAGATATATTGCTATTAATAAAATAATAGGTAATTGGACAGTTTTTTTTTAATTAATAACAAATTAGCAAAAATGTTTATGAGAAGTCTATAATCAAACACAGTTCAAATGAAGGGATATTCAGTAAATTATGTTTAAAGATGTATTTAAAATATTTAAATGTTAATGATGTTTGTAATTTGGATCATTTTCAAATTTGTTGCAGTATGCTTGCCGGTGAAACAACAACTCTGTCACAAAAAATGCGACATACCATTTTTTACGACCTATGTAAAATCCGAAGCCACTTTCATACCGCAATAAACAAATTAGATTGTGACAACATAAAACCTTTGAAAAATTATTCATATTTAATCTTTTGATTTTTACTTGCCCTTTCAAGTCAATCGTGACGTATCACATAATTCTTACTATAGAGACAATTAAACGTATCTAATTGGCAAACGGATGAAATTATTATATCTGTCCTATATTTTTCGATTTTAACAATATAATGGAAATAATCAATATACTTAAAGTATTTTTGGTCAGGCAAGTTTATTATGCAACAAATTACATAATGATTCAATGCTTTAGAAAAAACATTGTATTAAAAGTGTTTTATTGGTATTTTAATAGGCTTTATTTATAAATACGCGTTGCTTTCTAGCTGCACTTATTAAGTTAACGATAGTAGATAGTTTGATTACCCTTTGTATTAAGTACTATTGACAGTTTTATAATAGACACGCAGTTTATATTTCGTTCATAGCTAAATAAAGACCAATTTTATCATTCATTGAAATTGATGAGTTTTCTTTCATTTCCTAGGGCACAGACTAAGTTTAATTTGTTATTTATTCTGTTGTAAGGTATATTACAACTTTCTATTCCAGATCTTCAAATTTGAATGTGAGTAGCTTTCTATTTCAAGTTTTTTAAGCGGGATGCAGTGGAATCATTTTTCCGTGTTAGATTTTGGGTCACTTTTTTTTACATGTTAACCCCAAAAAAAAAGGTGAGTATATAAAAAAAAGCTTTTCTACGTTCCATGGTCGCGACGCGGATCGTTGTCTTATCGTATACCTAACGTAATTTACAGCACGATAACTTGACGTCGAACGTCGTTTCAGCGATACGTTGCCACGGCTGTTCATGCTATATGGCCTATTCAATTCAATTCAATTTTTAACCTAAGGACAATTCAATTTTTAACCTAACGATATGGCCTATAGGTACCTCGCTTTAATCGCCATACCTACGTTAGTGTCAATCAAAATTATCCTCAATGCGTTTAAAAATCTCATATAATCCCCAAAATGGCTTGAGCCATTTGACATTTAAAACAATCACTTTGTTTATTGAATGGAATTGCTGAGTCGTATTTATTTTAATCGGATTACTCCCTGTCATTTTGGGGACAAATAATTAAATATTGGAAACAGCTTTTGGCACACTGTTGGCTTTTAGGATTTACTCTGTCTAGTGTGAAATGTTTTGTTCGTTTATTGTAATGTGTTTCAGCATTATTCTCCATATGATGGACGGAGATATATTAAGTGGCCTCATTCCTTTTATTGCCATGGGAGAGGCCTATGTCCAGTAGTGGACTGAAACAGGCTGATGATGGTGATGATGATGATTCCTTTTAAAATGCTGATTGTTTTAGCCATTTTCTCTATGACCAACCATGTTTCTTAACATAATTATTGATATAACTACCTAGAACAGGGCTATTGGGATTTATTGGTTTATATTTGAAACCTACAGTTTGAATTTTTCATTGATAATTTTTGTTTCAAAACTACTCGATATTGACAAAATTCACGCGAAAAATTCGTTTTTTCAACTTATTTTCAACTGCATGCAATGAAAGCAAGAAATAGCTATGTTACTACCTAAAACTCAGGGAAAAGTATTATTCACTTCAAAAAGTTGGTTGAAATTATCAGTATATTTGTCATAATATGAAAAAAAAACAATTTTAAACGGAAAAAGGCCTCTTAACTGTTTTGCAGGGTACCTGACATAACGGGTAAGTTGAATATTAAATTTTTATCAAAGCCATAACGTCTGCTAGCGTAAACTAAATGTTTGTATGGAAGCGAAAAATTTAATAATTGAATGCTTTGAGCGGGATTTGAACCCACGTCCCAACAGCTTTCCGGGCCAGACGGGTGCATTACCAATTATGCTGTCAAAGCCACTAGCCAAAGCAAAATAAAGACAATAAATAATCTTATTAATTAAAAACATGACAAATTCAAGTGATTGTGCAAGTGTGTTAATACAATAATTCAAGACATTATCTTTACTGTAGATGGCGTTACAATGCCGCCCTAAGGCATTTAGAAATGAAGCAACTGATAAAAAAAATCGATGCTTTAGCTAGTGGCTTTGATAGCATAATGGTAATGCACCCATCTCGCCCGGAAAGCTTTAGGGACGTGGATTTAAGTTTAATATTGTTAAACTATCTGTGGCGTGGCGTCAAACATACGCCTAGGCAATCCAGAGCATATATTTTGGTTTACTGCTTCATAAAAGTGTGTTTAGACGCGCTAAAATAGTCAAGCCTGTGGGTATCGGGTTGTATGGATGTCATGCTGTTCCATACATTAAATTAAAAGAATACTTTCGTCCATTAATATTGTTTACTATATAAAGATAAGATAAGGTTACTCGTCTTGTTCCGGCATTGCTTTTAACTTTTAAAGGGTTTTTCATGCTCTCAAGTTTTGCGTGAAATTACAAATTCTCTGAAAGCTGGCTACATCATTAATCAGTGCCGAAAGTACACCTAATAGACATTAACTTAGAAACTTCTGTCTACTTATTCCTAAGTGAAGTTTGTAATGACTTGAGTCTGGATAGTATGAAATATCAATACTTACTACATTTTTGAACTACAAATCTGAAACTATATTGAAAATCAGTTTTCTATAATTTAATCTTAACAGTGTGATGCAGTAGCGTCGCGCCAGCTGTTGTACAGCGCTCTCTGTTGGTAAAGTTTTCTTTGCCTTATCATCGCGCCAAAACGTCTGAACGGATTTTTACCAGTTTTAGTACGTAGATAGATGGACATTAAACATTAGTTATAATATGATTACAGTAAAGAAAAGATAATACGCAGGATGCAGTTACCGGCACTTTTATCTATACTTAAATAAAATTGTTTTTTTATCGTCACGCCAATGAACAAACAAAGTTATTAGGATCGTTCTTCTTTTTTCAGACTATCCCATACTTAACAGTGTGACGGGGTTGTAAACAACAACTCGGTCACTCTTATTTTAAGAAAATATACATGCAATTTTTTTATTAGTAATGTTTAGATTTCAGCTAAATTTTGTAATAATGCCAGAATTTTACACTTGCAGTCGAAAGAAGACAGAAGAAATAAGAAATGTACGATGTCGTGAGCCGGCATTAGAATCAGTACGCTTTGTCGTCACCGTGCGTGCGTTCACAAAACGAACTGATTCTTTAGTCGACTCACGCGCCACTCTACAGGAGAAGAAGAAGATAGAAGAGAACGAGCAACTACAGGAGAAGAACGAAGACCAGGAAGATAAATATTAGAAATTATTGATTTTATTGTATATATAGTTGGTCCGAAGCTGTAAGAAAAAAATATGGCAAATTAATTCAAGTGCGTAACGGGGCGTTTTCCAAAAAATCCCGAATCCTTGTTTCTTCCAGAGTTTGACGTTTTTGGGTTCATCTTACTCAGAATCGATACCATTTTTAATGTCAAGTATAAAAAAAAATGGTCTTAAATTTGTCACGTTAGACTATGTTTTTTTTTTATTTGCACGAGCATTACGTAGTGGAAACTAAAATTCTCACACAAATTTTGGGACACTTTTTTTATTTTTCACATTAAAAATGCTACCGATTCTGAGTAGGATGAACCCAAAACGTCAAGTTCTGGAAAGAACACAGTTTCGTTTTTTTTTTTGGAAAACGCTCAACGACATAAAAAACATAAGATATTTTTTCACTCGTCTCGGTTTGATTGTTTGATGAGTTCACTATAGGTTTTATTGTTATTTGTTTAGGCATTTCTAACTAACTGATGACCGGTGAGACTGAAAGTATCTTGGATGGCAACCACGCACTGGAAGACGCAGCGTTACGTAAGTCCCTCGCGAGGTAGTCCGGTGTTCTCATGGATTATGATGGTCATTATATCTCAGTTTAGCTGAAAGTTTACACTTCAAGCGTAGATTTAGATTTATTTATTTCATAATATAAAATGACAATATAAAAATACACTAAGTCAATTTACATGCACTTATACTATGATCGTCATATATATTAGTACTAACAGATAAAATGCAACAGCGGAATCCTCCTTATCCTGCTTACTGTAATTTCAACCTGCACACTGCTGGAATGACCGTTGCTCTGGGCTCCCCTTTTTGCTTACCATCAGGCGAAGTGGAGCCACTATGTTGTGCCGTTATATAAAAAAAGATATGCTAGTTATAGTAGTGTGACAACTTGTTTAATAGGCAACGAAAAACTAGAAAAATATCGTGTAAAACTATTGACTGAATCTGTGTAGCTAATTTAAATGGACGTTAAATATCAAATCGCCAGGGGACCCAAATGAGTATAAAGGGCAGCAATAAATCATTCCCGGCAAACACCACACCGCCGCTTAAACCCAATTTGCGTACCAATAACAATATTTAATACGTGATAATTAATTAGGTTCCTGATAAATTACCAACGAATAAACAAACAGTATACAAATAAACAAGTTGTTTTCATCGAGTAATTGAATTGGCTGGTTTTTACGTAAAAATATGGCCAAGTATTACGCTCACACAACATTTACAGAGTTTTGTGTACTTTTAATTTGCTTTAACATTTATAAATAACCAATATATAATTACTATCGTTTAATATTTGTTTAGGTTACTGAAAAGGAAACTGAAAATATACGCGGGTCAGTTTAGCCAACAATAGCTAAATACTTAAATGTGTGACGGAGCTGTAATGAACACTCTGTAATTATGAGAATACGTGTAAAAATATAAATGCAAAGAAAGGTGTCAATGACGCTACAGTGCCAAATATAACAGCCTAACAAGTTGCGGTTTGGCCCTAGAATAGTGGCGCGTACGTTATTGCCATATATGAAAAGCAGCTACAATAGCTTTTCATATGAAAATAATGTACGTACCTCATGTATCTGCACTAAAATGTCAGTAGCGGTAGGTCAACAACCAATTTCCAAACACTGTTTACTGGAATGCTACTCAATCCTTCGTTCTTATATTGAATCGTATTGAAAAACTTGTTTTGCATCGCTGTGAATAGTTTTGGCTTTATTACTTAAATTCGCGGAGTATTTCGTCGTGTTTCCTTATTGTTTACATCAGTGACATACACTCTAACTGCTCAAACGAAAAATTAAAACTGTGATAGAGGCATTGTTAGGTACGACGGCGAGCGAAGCGAGGAGGAGTGTTAGGTTATCTTGCCAATATAAGCGTTACATCAAATGTCTTTTATACTAATTGAAATTAATTAAATTAAGCTTATTATTGTTATATCAGATGAAACACCAAATCAAATATTGGTATATCTAGTAAAGTTATACGAAACGTTGTTATATCCCTAATTACACACCCATGTTATTTAAGAACTTGGCCTTTCTCTACACACTGCGTTGTCATTATGCCAGCGATGAAAAGCGGCAGTGTCCGGTTTCGCGCAGGCATTAATTTGTTTGCGGTCTCGTTCGTTCCGCTATTTGCTATGGAAAAAAACATATTGTACCTCAAATAATAGTAATCGCTGAGATAATTAAAAATCTGTCTAAATAAATATCAGACAACCTCACACAAATCGATCTAGTCCCAAATTAAGCTCAAGAAGACTTGTTTTATGGGTACTAGACGACGATATACTTATATAGATAAAAATATACTTAAATACATAGAACAACCATGACCCAAGCACAAATTTTCGTGTTCATTCAAGAGACCGGGAGTCGAACCCGTTAATATAAAAAAATGTGGCGTGTACCCACACTAAAAATAATGTTTCATAAAATTTAGTTTACTCTATTTACGAGAGAAAAGACAGACGTTAACGAAACGAATATACGACAATGGGATCAACTAAGAAGTATGCTAGCGTATTTCAGGCAGAGGTATGCGGCATAATGAGATGTGTGCAAATAATAGATGAATGTTCGCAGGAAGGGAGATGTGTTGTAATATACATAGACAGCCAGGCTGCGCTAAAAGCGTTAGACAAACAGATGGTAAGCTCGTTCTTGGTAAAGGAATGTGTAGGGAAGCCCTAAACAAACTTGGAGAACACACCAATATTATGATAGCATATCTGTACCAGGGTGTGTATCAGGGTGTGACAGGAAATGAAAGGGCAGACGAGATGGCGAGGCTAGAAGCAGAGAGGGAACTCATAGGACCCGAACCTGCACTGCCAATATCGGCAGAAGTCACGAAAGGAATTATAGCTAGGTTAATGGAGGAAGAGGCTAATATAGACAATGGCGTGAGAGCGAAGATGATACTGGGAGGTATAAACAGAAATAAGACCAGGTATCTCCTGGAACTATGTAAAGAAAATCTCAGATTATTAACAGGCATAATCACGGGTGTGGTAAGTAATCCGTACTGATTGCAATGCAGCCAGGAAGAGACAAGTAAGATGTTATCTTATTTATTTTATTTATTTATTTCTATAATCAATAACTTAAATCTATCATTACAGGCAGCCCCAATGCGATAGATAAGCTAAATAGGCATTAACACAAATTTCCAATTAAAAATAACACGAAAAGAAAAAAAATAGTAATAAAGTCATTAAATAAACAAGAGATGCAAATAAAAATTGTTACAAAATTAAAATAATAAATGTCGAGGTTAAAAATATACAATGTCAATATGATCTTATACAACGAAAAACAAAAAATAAAAACTTAATAATACAAAATTAAAACTAGCATAAAAGACAATGTCAAATAAGTTAATAATCCAGATCAAATCGACGTCAATTTAATTAATAAGAAATAAAATAACAAAATGACATTTAGTGTAAATCGCTTAGTAAGAACATAGTTGCTATAGAAGAGTGTCGCATGTATGCGGCAGTACGATGTAGCATTTTCAGGGAAGATGAACTAGGAGAGGAAGAACTGAAGGACATTAATCTTAAAGATGTCCTTTCTTTCTGCAGGAGAATAAGAAGATTTGAGGAAGAAGGCTGTATGGGAGCGCCGCCGGAATAGTAACCATTGGCTCCAACTGGGAATTGGATTGAACTGAATGAACGCAACCAAGCGATCGACAGCCCGTCTGTGTCCGGCCAGGCGTCCCTACACCAAATCATCAACTAGAAAGTATACACCTTGAAACAAAAAAAAAAATGCCATGAGCACTTTTTGACCTACTTATACAACGTTGCATACAATACTTTTTCTACGACTCGACATTTCTTAAATAAAACGCAAATACACAACAAAGAAAATAATTACATGTTCCCGCTCGGAATCAACAAAATTAAAAAAAAATCTGTGATAAACTTTTTTTTATTGACGTCCATCTGTCAAAAAAATAAATTATAAACTTATACATAAAGTTATAAGTTCACTATACCAAACATCTGTCAAAAAAATATGAACTTATACATAAAGGTATACGTTCACTATACTAAACATCCATGCACTGAAGATAAAACTTTTTTTTTAAGTTGGCAGCAATATCTTAGTACAATAAGTTTTTTTTTTATTGTAAATTGTGTGAATGCAGCTGTAATTGTGGTACTAAGTGATGCTTTTATGGCGACATTATAACATCGTTTAGCAGTGTTTTTTTGGCCAATAGAGTATAGACTTTTACAGACTTTCAGTCTTTATATTAGAGTTAGTAACTATATAAATGACAGAAAAAAGTGCTGGAGTAGAAAAACATTTTTAAATAGAGATGAACAGAATAGACGTTTTGTTTGTTCTTGTTCAATTACGCGACAGTAAACATTTGAGGAACAAATATCCAAAATGTTTACAAACTTTTTCATATTATGTCTATATTTACCTACTAAGTACCAATTACATCTGCTGCCTATTCATTTTGTTGGCTTTACATTTCTATAATAATATGAAATCACGTCAAACTTCTGTGTCGCCTGAACTCCTACAGGCAAAAGTTGAACCTTAAAAACAAAACAGCTTAACTCGCTCAATTCATTTAGGCTGTTACGTCTCTCTAAAGGTGGAGATCTAGAGAACTGAGCAGTTCTAAAAAGGCTTATTTTAATGGAAAATGGCAGTCGGTTAAGTCGTTTTGCGCCGAGATTGGAGAACTATCCTCCGTTAACATTCAACTTGGAGCCGAATTAAACATGCATGAAAATATGCAAATGCCATCTCGAGTTATCAAGATGGATCAAGACATAAGCTGTGATGGAAGCGGGAGCGGAAGCGGAAAGGTTTGTATGTTAAGGCGTACGTATTGGAGCAAGGTCAACGTGCTTAGCATTTAAAAAAAATACAGAGGGCGCTGAAGAAAAGCGGAATAAGAAGGCATTTTCATGCGGTCTGCATAGCTGCAGTGGATCGCATATAATTTTGGCTTCTTATTTGGGTCATTGTCAGATTTAGGTGCGCGTCTTTCCGGTGGACATTGGCAAAATTAAGGATTCCAGGGCCTAATTTTCTGATTAAATGCCTGTGAGAATAAAGAACATTCCCTTTTCTATAATCCGATGTAATAGCAACATAACCTAGATCCATACAAGCTCTTAACTTTGACCATCGAAGGGACAAATTGTGTTTTTTGAACTGACAATGACCCATTTATCCTTTCTATATACGGAAAGGTTTGTAAAGGTAATTTCGATGAAAAATGTGTGAGAAATTCGTTACTTAACATTTAATTTTGTTTCATCCCACGTATACGCGGCACCAGACGTACGGCGCCATCCGTTGGTAATGTCTGTCCAATCAACACGCCTAAAAGGCTGGACCGATTTTAACCAATCTTGGTGTTGGTAGAAAGAGAGCTGAACATCCAAAGATGATTATAGAATTTAGCCGATTACGTACGATCGAGATGTTCCACACCGCTGAAGTTGCGGGCCGTCTAATTCAGAATAAATTTTAGTTTTTTTAATCTGTCACTGAACCAATAAGTCAGCTCGCACAGACTTGTACATACATTAACGCCACAAGTTGTGCCACACTCCTAGAGCAAAGAGCATTTGCCTAATTGATTGATACTAACGACTACTAGGACTTAGGAAAGCATTTTTTTTTCTGAAACCATAAAATATTTTAGAATATTATAACACAAACCTAACCTACCTAAGTCAACCTATCGATTGGGTTACAGTCCGACCAAAAAGAGTACAAATTAAAAAGTGGCAATACTGTAGTGTCCGCCCTTTCTAATCAATATAAGAAAACGCGGACGACACTACGGTATTGCCACTTTTTAATTTCTACTCTTTTTGGTCCGACTGTAACCTAATCTATAGGTTGACTTTTTCAAGATTTCTGAAAAACGTATGACTTCCGAGGGAAAATTTGTCTATGAAATGAAAATTATATTAGCTGAAGCATTCAACGAAGTGTTATTTTGTAAAAAAAAGTGGACACCGATTTAGGGTCATACCCCGTGATTTTCAGTGAATGTATGATTTAACGCCTGCTGTCCTTATGTCATTCGTGCATCAAAAATCCCAGAGTATGTTCAGGGACTTAGGTAGCTTAAAACCGCTGAATCTTGTACCTTAACTCCCACCCCAACCTGGTCCTATAGAGCAAAGGGCATTATTCAAATAGAGGTCTACTTGATACTAACCATTACTAACCCTTTCACTTAGCCAGAGGTGTTAACACTTAATGTGGCCCCCGTGGCGCCGTATATCATAGCGTTAACCATTTTGTATGTGTGGTCACGTAACTATTTGCATATCGATGGCAAAAAGCGAGAACGTAGTAACCGCCAAAATGCAAACTTTACACCAGAGCCAAAAAACTTTTCGGTTTCGAGAAAAAAAATCATAACTCTTTCATTTATGAACGAAAATGCTTTATATTTGGATCTAATTCATAACTTATGGTTTTCTTTCAACTGGCATATTTCATATTTAACAAAAAAGACTGGTTTACGACTTCGTGGCGGTTACGACAATTGAACTCTTTTTTTTTTCGTTACGCTAAAACGCTGTAAACGCCAGAAGTAAATGTACTAAAATGGTGAAACGAGTATTATTTCCATAAAGCATAAGTGCTGTAACCATATGCATATTTATTTTAAGATTCAATAATTTTGACGTAAATGTCATTACGTTCTTTATAGGACCAACTGAAATGTGGTAAGTGTCCACCGGCAAAAAGAAACTGTGAAAATAAAACGACTTAAGTATCAATCAACTTTTATCAACATACTTTTTTAAAATGTTTCCAAATTTTAAATGCAGGTTTCTTACAAATTAAAAGATCAGAAGCAACAATTACCGTCTTAACATATCAAATATTATCTAGTCTCAATTTCTCTGTATAAAAACATTACGAAAGTTACTTAAAACCTCCGTTGCTTATAACATTTCAAAAGGCTAATAAAATCTGTCATATTATAAAATCACAACCTTGTACTTATCGTGCTAAAAACAAACATAAATATTCTTAGGGTTAATCAGACTATAATATTGTTATCCGCTAAAACAAAATATTATAGGTAATGAGGTTTAATATTCCCGTGAAAACTTTAAAACTCTCTACATTTTATCTTCAGTTTTGGCATTAAATTGTCTTTTAAGTAACTTTTATCGATATAAAACTCACTACCTATTAAACCCACTAACTATAAAAGATGTTTTGAATGTAAGTATTACTTATTATATACGTTTTCAACCTAATTCTTAAACAATTGTTTGAACACAACTATCACCTCAATTATAAAAATATTTCTTTGAACTAATCTCACTGAACCATTAATATTTAACTTAAATAACTAGACGTTATATTACTATGGTACCGTACAAATTAAAATAGTTATTATTTATTTAAATAAAAACTTGGAGTAATTTTTCTTAGGCAGAATATCAATTGACATTAAAATAGGAACCTAAAAATTGCATTCCAATGGAATTCGTTTTCATAATAACAAATTAAAATAGTTATTTATTTAAATAAAAACTTGGAGTCATTTTTCTTAGGCAGAATATCAATCGACATTAAAATAGGAACCTAAAAATTGCATTCCAATGGAATTCGTTTTCATAATAACATAATTAAAATAACTGTTCTTAAAAAAATTCTAAAAATTCCACTCTAAAATGCATTGTTTTATAATAACACTCCTCAAAATTTTTGTCATAATTAACTCAAAAATCGCCCCTCTGAAGTAATGAAAATTAGTGCAATAGTGACTGATGGACATGTGCATTCTTCCAATCCTGACCCACGGGGCGCAGACTTGGTCTTTGACAAAAGTTCAGAAGTCCACCCTCAAGGTTTGTCAAAGAGCCATGGAACGCAGTATTCTGGGCGTAAAACTAACTGACAGAATTAAGAACACAGTACTGCGTTCCAAAACGCTGGTAGCTGATGTAGCTCAAGCAGCCGCAAAGCTGTATATTATGTCCGTGATAAAACGAATGACGACAGTTGTCGCAGTGGTTTAAGCAGCTGCCTACTGAGCCGACGGTCCTGGGTTCGAATCCCGGCAGTTGCAAATATTTGTGTGATGAACTCGAATATTTGTCGAATAATATATTTGTGCCTGGGTCATGGATGTTATTTGTATTTAAGTATGTATTTATCTTTACCAGTATGTTCACTTGTGTCCAGAACACAAGCCTTCTAGAGCTTACTGTGGTACTTGATTAATTTGTGTGAGGTTGCCCGATATATTTTTTTTTATTCATTTATGCCATGCGTATGGTTATTGTGAAAATATTAATCGAATCAGGCACCAGTTAACCGGTAAATTTTAAATACTGTACAGTTGTTTATCTACCGCAGCTCAACAAATTTAGTGCTTATCTGATTCTAGCCCTTGGACAATAAAGATGCGGACGTGACACCGCAAACTAGTTTGATCCGGCTTGAGTCAGATTTTTAGGGGTTAGACCAATTAACTCTTAATGGTTGTAGTGAAACGTAGTAGATTACAGCAAAACTTTCTTCTAGCGATTACAACCGTAAACTAGATATACATATTATACTAATTAAAAAAAAATGGTTGCCTGTAAAGTCGGTTTTACGGGCGAAGGAAGATTTTACGTGACAACGTCTTTTTCTCGGTAGTATATTTATTTGTATCATATCCATTCACAATTTCCCTAACAACATTTTAAGTGTTACTTTCTGAACGCACCCATCACATGTGTCATTAATGTCATTATAGTGTCATTATTTTACATGTTTTAAATCTAAATACGCGATAATCAGACTGTTATGCATGTATGTTGTCGATTCCAAACCATTATTTAGTCTAGATCTACATGTAATTATTCTAAAAATACCGAACCGACGGAACAAACATCATTATGTTTGACAGGTAAGTACGAACAGTTTGTATTTGTATGGGAATATAAAATTATCCTTTTTATTATTTTCCACTCATTTATTCAATATTTTCTCACCGTTTAAACCTTCCCTTGACTTCCACGAATATTTCGATACTAAAACTAGCCAAATCGGTTCAGCCGTTCTCGAGTTTTAGCGGGACAACCGGCCCTCCTAACAGACGTGAGCGGGCGTTACACTTTTTCATGAGTGACTCCGAGCGCAACCTAATTTAAGACGTTGTCACGTCAAAAATCATTATTTTAAATAGAAATCAAAATTGAAATGTATACCTATTCTGTAAGTAGGCCACTTTACATGTCTGAATCTGAATTTATCGGCATTTCAGAGGAGGCCGCTGTCGAGAAGAAAGCCGAAAAAAAGTAAATACTTTTTCATTTTTTTTAATCATCATGCGAGCGTTTGCTCGTATCTTTTGATTGCCTTTAAGCTGAAGATAAGCAGACCTTTGATGATATTTGATGTTAATTCCAGCTTTATACCTCCACGCGTTCCTGAAAAAAAGGTCTCGACAAATAGATAGACAGGCACAAAAGTGATCCTATTTAAGTATAGTTTTTGGCGATTGAGGCACGGAACTCTCAAAGCTGCCGCGTCCCGCGCCCCAACATCGTTATTTTCTTCCAACAAATTGTAATAATAACATTTTTGCTGTCCTTTCAATATTAATAAAGCAAATAAATATGCTAGTTATGTTTTATCCCAATATTCATATTCTCTATTAAACCCGCAACATATTTTACATCCACAAAAAGGCATGTACACAGACTACGCACACCCACTCGCTCCGGCGATCGCCCTATAGACTAAATCACAGGTCGTATTCACGAGCCACATCGCCGCGAGCGCACATTTTTATTGCTGTATCTTCAAGCACTACCCACTTCACGTTGTGTTTCAAATGTCGTTACTGTAGCTTGCTGTTAATTCATTTTCGAATGAAATGTAGTAAACGTCAATCATAGATAATTTATTTTAGGATAATTGCAGTAAGCTTGGTTCGTAATTTTTACACTACATGCATAAATGCTGCAACCGCCACGGAACAAAATTTCGGCAACGCTGTAACCGGCACACCCTTTGATTTATGAAAGAACAAAATTAGCGTAAATGTACTCGTTTAGAAAATTGCTACTATTTTATATGTGGGCATCGTCAAAAAAATACATTCGTTTTGCAACGTAGTCCAGTTTTTTCTAAGCGTCGTAGAGCCATCGGACCCAGACCAGTCGACGCAGAAAAATTCGCTGATTCCGAATATGCAAAAAATTTTTTTTTGACCAAGTGGCGATTACTACGTTCTCGCTTTTTGCCATCGATATAATATATGCCTTGAGACCTAAGTTCAACACGCGCTGAAGGCGTAACTGAGATTCTGGCACGTTTGATTTGATAACCGATAAGTGAAGGTAGAAAACATGTACTTAGTGATATACATATTATTATGAACTAGTGAATTATTACTTATTAGCTGACTACAAAGAAAAACAATCACAGTAATAGGTAAAAGATTGTGAGTGTGCCTGTGTTTAGTCACGCGGACAAACTGGTGGACCAATTTTGGTATGAAGATAGCTGACACTCTAGATTAACACATAGGCTACTTTTAATCCGGAAAAATGTAGTGTTCCCGTGGGATGAGCGGGTAATACCACACGGTGCAGCTAGTAGTCTTATATACTATAGTCAGACCAAACTGACCCACTTTGTATGGTTTGACAGTTCATTTGCTTGGAAGAGTTGACTCTACTACATCGTCCCATAAAACCAAATATTGGTTTGTGAGTGAAATCGGGTTTTCGAATCTCAAATCTGTTCAAACTTAAGTGAAAGGTTATAATTATGTCAAGATTCCGGAATAGTTATTACTTAAATAAATATATAAATATCGGACAACCTCACACAAATCGATCTAGTCCTACATTAAGCTCAAGAAGGCTTGAGTTATGGGTACTAGACGATGATATACGTACTTATATAGATAAATATATACTTAAATACATAGAACAACCATGACCCAAGCACAAATATTCGAGTTCATCACACAAATATTTGCCCTGGCCGGGATTCGAACCCGGGACTGCCGGCTCAGTAGGCAGGTGTCTACAAACCGAGCCAAACGCGTGGCCACTTACTTATAAGATACTTATAACTTACTTATAAGATACTTTTTACTAGACTACAGAGAAGCAAACAATTATACTAATATTAAATAAAAAGCGGCCAAGAGCATGTTAAATTTCAGCTTTCTAGTACTAATGATCACGGAGCTAAGCCGCGGACGGACAGACAGACAAACGGACATGGCGAAACTATAAGGGTTCCTAGTTGACTACGGAACCCTAAAAAAGCGGAAGCTTTGAGTGTGTTTTTGTGTTTGTTTGTTTCTTCCCGCTCAAATGGCTGGAACAATTTTGATAAATTTTGGTATGAAGGTAGCTGACACCCTGAATTAACACATTAGGCTACCTCTTTATCCCGAAAATAATTCGTGTTCTCGTGGAATGAGCGGGTAACACCGCGCGGCGCAGCTAATAATTTATATGTTCCGAAAAAAAATACAAGACAGTCTTACTCTCAGAAAAACCCTATTGCAACGAGTGCTGCAAAAGTAATAAATTGTACACAATTTATGAACTCAACTGAACAAACTCCGTAATAATTTAGATGTAGCTCAGCCCTTTAATCGCCGGTTTGACGTTGACGGACGACGCAAAATTTGTCTTATCGTGAACCAATGCTAAAGTCTCACGCTCTGCGAACCACGCCTACGTATAACCAGCGTACACCTGGTACTCAGCCTTCCGTTTTTGTTCACTCTAAATTGACGCGCGTTCGTAGCCAATCGTAGCAGTGTACACACGCGGCATCGGTCGGCCGTGGGGCGTGGCTTCACTTGATCACAATCAATTAATAACATGCAGTTAAAAAGATAATAACCCTCTCTGCGGGCCTATTGATTGTTGTTTTTATCACGCGATAAATTTCAGTACATCATGTCACGTGATCACTTCACTCTAAGTATGGCGCGACCGAAATTACGCGACTCAAATTACGCTCGTCTGGCTTCGCCCTAGACGTCAAAGAACGTCACGTCACGTTTTGACAAAATGCGATTGTGAGTGACAGCTTTGTCACTTATTTATCACGTGATAAACGTAGCCATCATAGGTTCGCTGTATTATTTTATTTTGAGCTTCAGTTATATTCTTCACAATTTATGAACAAAACAAGTAATTCAGATGTTGCTCAGCCCTTAAAACGGTTTGACGTTGACGGACGACCCGTCATTTGTCTTGTCGTGACCTCATCACAGCGTCGCGAAGAGCGGGACACACGAAGTCTATATGGCAGTGTAAGTAAAATACGACGATAGGATACGAATTTGACGTGGTTGGCGCAGTTTGTAGTGCACCTGTCTACTGAGCTAGCGGTCCTCAGAAAGGAAAGGAATATTAATGTTATCTATATAATATGTATTTATACATTATGCACATCGTCATCTAGTACCTATATGACAAGCTTTGCTTAGTTTGGGACTAGATCGATTTGTGTCAGATTGTCCCTTAATATTTTATAAAAAGACAAATTAATCTTTGCAAATTATATATCTTTGAATAAATGCGCCTAGAACGAGAGCCTTCAAACAACACATTTTCTAAAGATGAAGCCGCTTTTGGTTGTATGTGTGAGTGTCTAAGAACCAATCAAATGTATGCCATTGACGTTGTGACAAATGTTGTTCAGTTTCAAGGGAAAAATCTATGTTTTAATTAATTGCTCCTTTTACAGGCCACACCCGGTATAGAATACTCCCGTGAGTCTCAGACTTCAACGACATGAGTAAACCCGTTTCATATGTATTTTATTAAGAATACCTTCCGTACTTGGACTATTTTTTATTTTGCGGCAAGCAACTGCAGTTAATCCGACCGAAGCGTAATTTATCAGCTTCGCAGTCGACGCGCGTCAACAATGCACGCGTTCACATGCGACGACTATTTATTTACTGCTCGCATTATTTATTAGCCTTACCCATTGAAACATGAATCAATTTAAATGAATATATCGGTCAACTAGCGTTCCGGACGTCCGGATAAAGCCGTTTTTTTGATAGTAATTTAGATTTAAAAAAAAGGATGCTGTTGCCGATTAGTACGGTGGTCTTGGACAAATGAACTTAGTTTTACGACAAACTTGGGTCCATTGCTCGAACCGATGGCCGTTGGCGCAGAAAGGTTCTTGACTGGCGACTGCGGACCGGAAAACGCACCGTGAGAAGGCCCTCAACAAGGTGGACTGACGACCTGGTTACGATTGAGGGCAAAAATTGGATGAGGGCGGCGCAAGACAGATCGTTGTCGAGAACTTTGGGGGAGGCCTTTGTCCAGCAGTTGACGTCTATCGACTGATATGATGTTGACGGGTGGCTAGTGTAGGTTGTAGTAGGTCTAGCGAGTCTTTTTCGAAATGTTTCGAATCGAAATTATTCTTGTTTTCTTTTTTTTATTTTGAACCCCATAATATAGCGGCCAATTTGTAAAAAAAAACGAAAAACTGAATCGATAAAAAGTCTAGCGAAGGACATGCTCTCTAAATTTCATGAGAATCTGTTGAGAATGTGACCTATAAGCGAGAAAATCCGGAAACCCGGACAACTGGACAAACGGATAAAACACACGGATAAATACAATAGTACATTACATACCTAGGGCGGTGAATCCGTGAATGTCCCAGGTCGCAGGTGTTTGTGCGTGCGTCCTAAATATGCAATCTGGGGCTTTTCCAATTACCGCCCATGGTTTGTCTAAAGCTTTACGTCTTGCCTTGGCCAGGAAATTAAAATTTCTCCCCGTGGCGGGCAGAAAATCCCACTTACGGCTTAGGTTGACGTAATAGAATTTTTACCGAAGCTGAAACGGAGACACTTCGCTCGCTAAGTCAATAAAGTCGTAAGTGAAATTATTCTTCTGCTTAAACAGTTCCTTTATATAAAAACCGGCTAAGTGTGAAGCGGACTCGTGCACCGAGGGTTCCGTACAAACACTACATCTTAAATGGCCGGATTAAAATTAAGTTGGCACCTGGTATGTGTATGGCGCCGCATAAAAATGAGGTACTTACAAAGTTAACGCAACTGATCACGTTTGTTGTATGGGAGCCCCACTTAAATATTTATTTTATTCTGTTTTTTATTATTATAAATAAATAAATATAAATAAATATTAAGGGACAATCCTACACAAATCGACCTAGTCCCAAACTAAGCAAAGCTTGTACTATGGGTACTAGACGACCATATACATAATATATAAATATATATATAGATAACATCCATGACGCAAGAACAAATATTTGCACAAATATTTGCCCCGGCCGGGATTCGAACCCAGGACCGCTGACTCAGTAGGCAGGTGTCTACAAACCGAGCCAAACGTGTCGTCAAATATTTGTTGTTATAGCGGTGACAGGAATACATAATCTGTGAAAATTTCAACTGTCTAGCTATCATGGTTCATGAGATACAGCCTGGTGACAGACAGACAGACAGACAGAAGGACAGCGGAGTCTTAGTAATAGGGTCCCGTTGTTACCCTTTGTGTACGGAACCCTAATAAAGTTTTCCTATTCACGTTAACGAATCACCGGCTTAGTACTTGACTGATGCCGTGATTTTGGACATTACGGAGTAGCTAAACTAT
This sequence comes from Apotomis turbidana, assembly GCA_905147355.2. Taxonomy (NCBI): domain Eukaryota; kingdom Metazoa; phylum Arthropoda; class Insecta; order Lepidoptera; family Tortricidae; genus Apotomis; species Apotomis turbidana. Next base: position 16,890,663 of record LR990301.1, on the reverse strand, counting down.
TTCAACTCTATAGCAGTTCATTTAGGATTGAGTTTTTGTTAGAGGGTTTCGTGAATGCAAAACTACGGTATTGTGAAGATAGATACTAGTTCAGTGGAACTGAGTGCATAAATATATTAGAAACATTTACACAAAACGGCGTATGTTAAAGGAAAATTTATGTTAGTTACGTCGTTTTAAATAATAGGAAATAGGGGCTTGATATAAATGACGGTACCTACTGTTTATTTACGGAAGAACGGAGTGTGTTTGATGTAGAACAATCACTTTAATAATCACATTATTATTATAAAGGCAAGTTTGTGTGTACGTTTGTTAATTCTTCACGCTCAAACGGCTGGACCAATCGACAATTTGGTATGGCGGTAGCTGATACATTAATACATACTTAGGCTACTTTTTAACCCGAAAAATGTAGTGTTCCCGTCGGATGAGCGAGTAACACCGCGGGACGCAGCTAGTGTTTAATAATCACTAGAATATGCCCGGTTTCTTTGCCATGATGATGATGTTGGGTATCCTGTTATCCCTCAGAATACCTTCTGAGAAGCACTTAGAAGAACTGCCTCCTCCAGTCTCTTCCAGTCGAGGCTAGTAGACGTCATCTCTTTCTTGCTTGTCTTTACCATAGTTGAGTAAAAACATATACTTAAGATATCTACAAACCTTGGTTCTCTAGCGTATATATCTCATAATTTCAGATTCGATCCCGCAAGGAAACTTCGAGCATAGATCGCATGTATATGTAATTCGCATAAAAATACAGTAACCTAGTATCTTGAAGTTGATCTGATGATGGAAACGGAAGGTGGCCATTTGAACTGCTAAAGGAAACAAGATTGATCCATTGTGTTTCGGCTATTTACATAATTTGTGTCTACGAAAAATTAACGTTTGTGTAAGAAAATGCAGCGGGCAATCAAAGCAAACCAAGTAGACATTAAGCGATTTTGTACTTGTCTTATTCCATAACATTCTATAAGAATAATTAATATAAGAGACCGACTGCTGCAACCACAATTTACGCCTCTAACTGGTAAGACTATCAGAGTGATTAATCCAAGAACAAATATCTGAATTCAACGCATAAATATCCCCTTGGGGAATGCGGGATTCGAACCCGGGACCACCGGTGCGCCGCCTCAGTAAGCAACTGCTGTGAGATGCAACTAAAGTTTTGATAGAGCTTCGCAAACTTTCAAATCAATTAAACGAGCGAAATAAATGGCAAAAGGCGTTCAAACGTTTATTGAAAATATAACACCAGAAATGTAATTATCTGAAAACGTAGTAAATATGCAATCATTGGTGAGGAAGATTTTGAAACTCAAGTTGTAAAACATAGCTGTGATCGTATGCCACCTATTCTAATAAAACATTATATTCTAATTGTAGAAAGCGATCATAAGCTGTAGGGTAGGGCGGTGGTATAAGATACGGCTATGCCCTGTACATCACTATGAAATACATTAATATAACTACGTGCAAGTTGTTTAAATATTTAGTAGACATTCAGTTAAACATAAAATAGAATTTGTATATAATTTCAGATGAGAATATTTTCATACTTAATACTTCTTAAAGCGTGCCTTTTTTAGTACCCGACGGTGTTTTTTACTCTATATTTTATTAAGATCACTATAATATTTCTTGAAAAAAATGATCGGCTACTCAAATCAAAGCAGATGTGCCTAAGTATCACTACTGATTTTATGGTTGAAGTTAAAGGTGCCTAGTGGACGCAGACATTTTCCTATGATGCAGAACCTCTGCCAGCAGAAGCAGTACTCCAAGAATCATCCCATATAGTAGCAGTAGAAGGATCGGGTAGCAGTCCACCAGTGATACTGACACGAAGCTACCTCCTCGGACGGAGCACATTGGCTTCTTGGAGAACAGCATGCGGTTGAATCGATCATTCAGGCCAAACTCGGCGTTTCTGAGAAGACTGAAACATATGATAGATTTTGGGTAACCCAACACAACTCTTCACATTATTTGTCACTAGTCTTATTAAAACTTTTGTGACAATATTAAAAATAACAGTGTTACTCGCGGTTATACGAGTATGTCAGGAGTTCCAAACCTAACTTACCCTAGCTTAAACATTTCCTTGTAAGGCGACCCTCTCCTGACCGCCTGCCACGGTATACTGTTCTGGATGTACGGTATTTCTCGAAGACCGCATTTTTCGTGCTCGTAAAAGTATTTTTCGATAAGTTTGTACGCAGAGCCTAGGTGAGTATTGAAAGCAAATGGTTTCTGAAAAGAGTAATAATCATTAGTTGGTGTGAAATTATCGGTAATAATCTTATCAATTAGCTATAGTGAGACTAACTAGCGAGAAAAAAGGCAAAATAAAACGAACCGTGTACTCTTGTGTCAGAGACCAATACCGTCTTTGAACAGATATTTTTTAAATTAGTAAGCATTTAAAAATATCTGGTAACTGGCGGGAAACTGTGCTAGATCGGGATAAGTGGTACAAACTCGTGTTGGAGGCCAATACTCGCTTTGGGTTGCTGATCCATTAATTATAATAAGTAGTACGAGTGGCGCACAAATTTAATACCAGAACAACTTACCGCCTGTAGTTTTAGTATTCCGTCGTTTATCTCGAAAAAATTTGGTTTAGTGCCACTTGGCGCTACTTTTTTCTCATAAATGGCTTTTCTTATTGGGTCCTTAACATTCTAAAATAAGACAATATTATACGATTTTCAGATTATGTTTAAGTAAGTTGTAAATAGTTCGGTGTTATGTTCAGAAGCAGGATCATCAATTTTAGTAAGTCTTTCAGTAGACTTTTGATGGTCACGTTCATCATAGGAAAAAGCATCTATCATTTTCTGACATGTGTCGGAATTGATAGGTGACGGATGCGTTATCATCTATGATGTGTTGTGTGATAACTGAAATCATACTTGACCTGCAGATAAGTGACCCATCAGCGCCGATCATAAAATTAATTTCAAACGTGAACATTACGTTAAAGTAATAATAAGTTCTTACCGTAAACCAATACCTATTGTATGGGGTATCTTCCACTCCTAGCTCAAGCTTGGAGTTCAGCAGGTCGGAGAGGGTGCGGATCTGGTTGGAGCTGGACTGCAGCAGCACGACTATGCTGGCCGAGTAAGCCGTGTAGAGGAACAAGAACACCAGGAATAATATGAAGATGACAAAGCGGCCCAGAGTGCCTAGAAAATAAAATATTCTGCTTACCCAACTCGACAGAAATTAACGATAACCGAGGAAGATACCATTATGTTACAATAATAATGACCTTTTAACTCTACATTGCTTCCTTGCTGGGATATAGCGCTCATCACAAAGACAGTTACGTCGCTTACATTTGGAACCAGTATTGCAGTTTCGTCCTCTTTCTGTAACTATATATCTTTACTTATAAGATTAGATTAGATTATATTTATTTCTAGGGATACATTATAAATTACACATAGTCAATTTACACGAATCTATACGGTGATCGTCAACATAATAAACAAATTCAGCAAGTCATAATTCAATAGATAATTAAGAAAAAACAATTTCAAAAAAAATTAAATACGTAATATAACAATTTTAATAATGTAGAATAAATATGACAATAAATTCACTTATTATACATATATAAAAAACAAATAAAAAAACGACATTAAGTATATCGTCCTCCTTGACGTATCATATAAGTAAGTGACAAAGCATCAGTCTCATTTTGACAAAATGCGAGGGTGAGTGACAGATGTTTGGTCACTTATTTAAATATCACGATAAACGCAACTATCGTAGACTCCCTGAAGCGTAAAGAAGTAATAACGAAAGAGATATCAATAAATTATATAAGTTAGTTAAACAGCAACGAAAGCAAGTAAAATCGTTACATTTATTATAAATCAGTAAGCAAAGTTTCGCATCTTTGTCACTACTTTAATACCAAATGTACGTAATTGCAAGACCAAATAAAACTTCGGAATCTTTGGGTGCTTTGATAATATATGAAAATCAGTCAACAAGTGTCGCTATTAATTGTTACAAAGCTGTGCAATTTTTGCTTTTCCGGATTGTTTACGTAATAAAAATAACTATCACCATCAACTTTTTGCCACGCAAAAAAAAAGAAACAATAGATAATAGAAAGATTGCCACCTCTGAAGTATAAAAAACAACTATGAATGATGGGTCACCTTTTCATGGTGTCCAGCTTTTTTTGCCTCCCAATATGCAGCAACATACATAGCGACTATCAGAACCACCACAAATGAGCCAATGCAAGACCACACAGATGCTTTAAATGGTAACAGATATAAGTTGTTCTGGTAGGACAACGGTGGCTCTCGGAATATGAATTTGACCGTAGCCGACGTGGGGAACGAGATGAATTCAATCAGTTTCATTCGTTCTTTAGTAATGAACATTACCGAGCCTGAAAAAAAATGTTTTCTATCATAAATTAATAATCAAATGAAAAATATTATCATCAGCAGAGCAAGAAATCTATGAGCTTCATAATAATTATGCTAAACATATTGCTGAACTGTATGACGAAGAAGAAATGATTTACCTACCAAGGATAAAAAAAAAAACTTTGTTGTTAATGCCACAATAACTAAGAATGAATAGTCTAATTAATAAAAAATGTGCCTTGCAGTGGTGAGCTTGCCCAAAGCTATACCGATGATCTTGGTTCTCTTGCGGATCTCACTTCTGACTTCGATCACTCACAAGGCATCGCTCAATCAATCGAGACAATAGGGATGATGACTGGTGTTAAATTATACAATAAAGGTAGCTCAATATGTCATGAATTGAAAAAAAGCAAAGGCACTCATTTGATGTATTTTTTTTATCCAAAAGCAAAATGTGAATTTTTTCCTCTCATAATTTAACAAAACCACCATTTCATTACAACCATGCACTGAAAAGCACTTTTTCATGACCAAAATGGTAAATTAGTGGTTTTACCTTTTAAATATTGGTTTCTTTACGTGTCGATGACGTCACGGCATTGACGCCATCTTGTATAGAGCATTTTCAGTGCCTTTAATGTTCATTTCTGACTTTTAGAGCAATCTAGGTAACTTTAGTTTGTCCAATACAGACATTAATTGATCCCAATAAAAAATAAGTAGGATGAATTAACATCCTCAAAAAATCATTTTTCATCAATAGTCATCCTATCAATCTATCCAACACCAACCAATAAATGGGTGGATCAACATTTTCTTGCTGTTATTCTGTCCGTGACCCAGGGGATAATAGTGATTAAATTTCTAAGAAAAGTGTTGATAATTGACATAACAATGGGCTTATAACTGCTTAAATTACAAAGCTATTGCTAAATATAACCACGGAAAATCGTAGTTTTAAAAAGTGACCCAGGGGCATCATCATGGCAACGAGTGGCAGAAAATAGTTGATTGACCCAATTACACGAAACATTAAGTGAACCTGGTATATCCGCTTTCTCTTGATACAAATGGCCTAGCATGCCCGACCACGTGCCGTTGGTCCTGTGCCCCCAGCTGTTAGTGAAGATCAGCTTCCTGGTTGCGTTGATGAACTCGTACAGAGGTGCCAGCTGCTTATATCCACTCTTGGATACGGCGTCTCTTTCTGGGTATCTGTTTGGAAAGATACTTAGGACAGCTATGGTATTTATAATAGTTGAGTCATCTTATCAGCAAAATGGTGTGCAGGGGGCCTATGATGGTTACGTTTATCGCGTGATAAATAAGTGACAAAGCATCTGTCACTCACACTCGCATTATGTCAAAACGTGACGGATGCTTTGTCACTTATTTATCTCGTGATAAAATCAACCATCATAGGCCCCCAGTATTGGAAAAAGGCGTTACCAAGCGTTTTCAAGTTACTCAGACTTATCTCACTCAAGTTGTATCTTTGTATAGCCCTGCAAGGGGCTTTTCAACCCACGCCATATTGCGGTTTTTCAGTGGTACTAAGTTATTTTACTGGCGACGACAAATGACGTTGAAAGTCGGTGAATGTCATCGAATATAAAGAAAGAGGAAGCAGCACAAAATATTCCGTAAATTTCAAGTGTTTCAAGTAATTATTGCATAATAGACATGTTGGACTGATGTTGAATTCTACAGCGTACTGTAGTTATACGAATAAAATTAGCTAAATATACCACGACACAAAGAAAAAAATTCCATTAAAATAAATCTTTTTTGGAAATATGTGACTTCACAGGTGCTCAAATTTTATGATATTTTTTTTAATCCAAAAGCAATTTTGAAAATATTTTCAGAATCCTCATAATTTTACAAAACAATAATTGTACGACAACCATGAACTTAAACGCACTGTTTCACGGTGAAAATGGCAAATTTCTTAATTTCTCCATACAATTATTGGTACCTATACCGTCCTGTGACGTCATAAGCCTGGACGCCTTTTATATGGAGCGTTTTTAGCGCTACGTAGGATTGTTGAACTGACGGTCATTTCAGACTTTTAGAGCAGTTTAAGTGTAGTCAGTCCCATATAAACATTTGATCATAATAAAAAAGAATCGATAGACATCCTCAAAAAAAATACTCAACATGTCTATTACAACCTTATGATTACAGCCTTAAACTCTAATATTTATAACCCATGTTTAATCAAAAATGTGGGTTTTGTCTTCTTCCGCGCGTATAAAGAATAAACTAAAAGTATTGCTTACTGCAAGAGATCGAGATCATCAAGTGTGCTGTTATCAGTTATCACCATTGAGGTCACGACAGTTTCCTGAGCCAGGTTCCTTCGTCTTATTGCTATTACCAACTCCATAACGTGACTTGAAACAATAAGTCCTCTCTCAGTTGACCAGGTAGCATATTTCTCTATTATCCAATCACGGTTAGGACCTATCTTGTATACTGAAATAAGAACAGGCACATGATCAGTATTTTGATGATTACAAAGAAATATTTTTCACGACACTACTCGAAAATTTGGTAATAGATGACCTAAATAATACACAAAACTGATTAAGTATAACTATACATCTATGAGCTTCGTAAACGCGACAACAATCTAGTAGTCCTTAGCCGTGAAAGTACTATTATTAGTCTAGCCTAAAGTGGAATCGAACAAACTCGTTAATCTATTGATAACTTTCCAGCTTCTACAACATATATATCAATATCATCATAATAAAAATTAGTGGCAGTAGGTATGTCTTAATTTATTTTCATTCACTCACTCAAATTGATTTCATAGGTACTATTTCCAAACTGTGATACATAAACTTCTGAATCTGTTAGTATTTTGATTGCATCCATTTCGGCAGGTACATTATTTTCAGCATTTGGTCTGTTCATTACCAGCCACCTGTACGGTTTCCCAAAGTAGTTCTTGGCCTTTAAAAAAATGAGTTAAATATTATCTACTCACTACTGTTTTTTCTGGGCGTTATGAAAAATCGTTGTTAATTCTCTTGTTTTTTCATTTGGAGAAAATTATGATTATTCTGACTTGTTCAAACGGTTTTTTCCGTTATTTTACTTCTACATAAACGTTCTTAAAAAAAGGAGTGAAAGTGGAATTGGAAAAATTTAGATATTTTGTTCTCCTACTAGAATCGATAATGCTCAGGACTCAATTTTCTCCAAGAACAAAATGCTTGAATTAGAGAGATCACCATCGTGATTGTCATGTTGGCAAACCGTCTCAAGAGACTCTCGCAAGATCAAGGGTCGATTGATGTTGGTGAACTTCATGTTAGTCTGTCTCTAGAACAAGCATTCTGACTTTGTTAGTGGTGCCATTATACCTTTCGTTTTCCGAATTAAACATTAGTTTAAAAAGATACTTGCTTTGCTCAAAAACTGCACCGATCCTTTACAAGCAAGATCGACCAGAAATATATTTTTTTCCTTATTTATAAGGTCTTTAGCATCAACCTCTTCCACGAGTTTCACTGATTTTGGATTCTTCGACTCACCCAAATTATTCACTAGGTTCTTGATCATCGCTAAAATATGTAAAACCTTGATATCATTGAAACATATTCAAGTTTGTTATACCTAGGTACTCATAATGGAAAAAAACGTATTTTGTAATGAATTGATAAACACACGAACATAAAAAAATATAACCAAATGATTCAATATTTAAATCACAGAAAGAACTCAGCAAAAAGCTCATTGAGTCTACTGTTGACCGAAGAACTGGCAGCTACTTCGCACAATGCATCAGCATAACGATTCAGCGAGAAAATGCTGCCAGCGTCTTCAGGACCACGCCGAGGGGCCGCGAGAGCACAGTTTTTTAGAGTTATGTTACCTCTATTTAATTTCCTTCATATTTTAGTTCTTTAGTTTTATCTTTTACTTAAGGTTTCATTTTCATTTAATTGTCTACGGTTTATTTATGTATTAAATTTAAGTATAAAATAAAACACTTACGTTTTTGCCAACATAAGTTTGCTACAACGTGAGATGGCTTATAAAATGACTGCAAAACATCAACTATCACCTTCACCTCATTTTTCTTCGCAGCTAATGAAACAATTGGTAGACCCATGACCGTCAAACATAAAACAGTTAAGGCCCAATTCATTTTTATCATTTTATCCTTAAAACAAAAAAGAATACAAAATATTTCACACAATTAACCTGTTAAATAAGAAAATAATGGTTCTTCTCTTCAAAGCAATACGGTAGATGTTGACAGCTCAAATCAGCTACTATTTATGAAATGTCAATAACGATCTGTTAGGATGTAGTTTCTATGAAGATATTGGCTTGAAAATCAGTAGCCACCTCTTCTATTTGGTTTTTTTTTTCAATTAAAATTGGATAATGTCCAGAAGTTAACTTGGTTCCGTATATTTGTTATGTGTGCTTAGTGGTTTAATTGATACAATTTATGTTCACTATGGTCAAATACCGTATTCTGCTACTTATTTAATTTATGTGACATACACGAAATTACAAGTTCAAAATTATAGTACCCAGAGCACGTCCCTGTGGCACACCTTACTCGATAGAAGCGTTTAGTTCTGATTCAACTCATCCGGTATATGGTTATATTTGTATTGAAGATACTGCCTTATAATAATAGGTCTAACACATTAATAATTAAAGTGATACGGAGCAGAATCGCATAATAATTACTGGTCGCGTAAACACAGTGTCCGTTCATCGAATGGGCGTCACCGTTCAACTCCGTCGGCGTAATTTTTAGGGTTCCGTAACTTAATCGAAAAAAGCGGAACCCTTATAAGATCACTTTGTTGTCCGTCCGTATGTCTGTCTGTCTGTCTGTCAAGACCCTTTATCTCGAGAACGCGTATCGAGTTGAAATTGACACCATATACTTAGGTCTACGGTCCTTTGAATCTGTGAAGAAATCAAACTTCTACGTTAACGTGAAAAAAAGATACGGCCGTTTATGTCGCAAAAAAACGTATACATGTCGACACTCTCAAGGGAATCAAAATGATAGGGTTCTTCCCGATGACGTAGAATTATGAAATTTGGCAACTAATATCGTCACGTGCATACTACAAATGCTTATAAAAATCTGAAAACTATGTATTTGTAATAAAATCATAAAAGATATAAGTTACTTAGTCCTTTTCAAACATCATAATATTTGGAGAACTCGGTTGCATTAAGTTTGCACCTCGTTTGTATGCGGCGCCATACGTTTCAGGTGCAAACTTATCTCAACCAGGCCAATTAAGATGGGATAAGTGAAAGATTTTACGGAACCCTCGGTGCGCGAGTCAGCATCGCACTTGGCCGGTTTTTCTATATCGTAATTTCTTGCATTGTATTTCTCCTGTATGTTTTATGAGATGTACAATAAAGAGTAGGTACTAGGTATTGTATTGTATCGTATTGTATTGTCGCCTCAATAGGCAGGTCTTTACAAACTGAGCCAACCACGCCGTCAATACACTAAAGGCTTATAAGGCTGTATAAGAGGTGCATCCTGCTACTGAGGATATGTGGTGTCTGTAGACGATATGATTAAATCTTGAGGATTCTAGCCTAGGAGTAGCCTAGCCTAGCGCCTAGCCTAGCGCCTAGCCTTGCAGCAAACAAACAAACATTAAATAATTGTTGGACCATAATAACCGACTATAATAACATGTTATCATGAGGTGCTGGCCGTTGTTGTTTTAATTCTTAACGAGCGAGTCAGGGGACACGAACTCAGTTTACAGATACAGTTTCACTTATGCAAATTATTTGTAAAATATTTTACACATAATTTCACTGCAAAATAAAACAGTACAGTATCTTTTTGTAATGAAAATATTACCTAATTTTAACCGCCGACGAAAGAAGAGGGGTTAGTTAAAGATACACTGTGTGTCTGTCTGTGGCATCGTAGCTCTCAAACGGGTGGACCAATGCGAGAGCGGTTTTATTTTAATCAAAAGACATTTCCGTCGAGATACTTTTGAGCTGTTTAGTGGAAATAAGACCAGTAGTTTTCAAGATATTCAGCTTAAATTAGAAATAGTGACAAGAAATAGTGCCAATGTTGTACTCAAGACCGCTTGTGTAAAGTTTGTCATGATTACAATTGCATAAAGCAATTTCCAATTATATTTATCGTTATTCCATTTGCCTTTTCATTATTTTGTAGTGCCTAAGGTTTTTTCGTGCTAACACATCGCAGCTTATCATCGATTTGATTGTAAATTATGAAAATTCTTGATTAGAAGAGATTGACAATATGATAACTAGTTAATCGTTAAAAAAACAATGGATTTTATTGACTTAAATATAATTAGGAGAACAATACTGTTTTTTGTCTTCCTCGGGATTTTGAAAACAGGTAAGTAAGTGCGTAAAGTTATTCATCATATTATTTTGAAGGTTCAATCAATTTCGTTGTTTCTCGTTCCGGTTATGTCCCCTGGGTCACTCATTAAGACTATGATTTCCGGCATTTATATTTAACACGACAAGTATGTGTACCTGGGACAAATAAAATTGTCCAGCTAGGTAAGTCCAATTTCGAGAAGGAGGTTAATCAACGAATTCAACTCGGCTGGGCAGCGCTCGGGAAGCTGCGTCATACGAGTATCTTCTCGTCGAGAATTACCTAGTGCCTGGCGGTTGTCACACTGCTCCGCATCTCGCAGCGGCGTCCGTTGATGCGTTTTTTAACTTTGTATGTAGAATCTTGATTTCGTATAGAAAAATCGCATGGTGCGACACACTGGCTCCGCCTCGACGCGCGGAGTAGCGAGACGCACGACGACTCGCGCGCTCGGACGGAGACGCGGTGCGTGCCGCAGGGTATGTCACACCGAGCTCCGCAGTGCCATACGGATTTTAGTGCAAGAAAGTATAAAACAAGATTATAGTCATTTGTAAACCAATATTTTTATTAGGTATTTAGAGTAAATATATGATCTGTGATTTATGCTCAATTAGTGAATAGTTATTAAAAATATTAAAGGGTGAGTTACTTATTCGAAATATTGTTTTTATTTAATTCCAAATTTATTTAGTTTTATAGTAAGTATCGGTTTTAATCATAATCAAAATATAGGGAATTCTTATAAAAGTATAATTGAAGATTGAAGTACATAGTAGATTATTACTTAAGTCCTTAAGTGTAAGCTAAAGCTTTTCTTCGGCTGTAATAGAACGTCGATTTGTGTCCGCGCCAGTAATAATCACTCCAATTTTGCTTAGCAAAGCAAATAATCAAATAACGCGGTTGACATGCGGGTGCAATTAAAAAATGTTTCTTCGCGTTGCCATAATAACTCAATGGCGTTGCCTTAAATCTTCGTAATCTCTAGCAAAAGACCCATTTATCGGTCTGGTTTGTAAATAGGAATGTACCCAGAATTTATCACTCGATTGTACAAAAACCAACAAGTATCACCGCAGCGTTCTGAATAAGTTCCGTTTCCATTTTATCGACAAATAGGAACTGTTTTTACCTTAACGTTCGAATGTGAAATGAACGCGAGACGGAAGTAACGCGGGACGTCGCGCATCGCAGCTCCGGACGGAGATGCTGAGAAAACTCGGACGTCGGTGCGTTGTCTCCGCATGCGAGTCCGTAGCTCCGCGTCTCGCAACGAGACGAGGCGGCAGTGTGACAACCGCCTAAGGCGGCTAAGAGTCACGCAACGTGCAATGGAAAGGGCTATGCTCGGTGTTTCTTTGCGCGATAGAATCAGAAATGAAGATATCCGCAGAAGAACCAAGTTAACCGATATAGCTCACAGGATTGAACGGTTGAAGTGGCAATGGGCAGGCCATGTAGCCCGGCCATTGGGGCAATAAAGTCCTAGAGCGGTGGCCACGTATAGGAAAGCGCAGCGTGGGTCTATTGCCATTAATACCAACACTATAATTTATACGTTGCACTATCAATTACTATAACATTCAATAACAAATATGACCTTAAATTTTGTGCCATTCTTAGTTATGTTTACGAAAAGACTATCGAACTACAATTATGCGATACAAAATGTTATGCGAAGAATCATTTATGACAAATAACTTATATGAGGAAAGCTAATATAATATGCGAAATGAGTTATGACAATCAAAATTATGACAAGAATTTTTATTCAACTAGAGGTCGAGATTCAACCAGTCCTGGTCTCCTATGGCAGAGATGATGATGATGAATATTAAGCTTGAGCTGATAAAATGTGTTTTTTTTTTCAGAGTGGTACCTAGTATGTGCCAAAGAAGCGATTGCGTACGAGACCAGCGTAGGTGCTCCACCAGTGGTATGGACAGCGATCTCTTAAATATAAGTCACTCATACCGTATTCTGGGGTGTTTTGCAACTATGGGTTCCGAGATAAAAATAATATAATAAGATAAGCTCCAGGAGACCATCGCGTGTGCTGATTTCTGTCCGAAAGCTGTCGTGTTTCGTCGGTTCCGGGGCAACCTATAACAACTTATACCAAATCCAACACCCGAGATGTCGGAACAACGGGGCCACGCCGTTTCGCCGTCAAAATAAACATTGTTCGGTTCATGACGCATTGGTGAAAACTGTAATGTTATGTAACCTGTTTTTCAATAAATAAATAAATAAATAAAGGGACAGACACACAAACCGACAGACGGACGGATAACAAAGTGATTCTATAAGGGTTCCGTGTTTTCCTTTTGGGTTACGGACACCGTCTTTAAAAGGTGTATCAAATGTAATCTCTACATGAAATGTACACCTACACCTTTTAAAGACGGTGCCGGTACTATCAACATTGATGGTACCCATTTAGCCATCGTCAGATTCCCGTTATCACCAACTTATAAATTTTCAAATTAATTTATTTTATACAAGCGACCCGCCCCGGCTTTGCACTGGCTCAATGCTATATTATGCATGTATTATACATATAAACCTTCCTCTTGAATCACTCTATCTATTAAAAAAACACATGAAAATCCGAAGCATACATAGGGATAGACAGATGAAAGCGACTTAGTTTTATTTTTATACTAATGTAGTGATTTCCTTATTAAAAGGACGTATAACAGTTTTCCAACGGTAAAGTTAAGTTCGCCGCTCAGTGCAAGTTATCTTTTCGCTACAGCAATTGCAATATGCAGTGCTTTCATAGTTTGTACGGTACCCTCGGTGCGCGAGTCCAACTCGCACTTGACTGGTTTTTTATTTTAATACTAGCTGTACCCACGGCTCTGCCCGCATGGAATTCAGTTTGTGTCAGTAAGCTGCTAATACCTCACCGTTTATAACCTCCCCGGAGTTCAAACATTTCAAAATCAAAATCAGCTTTAACTGCCCAGCCGTTCTCGAGTTTTAGCGAGACAAATGAATAGCAATTGATTTATATATATTTTATTTTAATAAAAGATAAAAAGTAAATTATATTAGAGAAAAAAAACAACACAAAATAAAAATTATAGTTAACCTTAAGAAACTTCTATACTTACCTATTTTTTGTTCAGATTAATGCTCGTCGCGATGGGTTGAAATTCGGAGCAACGTATCCCTATGGGTTTCATCCCCCCCCCACCGCGCCGGTGATCCCGCCGTTGGTGACTGATCCTTCGTTCACAGTGCCTGAAATAAAGTTTGGCGACAAATGGAGGTACTGCTAATAATAAAAACGGTTTAAGAGGCCTTATTCCTTTTAAAAAATATTTTCTTAATATTATGACAGATATAATTATTGATAATTTCAACCAACTTTTTGAAGTGAGTAAAATACTTTTATCCGAGTGAGACATAGCTATTTAATGCTTTCATTGCGTGCAGTCGAAAATAAGTTGAAAGAAAACGAATTTTTCGCTATTTTGTCAATTTCGAGTAGTTTAACAAAAATCATCAATGAAAAATTAAAACTGTAGTTTTCAAATACAAACATCCTCCTAGCCTTTGTCCCATTTTTTTTGAGTATGAATTCTCAATCGGGGTCGGCTACCTAAATCCCAAGATGTGTGGCGTAGGCACTAGTTTTTACGCAAGCGACTGCCATCTGACCTTCCAACCCAGAGGGGAAACTAGGCCTTATTTGGGCTTAGGTGGTTTCCTCACGATGTTTTCCTTCACCGAAAAGCGAATGGTAAATATCAAATGACAAAACTGTAGTTTTCAAATATATACCAATAAATACCAATAGCCCTGTTCTAGGTAGTAACATCAATAATATTCTGTTAAGAAATCAGCATTTTAAAAGGAATAAGGCCTCTTAAACTAACGTAATAAATTTCAAGAAGGGCCCGACATGTTTCGAACTCATATGGAGCTCTTCATCAAGGGCATCTATCCGTGCTGCTCCGCGACTCGTGGCCCACAGCTCTGGCTATCGTTCTCCTCGCCACCCTCAGCGCCCGCAGATAGCGCGGCGGGAGGAGGGAAAGGCTCTTGCACTGTCACTGTCACTAGTGGACTGTCTGTCATTATGAGTTAGAAACAAAAAGGTGGCAAATTTTTCATTGTGTTTGATCTTCGTGTCGTATTAGTACAATACGTAACAAGGGTGGTAAACGAGGATTTACAAACGAGTGTCAGTTAGAAGGCCAAAGGCGATTGCTTTAATGAAACGAGTTTGGAATTCCTTTACCACCAGAGTCACGGACGACGTTTTTCATCACACTTTGGAGGAAATAAAACCAAAGTAATTAGTAGTCAATACCAAAATTACTTACTGCCCTAGGTCGTAATATACGACTAACCGCCCGATTTCTAGCATATAAACCCTTGATTTACGAGCAAGTGTGATGAAAAAGTTTATCTCGCCTGTTTATGACCGTTGCTTTCTCTTGTTACAGTCAAGTATTGGCAACGAAAACACCGCCGACATTGTTTTTCCCTAGCGGATCGAGTACCATGACTGTGACCGCCTTCCCCATGCCCCTCATATACGTGGACCCGACTGTTCGTTTAGATCCGTGTCAGTTATACATTCGTACGTGTTTGAGGGCGTTCGAGTAAGTTCAAACTGCACCTCTAGCATAACTGTCATACCCAACTATTTCGCGCGCGAGATAATTACCCGTCTCTTTCTGTGCAGTAATGTGAGAGAGTGACGGGTTGCACTTTGTCGCGTGACAATAGTCGCGAAGCATAGTTGTGCTAAACAGGCTGTAACAATAATATATTATATGTATGAAGGAAAGAAAGAAAATGAATTTTCTCAAACATCCAAGGAAATGTCGTTCTTATGGTCGTGGTAATAGAACGCGAAATACGTCTTTGTAAATTAGAGGTCAATAAAGGAATTTCATACAATATTATGGCCGTGGCCAACAAAGAGATTGTCTTTTGTTTCAGTGGGGTTGAATTCTTTTATTGATAATCTATGGCAATAAGAAAAAACGTAGTTTGTGCATGTTTAACTACGTTTTATTTCTTATATTTAACTAGATCATTCAATTAGATTAAAACCGATATTCAATAAAATAAACAAGGAATCACGTGTATTGTAAAAAAATATAACAATATCTAATTAATATGGTGGTGTAATTTTTTTATAAATAGAATCTTTTTAACATTTGGTGGCAAAAACATTAATTTGTTTTATATGAATTATATAAGTTGTACATTTGTATTATTTCCTTGGTTATTTGAGAAAAGCACTATACCTATACCAGGCTCCGTTGCGAACAGGGATTGTCGGCCTCTCATTTCTAGATGGCCTCGTTATCACTCGGCCATCTATTACTACTCGGCCAACAATCCCCTATTTCGCGGCCTCTGCAGTAATGTATTATTATTTCCACAATTTATGCAAACTTGGTATGTACAGTCACCATGTGATATATCGCAGTATATAAGGCGTTCATAAATATCTGAACACGGCTCTTATTGACTGGGCGTTTCAGTACATGTTAAGATGTTTATGCCTTATATGCTGCGATATATCTGATGGCGACTGTACCTGCTAAAAGTAACATAAATAAATAAAATAACTTGACCATGCATAGGTTAGCTTCAAAACCAAAAGTGTGGCAAACGGTTTTCAGTCCAAACCAGAATTATTATATCTGGTCGGATAATTTAATATGTGCACCTACAACACCACGTACATATACCGGGTGTCCCAAGTATCGCGACCCACAATTTACATGTTTAAAAAAATAATATATATTATAATATAATATATATATTTTTTTATTACAGTGGTGACAGCCAAAACTCACTAAAATTACAGTTACTCTTCAAAACCTCGTGTCTATAGGTATGCAATTTCGTTCGTGACACTCCCATGGTTCGCGGGCGGGGACGAAGGCCAGCGGGGCGGTATGAAGTGTGGGGGCGGCGGGGCTGTCAGTCCGGAGGGTCAGTCGGCCGCCTTCGCTCTTGGCGGTAACTTATGTATAAGAGCACGGCTGCACGTAACAAAACGCACAAGAGATTGCCACGCAACGATGAGCCCGCCGATAGGCAAAGTTATTGGATGGCAAGCCAAACAAATTGTATATAATGTATACAGAAATGGGCAAAAGTTAATCGATTAAGATTAACGTACTTAATCGCGATTAACGATTAAAACTGACGATTAGTTAATCTAATCGTACGAGTTCCGATTAATTTAATCCCGATTAAGTTAATCGTAGATTAATATCTAGCGATTACATTTTTAATCGATTAATTAATTCGATTAATTTTGTCTCGATTAATATCAGGAAAAAATAAGATATCTTTTGTAAGTCTAAGTCCCTAGTTAGAACATCTTAGAGTATTGCACTATAAAAATCACCTTGTATTACTGTAATGTAACAAGTTTATTTCACACACCACACTAGAATGTTTTTCTAGTTTACACATGAAAAGACATATTGTACTTTCGTAAAATGCACAAATGAGCGTGTTCCAACTTTTAATCGAGAATTACTCGTGAAATTTAATCGATTAAAATGACGATTAGTTAATCGCTAATCGAAGACTGTCGATGAATTTAATCGTGATTAAATTAATCGCGATTAATGCCCATCTCTAAATGTAGGAATATAGCCATTTTAAAAAACTTAAAGCAGATCCAACTTCAATGGAACATCAAAATACAAATAACCCTCCTTACTGTCCTTACCTTACTTCCTAAATTACTTACATAAATCAACTAATTATTTATTCCTAATGGTTAATCGGTCACAACTACATTATATTCGTATAAACAAATTAGGTTCATGCAGATATATCCGTTATATCGTGTGTAGCGGTGATAACATGGCGGCAATGTGTCATAGTATTGCCTCCCGCCCCCCACACGGACCATGGGAGTGTCACGTATAAAATTGTAGACCTATAGCAAGTACATTAACACTTGAGATAGCTTTGTTTTAAGTAGGTATTTGTTGCTAAACAGTGAGTTTTGGTTGCCAACAGAAGATATGGAATAGGCAAGTTGAAAAACTAGTCGTCGAAAAACAATCTTAGTATAGATCGATTCACTAAAGCTGGCACGAATGGATTGAATGAAAGTTATGTCACTTGTCACTTTGAGTGTTAGTGTGAGTGCCGTTCTTATACAGGGGCCTCCTAATATTTTGTAAACAACAACAAAACGGGTTTTTGTTATCAGAAGAAAAATTAAAAATATTATAATATAAGCATAATCTGCACAATATTTAGACAAAACAAGTAATATATATGTCCGAAAGGTATATTTAACTGTATAAATATTTTACTATCATGGTGTTTTATGCAGACGCTAGTTTTTTGAAATACTTTAGATTTTGAGTGTGTGTTACGCCTGCCACCTTACCACTCGGAATTCAACCCGATTGAGATGTAAGTAAGTAAGTAAGTAAACGCTTTATTGTACACAAAAACAGTTAAAGATGTTGTGGGGGATAATAAAAGGTAAAGTAGGGACGAGGAACGTAACTTTTAATATGAACGACGTTCAAAAACTATTCATAGAGGAGGTTGATGCCGTGAAAAAAGAAACATTTGAAGATATTTGGAGAAAGGTCCGAGAAACAGAGTATTTGTATGAAACTATGGAGTGCCTTTATAAGGTCATCTGTCCATCTTGTAGGTGGACGTCCTACGCTGCGCTTGCTGGTCCGAGGTCTCCACTCGAGCACTTTTCGGCCCCATCGGCCATCTGCTCTGCGTGCTTATAAAGGTCGCCGGAAAGCGCTGGATGCAGGTCGCTTCCAACCGGTATATATGGAAGTCCAAAGGGGTGGCCTATGTTCAGCAGTGGACGTCCTATAGCTGAGATAATGATGATGATGATGGAGTACCAGTTAGGCGATCTTACTGATGGTTTGAAAAGATGAAAAGATGGACAGATGACCTTATAAAGGTCTCCGGAAGGCGCTGGATGCAGGTCGCTTCCAACCGGTATATATGGAAGTCCAAAGGAGAGGCCTATGTTCAGCAGTGGACGTCCTATGGCTGAGACGATGATGATGATGATGACTGATGGTTTTATTATTAATGTAAATGACAGCGAGGATGAAGAATCTTCAACATCCGGTTCAAGTGAAGGAGTGTTTGAGTAACAGAATTTAAAATGGATTTAGTATTCAGGCTATGTACAATCAGGCAAATATTTTTAAGTACCACCGTAACCCTGAACCCTGTCGCAATTTACAGGCCGCCTTCATTTAAACTCGAGTGATGTCAACTATTTATGTTTACAATTTATATAATATGGCGTTAATTTAAAATGAAAATATTTATAAAAATAATTAGATTTCTTCTCTAGTTGTATAAAATGTCAAAAAGAACACGGTTGTAGATTAATAGATTAGTACTTACAGATAGAGATAAAATATCCACATGATTGGTGTTTTTAAGGTAAGACCCTGATCCAAAAACGTACGTCCCCTATAGGAATATTTTGTAGTATTCTTTATACTGCTGAATTTGGGCAGTTATGCGTCTAGTTTGTCTACAAATACGTTTTCAATAATCACTTACTGTATCAACCTGTATGTAATCATTTTGTGACGCACACATAAATATTATCATTCACTCATTCATTCCATTCGTGCCAGCTTTAGTAAGTCGACCTATAACTTGCATATAAATTTAAATAAATTTTATAAATATTTTGTACCTAAATAATTTTGTAAATACAATACTGATCACAGCATAACTTACCAAGATGTTCTTGGGTCATGGATGTTATCTATACAGGGTGTCCCTAAAACCAACGCCGAAATGAAGAGGGGTGATATAACAGCTCATAAGCAACCATTTTAAGTTAATTTGACCTTAATAAAAAGTTCATGGTTTTCGAGATATTTGCATATTTAAAAAAAACTCGTGACTTTTGATGCCCTGCGTCAGTATGTCGATTGCCACCACTGCAAATTTGGGTATTTTTTAAATCTGTTTTTTGCAGGATGTTACTAAAAACATATCCTATCGAATGTAATTTCAATTTATTACATATCATGATGCTTTGTCGGTAAAAATTATAAAAAAAAAACGAATTATAGCAATTTATTAAATTTAGCCAGCGGTTTTGATCGAGTTTCATTTAAAAAAAGTATTGTAAACTAACATGGCACACAACATAAAAACATAGTAAATTTATTGTAGTTTTCAAAAAGGTACAGCATTTTCTAATTTACGCAGCAGTTTACGAGATATTGATATTTTACACCAAAAGGAGCTCATACTGCAGTTATTCCATAATATGGTACCAGAGCCCCTACTAGGCTCGGAGTTTGAATTTTGAACAAAAAATCGATTTAAAGAATACTTTATTTAGAATAGGAACACAATTCAAATTTAGAATAAAAAAAAATGAAATGTTCATAGCGAACCTGGCAAATAACGTAAAAAGATAGCAAATTTAGAGTTGTTTTTAAAATGGTATTGAAGTAACTTAATTATTTAGTGGTTTATAAGATAATGCAAAAATAATACTGGTTGCCATTTTTATCTGTTAAGTGAATAAAAAAACTAAAAACATTAAAAAAATACGATACCTGTTTTATGTAACTAAATTAAATGTTCAAATTGTCCGCCATTGACTTGAATACAAGCTCGGCATCTCCTTAAAAATGCTCGACTGATGTGACGTGCACTTCTTGATACGTCGTTTTGGGCCTCTGCGTAAATGCGTTGTCTCAGCTCCGCTATACTGTTAATCGGTTCATTGTAAACTTTTTCTTTAATATAACCCCAGTAATAGAAATCCGAAGCGTCATCCAAATACGAAATTGAAACTCTTCTTTGTCGCCTTGAGACTACAGCTTTAGATTTTGGACTTGCTATCAATCGTGATAAGACAAAAATGATGATTGTAGACCGTGTTAACAACAACCAACCGGATGTCCAAGTTCTAGCGGGATGCGAGGTAGTCAATACCTATGTTTATCTAGGCTCCACTATCACCAACACTGGAGGCTGCGAGGACGAGATCCGAAGACGCTGCGCCATGACTAGATCCTCGGTGGAAAAATTAACAAAGATTTGGAAGGACCGCAGAATAACCAGAAACACTAAAGTTCGATTGATGAGGTGCCTGGTCTTTCCAATCTTTCTGTACGGAGCTGAGACGTGGACACTGAGGATGCGAGATCGCCACAAGATTGACGCATTGGAAATGTGGTGCTGGAGACGCATGCTCAGAATCCCGTGGACTGCGCACCGAACCAACGTTTCAATCCTGAAAGAACTCAACATCAAAGAGAGATTATCGTCGGCTGTGCAAATACAAATCCTCAAGTTCTTCGGTCACATCACCCGCAACGAGGACTCCATGGAACGATTGGTGGTGCAAGGGAAAGTGGAGGGCAAAAGATCTCGTGGGCGCTCTCCAACGCGATGGACAGACCTCATCAAATCTGTGACACAATGCGGCATAAACGAGAATTCTCACTCCGCCAAACATAGGACTACATGGCGGCGCATCACGAGAGAAGCGGTGGCGAAAGAATCGACCTAACCATGACCACGACCACTCTGCCAAGAGTGCACGACTACGAAGAGAATAGAAATCCAGAGGATTTAGGTCTGGAGATCGAGGAGGCCACAAAATGGGACCCAGACGGCCGATCCATTTCTGTGGATAAGTTTGGTTTAAATGTAGTCGCACTTCGCGTGCATAATGTGCTGGACAGCCATCATTCTGCAGCCACATTGACCTCCGCGTAGCTAAAGGTACGTCGTCGAGAAGATTTGGCAACTCATTCTCTAAGAAATGCAGATAACTTGGACCATTCAGCGTTTCTGGTAATTCAAATGGGCCAATTATTTTCCCATCTAATATTCCAGTCCAGAGGTTCACTTTAAATTGGTACTGCGACCGATCTTCCCTCATTAAATGAGGATTTTCTAATGCATAACTGTGTAAATTGTGCATGTTCATAAATCCATCTCTCTTAAAAGTGCTTTCATCAAACCATAAAACCATATTTATGAAATTGGGATCCTCTCTGTGTTTTTGCAGCATTTTCTGGCAAAACTGAACACGAAGTGGGTAATCACGGGGCAGCAACGCTTGAACACGTTGTATGTGGTATGGATGATATCCATATCGACGTAATATTCTATTGGCAACAGATTTTGATATCCCTAAATTACGTTCAATGTTCCGTGTCGAAGTGGATGGGTCGTTTTGAATCTCTTGTAAAACATCTTCATCGTAATCTCCTCTAGGTCTTCCCAATCCACCACGATTGCCAGGCAAAACGCCTTGTGAGTATGCGAGATGAACATTTCGAAATACTCGATGGTCCGGATGCCTTAAATTTGGATATCTTTCCCGATAGAGTCTAGCTGCAGCACAAGAGTTACCCTGACATTCCCCATAGACAAAATGCATGTTGGCATATTCTTGAGGAGTATAATTCTCTGGCATATTTGTAACAAACGCACTAAATCGAAGTTAAAATCAATAGGCAGAACTCGAGTCCAAGATGCACAAAGCAAAGTTAAATTGTACCTAAAATCCAAATCACAAGGCAAACACGAGTTCTATTGGTAAATCAAGTCTATTTAAGAAAATAAGAAACCAAACTAAATAAAGAACATCAAACGAATTGACGAAGTGTCCTAAAATTACTAAAATACTCTTTAATCAGAAAGCCGACTTGAATTCGAATTTCAAATTGTGTTCCAATTTCAAATTGTGTATTCCTTGAATCTATTTTTTGTTCGAAATTCAAACTCTGAGCCTAGTAGGGGCTCTGGTTCCATACTATGTAATAACTGCAGTATGAGCTCCTGTTAGTGTAAAATATCAATATCTCGTAAACTGCTGCGTAAATTAGAAAATGCTGTACCTTTTTGAAAACTACAATAAATTTACTATCTTTTTATGTTGTGTGCCATGTTAGTTTACAATACTTTTTTTAAATGAAACTCGATCAAAACCGCTGGCTAAATTTAATAAATTGCTATAATTCGTTTTTTTATTATTTTTACCGACAAAGCATCATGATATGTAATAAATTGAAATTACATTCGATAGGATATGTTTTTAGTAACATCCTGCAAAAAACAGATTTAAAAAATACCTAAATTTGCAGTGGTGGCAATCGACATACTGACGCAGGGCCTCAAGTCACGAGTTTTTTTAAAATGCAAATATCTCGAAAACCATGAACTTTTTATTAAGGTCAAATTAACTTAATATGGTTGCTTATGAGCTGTTCTATCACCCCTCTTCATTTTGGCGTTGGTTTTAGGGACACCCTGTATATGTATTTATATATTATGTATATCGTCGCCTAGTACCCATAGTACAAGCTTTGCTTAGTTTAGGACTAGGTCGATTTGTGTATGATTGCCCCTAAATATTTACTTATATAAAAAATATATATATATATATATATATATATATATATATTGAATTTGCTCGAATCTAATACTATTTTAAAAATTAAGAATAATTCACAATGTATCAAGACTAAATTAGTGCCCTATCTTCAGTGTTGTGTTTTACCAATTTACAGATAAAAAACTAAAATTGCTGGGGCAAAGATATTTAAGCTAGACTATACGTTTCAGTGTCGTATGTCATCACTCATCACTGGCAACACACATTTGGTTAAAAACTTTTCTGGTATACTTGTTTTGGTCTTGTAGTTGTTGTGGGTTATCCCACGTGTACCAATTTCATTTATATTATAACTGATTTCAGTACGGCCTACGTATGCGGCCGCGCGTTATACGATACTTATTACACCTTCAATAATTATTGCGCTATGGAATATACGAACTGCCTATGGAAGGCCCAGGGTAAGTAAGCTTTTGTCGTGAAATATCATTTTAATAATGTAGGAACGACCCGACTATGTTAGTACAATTTGTTGCTATTAATATTATTTTATGCAATCGTTGCACAATGAAGGTTCTTAAAGTTGAGTACCGCGTTTAGGTTTTCGTCGAATGTTTCATTTCGCCGAAAAATCATTTCGTAGAAAGCCATTTTTCTTTGCAATCGTCAACTATTTGGGATCGTTATATCTATAAAACAAACCTAACCTAACCTAATCAATGGATGATATTTGCAACAATTATGAAAAATGTATGACTACAGAAGGATAAAAATTCTTCAAAACGATTTTTCGGCGAAATGATACATTCGACGAAAAAAAATTCTACGAACCAAAGGGCTCCCGATTATAAATTTAGGTAAGCATTTATATTGCAGTGTGGTCATTCGCATATATGGGGAACTGCAGAGTGGCGGATATACCGAACATGGGAGAAGGTGAGTAATTTTATGAATGAATTAATGAAATAGTAGATTGTACGACAAGTGCATAAAACGCACCATTTTACAAGAGAAGTTTATCCATCCGAGCGAGCTTGCGAGCGAGCATACGGCACCGACGTCAAAAGGTGATTCAAATCTAATCTGTACAAAAACGGGTTATAGCGGCAACAGAAATACATCATCTGTGTAATTTCAACTGTCTTTAGGCTACGTACGCACTTAGCGGCGGGCCGCGGGTTGCGGGTGCAGTTGCGGACCAACCGGAAGGCCAGCCGCAGCGCGGCCAGCCGGGTAGTGAGTACAGCCACCACTCGGTCGAATCGACTCTACCATTTCCAAGATGGACATCGAAGAGGCTGTCGGTATTTATTATATTTACGCGCGTTACATAAAGAAAAAGAAACAAAGACACAGATTTTAGGTCCTATAGATATCCACTAATTCTTCTCAAGCCTTCCGAAGTACATTTCTATCGGAATACTCTGCAGACTTCGTATTCCATATTGATGGTCTACCCTGCACCTCGATAATAAAGCGCTCCGTATTGAAATCCATTGTTGACCTACGAGCACTACGAGCGTGGATGCCGTGAACGCATGTGCTTTCGATGCCGACCGGCCGCTAACTGGCAACCGCAGTGAAACCGCGTAGTGCGTACAGTGACCGTCCGGCTACCCGGCCGAGGGGCCGCAGCGCTGCGACTGACCGGAGCGGTTGGACGGCAGCCGCAATTTAATGCGTATAGATGATATGGTTACATACAATTCTGGGCTTCCGGTGAGCCGTGCGGGCAGCCGCTAAGTGCGTACGTAGCTATCACGGTCCATGATACAGCCTGTTGACAGACGGATAGAATAAGGTCCTGTTTTTATCCCTTTGCGTACGGAACCCTAAAAATATATAATTTCATGGTCATCCAAGAATTATACTTAACCTATTGGAAGTTCGTCTGTCTAGCCCGGAGAACTATATATTTTATTTGGATACATTGTTTATGTAGAACGTTTTAGCGTAACTTATACTGTCATTTTATATTATGAAATAAATAAATCTAATCTAATCTATCCAACATACTTCTATTCGTATTTTTCAGAATTTAACATCGAAGGGGACAATTTCTTGGAGGCGGCCATTATCAATGAACCACCGTTCAACCCACTGCAAGACGAACAAACCAAGTTTTAGGGCGCGGTTCCAATGACGCGTAGATAATTATAAAGTTTACGCATGGGCAAGCCGTATTCGTCGCTACAGAGAGCGTGTGGATCGATTCCAGCAAAATCGTCTCTTCCAAAGTGACCAAAGGAAGGTATACCGAAAGTGGGAGGGAACCGACCAATGTGTCAGCGACGGGCAGCTACCGGATCCTACTGCCATGAATAACTTCTGGCGTAGTATCTGGTCGGTGCCAGTCGAGCACACCGAGAGCGAATGGATGAATGTTGTCAGACGTGAGTGTGAGCCGTTCGAAGCCATGGGGGCTGTGACTATCAGCCCCGACAATGTAAGGTGTGCGGCCCGTAGTTACGACCCAGAACTGGAAAAGTCCTGGGCCGGACGGGTTGCACAACTTTTGGATCAAGTGGTTTTGATCCTCACACGAACATCTGGCAACACAATTAAAAGACGCCCTCGAGCTTGGTTCCCTGCCATATTTCATGACTACTGGTGCTACCTTCCTGCTTCATAAGTCCGGTAGTACCACGGAAGCGAAAAACTATAGACCCATCACGTGCTTGCACATTTTATACAAGCTCCTTACATACATTCTGAGAGCAAAAATTAACACGCACATTGTTGCGAACAACGTTTTGGCCTTTTCTCAGAATGGGTGTAGGGTTGGGTGTTGGGTTGGGTCCCGTGGTACTAAGGAGCTCCTCCTCATTGACACGACCATTTGCCAACAAGTCCGGCGGAACAGGGGGTCCCTCTAAACCGCTTGGATTGACTATAAGAAGGCCTATGATTCGGTGCCTCATTCATGGCTGGAGAGGATCTTAAAGCTGTATAAAATCGATACAGCTCTAAGATCCCTCATAGGTGCAGTGGACCATAGTCCTTCGTCAACCAGGTGGCGGGGATGGCCCCCCTGGCCCGTAGGACTTGATAAGGGTTAAGAGGGGTATTTCCCAGGGTGACAGTTTGAGTCCTCTGTGGTTCTGCCTAGCCCTGAATCCTAGGACTAGGTTGCCGGCTTCGAAGAGGAGGTGAGGTCATTTCTCATCTGCTATACATGGATGATCTTAAGCTGTATGCACCAAAACGCCAGGATCTGGTGGAACTACTGGAAGTAACTGATATCTTCAGTAGTGCCATCAAAATGAAATTTGGTGTAGACAAGTGTGCGGTCATGCATGTACAGCGGGGGAAAGTCCTAAATTCCGCGAACTTACAACTTTCTCCTTATCTCCGAAGTTGAAACCTACAAGTACCTTGGTATGTCACAGTCATTGGGTATTGCGGACGGAGAGATTAGGCAGGCGCTGAAGGAGCGTTTCTTTTGTCGTTTGACAAAAATACTTAACAGTCTTTTGTCCGGTGGCAATAAAGCGCGCGCCTTCAACGCTTGGGTGATGCCTCTGCTCACTTACTCCTTTGGCATACTAAGGTGGACTCAGACCGAGCTGGACGCCCTGGATACGAGGGTCCGTCAGCTGCTCACTACACATCGCATGAGGCACCCACGCTCGTCAGTTATGAGACTGTACATCCCGCGTAAGTGTGGAGGCCGTGGCTTTTTAAACGCCAAGGACCTCCATAACCGCAAGGTGTGCAGTCTTAGGGAGTATTTCCTTAACAACGAGTGTGGGATTCATCGCGATGTAGTAGCAGTTGAAAAAGGCCTCGGATTACTAATGTTTGGCAAAAAACGTTCCCCAAAGTATCACATCGCAAACTTTGTTTTCCAAATTTTCATTTGGCAAAAAGTGCAATTAGCAAAACTACGTATCGCAAATTTACAGTTTGCAAACATTTTGTTTAGCAAGTGGTTGCTTAGCAAATAATTACTTGTCAAGTTTTACTTTCCCAATTTTTTTTTTGCAAATATATCGTTTGGCATAACATTCTTATCCCAAAATATTGCATGGCATACGATTTATATCCCAGTATAAGGTGAAATAAGTAATACTATGATGTTAGGCCCACTCACTATAGGGCCGCGTGGCTCGCTCGCTAAGCTCGCTCGTTAAGGTCGCAACTCAACCTAACACTCCTCCTCGCTACGCTCGTCGTCGTACCTAACCTGAGCCAAGTCGGATTTCCCTTAAGGTGAAATAAGTGATATTATGATGTTTCGCCCACTCGCTATCACTATAAGGCCGCGTGGCTCGCTCGCTACGCTCGCTCGTTAGGGTCGCAACTCAACCTAACACTCCTCCTCGCTACGCTCATCGTCTTACCTAACCTAAGCCAAGTCGGACCTGCCTTACGTACTACTATTAGGTAATATTTAGGAATACTTAGGGCTTACAATTTACCAGACTTTTGCTATAAGTTCAGCTTGCAAAGTAACTAATTTGGGAAAATTTTGTTTGGAAAATAATTTATGACAAAATCAAACATTTGCTTTATAAGCATTTGCTAAATAAAATCTTGACAAAGTGAAACTTTGGGAAAAGATGATTTGACCAAATGAATACAATGGGAAATGTAACTTTGCTAGAGATGCATTTGGGAAATAAAACTGTTGCGATAAGTTATTTGGGAAGTCATATTTGGGAAACATTATTTGCCAAACGGCAGTACACCAAAGGCCTCACCTCTCTCTCCTTGGCAAACGAGAACTGGCGCAGACCAAAGGTGCTTAGCATCGATGACCGCAGGGCTGTATGGAAGAGCAAGGAGCTACACGGGCGGTTTTACAAAGCCCTTACGGGGCCCGATGTAGATCTGCTTACGCGTCGGTGAACTGGCTACGCTTCGGGGATCTCTTCGGGGAAACCGAAGGTTTTGTCTGTGCAATTGCGGATGAAGTAATGATGACGAACAATTACCGGAGATATAACCTGAAGGACGGTACGGTCGATATTTGTCGGGCATGCCGCCGTCCCGGTGAGTCACTCAGGCATATAATCTCCGGTAGTTCTCATCTTGCTTGCTTATTTATTTGAAACTTTACAATTTCCTTAAATCTAGATACATTGTCCCACAAAACCAGTAGCTGATTTGACTGTGTGACCATGTAGCCAGGATTATTCACCAGCGACTTGCTCTTCGATGCGGTCTTGTGGGGTCTGAGGTGCCGTACTATAAGTACGCACCGATGTCAGTTCTCGAAAAGGGTCGTGCCACGCTCTATTGCGATCGATCTATTATCACGGACAGGACTATTGTAGCCAATAAGCCTGATATCGTGTTGGTAGATCGATCCAAGCGCCAGGCAGTGCTCGTCGACATCACCATCCCCCATGACGAGAACCTTGTGAAGGCCGAGAAGGACAAACTCAGCAAGTACCTTGACTTGGCTCACGAGGTAACCGTTTCGGCGAACGGTCTTATAACGAAGAGTCTCGGCAAACATCTTAAGAGACTCTCGCTAGATGGCTGGATCAAGGGTCAGGTACAGAAAGCGGTACTCCTGGATACGGAGGCTCAGTTCAGCGCGCGGTTCCTCTCTCTGCAGCCCTAACCACCGGTAGCCTGGGCCCTGCCCCGCTGCCGGCGGCACCCTAGGTTAGGTTTCTTATAATGTATTTATATTTTGTAATTACTTTATTGTATTTTACTTTTTATATACATTTATTGTTAAAAACCTAGCCTAAGACGAAAGATTAATAAAGGAGATAATAATAAGTTTATTTCATTTAAAAACATGTTACAGTATTGTAGTGTGGTTGAGTCCTCCTAGTAGGTGAGTATACACCTGTGTCAGGAGAACTCACTCTTCCACTTTAAAAATGTTCGTGGTTACGCAGTTATTGCTAACAGTGGTAAACTAAGTACTTATTATTTTAAGTATTTGTATACACTAATTTTATTTTATTACTTATCTAGGTACTTTCGTGTCTGTGTATGTATAGTGTGTGTGCTTGTATGGTGTGTGTTAGGTAGTTAGGTGTTTTAATCTTATTACAGAGATTTATTTTGATGATGATGGTATCCTCTTATCCCTCATCAGGGACATAGGGCTCTCAGAAGAAGGGATTTTCCATTGCCGCCGATCCTGCGCTGCTTCCTCGAGAAGATTTATTTTACTATAAATAATATCTATCTATACATCTTATCTTAATACTTTATACTATGCTTATCATTTAGAACCGTATGTGAGTAGATTTTCAGTCTCATAATAATTTAATCTTGTAAGCCACTCCAGAACTAACTGTTTACATTCATAAAAATTTAAGGGATACATGTGAATTTCCTTATTTATTTTATCAAATGCGCTGATTGAACCTCAAACTGCCTAGCTGCAAATACAGACTTTCTAGACGGCATAGAAATAATAGATATACAGTTCTTCTACGATTTAGGGTTGAAGGTTTAAAAATAACATTTTTATGTTGCTTCAGTACAACATTCAGGATGTATAATCTTCTCATACTTAAGAGGTTACAGTGCTCATGCTGTTGTGGAGTACCGGTATGGTTTGAAAAACATTGTTTTAAGCAAACACCTTTGCCCTCTTTCCACTTCGAGAAACTTAGATTTAGATGCCCCCCCCCCCCCCCATACTGAGATACAATAAGTCATAACTGATTGGGCCAAAGCAGTGTAAATTTGCTTAGAGCAAGTTAGTAGTAGTTATATGCCGAAGTAATTTATAGATCCATGTTAGTTTTCGAATTCTGTTAGTAATGTACTCTATGTGTGGATGCCAGGAGAGTCTGTGGTCAATAATTATACCTAAATATTTTGTTTAATTTACTTTTTCTATTTGTGTGCAATCATAGGGTACGTTTAGTGCGGAATGGCAGGTATGAATCCTAAGGCAAAAATCGTTGCCAGGTTGGGTACTATTTGTTTTGGAAAAACATATATAATTTGTTTTGTTCGAGTTTAGAGTTAACAGGTTGGAGGTCAACCATGTGCTAATCTTCCGTAGTCCTTTTTCAGCTGCGTCTTGTACTGAGGTCCAGCTTTTATCTGTGAAAACAGCTACGGTGTCATCAGCGTATGAAATCATATGATCTTTCCAGATATTCATGTCTGTGAGGTCATTTATATATACCAAGAATAATGTAGGGCCTAGGACGCTCCCCATCCCCTCCCCTGGGGAACTCCAAAAGAAACTTCAGAGTCCTCACTTATAAATAAATAAATAAATATCAGACAACCTCACACAAATCGATCTAGTCCCAAATTAAGCTCAAGAAGGCTTGTGTTATGGGTACTAGACGACGATATACATACTTATATAGATAAATATATACTTAAATACATAGGAAAAACCATGACCCAAGCACAAATATTCGAGTTCATCACACAAATATTTGCCCTGGCCGGGATTTGAACCCGGGACCGCCGCTCAGTAGGCAGGTGCTTGCAAACTGAGCCAACCGCGTCGTCAAAACTTATGTACCCAACGATTTTAACTCTCTGGCTGCGGTTACTCAAATAATCACCTAGTAGATTTAGCGGTTTACCTCTTATTCCCATATGTTCAAGCTTATTCATAAGGGTTGGGAGAGAGATCTCTTTGCCAAATTTCATCAAAATCGATTCAGCGGTTTAAGCGTGAAGAGGTAACAGACATACAGACACACTTTCGCATTTATAATTTATATGGATAGTATGGATAGTACAAGCATTGCTTAGAGTTTGGGACTAGATCGATCTGTGTAAGATTGTCCCTTAATATTTATTTTTTAGTTTTAGTTTATAATTGTAATGTATATTTTAGATATATATAGAAAGTACTTAATTATAATAATTACAATATGTAAAATTGAAAATATAAAAAAATAAATAATATTTATTTTGGCATTACGAAACATAACTTCTTTAACTTTGTTTCGTAATGCCAAAATAAATATAATATAATGTTAATGCTAATGCTTCAAAAGTATTATTGATTTTTGCCGTGCTTCACACAATAGTATTTTATGAAATCGTTGCACAATGAAGGTTCTTAAAGTCGAGTACTGCGTTTAGGTCACGAAGCTTGCCGAGTGGCCTAAGTGAGGTACGAGATTTTAAGACCTAATTGTGTAATTATTGCATACAATAATTTTTTATTCGAGTAAAACACAGTTTTTTTTTCACAGAAGTCACAGCACGTCTAGCGTAAGTTTGAACGCGACTCTGCCGCGCGACAAATAGTACCTGTCACTTTTCTTTTAATACCGTTCGAGCAAGACAAGTGCGAGAAGACAAAGCCCCGCTTTATTTAGTGTGACATTTGACGACGCGTTGGCTCGGTTTGTAGTGCTGCTGACTACTGAGCCGGCGCGGCGGTCCTGGGTTCTAATCCCGGCCGGAGCAAATACTTGTGTGATGAACTCGAATATTTGTTCCTGGGTCATGGGTGTAATCTATATATGTATTTAAATATTATGTATATCGTCGTCTAGTACCCATAGTTCAAGCTATGCTTAGTTTGGACTTAGTCGGACTTAGGACTAGGTCGATTTGTGTAAGATTGTAACTTAATATTTTTTATTTAAAGAAAAAACAAATGTGTTTAACCCCCGACGAAAACAGAGGGGTGTTAATGAGGGGGGTGGGGTTATAAGTGTAACATGTGTGTGTGTCTGTCTGTGGCATCGTAGCGGGGGGCTAATTTTTTTTAATCGAAAGCCTGGTTTGTCGAGATGGTTCTTAGCTTTGTTTGATGAAAATCGGAGCTCTCGTTTCCAGGATATTCAGCGTTCAGTGGAACAAGCGACCGGCTATCAGCCAATATTGAAGCTAGGAATTCCCAGTTTTGTTGTTCAGTTTTAGTAGCATTTTCTATATGAAATATTTGCTCAGTGAGAGCGTTTTAGGAAATAAGTGCATGCCTAAATGTATCCTTTAAACCATAATTGTTTTTGTTACACGTTTACTTCTATCGTTTCTCCAAAAAATAATTAAATATTAAAACAGGGTCTTATCTACTTGTGTCGGGGGTGTTCTAAATTTTCAATTTAGGTTATGGGTGATTATCTCAGCGAAAAAAAATTGCGGCGGAATTGATAACTATAGTGTGAAACAATTGTTTTAAAAGTTGTAATTTTTTTCTGAAAAGAAGACACTAATTATTATCTTAAGCCAAATCGCAAAGTTTTGTAAAAGTCATTTATGATTAATATTTTTTTTTTTTGCGGTAGAATGATAATTTTGGTGCGGCGTCCAGTATTCGTTGTTCCTCATAAATGTCTTTGATAGAGCCATAACAACAATGTTTTAAACTAAAATTGCATTTATTTATAATCTGTATTAGTTTAAGTATCGTATAAGGATATATAAATAAAGATTAATACATAAATAGATACTCAAAATTGAGCACTAAAAGTTGTCCGGGTGAAATTGACAATTTTGGTGGTAAATATTAAAAATGTGTTTATGGTTAAACGAAACGCAACAAGACCAACATCCGTGTGTTAACCTGTTCGTTTAGTTATGCTCCGGCATTGAGCGATGACACACATGTCGTAACTTGCTGGATTTGTCCACTCAGCACGTAAGTATCTAATTTTGGTGTGTTCAAAATACTTTTTGACACAATTTTTGTGGTATATGTTTCTAGTAACTTAGCAATAATTGACTGTGTGTGAATTGTGTGTAAGACGTGTTAAAGGTTTCCTTTTTTAAATATAAAGTTAAATTGGAAGTAAATAATACAGATATTTTTTAAATATTTTTTTAATCTCTGTTTCTAATTTTGGTGGATCAATTTTGGTGGTTTTGGTGGTAATTTGTAACTCGGTGTAGTTATTTGATTTTAAGTATAAACACAATACATCTAATATTACAAGCTGTCGGTGAGGGTAATACTAGATTAGATTATGCTTATGCTGGTGGCGGATTCTATAGCTCCTATCATTTCTTATATTACTTTTTTTTCTTTCCCATCTGGCACGTTTCCTACAATTTGGAAATGCGCCCATGTGATTTCTCTCTCTTAAACCCTCTCTTAAATCCGTCGTACTTGTCGCAGTATCGTCCTATGTCCATTCTTCCCATCTTATCCAAAATCATTGAATCCTTTGTAAATCCACGTCTCTCATCACATCTAGATAGACTTGTTCAATTCTTTAGCACAACCGCCGCTTTGGTTAAGATCACCGACGACAATCGTCTTATGATTACCTCTTTGGGGGGCAACAGCGGGTTCGAGTTGATGACCGATTTTCTAGCTGGTGTGATCTGTCTGCTGGTGTCCCTCAAGGGGGCATGCTCTCTCCATTACTCTTTTCTGTCTTCATTAACGGAATCACCAAGTCACTCTCCTCCTCGTTCCATTTCTATGCAGACGATTTGCAGCTTTATGCGGCGGCCAGCATTAATGATTTTGGCTCCTTGGTTTCGTAAATCAATTCAGACCTGGAATCAATCCGTGCTTGGGCTTGATTCTTTGATGGTTTGATGAAGAATGCCAAGAAGTCGCAGGCTATTGTCGTTGGAAGCCCACATTTTATTTCCAAGCTTTCAGATCAAGTTAAGCCAGTTCCTTCCTCTTTATACGAAGATCATGCTTCCCCACTCTCTTTTGCATTGGTCTCCGCAAGTTTGATCTTGTGTCTCAATACCGCGCTCAAGTTAAATAGCTTCCGATCTATCAGCGCAGAGACTTACATGTTCTTTGTATTTTGTATAATGTCCTTTTCATTCCTTCTTCTCCTCCGTACCTTGCAGAGAAGTTTTTTTACATGGCGGATGGTAGTGGCGATCGTCTGCGGTCGAGTGCGAATCTGGCTCTATCTTTCCCACTGCATAGATCTCACGTTTAAGACGTGTCTTTTGCTGTGCGCGGTGTGAAATTATGGAATAAATTTTCTCCCGCCCTTATGCAGACGCAGTCCGTAGCATCGCTCAAGGGAAAGTTAAAGAAATTGTGGCTGTCGAACGAACGATTATTTGATTAGGTTGCTGTTTTTGTTATAATTATGATTATATTTATGTTATATGTATTTATATAGATATTACGTAATATGTATTAAGTACATTGACTGTTGGCCTATCTCTCTCTCATTTGGTTTTTGCATTTTCATTTTTTACTATGGTAAAGTTATCGTATTGTACATGCTGCTTGGTTTGTCTACCATATGTGTGTTTAACACTAATTTACTCGAAGGTAAATTAGAAGAAATCCCTTAAAGGGATAAGTTCGCTTTTGTACATGCTTATTTTTTTGAAATGTATATCTTGGTATTGTGTACAATAAAGTGTTTAGATACATTACATGCATACAATTAATCTAAATCATTACTTTTGCTATTCATAATTGATTTATTTTTTTAGGATGGCTAATCTCAAGAAAAATCAATCAAGAGAAGAAGTCCTCGAAAAGAAAAAAATATATTGTTGTTACAAACGAGTTAGTGATTGTATTTTCATAGATATTTTGGTATAATTAAAAATAATTAATAAAACATTTACTTTCTTTTCATTTTCCCTTATTTTCATTGAAAATTATTAATTTTTAGCACAAGTAACTAATTTTGGTGTAGATGTACAATTTTGGTGGCCAAGATATCTAATTTTTGTGGACACAAGCAATTTTGGTGGTAGGCAAATTACTAAAATCATAATATCTCTAAAACTATTATGTATAACAAAGGGCCATTACTACACAATATTGGTTATGACTTTATTCGTATTATTGATATATAATTTTGACTCTAACATCAAAAATAAAAAAAACACCAAAATTAGGTAAATTTCGAGGTTGTTGAAATTCACCCTTATAACGTTTTCGTTATGCATTTAAACGTTCATATTTCGTATAAAATTAACCAAACAAACATCCCAAGACAACCCTCGAAACTCCTCACAAAAAGAACACACAACGTCACAACTTTGATCAAACTTGCGAACCAACTTGACCTCGCAAGTTTGAATGAAAATTACCGCTGAAACTCAGAAAACTCCCGGTCTCAATTTTCTAGTCACTGAATTGGTTTGCCGTCTCCTTTACTCTTTATTATTGTAATGCTCGTGAGAGAGATATCATGTGCCTGCATCATATTGTCACGCCTTTGGGAAATACGGAAAGTATTGTATTGTGGCGTTGTAAGACAATGCTGCAACTGTTGTTAAATATGCATGTTGCTCCCTGTGGTATGAAAAGTTAAGATGCTTCAAATGTGTTATACTCTGTAATAAAATAGTTCTACTATATAATATATATTTTTTTGCATACAAAGATGGTGATGTAAAGCAGTTATCGCTGCCTATGGACGCTGGCGACGCCAGGACACACGCGCGTTGCTGACGCTTTAAGAACCTATTTAAGAAAACTCTTGAAAGCAATAAGTTCCTTCTTGAAGTCCTTTTATATAACGAAAACTTTAAGACAAATTTCATTGAGTGAGTTACGCTGACATAATCTTTGTTATTTATTGCACACCAACAAGAAAAATGTTACACTTGAAACTTTAATTTCTAAATGGTACACAATAGGCGGTCTTATCGCTAAAGAGCGATCTCTTCCAGACAACCTTTGGGTAGAGAATTAAGCAAACGACGTAAATTTATACTGAGTTGTACAAATAGAGAGCGAAAATAACGATTCAAACTTCCAATTCGTTACTTGCGTTGGTCCCCAGATTTCCATACACTGTGGATGCGCTGCAATTTCTGCGTTCAGTTCAGAAACATGTTTCCAGATTTTACTTCAGCTTCCACTAAAGCTTTTAAGAAACGTTCTCAACAATACATCTATCTCGGATTTTGGTATATTTAAGTTGTATATAAAACCGCCTTGGTGCTTACTAAAGGGTGAACCGATGATGTTTTGAAGATCACAGGAAGCTGTTATTGTGTTGTGTTGTATATTCCTTGATGTTTGTGTTGTGCAATAAAGAGTATTTGTATTTGTATCGTATATCTTTTGTTCGTTTTTCGAACAAGAAAATAGTTATTGTCAATTGTCCCTTGGTGGACCTAGTGCCTACTTATATTATCTAAGCGCGGTTTAATGTGGATTTTTAGGATACTACCCCCCCACACATATGTAATTCTCTCTTACCACAGATATTTTGGTGGATCAAAAGCGTTTTCATGAGCCCGCTATACTATTGCAAAACTACAGACAAAAAGTTCCAGTGAAGGGCCTTATTCCCCTATCCTATCACACTTTACTGTTAGTTTCATGAACGACATTTTACTTTTATTGCACTTTTACGACCTATAAACACAGGTGCGTCTCTCGTTCTAATTCATGCAAAGCCAATATGTTGCTTCTCGCTCTAGTAATACAATATTTGGTAGCTGACGGGCACCTTATTGTGCAATATTTACGAGGTTTGCTTAGTGCGAGGGGTTGTAAATAAAAAGGGAATTATGGCCAATAGCTGACCTAAGCCATTAGGGCTCAGAGCTCGAGGGACATATTCCATTCCTGTGACACATGTATAATATGCTCAGGTATTTATAATTGGATGGGCCCATAGGTTATTCATACTTAGTACCTAGTTGTCGTTTCATACTATTTACCAACGCCAAAATAGTATTGAAACACAATGTCCTATTGAGTTTTGTATAAGCATTGATTACACGCCATCTATCGTTTGGAATACCTACTTTTCCGGCCTCGTCATTGCAAAAGAGCTTGATGGATGTAAATGAAATAATTTATTCAGTAAGTAGGCCACAAGGGCACTTTTACAAGTCAGATTGTGAAAGAAAGCGCGGTAGAGAAGAAAGCCGAAAGAAACTCAACAGTAGATAAGTAATTTTTTCGTAAAGGAGATGTATATATTCTCCAAATCAATGTTACAATACAATACAATAATACTTTATTGCACACTAATAAAAGTTTACAAAAGGAGACAAGACAAATACAATTTATAAATTAATAACGGTAGACAACAGGCGGTCTTATCGCTAAAAAGCGATCTCTTCCAGACAAACAATGTTAAGTAAATATCTGGATAGTGAAAGTTATCATGGTACATTAATGAAGAATGATGATGGTTATGTATCTACTGAAGCCGGTGACAATGTTCACATAATGACCTGCTCTTTGATTAAATCCAAAGAAAATATAGGAATAAAAGACCATTTTTTTTCAAAAAATAACCGAAATATTTATAGTCTTAAGCAGAATTATCATACCAGTAGAATGAAAAAACTGGACAATTAGCACTTTGATGAGGAAATCCAATAACAGACAAAGTAAAAGATTCAAAGCAAGCCGGGCAGCATTTTCCCTACAATTGCGTATGGGTTGAGGGTGAAAATATAGCAGCTATGCCGGTCGTCATTGCTTAAAGGCATTAATTTCATACGAAAAACGTGTCGGTTACGCCCGTTCGTACATGAAAGGTAAACTTTGGAGGAATTTCCACATTCCTCCAAAGTTTCTCTTGACCATTGAGGGATTCTGAAAACGTAATTTATAATTCTATCTATCTATCTATCAGCCACAGACGTCCACTGCTGAACATAGGCCTCCCCCATGACTCGCCACAAAGTGCGATCCTGTGCAGACCGAATTTATAATTATAACATACTTTTATATGCTTGGGTATTATGAGATTTAGGCACAGCGCTTAAAAAAGCCATATACAATATGAATAAAACAGCTTTTTTAATTTTGTAATGGTTTTGTCACAATGATGAATTGATAAACAAAACTAACCGTTTAATAATAATTATAAAAACGGTTTAAACACACGTAATTTTTTTTGGAACGGCCTGACATGTTTCGATCTCATAATTATGGAGCTCTTCATCAAGCCGGGCAGCTCCGTCCGTACTGCTACGCGACTCGCGGCCCACTCACTAAAATAGTTAATAATATTAAAACTAACCTACTTTCCTCATAGATACCCTGAAACTACTGAAGAGCAGTAATTAATTCGAACACTTTTATATTATGTTTCTTTGACTATGTAAGGTTAGAATTTCCTTACTCTGTTCTGATATCTCATTAAATTTCCATTTGTGACGTGTTTAGAGAAATCCATTAACATCCACGCGTGATAAATGGCGCCCAACTTGCGGCTCGATAAAAACCTCATAGTATTATCCTTGCAAGGCGACGGTGAAATTTTATTAATTTTATTTTATTTTAACTTGGTAACATCACTCCGAACATAACATTACTCACTGGACCGACCTCTTTTAAAAGACCACACGGATCTCCATGGTGCAGCGCACTCGCTCCGCAGACAACCGGGTGAAATGAAGATGCATCGCGAGTGCTGCTGCCGACCAGAGGAAGCCTCTTCCTTCCTGACGAGAACCCAAATGTGGACACCATTACCGTAACCACGATCACTCTGCCAAGAGTGAACGACTGATGATAATGAACATCTGACGAAGTTCTGTGTCTCCATGTTTCATGAATCATGGATGCGGCCAATCGCGTGAATAATGGCGCCCGACGTGGTACTTAAAATGTTCGCGTTTTTTATAACTTCCCACAAAAAGTGCCAAGGGCGAAGTGCTTATATAGCATACCAATTAAAGGAGTGAAATATCTCCACAACGCCAACCTTGGCAGGTGACATCGTGGTGACGAGGCGAATAATGGTTTATGAATATTCACGGGAATTATTCAAATATTGCATATTTCACGCGACACATTTCTGGCGATAGGCGCGCGATAGACCAGACAAAGTTTTTTTTCACCGACTTATCAGCAGCGATATTTAAGTGTATTTTTTTATTGATATTAAAATATTCGTATACGTTTTAAATCCTTTTTTTATTTCATCTCAAATATACATGTCAGAAAGTAAGTACAAGAAATAGTTTAATTATAATTCAAGTTTTTGAACCGACATAAAAGTAGGAATATATTGGTTGTAATGGAATTCCAAATTACAATTATCAGATAAAACAGAATACGATCTGTAGAAGAGTTTATGCTTTTGACGAATTTGACTGCTGGTATTTTAAATAATTATAAATATAGATCAAAATTGTAATACGTATACGAGTCTATGTTGCTCAAAATAAATATATTTTAATTATAGTATATTTTTTTATTATAATCTAATATAACTGACCGCAAAAATTCCAAATACCAGGGTCTCGGCTCTCAATACCACTTCACCGCATTTGGTGTCGCGACCCTGGGCCCGTGGGGTCCAAGCGCTAGAATTCTTTTTAAAGAGCTTGCTAAACGGCTCATCGACACCACTGGTGACCAAAGGGCTGGCAGTTTCCTTGCTCAGCGTCTTAGTTATAGCATTAGCAATACAGCGAAGTAATTCTGCCAGCGTCTTTGGTACGATGCCACGGGGGCCATTTTTAGACATAGTTTAGATTTAGATAGACTTATTTTTATTGGGTTCTTGTTAATTTTTTGTGTTATATATGTTATTTAAATAACTGACAAAGTGTGACAGTGTTGTCAGCATAGCACAAACTATAAAATAGCATTGGTACGGCCTCAAAACCTAGGACTTTCCTGTTTCCGCACAGACTATCATGTTGTTACAGTGCACCCTTCCTCATACAGCCCGCTATTACTGTCAGACATGATTTACTGACCGAGCTTGTTTTAATTACCTAATATCTTTTCCGAACGCGGTGTGGTAGGCTTCTAGTATTTTTTTGTATGGCCTATGATGGTTGCGTTTATAACTTGATAAATAAGTTTAGTGTTCCCTTCGCTTTCTCCTACTCTATATTAAGTCAAAATTTTCATCAATTTCACTAGCCACACAAAGGTTGTCTGGAAAAGATCGCTTTTTAGCGATAACACCGTCTGTCTCCTTTTTTACAAGCTTTTATTTAACTTGCATTGTAAGTATGTTTAAAAGTATGTTTGTTCGGGTGAAATCTTGCAACTCAATTTTGAAGCAGATATCGTCAACCGATTGAGCTGAAATTTTGCATACTTACTTAACTTTGATGACAATACAATAATATAGTACCATGGGGCTGATCTGATGATGGAGCCGGAAGGTGGCCATAGGAACTCCATAATAGAAAAAGCAATCCTACCGAGCTTGGGCTCTTTAGAATCGTCTCAGTGAGCATTTGATGGATATCCAAAGAAAAGTACAGCTATAAAAGCTTGCCACTAAAATGTCATTTTTGACAGAAACTTATTTAAACTTAATTTATTGGTGTGTAAAGTATTGTTGTGTTGTGGTTCATTCACACTCGCATCTTGTCAAAACATGACGGATGCTATGTCACTCATTTATCGCGTGATAAAACATCATATCCCCGCAGAATTCGTAAGTCGTGGCATTCAACCTGAATATCGGTTGAGAAATGCGACCTCTGGGCGAGAACTGACGGAAAGCATCCTGTCCATCCAAACATCCGGGCATACGAAAGAATTTTGGACCAAGCTGAAAGCTATAAGAGCTGAAAATTATAACAGAATGATGTAGAAGAAGAAAAAACAGAATGATGTAAAAAAGATTTAATTTTTTTATCTTTAATTGGCAATATTTTACGATTTCAATAAAAATATTAGTTTTGAATATTTATGTACATCCGAATTAGTGCAAAATGAGTGACAGTATCCTACAATGAATCCTCTTTCTAGTTACTCCGCAACGGATAAAAATATAATCAGATTGTAAGAACTCCATAATCGTCCGTTATTTATTTTATACGGCAGACAGGTCCGGAGCCGTTCATTTTGGAGGATTACGACATTATTCTTACTCGCTCCTTATTAAAAGTGGACGGAGTCAGTTGTGCGACTATACAAGCAAAGGGAAGTTTATAGTTTTTCGGTCGGCGTTTTGTACAATCTACTCAAAGAAAACAATACTGTTGTGTGGTTTTGTACCTCATTATCGTCCAATTTTTGTATTAAGCGGATTAAAGTATCCTATAATTGAAATGAAATGAAATTAAATATATCTAATGAAACTTAGGGCATAATACATCATGAGATATCCAGCGGGCCCCAACCTAGGCTGAGCCTGTATCTTGGGACCCTGTGAGTCGGTTAACATTGAGAATTGTTGTTATATAGAAAAAAAAAAAGTACAAACATATGGTAGAACAATATTAAATGTGACTTAATAAAAGGTATTTAGACTTTGACTTTAATTAATACAATGGCTAAAGGGAAGTTGAATTATAGTATCGTATAGTTAAGTTCATATCATTGTATTGTAATAGTTAAGTACTTATACTGAAAAAAATACTTACTGTTGAGTTTCTTTCGGCGTTTCTTCTCAACAGTGGTCTCCTCTTGTGAAATGCCGGTAGACTCAGACATGTAAAAGTGCCCTTGTGGCCTACTTGGAGAATAAAGTTCATTATTTCATTATTATCTTTGGATATCCAGCACGTCTAGCATAACTTTGACACGCGACTCATGTCGCGCGAGATAGCATCATCCGTCACTATCTCATAGTACTGTACAGATAGAGACAGGTAGTATAACTCGCGCGAGAAAGAGTCGCGTGTCAAAGTGATGCTAGCCGTGCAGCTATCCCTGTACCGAGAGTGGTTACAATTCGTTCAGCCGTTTCGGCGTGATGGGAGGACAAAATAAATTATAAATAACACAAACAAAATGACGATCCTGCATCACATTCTATTAAGATTTTTCCTGGAATCATGACCCC
Organism: Apotomis turbidana; assembly: GCA_905147355.2. Taxonomy (NCBI): domain Eukaryota; kingdom Metazoa; phylum Arthropoda; class Insecta; order Lepidoptera; family Tortricidae; genus Apotomis; species Apotomis turbidana. The sequence continues at coordinate 16,848,900 of LR990301.1, read as the reverse complement.
TCCATAGAAAACTTATTTTCTATGCAAATCTCGAATTTTATAATAGTATAGAAGACATACTTTACGTTTTGTCGCGGCAGGAAGAAACCACTTAGTCCCAAATAAACCTTTAAAAATGTATTTCGACAAAATCCGGTCGTTACAGTGTTAAATGTCAGGAAGCCGAGTCGATTCAAAACTTCCGCTCGCTTTATATATCGAGTAGTCTATAAAACACGTGACAATTATAAAAGTGCAGCGAACATGTTATCTAACATCTAACTCTTCCGTTGGAACTGGAACTGCGACGGTCGCGGAACTATTCCAATACTATATAAATATATAGAAGATATTATTAACTTTTATTTGATAGCGGCTCGCTACGATTCTTACGCATGTTGATCAATACATGATTTGTTACTACATACCAGAGTTCCAGTTCCAACTTCCGCTTTTGTTCGGCGCACGCTCTTATACCCCCCTAGTGCACGCTCCACGATAAATTTTGACGTATTTTACAAAAACAACTAATAAAATACAGTTCTCAGGCGGCTTTTGCAATGAACAAGAGAGAGAGCCTTCAATATTGTTTTATTCTGTGCCTTTGTATCTTGTCGCTCCAGGAAGGAAGTCTCCTAAATAAGGATACACAGCTATAAACCTTTAAAAATGGATCTCTAGAAATCCAGTCGTTACTGTTAAATGTCAGGGAGCCGAGTCGATTCAAAACTTCCTCTCGCTTTATATCGAGTAGTCTATAAAACAGGTGACAATTATAAAAGTGCTGCCAACATGTTATCTAATGCTTCCGTTGGAACTGGAACTGCGACATGGAACTATTCCGATACCATATAAATAAAAATGTATAGATAAGTACTATAATATAAAGTTTTATGTGGCAGTGATAGCGGTTCGCTACGATCAGTACGATTGTTTATCAATACATGGGATACAGTTAGATTTTTTTAAACACACATTTGACAGTTCTCTGTTGATGTTTGTAGTGATGTAGCAAAGACATATTGCTTGCCAAATCTAACGATTATGGATGGTTGATCGAATCGATTTTATTGACGAACTTTTGTTCGAACCTGCGCCGTCTCAGTGGAGCTTTCTATGTAAAATAGTAATTTGTTTTATTGTTCTTTCTTCAGGTTATTAATTTATTAATTTCATCGATTTCTATTTGGTCACAACACAGCTTTAAAAAGAGAAGCACGTAGTACTTAACTGTTTATGTAATGATTTATTATCGTTAAGGGTCCTGTCATGTGTCAAATGTGTGCATAAAAATAACAGACTTTAGTTCACATACAGGAACATTATTATACATACTATAGTTACTACAATACAAAGTATATTTTGTTGGTTAGGTATTTGTGTAACATGCGACGCAATTGGTCGTATAGTCCAGTCAAAATAGCGTTTTAACCTTTGCTAAGGTAACCTATAGCAACTTCGAAACATTGTGTCCCCGCTGTATCGTTTCGCCGAATTTTCAATTGCCCGAAAGCAATTTTTCCTGAAACCCATAATATTTTCAGGATTTTATAAACATCGTTTTATAGAACCCATTAGGTTAGGTTAGGTTTGTTTTATAATTATTTTGAAATGTTAATCGTTTTGGAATAAATAGCTTTCGGGCAAATGAATATTCGGCGAAACGGTACAGCGGGGAAACAAAAATTCGGGATTATGATAGGTAGCCCTTTGCTTATTTTAAAGTCTTTGATTTTTGTTTGAGTGCATTATTAATGATAAGCGAGAGCTGAAATTAAAAACTTAGAAGATTTGCTTGCTTTTTCACCTTTACCCCCAAACGCCAGGCGAGGTGGTATGTAGCAGTTTCCAGTTTATTATGGTCGCTGTCGACTACAGCCGTTAGTGTATAAGTCATAACCCTCTAGAAGAGTTATGCGATAGGTCAAGCGGGCATGTTGCAGCGAGCTGTTTCGGACACGAGAGGGTTTAATCGAACCTAAGATTGTTTGTGGCCTAATTCGACTGAAACGGACATATAGGGGAAACCGGGGATTATTGACTCTCATAATTCGTATTTTATTCGACTGGTCCTGATATATTGTGGCTGAATGTAGGTTTGTATGTATATATGTATATAATAATAATAATAATAATAATCGTTTATTTCAGACAACTAAGAGGTCCATAAGTGTTAGTTACAAACTTATTAAAGTATGTTAGTTTCCTTAACTATATATGTATTTATTTATTAAAGAAATTTATTGTACAAAACAAAATTCAGTACAAATGGCGGACTTAATGTCAAATGGCATTCTCTACCAGTCAACCATAGGGCCAAACAGAAATATTAGGGTTGGTCCTTCACAGCAAACACAGTTACTTGTCATATGACACACAACCTTTTAAATGCTCAATCCAGTGCTTTTGTATTGGACATTCACACATACGATCAGCTATTACTTTCAGAATGCTGTTGCCACTGTTCCTTAACCGCCCTTGCAACGAGGCATATTTTTTACGCATTATGGCGTGGAACCCGTCGACGCGCGCACTCACGAACATACCTGACGCGCTGCAGCGGCGCGGCAGTCCCATCAGCATCCTGAAAGCATTGTTGTAGAGAACGCGTAGGGCGTCGTATGCCCTTCTAGTGTACTGAACCCATAAGCCACCCGAGTAAAAAGTCTGGCAAAATGCTCTGAACAGTGTTATTTTAACTTCCCGAGTGCATCGGGCGAACCTACGGGCGAGCATATTGCTTCTCACGGCCAACGCCCTACGCTCCCTCTCCATGTCAGCATCATCAGACAAGCTTTCTGTAATAATGTGCCCCAAGTATTTAAATTGCTGAACTACACACAGCTCAGAACCATTCAGTACAACAGGAGGTATAATAGATGGCTGAAATTTCCGCTCCGTTCTGAAAAGCAATACCTCGCTCTTTTTACAGTTGTATTGTAGTCCATGAGCCTGTGCGTAGTTTTCGCAAGTACGTACAAGATCCCGTAATGCCCCGATCGATGGGCTCAGCAGAACCATGTCGTCCGCGTAGCTTAGGTTGTTGACACAGGTACCGTCAATGTGGCATCCGGCGTACATGCTGCTAAGCTCAACGATCAGATCATTCACGTATACATTAAATAACTGCGGTGAAGTCAAGCCGCCCTGTCTAACACCGCATTCCAATTTATACTCGTCAGACAGCGCGTTCAACCATTTTACCTGGTTAATCTGATTACCATACCAAAACTTAAACAGCTGAACGCAGTCTGGAGGTACACCCTGCTTCATAAGCTTTTGCCATAGTAGGTCATATACAACTCTGTCAAAAGCTTTGGATAAATCCAGAAAACAAGCGTATACAGGCGTCTTGCGCTTAGTGTAATATGCGACAGTGTGTTTCAGACATAATATAGCGCTTTCGGTTGACTCACGAGCTCTGAATCATCAAGCTTAAGGTGCACCCCAAGCATAATCGATACCTTAGAGTACTACTTTTCGAAAAAGTATTTGTAATTAGGACGTTAGTGCACAACTCTATGTGGTTTAAATTTCACTGGCAAAAAAATAATTAGTACGAGTGTGAACTAAGGTATCAAAGTAAGATAAGGTTTATTATATTCATGTATTTATTATTTTAACAGTTTTTTTGGAGTCAGTTCGTTTTTTGTTAAAAGAAAGTATTTTTAATGAATAAATATTTTGAATCGTACAACGTATTTACCTGGACTAAAAATATTACAGTTCATTTAACTTGATAATTAATTGCAGCGTACGACATAAAATGGTAGAAATTAAAAAGTAATACTGTAGTGTCGTCCCTTTCTAATCAAACTAAGAAAACGGGACGACACTACAGTATTGCCACTTTTTAATTTCTACAGTTACTTGTCGGACTGTATCAAAGCTTGGATTTTTACCTACATTATTGCCTTTGTTGGTTTTGTATTATGTAACTGGATATGTATTGTATACATGTCAATGTGCGATCATGAAATCAATACAATATAAGTTTTCCAAAAATCAAGTAAAGCTGAACTATTGTAATTTAGGTTCTTCGAGTATAATTCATATTACTTTATAGTGTGTATAATATTTTATTAACCATGATTTATACGATACTGTTCATTGCGAGTTGCCAATGTAAGTATACATTATAAAATTAAATATATAAATAAACATTAATGGACAATCATACACAAACCGACCTAGTCACAAACTTAGCAAAGCTTGTACTATGGGAAAAAGATAAATTAATATATAAATACATTTATATAGATAACATCCATGACCCAAGCACAAATATTCGAGTTCATCATACAAATATTTTCCCTGGCCGGGATTCGAACCCAGGACCGCCGAAGAAAAAAAAAATTAAATAGATATTTTTTACGGTTTTGTTGACACTCTTGGCGCTGTTTGTAGTGCACCTGCCAGGGCAAATGTTTGTGACGATCTGGAATATTTGTTCCTGGGTCATTGATGTTATAACATGTTATAACATTATTATTTGTATGATGAACTCGAATATTTGTGCTTGGGTCATGGATGTTATCTATATAAATGTATTTATATATTATGTATATCGTCGTCTAGTACCCATAGTAAAAGCTTTGCGTAGTTTGGGACTAGGTCGATTTGTGTAAGATTGTCCCTTAATATTTATTTTATTTTGGTACTTAAAATCAGGTGTTATGTAGTGCATCCAAAGGTGGATACTTCTTACTTGACTATGATAAAGAAACCAGTTTTAAACGGAGGACGACTAGTAAGACCACAAATCAAATAGGTACATATAAAATTGGCGCTGTAAAATTAATTATTAATAATAATCAATGAATGATGTGAAAAAATTGTTGCCATCTTTATCAGCCATTGGCTTAGAGGTTAATGCAGAGAAATGTGAGCTGTTTTCTTGTAGTTCGTTTGTGCCTATTTCTGGGTTTCAATCGGTTCTTCCAGGGCTGAAAATTATGGACAGGGGGTCGTTCACTCTTTTAGGAGCCCCAATTTTTTTAGAAGGTGTTCCTGCCTCAATGAAACAGAAGTCGGATGCTCTGTCTGGATCATTCACCCATCTTCAACAGTTATCGGCACATGTCGCTTTAGTTTTGTTGCGCAGTTCCTTTTCAATGCCTCGTATGACCTACATTTTGAGGACGGCGCCCTCTTGGTTGTTCCCTCGCGAAATGATCGAGTTGGACCAAATTCTACAGCATGGCCTTGAGACAATATTAAACGTTAGGTTCAGCGAAACGCAATGGGTTCAGGCGGTGCTGCCCGTTCGGTATGGTGGTCTCGGAGTACGGCAAGTACAAGATGTCGGGCTTGTCGCATTTTTGGCTTCCACTCACGCATCCAGGGAACTTGTCACTCATATTTTGTCTGTAGATGGTGACAGTTTTTGTTGTAATTTATTATGCAAAAATTAACATATTATATGTATAGTAAAAGTATCTGATTTGACTAAATACTTTAAGGAATGAATGCAATTGACTGATATTGAATGATTGAATGATTCGTTCACTTTCCAGTTCTTTTTCTTATTCTTCGCTTTGCCTCACTTTGTTACTGATCGTACCTGTGAATAGACGTGTTCTAGCTTCCCAGTATAAAAGTGTAGATCAATATATATAACTATACAAATCAATTCTCACTATCTCATTTAATATCTATCCTGGACAACCCTTACCTTTCTATAGGTTATGTGGCCCAGGCAACGTTTTATAATACTTAATATCATGCTATTACTTCTCGAATAAAATAAAACACTAGTTTAAATATAAACGACATTTTTTTCAAATCCGCGTGCAATGGATAACCTAAAATCGAAACGAAATATCAAAGTTTTGATGGCGAAAAATATAGCGTGTGGAAATTCAGAGTTCGTGCTTTGTTAAGTGAAATGGATGTTTTAAATGTTGTTGATGATGACCCCCTATTACGAAGCAGCGAATGGCATAAAAATAACCGGATCGCTAAAAGCATAATCGTCGAGTATTTAGCCGATTCTTATCTTGGTTTCGCGCGCGACGAATCTACCGCCAAAGAAATCTTTCAAAATCTAGATGCTCTTTATGAGCGTAAAAGTATTGCAACCCAACTGGCGCTAAGAAAGAAGTTATTAGTGCTTAAATTACAAGGTGATACGAGTTTAGTGCGACACTTTGCTATCTTCGATGACCTAATTACGGAACTGCTCGCTGCTGGAGCCAAACTTGAGGAGACGGATAAGGTAGCTCATTTATTATTGACATTGCCTGCGACTTATGACGGTGTGATTACGGCTATTGAAACGTTATCCGAGGATAGTTTAACTTTGGCATTTGTGAAGACAAGATTATTAGACCACGAGGTTAAACTACGAAACGACAGTGCAGATACAAGCTCCAAAGTACTAAACGTTGAGCACAAACATCACAGCTTTAAGAAGCGGAAGATTGATACACCTAAACAATCAAATTACCAGCACAATCATAAAAATTATAAAAACAAAACTTGGAAAAATACCCACATTTTAAAATGTCATCATTGTGGACGTAAGGGTCACGCGAAAAAGGATTGTTATCATTTTAAACGAATGATCCAGGAAAAGCAGACTGAGACAAATAGGCCAAGGACAGTTCAACAAGTCGAATTAAATCAAGAAACGGCAAACGTTTTTTCTGGTTTTGCCTTTATGACCGGCGATTATCAAGACGACGTCCAGGAAGATAAAGTGAGATTTATCCTGGATTCGGGAGCTTCGGACCACATCACAAACAGGTCGGATCTTTTCATTAACTACACAATTCTAAACCCACCTTTAAAAATATCAGTTGCTAAGCAAGGTGAATTTGTTTTAGCTACAAGAAAGGGAACAATGAAAGTTACGAGCGACATGGGCGTGCAGGGACTTCTGGAGGATGTGCTGTATTGTCCAGACGTTCCATACAACTTGCTGTCGGTGCCGAGGATGCAACGAGCTGGATACACCGTGATTTTCAACCAACAGGGAACCGAAATATGTAAAGGTGACAAAACCTTCATGAGAGGTAAGGCTCTAAACAATTTCTCTCACACACACACACACACACACACACACACACACACACACACACACACACACACACACACACACACACACACACACACACATTAGCGCACTCTGTTAAACTTGCATGATAATAAATAAGTAATTTAATTAAAATATATATACATATTTCTCTTTTAAGACCTTAGAATGGTTTAAGGAAATGTTAATCTAAGACCATTTTTTGTAAATACTCGCAACGTGTTGTTAATTTAATATTAAATTGGTAACTGTCGAAAATGACTCCACAAGACAGGCTTTGCCTAGTGTGGTGGTCACAGGAAAGTCACATTTTGTACAAATTTAAATGGTAAATAAATGTTATTTTATTTTATTATTTTATTTTTTTTTTTTTTTTTTTTTATTTAATTGCAGTAGACTTTGCCGTAACTGTAAATATGCAGATTCCTGATTCCCGTGTATATAATACTAATAATAAAGTTGATTACACTTTATGGCATCAGCGTTTAGGCCATATTAGTAACAATAAATTCATACAATTAAAAAACAAGAATATGGTAGAAGACTTTAATCAGATTGAGTCCGTTGTACCAAATGAAGGTCTGTGTGAAGCTTGCATTAATGGTAAACAAGCAAGATTGCCATTTAACAATATTAAAAATAAAGATCACATTACACGACCTTTATTTGTTGTACATTCGGACGTTTGTGGACCTGTCACTCCTCCCACGATCGACAATAAAAATTATTTTGTCCTTTTTGTTGATCAGTATACCCACTACTGTGTTGTATATTTAATAACGCACAAATCAGAGGTCTTCATGGCATTTAAAGATTATGTTAATAAATGTGAGGCTAAATTTAATTTGAAAATGGTTAATTTATACTGCGATAACGGTGGCGAATACTTATCCACCGAGATGAAAGAATATTGTGTCGAAAAGGGTATTACCTATCATTTGACAGTTCCTAGAACTCCGCAGCAAAACGGTGTCTCGGAACGGATGGTGAGGACCATTACCGAGAAAGCGCGATCCATGCTTAGTGGTGCTAAGTTAGATAAAGTATTTTGGGGTGAAGCTGTATTAACTGCTGTCCGATTAATAAATTTAACGCCTACAAGAGCCCTTACTCAATCAAAAACCCCATACGAACTGTGGCATGATAGGAAGCCTCAGCTTAAATACTTAAAGGTTTTTGGCGCCACGGTTTATGTACATAATAAAACCAGTAAATCTAAATTTGATGATAAGTCATGGAAGGGAATACTGGTAGGTTATGAACCAAACGGTTACAAAGTTTGGAATGTAGAAAGCGCTAAATTTGTCACTGTTAGAGACGTTATTGTAGACGAGACTAACTTTTTAACATCCAGGCCCGTATTGCCTGAAGGGATTGTAAATATCGAAAATTCCCATGACGAAACTGATCGTAACAATATATCAAAATCAGTGTCATCTAAGTCTCGATATGGTGACAAATTTAAATCAGATATACTTAAATCTGATGAACATGGTCCTCCCACCAAAAATCGCAGATTAACTGAAACCATTGTAGAACCCACATCAGTTAGCCCCTCTGACAATTGTACGAATATTAATAAAAACACAGACGACGTGAGAAGGAGTGATAGGCTTAAAAATCGACCGCCTGTATCTTATCGTGAATCCGACGACGATGATTGCATATTGAGTGCGCAGTCTATGTTAGGAGATGTACCTAGTAGTTTTGAGGATATTAAGGTTAGAGCCGATAAATGTAAATGGCAATCTGCCATTGAAGAAGAGTTAAAATCTCTTTCTGAAAACAACACGTGGTGCTTGGTACCGAGACCACAAAACAAAAATGTTGTTGATTGTAAGTGGATTTTCTCTATCAAGTATGATGAATTTGGTCAGCCGCAAAGATATAAAGCCCGCCTGGTGGCTAGAGGATTCAGTCAGGAATATCAAGTAGATTTTAATGAAACTTTTGCGCCTGTTGCTAGAATTGCTAGTTTTCGTTTCATTATTAGCCTTGCAAATCAATTCAACCTGTTTGTCCACCATATGGACGTTAAAACTGCCTTTTTAAATGGTAAACTAGAAGAAGAGATTTTTATGGAAGTACCAAAAGGAGTAAATTGTAGTAAAAATGTAGTATGTAAATTAAATAAAGCACTGTACGGCCTAAAACAGGCTGCCAGATGCTGGTTTCAAGTTTTCGAGCAAGCACTAATAGAAAAAGGTTTTAAAAGTTCATCGGTTGACAGATGCATATACATGCTTGATAGAGGAGACGTCAATAAAAATATATATGTAGTATTATATGTAGACGATTTAGTTCTTTCATGCGGTGAAATTCAAACATTGAATAATTTTAAAATATATTTAATGAATAAATTCCAAATGAAGGACCTTCAAGAGATAAAATTATTTCTTGGTATAAAAATTGACAGATTTAATGACAAAATAACATTAAGTCAAAGTGCATACATTGAGAAAGTATTAAGTAAATTTAAAATGCACGATTGTAATCCTATAAGTACACCATTAGAAACAAAGTTAAATTACGAAGCTTTGAACTCTGAGGAGAACTATGATGCCCCTTGCAGAAATGTCATAGGTTGTTTAATGTATATAATGCTGTGTACTCGTCCTGATTTGTGTACTAGTGTCAATATTTTAAGTAGGTATACAAACAAAAACAATAAAGAATTATGGCAATGCCTAAAAAGGGTACTCAGATATTTAAAAGGCACAAAACATTTAAAATTGTCTTACAAACGATGTGATTTTACTAACATTTTATGTGGGTATGTTGATTCTGACTGGGGTGGCAATGATTTAAGTGATAGAAAAAGTACTACCGGTTATCTATTTAAATTATTTGATAAATGTACAATCACCTGGAGTACAAAGAGGCAAATGTCAGTTGCAGCTTCATCAACTGAAGCCGAATATATGGCTTTATTCGAAGCTGTACGTGAAGCCTTATGGTTAAAGTCTCTCGCATTAAGTATTAATGTAAATATCACGGAACCGATTCTAATTTATGAGGACAACAACGGATGCATAAGTATTGCCAACAACCCCACTAACCATAAGAGATCAAAACACATCGATATAAAATATCATTTTTCTAGGGAACAGATTGAGAAAAATGTTATTAAGCTATGTTATCTGCCCACAGGTAAACAAGTAGCGGACGCCTTGACAAAGCAGTTGCCCACAGCTGTTTTTCAAACAATGCGCTCTGAAATGGGTTTAGAATAAGGAAATTGAAATTATTCAAGTGTAATTGTTTTTAAATAATGTTTATTTCAGACGTACACATATTATTGATTATCTTAATTTTTGAAATCATTGTTCAACGGCCTGGTTGGGTTTTTCTGGGTTTCCCCAATCCTCGCAACAAATGTTGGGTCATGTTGTAATTCTCCCCAGACAAAACTCGGAAGTTAAACACGATCTATGTAGTTAATTTATTGTAAATAATTGTAAATTTTTGAGGCGGCGTGTTGTAATTTATTATGCAAAAATTAACATATTATATGTATAGTAAAAGTATCTGATTTGACTAAATACTTTAAGGAATGAATGCAATTGACTGATATTGAATGATTGAATGATTCGTTCACTTTCCAGTTCTTTTTCTTATTCTTCGCTTTGCCTCACTTTGTTACTGATCGTACCTGTGAATAGACGTGTTCTAGCTTCCCAGTATAAAAGTGTAGATCAATATATATAACTATACAAATCAATTCTCACTATCTCATTTAATATCTATCCTGGACAACCCTTACCTTTCTATAGTTTTCAGGTTCCGTTTTTAAAGGAAGCATAAATCGAGTGGAGGGTTCGATGTCCTAATGATACTAGACCCGATAACGTGAAATCGCAAAGATCCTGGGACGATATACTGAGCAGGCAGTTTTATAACGATCTTTTGGAAGCCGCGTCCGGGGTGGATGAGGCCCGTCTGAAGGCTGTGGTGGAGCCTGAGTCTAGCGCATGGTTACATGCGTTACCATCGTCGCATTTGGGTACACTTTTAGACAATGACTCATTCAGAGTAGGGGTAGCACTTAGGTTAGGATGCTCGGTGTGTGAACCTCACCAATGTATTTGTGGGGCATCAGTTGAGGCCAACGGCCATCATGGCTTAAGTTGCGTACGGTGTGCGGGTAGGTTCTCAAGGCATCACTCTATAAACGACATCTTACGGCGCGCAATGATCTCCGCCAACGTGCCTAGTGTACTGGAGCCTCAGGGTCTTAGTAGGACAGATGGCAGACGCCTGGACGGGTTAACACTGGTTCCTTGGGAGAAAGGTCGTAGTCTAATTTGGGATGCAACGTGTGTTAGTACATTCGCTCCGTCCCACCTCGGCCAAACCATTAGCAAAGCAGGGGCTGCGGCTGAAAGTGCAGCTAAATTAAAACATGCCAAATACTCGAACTTGGAGCCAGTGTATGACTTTGTTCCGGTGGCTGTCGAGACGGGTGGACCCTGGTGCTCAGAGGCCAAGTCGTTATTAAAAAAAATCGGACAGCGCTTAAGAGAGAGAGGTTGTGACCCCCGGTCTGGCTCGTACCTGGTTCAGCAAATATCGCTGGCAATACAACGGGGCAATGCTGCTAGCATTTTTGGAACATTTCCGCCAGGTACTCGTCAGGCCGGAGTTTGATTTTTGATGGGTTATTGACAAAGCGTGTTGCGGATTATTATATTGTATCACTTGGACGAAGCTTGTTGCTGATAAAAAAATATGTGTCATTTTGACGATGGTTGCTACGGATGCTCATTTTGTATTTATGACGAAACCTGCGCTGTGGATATAATATTTGGATGCATGCATGAGATTTGTTTTTAATAAATAAACATTATTTGTATTATGATCATAAAAAAATAATAATAATCAAATAAACATACAACTGGCTTAACATAACAAACCCAAGAAGTACTCAACTCAATACCTAACTGCCTACATTTACCTAAAATCTAAATAAGATACAATCTCACGATAGTTTTCCAGTATGCTTATATTGCTTACAATTTCAGTGGTGAGCTTAATAATATCTCCAGTGATACATGGCCCTGGCATCGAATACGAATACGAATATGGGGATGAGGTAAGCATTTAGTTATCTAACAGTACATAAAGTAAATCTTATTTTTTTCAAGTTCTCCTCTACCCAAAGGTTGTCTGGAAGAGATCGCTCTTTAGCGATAAGACCGCCTGTTGTTTACCTCTAATTGTAATTTCTTGCATTGTATTTCTCCTGTATATTTTATGAGGTGTGCAATAAAGAGTACTTGTATTGTATTGTATTGTATTGTATTGTACATAGTATAAAACAAAGTGGCTTCTGTCTGTCTGTCCTATATATGCTTAGATCTTAAAAACTACGCAACGGATTTAGATGCGTTTTTTTAAATAGATAGAGTGATTCAAGAGGAAGGTTTATATGTATAATACATGCATAGTTTATCAAAACCGGATCAACAAAATCAACATTGCAGCCGTACCCCAAATTTTAGTAATTTCACGAACTACTAGCGATTTGATGAAATCGCTAGATTTGTTTAGTGAAATAACAAAACTCGGTTGCAATTTTGTCATCTGCAGTGGATTTATCAAATCCCTTAGGGTTATTCCAACTTTATTTACATGAACGTAAACTGGGATTTATTTCCTCGACCTGACGTCGCATCGTACGATATCGCGGCGTACCACGATGCGGTGTCGAGTCTTGTAAAGCCTGACCCAAAATATATGAGGATGCGCCATATTGCGCAATATTTTTATGACGGTTTGTCTTGTCACTGTCATTCATGGTGGTTTCTTTAAAATACATATATTTAAAGAATTTTCGTTTCATCGGCCATCTTTGTTCATGTTCATTTCATCTCGTTTTAATAATTTAATTTTTATTTTTTTGATAAGTTTTTTAACACGGAAGTCATGCATTGGTTATAAACCAAAAAAACTGATAATGGCACAAACTTCGAGCCGCCATTTACGGATTAATAATAATAATAATATCGTGTTGGTAGATCGATCTAAGCGCCAGGCAGTGCTCGTCGACATCACCATCCCGCATGACGAGAACCTCGTGAAGGCCGAGAAGGACAAACTCAGCAAGTACCTTGACTTGGCTCACGAGGTGACCGCCATGTGGGATGTTGACTCGACGATCATTGTCCCGATAGTCGTTTCGGCGAACGGTCTCATAGCGAAGAGTCTCGACAAACATCTTAAGAGACTCTCGCTAGATGGCTGGATCAAGGGTCAGATACAGAAGGCGGTACTCCTGGACACGGCGCGCATTGTCAGGAGGTTCCTGTCTCTGCAGCCCTAATCACCGGTAGCCTGGGCCCTGCCCCGTTGCCGGCGGCACCCTAGGTTAGGTTTTTTTATAATGTGTTTATATTTGTAATGTATTTTTTATATTTTACTTTTTATATAAATTTATTATAAAAAATACCTATCCTAAGAAACATGATTAAATGAGTGAATAATAATAATAACATATATTTAAAAACATCCAAAGAAAATGCCGAAAACCATTCACAGTCGTGAACGTAATATGAAGTCGACATGTTGTTACTGCACGAAAAACAGTCATTCAAAAGAGTGCATTCCATCCAATGATATGCGAACTGACAGGTATTGTGTTCATTATAGTGCGGTTTCGATAGGTTGCAAAATTGTTGCCATATAAATCTTATAAATAGACATGACCTCTTGTCAGTCTTCATATATTTCTAGTCAGGCTTTAATTGTGTGTGCCCTTGCGCAAAGGAAAGTGACGGGGCCGAAAATAAAAGTTTCATCATTTCTTTCAGGTATATTGGAAAAATAAGGATTTTAGACGCGCGCCTCCTCCAATTTATGCGGTGCCAAACCAGTCAAACATAATGTATGTATTTTTCATACTATATTTAGAGTATTATTAAATGGCTTATGTTTAATTGAGCACCAGATTTAATAAAATCTAAGGGCAAAAAAAACACTTTTTACTACCAAAAATAGTAAATGAGCACAAAAATTGATCCCCAAATTAATTTAAAAATTATAACCAAAAGTTGTATTACTGATCACCAGATGAAGTAAAATTTATTAGCAAAAAAATTACTACCGCAGCTCACGTCAACTCATTTGGGAATCACGCCCACGTGCGCCCGGAACGCGCGGTGTGTAGTCCGGGGAAGCGGGGAGACTTACTTAATTTGGTAGTGTGCCTACATTTTAAAACAATCATAGCGGTATAATTCAGGTGCTAATGTCGCAATAATTTGGTCGTCTAAATTTGGTGCTCGAATACAATTAGAAGTGCAGTCATTGACTAAAATAGGTAGAAGCATTGTAATCTTATTTTGGTGCAAGTATTTTTTTTTTGGTGTTTGATAATATGATTTTTAGGTGATACTGGTTTGGGGTCCCAAAAATTTTTTTGGGGTTCCAAAATATTTGTTGCCTAATTTAATCACACTGATACTATAAATATATAAAGTTGTATAGAATAGAATAGAATAGAATACTCTTTATTGCACACCTCAAGAAGAAAGAAATACAAATACAAATGACACTCAAGAAGTAACAAAAATACAACATTTCATTTTTTTAACCAGGCGTTTATTTTTGAAAATATACCAATGTACGATTTAAAAATCTATTTGAAAAGCTCCTCGTTCTAAAAGAGCGTATGCGACAAGTTGTTGGTCACAGCGCAATCAATCTTACAGTTGGACTTGGACTATTACTAAGATAGATGTAGTATGGAAATTGTACCACTGTTATTTTTGTGAGTCAAAAGTCAAAGTATTTATTTGCTGGAATTACGGTACATAATAGATCTTATAAATTAAACATAAGGATCAGCATAATTCACCAATTTAGTGGCATGCAAATATTTTATAAAGACAGAATAACCCCGCAGCAACCAAAACCCTGGATTTCATGAGAACAAATTAATTAAAATATTCATTTAATGAGTAAAAACATCTGTCTTTAAGCCAAGGCCTAAGTTTTACCAGGAATAATTTGAGTGGCAAACCTCTTAAATCTAAAGGGATCCTGTTATGTGGAACGTGACGAGGATCCTTTGCGGAACTGGCAGATAGTTCAACCTTAGCACTATATTTCCCCCATAGAAACTATGGAAATATATGTTACCGTTTTCAAGTTATAGCCTTTGAAACATTCATACCAAAAACTACTTTGTGCCAACCCTAATCAGGTGGCTGGGTCAATGAACTTACTTGTAAACAATCCTTAGACGTTAGGATATTACGTTAATATGTTGCTTTTATCCATTCTTAGGTCTGCGTGAAACGCTAAAAAAATCATTGCAGGATTTGCAGAGGTGATTGTCTCTGTTATTCTACTTAATTATTAAATTTTCTAGTGGAGTATTTATGTAATTTGTTAGTTAATAATTTTAATCCCAACAAATAACTCACATGACATGACTTGACACTGACAACCACTCGAATGTACTCAAATCATCAACAATTAAAGATGTTGTAACCTCTTTCATCGTAAATAAAACGTCTCTGTTTACCTACCTAAACTGATAATAAAAAGGGTTTAGTTCGTTAACACGCTTTATAAAATTATTTTCGAGTAAATTGAAATTGTTCCCTGTTTGATCTGCAATTCATACAATAGGCCGTCCTTTTTCTTTATTTTATTTTGGTTATCGTCAAATATCGTCGTTTGGATATTGCACTAAAGTAACACGGCTCTTCATTCGCCGATGCAAGATAGAATTAAAGCATTTTTTACAACTATCGAACCTCTTTGCACGATTTAACATCGATCCTAAATATGATGTTTGAAATGAAATTGACATTTAAGTTAATTTCAATTTGCTTTACCTTTAAATGAAAATGCCTTTGTTAAAAGCACGTGGATATATTTGCTCATGTTATGCGCGAGGTACAATTATAATGCGGCTGAAGCTTTACGACGATACCACAGTATAATAAAGAGTACTAACGTACAGTATGGACACTCCCTGCCTCCCGCCGAAAGTGCCGCCCACCCGCGCTCGGTTACCTCGCAGTTACCGGCTGGCAAGGACGCGACGATGCGGTGCGCAGAGCGGAGGCCACGTATAATATTCAAATATTAAACAAATATTTGAAAACGCGTTTGGCTCGGTTTGTAGACACCTGCCTACTGAGTCGGCGGTCCCGGGTTCGAATCCCGGCCGCTATATCGTCGTCTAGTACCCATAGTACAATCTTTGCTTAGTTTGGAACTAGGTCGATTTGTGTGTGGTGATTTGTGGTCGATTGTCCCCTAATATATATATATTTTTTTATACTTTTGTAATGGGCGTGTGTTGTGCTGTGTACGGTTGTTTAAGCTCTATAAACAACAAAAATAAAAGAAAGTTCTACAGATTCCCATTGGATGAATCAAGGCAAGTAGGTACATACCCAGTTATTTTCAGTGTTTTATGTTTTAGTAGAAAACCAACTTACAATAGGTACTTATGTTTAGTATTTTTTTTGCCCTTTTTTTGACCTAAACCTATCAGATCACACTGAAAACAACACAATATTTATAAGAATAAAAAATCATGTTTTCAACTTACGTAATATTTTGGTGGCCTGAATTTCCTTACAAAAATTTAGTTACTTCGTTTATACTGATTCAAAATAGGAAACTATTTGTATAAATCGAGCTTAGATTTAGATACCCACCTTACAGCGTAATATGATTCTTATGTCTTCCTAATTCGCGCAATGAGTTTTTAGTCATTGATGTTATCGAATTTGAACGCGGGCGGAATTAGAAATCGAAGTTTAACATTTAATTATAAGCACACAAAATTAATTCGACGCCGCTATTACAAGGTCATCTGGTCATCTCATATTGCTGCACATTGTGTTCCCGACTCGTGCGTTCAAAATAGCGGCAACCCTAGCATGTCTTATCTCACTCACACAAGCATGGTACGCGTTCACCTACACGAGCTTAGACTGTGTGCGTAGCAACGCGTTTCTTTCATACATTTGATCGCTATTGTCCGAGGTGTGACGATACAGTGAAACATATCCGCCACCACACCCAACAGGTCGTTGGACAATTTTACGTGCTTTTGATCGTCTCGCCAACAATCAGCCCGTTGTACCACGAACAACTTAGAACGATCGACGTTGGGGACCCGTTCAGAGGGTTCAAGCTTTATTTCCTAGATACTGCCCTATCCGTGAAGCTTACTGCCGGTGGCTGTTGCAAAAAACAGTGGAAGAACGTGATTTTATCAGGCATGTTATTTGAAGCGATGAAAGCTTGTTTACTCGCAACGGTATGTGGTGTGGAATAGACGGAAGGAACATGTGTATTTGCCGAAGACAATCGTGTCGCCTACCGATTTACAGCACACTAGTGTCGTTGGTCAGTTAACGATTCACGGGGAAACAATTATAGGACCAGTGTTTCTGCCTCCAACTCAAAACAGAAGCAGCGTGCTGCAGCGTGTATTGTGAGACACGAAGGAACATTTGAACACCGTATGTAACAATTGTAATAAAGTAACTGATATTCATATTTTCGCATTTTATTTGGTTCATTTGTCATTTATGTGTCATTCTTACATCAGTAGGTACGATGACAACAACTCACGGAAATAAACGTAATATCTCGAGTTTTCCCGACGGCGATTCCTTAATCTAGCCACCTTGCCGTGATGCGCAGATGCAATATAGGGTTATCACAACAGTTGAAAATGAGCAAAATTTGTATTTTTTTTTTTTTTACTTTGTTCAAGTTTCTAAACATTATAAATGGACTGTGTATCACTTAAATGATACTATATTTCCGCAAAGGACCCTCGTGCCAATCCACCCGGTATATTTTTCCAGACATCATTAAACAGTTTTTGTTACACTGAGCTGTCTTAGCAATAGGCTGTTTAATCCGAAGCAAATCTCTTTTACGCAATCATGGTTGTTGGACTGGCTTTTCAAATAACTGAGGATTATTTCGTACAAACTTAGCATGTTCATGCGTGCATGTAGGTTGCGACTTTCATTTTTAGGGTTCCGTATCCAAAGGGTAAAAACGGGACCCTATTACTGAGATTTCGCTGTCCGTCCGTCCGTCCGTCCGTCCGTCTGGCACCAGGCTGTATCTCAAGAACGGTGACAGCTAGCCAGTTGAAATTTTCACAGATGATGTATTTCTATTGCCGCTATAACAAAAAATACTAAAAATAAAATAAAATAAATGGCTCCCATACAACAAACTTGTTATAGATTATGGTACGGAACCCTTCATGCGCGAGTCGGACTCGCACTTACCCAATTTTTTCCACAAGGTGACGTCTTTGGAGTGCTCATTCTTAGACGGCGCCGCTTTCACCTTTTTTATATTTTCAAAACTAGTCTATATATTGACAGAATCAATGTTGATCTTATTTCTTTTTATGCGATAGTCCGTATACTTAATCAAATAAAAATAATAGTTTCGAGCTCCGTGATATAATAATAAATAATAATAAATCTTTATTAATAAAAACATAAGAATAACAATTTGCATAATATAATATAATTAATAATAATAATTTATAAAAAGTCTTACATCTACACAGAACACACTTAATTCTTTTGCCTGAACTAGGAAAATCCTGTATCTCAGGCTTTGAGAGAGGTCATTTAATTACCAAAATTCTTAGTTAATAAATCTTATAAAAGAAATAGATAAAAACGCGTACAAATTATATTCAAAGTGTCAAAGTAATTGTTTACAATTATACTATAAAACTATATAGGTATATATATTTGCATTTTTTTTTATATGACATAATAATCGATTACGTTTATTACGTACGGCATTGCAATGTCAGCGTCAGCATAATTAGAAACTCGGTCAGGTTATAGTCGATATTGCATAAATCGTCGCCTTCGTAGTTTAACATATTATAATATCACGAATTATTAAAACAATATTTTTCTAAGTTACTAAATAAGGATTAATAAATCGAGAAAGGTATCTCATTTCTTAAAGCTAGGTGATCTATAGACCCCTATTATTGCTACGTTAAAATTACAATTCTGTAGGTTAGGCTATTCTATTACTATAATATAAACTGCCAAATAAATAAAGAAAACACACAAATGAGCGGCGCTTTTAGACGCCTTCATAGTCAATAGAATTTATGTATCTTTGCTCGGCGATTTTCCGAGCAGGACATTCTGCGTCACCTGTTTGGTGGTTATTCGGCTTTTTGAAAAGTCTGCATGTTGCACATTTCGGGGACTCCGCCTTATTTCCGCACTCTTTGATAGAGTGACCTACATCACCGCAATAACCGCACGTGTACTCTGCCTGCTTGCATGATTTAGCGGCGTGACCATATTGTTGGCATTTGAAACACCTGGTGACGATCGTGAAATCTCTCACTGGGCATGAGGACCAATTTACGTATACACGATTTTGGCTTATTAAGGACTTTTGTATAACGGCGGGCACTTCTAGGACGTAATTACAAGGACAATAATTTTTCCCTTGTTAAGTCCTGAAGTTTGTCGGCTAGGTTTTGCTCGAAAATGCATTTATAGACTGCTTGTTCTGGCATGGACGAAGGAACGCCAACAATAACAATCCTGGGCTTGCGTTTATGAGGCTCGTCAATGGTGAGTTCTGAGGTAGTCTTTTGAAAAGTTTGCTTGACTTTTTCAATGTCATCCTTAGAGTCTGTGCTGATTATAACGCCACCATTCTTAACTTTACGAAGCGCTCTTACATGGAGCTTCATGTCCTCCGGATTGATTATTTTTTGGACCAATGTTTTCGTGTCCTCACTCGTCTTTAATTTATCATTGGGATAAACTGCTACAGAACTCAAATTATTTGGTCGAATCAAGCAGCTGGAACTATTCTTGACCATGTCGGCGAAAGAGAGAGCATTTGTTATGGGCTTATCTGATGACTTGATGGTACACTCTAGGTCTCTGAGGCGATCTGCAAGGTCTTGCCTTTCCTTGAGGTAGTGGTTTTGTTCGTGGGCGACGGTAGCATGTTTTCGTAATCCTTGATAGTGAACTGCCATGTGCGAAGTCCCATTTCCGACCTTACGGCAAAGGTTATGAGGGTCGTTCTCAAAATATTTGCACCGCTGCGTTAATTTAGCATTTTTTTTAAAGTTGCGATTTCTTCTTTTATTTTTCATAGGATCGCTAGAAATATATTCAGAAAATTTATATCACATCGAGGGAAGTAGTTAAATTGAATATCTTAGAAGATATAGGTGTTTGAAATTTTAGGTCGACAGGTGAAAGACATCGATGTCAGGTAAACGACATTTGTTACCAGGTTATCGACAATGGGTGCAGGTTTGCGACAAATATGTTTCAACTTAACTGAATTTCTTAGCAGGTTAACGACGACGGTTGCAGGTAAATGACATTTTAAATAAAACCTACGTTGAACTGTCAACTAGTGCTTTTTTGATTGTTTTTTATTTTTATTTTCTCCTTATGTTAGTAATTTGCATAAAGAAAACAAGCATTTCGTTCTTATCTCATAGGACATTTTTCAGGAGGTTTTTTGAAGCCTGTACAATCCAGAAAGGTCATAACCGGCAAAAAGATGCAAAACTCTTGCATACCCACGTGATTTTATAAATTTCTTATGAAGGTCCAACAGTGAATCAATTAAATAACGTTTCTGCATCCTAATGCTGCCTCTTTTGAGATATTGTTTCTTACCCGCTGAGTTACCTACTGCTGTTTTCGTCATCTTCGAGGAATTGCTTCACATCTGATTACCAGAAAGCCTTCGGCTGCGTTAGGTGGGATGAGCTATGGGAGGTATTGTCTGAAGCTTCCAGCACATCTGGTAACACTTTATAAACCCTTTACGAGTCTGAATACGGAATGGTGACTGTAGGAGATGTCACATACAAGAACTTTAAGTTCCGGAAAGGCGTACGACAGGGATGCATAATATCCCCAATACTATTTAAACAGATATGGAGCCCTTGAGGGTAAGTGGTAGACATCGCCTATTTTGCATCACCCGAAGCAGAAGTGGCTCAACTTTTGGAATGAGTCAAAACAACCAGCCTCAGAATGGGTCTCGATATTAATAAAAAAAAAAAACCGAGCTGATGATAGTCGACCATTTACTAGTCGACAAAGTACTAACCTGCTTCAAGAGTTCGAAACTGTTGATCACTTCCAGTACCGTGGCTCCATTGTCACAAATAGAGGCACATGCAAACCAGAGATTTGCAGACGAATCGGAATGGCCAAAACAGCGATGAACCAACTCGGCCAAAATATAGAAAAATAGAAACATCCCTAACCGGACTAACATGCACCTCATCTGTGCACTTGTCTTCTCCATATTTTTTTATGGGGCTGAGACCTGGACGCTCAAAGCCGCTGACAAGCAGAGGATTGATGCTTTCAAAATCTGGTAAGGGCGCCGCCTGCTAACGATTCCTAAGACAGCTTGAAAGTGAAATGGAATACTCAAACTAAGCTATTTCGATTATACATATGTTTTTATAACAACTAAACATGAGTTGAGACACGGCGAGTGACCGATAAAACCTGGTTATTAAATAATTTTGTAAATGTCGTTCGCCTGCCGTATGTGTCGTTCACCTTTTTTTTTATAGACAAGTGAACGACATACAGGAGATGGACAAAATGACAGTTATGTCATCAAAACAAATAAAGTATTTCGTTGATGAACTGCATATTTATACACATAAAAGTAGACCATACTTTACGCGTTATAAATTAAAATGAATGCAATAGTACACACGTCAACCAAAATATGGAAGGCAGAATATAGACTACATACCCATTACAAACTCCCGCTCTCGTAAGTGTATGTATCATATTTTTTTAGTGGAGCACACTGACGACGTGTCACTCGGGAGAGTGTTAGGTGGTAACTGAAGGTCTCGATTTATGCGGGGTGAGGCAGGGGAAACGAAATAGTAGTCGCACAATTGTAATGTTTGTCTCATGACAAGTGAACGACAAAAAATGGCGTGGACAAACTTAAATTGCAAATAATTCGCAACATAAGCATAGTATTATTATTCGATATGGTAGTATTCGATCCTCATCATATATGAAAATAAAATGGAGTACTGAACTTAAGCTAAGTCGGTAATGTATATGTTTTTATTACAACGAAACATGAGTACCTCGCGCTGGGACACGGCAAGTGACCGACAAAACCTAGTTTTAAATCGTTTTTTTGTCTTTTAATATACTTTAGTTTCAATTAAAAGCATTTGGCCTCTATGTAAAAAGTGTCTATCGATATGTGTTGATAATTGTATATTTAAAATAATGCGGTGTAAAAAACTTCTTCTAAAATAAACCTGTTGACAGGTGGCGGTGCAAATATTTTGAGAACGACCCATGAATCCGTAGTTTCTGATCCGTATTCAATTTACCTTCAGATGAGATAGTACATATCTCATTTAGGTATTTTTCAATTGAGGACATCCAAAAGTGTATGTCAGACGTTGAACACTCATTTTGCGTGGCGGCTGACTGATCGGCTGGATCATCCCTTGTGGTTGAGGCTGTATTTTGGCACTCCGACTAAAGGGGCTGCTATCACTCATTTTACAGTAGGTACTTCACAGAGAACGAAATGTCATAGTTAAAGCACTAGTCAGCAAATCCACGCGCGACACAGTTTATAGTATGATTGAGGTCAATATTATTGCGCACGATTTTATTTATTATAATATTTGCGAACACGTCCTATCGTAACGACGATGCGTAGAAATCCCGTAGTATCCCGATGCGTAGAATATAAAAGTTTAGTGATCAAATTAGTTAAACTGAACACTATTTCATCATCATCCTCCTAGCCTTTGTCCCATTTTTTGAGAACGAATTCTCAATCGGGGTCGGCTACCTAAATCCCAAGATGTGGCGTAGGCACTAGTTTTTACGCAAGCGACTGCCATCTGACCTTCCAACCCAGAGGGGAAACTAGGCCTTATTTGGGCTTTGGTGGTTTCCTCGCGATGTTTTCCTTCACCGAAAAGCGAGTGGTAAATGGGTACCTAAGGCCGCCAAAAAAGGAATATTTCGCCAGTAACAAAATGTGCTGTTAGTTTAATAAAAATCTACTTCAAATTATTTATTTCCAATGTTTCTTTTTTGGGAAAAGCAACACCTGTTTTATTTGTTTCAATATAGAGGAATACGTTCAATCGCCTGTCAATATTTTTTTTTGTATTTTAATAATGTGTGATCACAACGTCCCCAATACAAAAAAAAAGTGTGCAAAATTATCTCCTGCCTATTTACAATGTTTTTTTTTGTGTTTTGTATTATTCATCGGGCATTTCAATAAGCTTTCCGTATGTTACTTAATCATGGAAGAGTTTGACTACCTTAGCAACGAAATGGCAAGTTAAAATAATGCCTATTTCATTAAAAAACATAATGTAATCGTATTGCACGCTTTTATGTAACACTTTTTATGTAACCATAATTATAATTGAAACTTGACAATTATATAGAAGAATCCAAATTTATTTAATAACAACAATATTTTTTAGTTAGTCTATGCACCGCCGCTATTTTGCCGGCCATATTAAGTCGTGTGCCGCCTATTTAAAGGGAACGGTCGTGTTTGCGGACTTTTCAAAAACACATTGTTTGGTGATTTTAAAGGTAACTGTGCATTATATTGTTCAAAGGTGAAATTACATAGTAATATTAATGTTAGATTAGTGCTAAGAGGCTGTGTGCGTGGTTTTTCCTTCGTTGCAGTGTCATGTAATTGGGATTTTAATGTCGAAATATGTAACGATTATGAATCGGTTTTCTATGTAACGTTACATAAAAGTGGTATAAAGGCCAGTTCACTATTGTATTATAAATTGACATTAAACAACAAGAGTTAAACTTTAATAATATAAAAAATAAACAATTTCGAAATGAACAATTTCGTTTCATTGTAGATTTGCCTTTTCATAACTTTTCTGATCGGTTTTCTATGTAACGTTACATAAAAGTGGTATAAAGGCCAGTTCACTATTGTATTATAAATTGACATTAAACAACAAGAGTTAAACTTAATAATATAAAAAATAAACAATTTCGAAATGAACAATTTCGTTTCATTGTAGATTTGCCTTTTCATAACTTTTCTGATACTTATATGTAACTCTGTTACATACACTTTTATGTTACTTTTATGTGGCATAAGGCCAATTTTACGACCTTGCCCAAATATCAAATGATATTCCGTACATAAGTTCTGAAAAACTCATTAGTACGGGCCGGGTTCGAACCCGCGACCTCCGGATTGAAAGTCGCATGCCCTAACCACTAGGCTACCACCGCGCTAAACTGAACACTATTTGAAAATTTGAAATATTATCAATTTTGATAAAATAAAATAGGGCTCTGGCAGAATGTACAGTCTGTGACTGTGGCGGCCCTAAAGCTACCCCGGTGGTTTCTATGGCGTGAAGAAGGTTACAGATGGCCGGGGACGCTTCTTTCAGGTAAAATCATAACAGCGACGCAGGGTTTGTATGGATGAGCGGTGGCGTCAACCTTGTAACACCTCTGGTGTTGTGTTGGACGACGGTAATCTAATCGCTTTCCATCAGGCGATACGTTTGCTCGTTTGCCCCCTATTATTTTTTTTTAATGTGCGACAGACAAAAATTTGCCCACAAACGTACCTGATGTTAAGTAACGATGGGGCCTAAGATGAAGTATGCTTGTTCAGAAGATGCCTGCCTATTCACTAGCGACTTGAGGAGGTCTAAGAACAAAAAAAAGATAAATTGTCATTGCTTCTCCAGGGCAAGCGCTCCCACGTCAACCACCACGGGGCCATATTGGAACTTGACTAATGAACGCTGTGATTACATGAGGTTCCGCTGCTCGAGATATGCCATGTAAGTATTTGAAGCCTGCCCAAGTGGCACAACTATGCTTCGCGACTCCTGTCGTGCGACATAGCGTTACCCGTCACTCTCTCACATTACTGTAGGTACCTAAAGGTTGTCTGTAAGAGATCGCTCTTTAGCGATAAGACCGCCTGTTGTCTACCATTATTAAAATTATCGTTCTGTATTGAATTAGTGAACTTTTTTGGTGTGCAATAAAGCATTTTGTATTGTACTGTACAGAAAGACACGGGTAATTATCTCGCGTAAGAAATAGTCGGGTATGACAGTAATATTCAGTATTTAATTTTCTTTTCATGTTTATAGCGTAGTGTTACGACCAACACTGTTAAAGGGGCCTGTCTTGAAAATCAGCGCTGGGCGGCTAGCCTAGCACATGCCGAGACTGGTACCCATTACCAAAAAAAAACTAATATTAAAAATGTTTTTTGTTTATGCAAATTGTACCAAAGGGTAAAAACGGGACCCTATTACTGAGACTTCGCTTTCCGTCCGTCCATCCGTCCGTCTGTCACCAGGCTGTATCTCAAGAACGGTGATAGCTAGACTGTTGAAATTTTCACAGATGATGTATTTCTATTGCCGCTATAATAACAAATACTAAAAATAAAATAAATATTTAAGGGGGGCTCCCATACGGAACCCTTCGTGCGCGAGTCCCACTCGCACTTGTCCGTTATTTTTTTATTCAAGCAAAGCAAGCTATTTCATGCATTCGCCTTGATTTCAGAACCGGTGTGGTCTGCGCTCGTACGTTTTACTATCAATACTACAGTTTTGAGAGTTACTGTGCCTTGATATTCCATAACTGCCTTACTAGATCTGACAGTGAGTGTTTTTCGTATTGATGGTGTTTTTCCTTAATTCACTTATTAACTGACTTCAAAAAAATGAGGATTCTTAATTCGACTGTATGTTTTTTTTTATGTGTGTTATCTCAGAACTTTCGACTGGGTGAACCGATTTTGATGAATCTTTTTTATTTGAAAGCTTTGCCCAGCAGTGGGATACAATTATAGGCTAGTTAAAAAAACGTTTAATAGTACATTATTGTCGAAGCAAGGGAAGTAAGTGTAGGCAATTGCTAGCTCAGTATTTATTTTAAACGGACGACCTTGGGAGACTTAAAAAATGTGTAATAACACAATATTTTATATTTTGTAAACTGAGTAAAACTATTGATAAATAAAGAAACCTGAATCTGGAGTAGTAATTTAATCACAGCCAGCAATAGCCCTTCCGGCAGAAGAAAATATAGTGCTTTTCTCAAAAATGGT
Organism: Apotomis turbidana; assembly: GCA_905147355.2. NCBI lineage: Eukaryota > Metazoa > Arthropoda > Insecta > Lepidoptera > Tortricidae > Apotomis > Apotomis turbidana. The sequence continues at coordinate 16,822,715 of LR990301.1, read as the reverse complement.
GCAAAAAACAAAATAAGTACAGATAAGTTTCATTAACCACTATTATGTCAAAACTGAATTCTCGCATTGTCGCCATTTTTATGTAAAAAAGTAGAAGTGCATTTTTCTTCCGAAAACGCCACAAGCTATTTGAGGCAACGTAGCTACTATCTTCATTCTTCTGTTCTTCCGTTTTGACTGTTTAGGGCTTAGGTTTTTTAACTTATTATAACCGTTTTAACATTTTTAAGTTTGTACAACATTATTGTCAAGCTAACCGAGCCGGCAAGGTTTTTTTTATTTTTGACTGTTCATAAACAGTATGCAATTCGCGTTCTAATTTTTTGTTAACAGTCAAAATTTTGAGAGAAATATAATTCTTACGTATAAAATATAGTTATGTGATCAAATAATATAAGGCTTGTGTTTAAACGCCTACCAAATATGATTAAACGCCTACCAAATATGTTGATAAATTACTACCAATAAATTCTTAATGCTCACCAAAACGGATGAATGCTCACCAAATAGTGTATCCCAAACTATTCTATAAATAAAGCAAATAATTCTTTTTCTTACATCCTATAAAAATATATGAACACAATTATAGTTAATTTCAGACCAAATAATCTAAATTACTGTTAAATGGATGTCACCAATATTTTATATTATTACTTCTTTAGTCATTTTTGCTGAGGCAAAAAACTAAATGCTCACCAAAATGGCTTTTTTCACCAAAATTTCAAATTGGTGCTAGGCGGCTAAAACTCGGTATCGGGGGGCTCTCGGGGCTCAAAAATATGAATCTGAAATCTTGTCCGAAAATTCGGTCAAATTCGGAAAATATCGAAAAAAAAAAACGATTTGTATGGAGAAAATTTCAAATTGATATAGCATAGCTAATAATGACTACCGCACATTATGGAGCGTTTTTTAGAGATATGAAAAAAAATCTAACCTACCCTAACCCGGCCGAGTCGGATCTGCTCTGAAAGGTCATCAGGATTAGATGGTTACCTAGCTGAAACACTAATTTATGAAAACAATATTTGGTGAGCAAAAAATCCATTTTGGTGAGCAAAAAATCAATTTTGGGAAGCAAAAAGATATTCTGACTCAACATAAAATTATTCTGGTGTAATGTATATCGATTTTGGAATACAAAATGATTTAATTTGGGGAGCACTATATAGAGAGAGTTTAAATGGAAGCAAAAGCAATTCATTTTATTTGGAACTTAGTTTTGGGGTATAAAAGCCATTTTGGTGAGCGTTTAAATTGTTCCCATAATATAATACGGTGAATAGAGACTAAAGTACTAGGGGAGACCTTAGAAACGGTCCGGTAGTTTTGAATTGTTGATATGTTGTCTGGGATAGTTAGTGAGTGTTTAATTGCAAAATGCACAATTCCCCCCCCCCCCCCCCCCCCCCCTCCGCGCCCGCCGCCATATTGAAAAAACCGGCACGTTCTTCATATTTTTGCTTAATTCTTCGTCTAGGAGCATTTGAGCTAGATAAAAGCACATTTAAAAAAACGTAAAAAATCGCAATTTCCAACTCAAAAACAAACTTCTGGATTATATCTTCGTTTAGGAGCATTTTAGCTAGAACAGTGCTTGGGCAATGTTGTAGAAAATTCAATTTACTATATTTCACAATTTAAATTTTGTTTCAAGGACGGTTAGTTACGGAGATATGCACATTAAAAAACAGGAAAAGTCGAATTTTCCGAAAGTTTCTTAAAATTCTTGGTTTAGAACGCTGTCATTCAGTTACGGACTAGTCTAGGACAAATTAAAACATGTAGGAAATATAATCTATATATATAAAAGAAGAAGTCCTGACTGACTCATCAACGCACAGCCGTAACTACTAATGTTAGAGAGTTCATTTTTGCACAGTAGGTTACTTTTATAACGTGGGCTAGAGATAAGAAGGGATTTTTGGAAATACCACCCCTAAGAGGGTTAAATAGGGGTGCAAAGTTTGTATGGGAGAAACTTTTTTCTGGAGCTAGAGACTTGAAACTTTGTAGAAAGATTACTTATTCAAAAACACAAAAAGTACTTTCAGCGTTTTGGAAAATTTCACCCCTAAGGGGGTTAAAAAGGGGTGCAATGTTTATATGGGAGACACTTTATTTTTTGAACTAGAGACTTGAAACTTTGTAGAACGCTTACTTAATCAAATACAAAAAAAGTAATTTCAGCGTTTTGGAAAATTTTACCTCTAAGGGGGTTAAAAAGGGGTGCAAAGTTTGTATGGGGAACACCGCTAATGTTGTTTATAAAGAAGTGTTACGCTAAGGTTATCAGTTTATATTTTTTTTATTTCCTGTCTTCTACCCAATGAGTACGTCCTTATTTTAAAACGAACTTGTACCCCCTTTTCTATGGTTGACTGTCAACAATATTTTCTTAGTGCTGTCTCTTATTAATTGTGTTCCAAACTTTATGTGTTCCTATATTTAGTGAGTTGTCTATCAGCACATTAATAATCTATACTTTATATACCTGTTCTTACTCTATTTAGCTTCTTGAGAAATATAGAGAACTGTAGCACCAGAATATATTGAATCACTCTTCAAACAATCTACTAGCCTGTAGACCAAAATAGTAATAGCATCATTAAATTCACTTATGTGCATTTAGTTTTTAATGGTCACATTTCAGCACTTTCTTTGAACACTAGCCTTTTTAATAACTGGGGTACCTGCTAGACCATTTAGAAACATTTTGGCCAGCCTCGGGAACTCCGCCACACAACTCTTTTCGTTTAATAGCCAGGCCGGCGTGTACAAATACCAGTGCTGCCTTCTTATGAAAAGAGGTCATTATTTATTATTGTTTTGAAATAAAGTTTATTATTTATTACTGTTGAAAGGGATACTCTTCATTAAACTGCCTCCATCTCTCGATTTCCAGTGCTGAGTTTAAGATTGTCAGACAGCCTTACGATATTTGTCATTTTTTTTAAATCTCACTCGTAATAACTAAGATCCCCATTTTATAACTCCAAATCCATGCGTCGCTCTATATCTTGCAGAGTCATTTTTGTCAAAGATTAAAAGCATCAGGTAACTGACGGAATATAGTATTTTATGCAACCGTTGTATAAGAGGGAGCAAAAAAAGGCGAGTGGCATGGGTTACGATGTGAGCGTAGCGAACATCGTAAGAAAGATGCCACGAGCGTTTTTTGACCTACTTATACAACGTTGCATACAATACTTTTTCTACGACTCGACATTTTATAAATAAAATGCAAATAAACAACTAAGAAAATAATTACATGTTCCCGCTCGGAATCAACAAAATTAAAAAAAGAAAATAGTCTCTGATAAACTTTTTTTTTATTGACGTCCATCTGTCAAAAAAATATGAACTTACACATAAAGGTATACGTTCACTATACTAAACATCTGTCAAGAAATATGAACTTATACATAAAGGTATACGCCCACTATACTAAACATCCATGCACTGAAGATAAAACTTTTTTTTTAAGTTGGCAGCAATGCGTTAGTACAATAAGTTCTTTTTTAAATTGCAAATTGTGTGAATGCAGCTGTTTATCTTGTAATCTGTGGTACTAAAGTGATGCTTTTTTGGCGATATTATAACATCGTTTAGCAGTGTTTTTTGGGCAATAGAGTATAGACTTTTAAAGGCTTTCATAATTTATGTCTTTATATTAGAGTTAGTAACTATACAAATGACAGAAAAAAGTACTGGAGTAGAAAAAATATTAAGCATCCTGCAAACAATTCCCGTAATCTAATTGGAAAATCTTCTAAAATTCTTTAACAATTGCATATCAGTGTCTGCCACTGTTTGAAATGTAATATGTCTAGACCATTTTAACTAAGAATAAAACTACCTATTTTAATATCTTTGTCATCATCAAAAATCTACGCGGACGAAGGCGCGGGCGGCCGCTAGTTGCTTATAAAACTCATGTCCATTTTTACATACATTTTCGGAAAATGTGACTTTATTTTTTAACATATCTCCGTAATTACATATATTCGTATTATAATTAAGAATTAAGCAAAAATGTGAAGAAGTTCCCGGTTTTTTCAATATGGCGGCGGGCGCGGAGGGCGGGGGAATTGTGCATTTTGCAATTAAACATTCACTAACCATCCTAGACAACATATCAAAAATTCAAAATTACCGGACCGTTTCTAAGGTCAAAATCCTTTATTCACTGAATTAATATAACTGTCTGTCATCAAGAAATCAGAATAGCATTACTACGTTGCTGCCGTGCTACGGTAAAAGGCGACCTTTTGACAAAAGTCACTTTCGAGATAATCGCAAAAAACGTGCAATAAAATTCAAAATTCAATTTCTAGAAATTGGTGCAACATATTTGATTATTTTTTTTTGTGTTTCATAGCAGCGTGTTGGGACTTATTTTTTATGGTATTATCACTTTTTTAAGTGAACTACTTTTTTTTACAGACCCAAAAAACATTTTTAGCTTAGCAGTAAAAATATAAAGTAAAATATAAAACTAGCTAAAAGGCGGTATAAACGCACTATACGGTTCTTTAATTTAGTATTTTCTGTTAAAAATATGATAAGCTAAGCTTAATTGCCGAATATGGTGTATACGGTCTTATAACTTTGCGTTAAGGTGTAATGTCGTATCAACAGTCAAAGTAATAAGACCACATCGTGCTGATACGGTTTTTAAGTTAGGTAAATTAGTCATATTTTTTATTTTGACAATAAAACTGTTCCGTGTACTAAAATAAAATGACGTATCGTTACCAAAAATATGCTGTATACGGTATTATAAGTTAGTAACCATGGGAGAAGAGGTAACAAAACGAAGTACTTAGCGTCTCAATAATTGTCACTATTATACTCGCATCTTTGTGTTCAGTTATAGTATAGGTATTACTGCAGAGTGCAGAGGCTGGACAAGTCATATTGTGGATGAGTATGAGGTATGTATATAGACATAGTGATTTTCTCCAAATATGCGACGAATTAATATTAAATTTAGGTATAAAAATCAATATCATCAAGTTTCACTTCTTGCCTTAATTTTATTTAAAGAGTTTCGATTAGTCGGCCAAATTTAAAAATATGTGGCAATGATAATGAAGCTATTTATTTAAATTTACTTTGGTTAAATAGGAAATTTTTAAACGTACGACAATTGTAGAAATAATTTCTTTGTTACATAATATTATATTTAATCTTAATTTTTGATAACGTGCCTATGGACGATTTGCTGTGTATATAGTGAATTTCTTTTATGAAATAAATAGTAAAACTCGTACAGTAACGTACAGCTAAGTAACTTAAAGGACCCCAATTTGTGTATGTTTTTTAGTCAATCGTGTTTTATGTAGTTTTACTTCCCGGACGCTATGACGTGGCGGATATAAATTGTAATGTGTAATAACGAAGGATTTTGCCATCTCTTTTTACTACATTAATGGGAACATTTGCAACCAAGATGCAGAAAAGTAGGTAATTTTAATAACACAAGATGTTGTTAGGAATGATTTTACGTCAAATTAAAACCAAGCGGAACAATATATATATGTAATACAAATCATAATGTACCCATTAATTTCACTCGAAATTGAAAAAAGCCATAAGTTGTAAGTTATAAAAGCCATGAGTTATGAAATATTTTGCATTGCTGTACCTAGGAATAAAATAAAGGTATTTATATTAAAAACTGTTGAATGTCAGTCCGGCAGATACAGGAAAAGAAAAAACAGAAGCACAAGACTAACCTAACCCAGCTTAGTCTTTTTAATTTTTAGAAAACCTTTTGTAATTTAAATTAATAAAGACATATTTGATCTGCACAATTCCGAAATTACGGTTTGTTTTGGGAAAGTGTGTGTTTTCTTCGCAAATCTTGCATTAGGCATTGTTATCCATAAAAAAACAATAAAACTATAAAATAGCCGACCTTTACTAACTATTGTGCGTATAAATGACATCAAAAATGGAAGTTACTTCAAGTTAGAAGGTATAGTTAGTTATAAACCTATGGTAAAAATCTTGTCCAATACTAAGTTAAAAGTCCCCACCTTTACTAACTATTGTGCGTATAAATGACATCAAAAATAGAAGTTACTTCGAGTTAGAAGGTATAGTTAATTATAAACGTATGGTAAAAAATCTTGTCCAATACTAAGTTAAAAGTCCGGATCTGTTTTTGTCCAACCTTGTTTGTGGCAGAATTTTACTGCCTTAACTTTACTCTAACTGATAATTTATGCGTTCTAAGGTTAACTGTATTCAATACTTGCAAAAAACAAAGAAAACTGACAATCATTTTGTTTTTTCTTATTCTACTTGTAATTTGAATGTTGGCGCGCTGGCTGCCAGCGTCCACAACCGTGCCCCCCGCGCACACATGCCCCCGCGCCGGCGCGCTCGCTGTGGGCTTCGTGTACGAGTTGCGAGCCAAGTACCGTATGTCGGATGTTGGCGCATATACGGGTTTTTACACTAGCACGCAGTACTAACGGCTATTTCAGCAATATTTTTCTATAACCACGGTTGAAATACTACATATGAAGTACGAATATCCTAAACACGCTTTTTTAGATTTATAATATGTTATGATAAAATTGTTCGGTTTTTAATCTTAAAGCACGTAAAAAGGATAGATTCGGCATTTTAGACTAAAAATAAAGGATACGGTGTTATAGGTTTTGATGAGCCGTATCTTTTTCGAAGAAGATATTTAATTTAAAGGCAGTAAAATGTGTTATACGTGTTTATATCTTAGAAATCGTCTAAAAATGTCGACTGTTCGTTTTTTTAGACTGGTATCGATAAATTACCGCCTTCTAAGCTAGTTATTTTGTCAAGTTAAGGACATATGCGTTCTTTTAACTTACTAGTAACTTGAAAACGAAGCCTCTTATCGAAAAACGGATAAAACAGGTAGACGCAGCTTTTTTTTCTCATTATGATGGTATTAATAACTCAATTTTGGCAAAATGTCAAAAGGTCGCCTTTTACCGTAGCACGGCAGGTTGGTGCGTCATTAACGACTAAAACCCGATTCTCATTCTGAGTGCTCCCGGACCGTATAGCCTAGCAGGTATTGGTCCGTCTTAAGGTTGACATTGGCGAAATACCTCTGGCCAAAACAACTAGAAGTGAAAGCCATTAAAAAAGTAAAGAGTTGGTCCGGCCCGGGGAGAGTGGCACTACAAACAGCTTTCATATGGCAATAATGTGCATGTACGTTATATATTGGCATTATTAAATGTCAGTTTCGATTTTTCATTAACCAAATTCGATACATTGTGTATTGAAACAAGGTCATGTCATGATAAGTTACTTAAACATATATTAAGTGGGTGGGCAGCTTCTCTGGGACAGACATATCTTGTTTTTAACAAAAATTTTCATATTTCAGCTCCGTGGAAGATTGCTTATATGGGGTCTTGCAACGACCTTCTTATAGACCCTGCCCAATATGTATGTAAGTTATACACAATTCATCATAATTCTTCGCTATTAGAGTGGCTTTTGAGTCATAATTATGTATTTTAAAATGCTTGTACCCTGGGATGTAGGTTTACACGCACTAACCTAAGTTTTTTTTACAGATATGACATACGAACAAATGTCGAATTTTTCCAGACTGACGCAAATGTATTTAAATACTGACGACATAACCGACGTAGGTGGCTACGCATCGACATTAAGCACTGAGAGCACACTCGCTACTGCAGCATATGTATATAATATATTGAACGATACCGTTCAATGTCCTGATAACGATACTGATGTTAATGGTACCTGTACTAATACTACTACTAATATTACCGTAACTACTCCGAAGAGATTTAGATTATTCAGATTTAACCGCCGAAGACTTCGTAAAGGTGTACGAAGAGGTGGACGCAGTACACCTTCCACGTTGAACTTACGTATAACCATCAATTAAACTTTGTCTCACGGTTGGGATATACCACAAAAAACCGGCCAAGAGCATGTCGGGCCACGCTCAGTGTAGGGTTCCGTAGTTGCTTATCCTTCAAAATAGACTTAAGTTACAGGAAAGATTTAAAGCTCTATAAAAAGGTCGTAAACGCCAAAGTAACTGTAATTACTTATTACCTTTTGGAAGTCAACTTACGTCCTTTTAAGAAAATTATGAAATTTTGCGATAACTCAAAAACGGCTCGACCGATTTTGTTCAATATAGTTTTCGTTGAAAGAAATTATAAGGCCTCATTTTCATGAATTTTTCCATAATTTTTTGACCCGTGGTTAAAAAGTTAGAGGGGGGGGACTATTTTCAAAACTGCTGACTATCAAAAAGTAATGTTTAGAGACCCCTATTATTTTCAAAAGACCTATTCAACGACACCCCACACACTAGTGATAAAACGAAAAAAAAAATTCACCCCCACTTTAGGTGTTGGAGAGGTACCCGAAAAAAAAAGTTTTTTTTAGTTTTTATTTTACCGTTTTGTCGGCGTAATACATACACATACTCATACCAAATTTCAGCTTTCTAGTACTAATGATCACGGAGCTAAGCCGCGGACGGACAGACGGACAGACGGACATGGCGAAACTATAAGGCTTCCTAGTTGACTACGGAACCCTAAAAATAGAGTCCAACCACACTAACTCTTCCAAGCAAATGAATAATAACTGACTCACTTTGTATGCTTTGACAGCAGTGTTTTCACATAAAATTTTGGCAAAATGGTAGAACTGGATGCAGAAATTAGTAGCAATAGGTAGAATTTGAAATGAAAAATAGGTAGATCTACCACCAGTACGTTTATAATGAGTAACAATGCGTAAATAGTGTGAGTGTTAAAATCGCGGTAATTTCTTTGCCTCGTCATCGTCAAAGAAATTGCCGCAAAATAAACAGTCAGCTATCACCGGCTAAAGAAATTGCCGGCAAATATACTCTCAGCTGTCGCTGTCAGTGTCAACTGTCAAGTTAGTGTAGTCACACCTCACTTAAAGCGTTCCGGTTATAGTGATGAAATTACAAGATAGGCTTTGGCTCTATGGACAACAGGCTACATTCAGTAGTAAGTGATTACCTAACATTTCGTTCCAAGCGTTGAAATTTCTTACGATCGTAAAATTTTGAAAAATAGGTAGATTTGATGCTGAGGGTGGTAGATAGGTAGAACGGAGGCAAAATAGGTAGATTTACTGAAAAGTTAGAAGTTCGTTCATTTGCTTGGAAGCGTGGTTTGACTCTAAGTACCCCAATTATTTTTGTTAAGATCGTAAATCAAAGCCCTTATAATAATCTTTTCATCTGTCTCCTGATTAGATGCGTTTATGGCTTTTTTCATCATCATCATATCAGCCGATAGACGTCCACCGCTGAACAAAGGCCTCCCCAATATTCTCCACAACGATCGGTCTGCTGCGTCTTCCGGTACGCGGCCGCCACTAAAAATCTTAGTGCCCCAACAGCCATCGGTTCTACGAGCAATCAAATGTGGCCCACCCACCGCCACTTAACTTTGGCGACTGGCTGAGCTATATCTACAACCTTGGTTCTCTTGCGGAACCCATAATTTTGGATTCGAGCCCGCAAGGAAACTCCGAGCATAGCTCGCTCCATTGCCCTTTGAGATTGTTATTTTTACTCTTAAGTATTTTGAGGTCAACATTTGATATAACTAACTTGGATTGCAAAAAGGGCCAATGTCAGTCGAAAAATGTTGAAATAATTAAATATTAATAACTTTCACAAGTGTCATATTGACACACAATCTTATTATTTGCGGCACAAGAACCCCATTCCCAGTAATGGTTTCTGAATTTACATAAGTCGTAAAAGATTGGTGTATCCCAATATGTATATCATCATCATCATCATCGTCATAATCATCACCATAGTCATCATTATCATCATCATACAAACCGAAAAATGATATCCCAAATCCTCCAAAAATCCAAATGACTGCGATGCTGACCAGATTATCGATCCGCCTTGTGAGGCACACGCCGTGTCATCCGATACGCGGTCGTTATTCCAGAAAAACGGCAGCTGTAAAGCTTCTAAATCGTTGGGAACTCAAAGTAAAATAAACAATAATCCGTTTCAATTCGTTTTATTTTAAAGTTTAATTACTAAGTTTTTTTTTTTTACTAAAGTATGTTTCAATATCTTGAAGTTGAACCTAGGGCTTTGTTAAAAAGAGTGCGCGTACAGTCGAGTTCATTTACATCTACACACTTACGAGAACAAAAATATCTGAACAACCCTATTAGGAGCATAAAGTCATGTTCAGATATTTTTGTTCTCGTATGTGTGTAGATGTAAATGAACTCGACTGTACTTTTGTCAAAGATTCTCAATCAAAACCACACGAAACAGATAACGCCGCTGCCAACATTATCTAAGTAACTAACAAAAAGAAAGAAAGAAAGAAAGAAAGAAAGAAAGAAAGAAAGAAAGAAAGAAAGAAAGAAAGAAAGAAAGAAAGAAAGAAAGAAAGAAAGAAAGAAAGAAAGAAAGAAAGAAAGAAAGAAAGAAAGAAAGAAAGAAAGAAAGAAAGAAACAAAGAAAGAAAGAAAGAAAGATATATTTATTTGCACACACACGAACACAGTAGTAGCGTGTTAAAAGATATATAAATACTAAAGACTTTGCCTCAAGCGCCTATGTTACGCAGGATCGCCCCCGGTACGGTCACGGGTTATAATAATACGTGTAATCCTTTTAAAGCTGCGTAGAAAATCCGGAAAATTGGACTTAGCTGGATCAGGTAAATTGGATTCTAATTTGGCTCACACCGAATCGTAATATATATGTGAGTCTTTTTTACAAGCTTTTATTTAGTTCCACCAGTTAAGGTATTTTGTGGGCATTTATAAAGCTGTAATTTAGTATACTAACGTAGCTTTGATACAGTACAATATTATGATACGATGGAGCTCAGCAGGTTTGATGATGGAGCCCGATATGGTGGTCATCTGGTTATAGGAATTCTGTAATATTTGCAGAGTAAGGGCTAGAGCCGGATGTCGATCAAAGAATTAGTGACGAAGTTACCGCGCCGCTGTACCGGCAGCAGTCCCTGATGAAGAGCTCCATATGAGTTCGAAACATGTCGGGCCGTTTCTGATTATTATTGTGTGTAGACCGCTTAATATAATAATTCAAATCAAATTGGTGAGTAGATAAAGTGTAAAGGAAAGTACCATCAGCAATATAGCTTGTTCCAAAAATATTTTTTCATATGAACTTATTTATTAGAAGTAAAGTGTTGGCCGGTTAGCCTTATAAAATTATATATGTCAGTGTTACAGTACTTTTATCTCACGAGCGCGGGTGAGCCATGTTTGTGTGAGTAATGTACATGCACATTGGCTCTGTGTGGGTGAGCCGCAACTGTTCGCTCCCGAGCTCACCCACACAGAGCCAATGTGCATGTACATCTACTCACACAAACATGGCTCACCCGCGCTCGTGAGATAAAAGTACTGTATCAATGTATTTATTGCCTGATTCCCTATTCCTGGGCTCCAGGACACTACAAGAAGCTTATAGTTTTACCTGTCCCGGTCTCTGACTATCAGTCCGTCTGTCTGATTGACTACCTGTCGGGCTGCAATCAAATCTTGCAAGTTAAATTTGCAACAGTTAGGAGAAAAACGTAAAAAACCGAAAAAAACACCTTTTCAGTATTTGTTGCAATAGCGGCCATCCTAATACACATTATTGTCGAAGCGTGGGAAGAAGACAATGCGTATTTATTTTAAAAAGACGACCTTGGGAGTCTGTTTAATTTGATACGAAGCCAGCAATTGCCCTTCCGGCTAAGATAAATATGAGTATAGCGCTTTTCTCAAAAATGGTTTACTCCACAATAATTATGTCAAAACTGAATTCTTGCATATTTGCCTTTTCATTTTTTTATATAATAAACTAGAAATATATTTTTCTTCCATTTTGGCTTTTTTAACTGTTTGTACCTCGAAAAGTAAAGGAATTTCACACACAACAACATTATCGTCGAGCTAAACGAGCCGAAGAGGTTTTTTTTTAATTTTTGTCTGACCATAAACTATGCACTTCGCATTCTGATTTTTTTATCAAGTCAATATTCCCGGCCATTTATGAGAAGAAATATTTTCTTTTCGATTTAGGTCATGCCGTATAGTCTGACAAAAAAGAGTATAAATTAAAAAGTGGCAATACTGTAGTGTCGTCCCTTTCTAATCAATCTAAGAAAACGGGGATGATACTACAGTATTGCCACTTTTTAATTTCTACTCTTTTTTTTCAGATTGTATTTGCGATCTATTCGGTGTAAAATCATCCCGGTAAGTGGATTAATGAATTAATTACTATGTTTTGGAACGAGCGCCGTCTGAGGCTGCGTCTAATGCGGAACACAAACGACGTATGATAGCGTACAACATACATGCTTATATCACCTTTTTCTTTTGAGATTATTTGAACTTTAATTTCTAAATGTTCATATTTGGGCCAACTTGTAATAAAATTTACCTATCCCAAGTTGTTTTTCAACTCGTACATGCTTGCGTTGAATTATATTATCATGAGTTATTTTATTAAAGCAGTAACATCTGCTAACGTAAACCAAAATGTTTAGAAAGAAGCGAGTTTTTTTTAAATTGAATGGTTCAGGCAGGATTCGAACCTGCTTTTGAACGGCTTTCCGGGCCAACACGGGCGTCCTACCTATTGGACCACTGAATTTGTTTTCATTATTTTCATTAGGGTTAGTAAAACTATCGCGAGATATCTGTACTATTATCAGTCTTAAAATTGTATTGAAAACATTCTAGGAGTTTAGTAGTAGTGTTCTAGTCATTACTTTAGCCACATAACGCCATCTGGTGGTAAACTTTTCATTGTCCTCTCATCACGCCGAAAGGGTAGGATTATAAACAATATTTGGTTTTGGTACATGGATAGCTAGACATCCAATGGTAACATAGGATACTTTTTATCTATGACTGCGGTAAGGAAAAAAAATATCCGGACGAAGACAATTCTTTAATAATTTCAAAATGTCAATGTTCAATGTTTCGAACTCATATGGAGTTCATCTTCAGGAACAGCAATTTGTACAGCTTCGTATCATCACTACATAGTATAAAACTAAGTCGCTTCCTGCTAACTATCTGTCTGTCTCTGTCTGTCTTTCCCTATGTATGGTTAGATAGATTTTGATGCGGTTTTTTTTTAATAGTGTAATGTTTGTATAAAGGGTAGTTCGAGATGTTACGTCAGTTTGTAACCGACCAGTACACGCTATTCTGTTACTCCTGTGTTTTAATACAATTTCTATCCTGAAAACATCATATTGGCGACGATAAAGTGACCTACGTGTTGAAAAAGTGTTTGTTTTCGAAAATAGCAAAATTAAAAGAAACACAACTGAGAAATAATGGCGAATAACCTGGTGTTAGGTAACAGCCTCGTGTTCGATCACCGAACGCAGGAGTGGGCTATATTCAAAAGTCGTTTTGGCCAGTTTTGTTTGGCGAACAACCTTACAGAGGAAACCGACAAATCAGGAGTCAAACGACGAGCTATGCTACTTTCTGCCCTCGTGGAGGACACATTTCGCATCACCGGGGACCTAACGTTTCCGACCGACTTAGAGGCGCTCAGCTATAAGGACCTCATCTTGAAACTGGATGGACATTTCGAAGCAAAAAGATGTGTTTTTGCTGAGCGGTATTTGTTCTACAAGGCGGAGCAGCGTCCCGGCGAGGAGCTAAATGACTGGGCAGCGCGAGTACGCAGCCTAGCGCAATTTTGTGCATTCACAACGGAGCTGGATTCGGCGATACGTGATCGTTTCGTCTTGGGTCTCGAAAATCCAAAGGAAAAGGAAAAACTTTTCGCGGAAAATTCAGCCTCATTAACTTTCAACAAGGCCCTACAGTTAGCCCAGAGTGTCCGCTGCGCGCGCCTCGCGTTGCATAACAGTAGCGGCGCGGCCGGTGCCGGCGCAGCAGAGGTGTTCGCGTTGCGCCCCGCCGGATCTAGTTCTAACAAAAGGCTTAAGTGCAGTGTCTGTGGTTATCATAATCATTCCAAGGACCAGTGCAAATTTGTCCAATATTCATGTAAAAAGTGCGGTAAAAAGGGCCACCTGAGCCGAGTGTGTAAATCTAAAAATAAAAATACGAATTTCTTAGCGGAGGATACTAACGACATTTACGAAGGTATTTATGACTTATTTACTATTCGCTCGATTAACGGCAAACCGATGCAGCAGTCTGTATTGATAGATAACGAGCCGGTTTTATGCGAGGTAGACAGCGGCAGCGCCGTGTCCGTTCTGCCGGCCGATATGTACGAAAAACTATTCAAGGTGAATCACGCGTTATGCCGGTGTAACGTAAGGCTCAATTGTTATGATGGTAGCAAAATAACACCTACGGGTTACGTTTCCTTACCGATCCAGTTTAATAACCGCATAATATCAATTAAACTGTTTGTTATTGTCACTGTCGGATCTCAGTTGCCGTTACTAGGGCGCGATTTTATAAGTAAGTTCGACTTACATTTATGTAATTATAATTGTCATAATTTAAAAGAAGACTGTCAGAGGCTAAAAAAGTTACAAGACGACTACTCGGAGGTATTTTCTGACGAACTCGGCACTTTTAAACCTTATCAAATTCATTTGAAGGTCAAAAATGATGCAGTTTTTAAGTTTTTCAAGCCTCGTACCGTACCACTAGCGCTTAAACCGAAAGTAGAAGAAGAGTTGCAAAGATTATTAGATTTTGGTATTTTGGAAAAAATCGAACATTCAGAAATAGCTACACCCATTGTTCCCGTTTTGCGTTCGGACGGAAATATAAGGATTTGTGGTGATTACTCAGTAACTTTAAATAAATATTTATTTATGGACAATTATCCATTACCGCGAATAGAAGATTTGTTTTCAAAATTACACGGGGGAGTGGAATTTTCTAAATTAGACCTTTCGAGAGCTTACAACCAGCTAGTATTGGACGAACCGTCGAGAAATTTGACTTGTATCAATACTCACAAAGGGTTATTTCGATATTGCCGACTGGTTTTTGGACTTTGTAGTTCACCGTGTATTTTTCAACAATGCATGGATAAATTGCTGGCAGGTATTGAGGGCACATGTGTATTTTTAGATGATTTATTAATTACCGCACCGAATAGGGAAACGCATGTGGCAAGGTTAGAACTAGTATTAAGTAGGCTCAGAGAAGCCGGGCTACGTGTAAAACGAGAAAAATGTGAATTCTTTAAAGAATCAATTGAGTATTTGGGGTATGTTATCGACAAACATGGATTACATAAATCGAAGAAAAAAGTTGAATCCATTTTGAATTGTCAGGTACCTAAGAGTGTCACGGAATTGAAATCTTTTCTAGGCATGCTAAATTATTATAGGACATTTATTCCCAACGCCTCGAGCATCTTAAGCCCATTGCACGTGCTTTTAAAAAAAGATTATAAGTGGCAATGGGGGCAAGAGCAAAACGAGGCATTTGAAACCATTAAAAAAGAGCTCGCGTCGGAAAAAGTTTTAGCCCACTACAATCCAGATTTGTCTACGATTGTCACGGTAGACGCTGGCCCGGCAGGACTCGGGGCAGTTTTGGCACAAAAACAGCCGGATGGCACCGAGCGCGCCGTGGCATATGCGTCCAGATCACTTTCGACGAGCGAGCGAAATTACGCTCAAATTCAAAAAGAGGCCGCCGCAATTATATTTGGGGTAAAGAAGTTTCATCATTATTTATACGGTCGATCACAGCCTTTCATTTTAAGGAGTGATCATAAACCTCTTATCTCAATTTTCGGGAATAAGAAGGGGGTACCAGAATTGGCAGCAAATCGACTGCAACGGTATGCTTTATTCTTATCGGCGTACAATTTTAAAATTGAATATATCAAGAGTGCTGACAACATAGCCGATTTCCTGTCCCGTGCTATTAAAGATTCCCAAGCGGTTTCTAAGGAGGATATTTGCGCGGAAGATGAAGCATTATTTATAAATTTTATCTATAAAGATGCTCATCCTATCACCGCCCAAAATATACGAGACGAGACTCTGAAAGACCCCTTATTAAATCAAGTTTCTAATTATATTTTACGGGGGTGGCCAAGAAAAGTAGTAGATTCTGATTTAAAACCATATTTTAACTGTCGTTTACAGTTAGCAATAGAAAAAGGTTGCTTAATGAGGGGCCATAAAATCATAATACCGTTAGTTTTCCGAGAACGGCTACTAGACGAATTACATAATGCACACTTTGGAGTCGTCAAAACCAAAGCTAACGCTCGTAAATATATGTGGTGGCCTAATATTGACCAAAACATCGAGACTAAAATAGGGTCCTGTAAAATTTGTACTTCCATTCGCGTCGCACCAGCACGCGCGCCGCTCGCGACGTGGCCGCGCCCGGCCGCCTGTTGGCAGCGCATACATCTCGACATGGGCGAGCTGGCCGGCCACCGCGTACTGGTAGCCGTCGACGCGCACTCCAAGTGGATGGAGTGTTATTTCATGTCGGGCACCGACACGGCTAGTGTCATCGCGAAATTGTGCGATATGTTCGCGAGATTTGGCTTAGTACATACGATAGTGACCGATAACGCTTCTAATTTTTCGTCAACAATGTTTAAAGATTTTTGTAAAACGAATTGTATAAAGCATATAACAATTGCGCCTTACCATCCGGCTTCTAACGGTCTCGCCGAGAATGGTGTCAAAATTATTAAGAAGGGTTTAAAAACCGCTTTGGCACAAAACCTATCACGGGTAGATTTTTTCAATAAAATAAATTTGTTTCTTTTTGAATATCGCAACTCCGTGCACTGTACGACGGGACACTCGCCCGCCGAGCTGATGTTCGGGCGGCCGCTGCGCTGTCGCTTCGATTCGTTAGTTCCCTCTACTGATAACGCATCCGAGATTAACCCGTTAGTATCCTCGGCTGACAAAAATGTGTGTCAAAAACAGATCTCACAGCGTAAATATTACGGTGGAAAAAGACAAATTAGTTTTAAGATTGGAGATGAGGTGCTCGTGAAATTGTATTATAAAAATGGAACAAAACATAGTTGGGTACGAGGAACAATTCTGGATACAATTGGATCATCGATGTTCAATGTTTATATACCGAATTTACAAGTAACAGTTAAAAAACACCTGGATCAGCTGCTTATGTATAAGGGGAAAAGTAATGTTGTTAGCAATGTCGGCGAGGTGGGTGTTTCACTAGGAATAGGTCCCGGGGAGGAGGAACCGGAAGCACCCGTGGAACTGCCATCGGCCACAGAGGGGGAAGATTACCAATCGGACAACTCGTACTCGAGCTTCGTTTCACCGACATCATCGCCCCGACCGCCTACACCGCCGGCTGCCCCGGACCGCGCACCCTTGCCTACGACACCCAGCACGGTAGCAGATGATGAACCCATCGACATGGATCCTAGCACTGATTATGCCCGACGATTTCCAATAAGATGTACTAGAAATCCTAATCCAGATTATTAGGGGCTCATTTGATCAACATTATTATTGTTGTAAATATACAATATATGTATAACTTTAACTATTGGTGGAGGGATGTAATGTTTGTATAAAGGGTAGTTCGAGATGTTACGTCAGTTTGTAACCGACCAGTACACGCTATTCTGTTACTCCTGTGTTTTAATACAATTTCTATCCTGAAAACATCATAAATAGATAGAGTGATTCAAGAGGAGGTTTATTTGTTATGCACCCGTGCGAAGCCGGGACGGGTCGCTAGTAAATAATATAATAAATTGAATCTCCAATGTTAACGTTGATGCACGGTAGGAGTAGTAATAATCACACAAAAAAAAACTAACATCCCGACGAACTTAAAAAACATGCACCGTTTTGGACGTCGGTTGAAAAAAAATAACATTTCATTAATATTTTTTTATTTGTTCAAAAACACACATTATCACGAGTGCTAATAAAATGAGTACTGAAATTTTCTACGCTGTGTACACAAAGACTCGCTCAGCCCACGTTAGTGATGTCGCCGCTATACTCTGTGTACATTTGCTTTAAAAACGTGTTATTTACCATTTCATCATATCCCATATCTGAAAATATTCAATAAGGACATTATGATCGTGTCGAAAACTGGAAAACCCAATTATTCCTAAATATGTAATTCCTTTTCTAAAAAATACAATACTCATAATCCCAAAGATAAAAGATAACAATCATTAAAAAAAACTATTTATATTGAACGTCTACCAGGTGGGTCCTGTAACAGGAGCAAAAAATTAAAACATAGATTTTACTCGTCAAACTGAACAACATCTGTTTAGAAACTTTTTTTTAAATACTGTTTTCATATGTTCATTATTACAAACAAAGTAAATAGCATTTTCAACGTACACCGCCGTCCAACATTGACATGGCCTTAGCGTTGACATAGCTGTCACTTTACAGTGCGACACAAAAGAGTAGAAAACGGATGATAAAGGAACTACAAATTTTCATACAAAATTGTTACCATATTCAAGCACTTTACGTCAAAAATGTGGCAGTTGCGATGGAAGTGGCGCCCTCATTTATTTTCTACTCTTTTATGTTGCACTGTACTAAAATATCAAATGTTTCGCAATACATTGCTACTTTGAATAAACTTTATTTTACATGTAAATAAATAAAATAAATAAATAAATATTAAGGGACAATCATACACAAATCGACCTAGTCCCAAACTAAGCAAAGCTTGTACTATGGGTACTAGACGACGATATACATAATATATAAATACATATAAAGATAACATCCATGACCCAAGAACAAATATTTTGCACAAATATTTGCCCCGGCCGGGATTCGAACCCGGGACCGCCGACTCAGTAGGCAGGTGTCTACCAACCGAGCCAAACGCGTCGTCATGTTTACATTATACATAAGTTATTTTGAAAAGTTGTTTATTAAATGTTGTTCAGTTTGAAGGGTAGAATCTATGTTTTTACCGGACCCAACTGGTATAATTCACAACGCCAAAAGCCATTATTTCACGAAAAATCTTAATAGCGTGATGCAGGATCGTTATTTGTTTCCATGCCATGCTGGCGCCATCTGTTTTCATAATTTCCTTTGTCCTCTCATCACGCCGGAACGGCTGGACGTATTTTCGCCAATTTCGGTACAGGGTAAAGCTGGACATCCAAAGATGGTTATAGGATACAGTACTTTTATCTCACGAGCGCGGGTGAGCCATGTTTGTGTGAGTAGATGTACATGCACATTGGCTCTGTGTGGGTGAGCTCGGGAGCGAACAGTTCCGGCTCACCCACACAGAGCCAATGTGCATGTACATTACTCACACAAACATGGCTCACACGCGCTCGTGAGATAAAAGTACTGTACTCTTTCATTACGCATACGAAGTAGGAATTCTAGTAAATATTAATCCAAGTATGAAGTATTGTTTTAACTTACCCACGTAAAATTCTTTGTCTATCAGAATTTCCGTGCAAATTCCCATGTAGGCGACCATCCATATGTCTGAAATGCGTATTTATCATCTATACTATTATAAAGTTCTATATTTGTACTGAACATCAGTTTTCAGCGGGGAGGCGTCATGATTTCAGGAGAAATCTTAATAGCGTGATGCAGGATCGTCATTTGTTTTGTATGGGTGAGCGGCGCCATGCCAGCCTAGCGCCATCAGTTGGTTATAAAAAAACCATCCTATAGGTATACATAGGGGCGCCGAAGGCCGGCAAGGAGTCAGTTAAGGTTTATACAAATAATAATAAAAATAAATATCAGACAACCTCACACGAATCGATCTAGTCTAGTCCCAAAGTTTATTTTTTTATGACCCAAGCACAAATATTAGAGTTCATCACACAGTAACAATAAGTATTTGCCCTTGCTGGGATTAGAACTCAAACTGAGCCAACCGCGTCGTCAAATGCATGTACGTCTGTGTCTATGAGTTTACCCTGATATCTGCCTATGCAGTTTTCAAAATCCATGTTGCAATAGTTCGGGAAGGTGTAGTACGTGTAGTACAGTGTTCGTGCACAGACTGCACCCGTCCTGAAAGCAAAGAGCGTAATTATTACCTAAGAAACTAACGCCTTTTGCGCTCTTTTAGGGTCCCGTACCTAAAGGGTAAAAAACGGAACTCTGTTACGAACACTCCGTCCGTCTGTCACCGGGGTGTACCTCATGAACCGTGATAGCTGGACAGTTGCAATTTTCACAGATCACGTATTTCTGTTGCAGCTATAACAACAAATACTAAAACAGAATAAAGTAAATATTTAAGGGGGCTCCCATACAGCAAACGTGTTCGGTTGCATTGACTTTGCACCTCATTTTCATCCGGTGTCATATCATATTTCTAGGTGCAAACTTAACTTAACCCTTTAAGATGCGATACCGGTTTCGGTGGTATGCGGCCGGTTTTTTTAGTGTGCCGAACCGCTTTTTTAGAGCTCCGTACGAGTTCGGAACATGTCGAGCCGTGCCTGGCAATTAACAAGATTTCATTTTTTTTACCAGGACTTTTTCCGATATAATCAAATAAAGGAAAAATCAAACGTTACCACATTTTTAAATTTTTGAAAATATCCCAATTTATGATTTAAAAATCTATTTGAAAAGGTTTTCATTCTAAAAGAGCGTAGAGACAAATAAATAATTGGTCACAGCGCAGAACATCTTACAGTCGGACTATTACTAAGACGGATTTAGTATGGAAATTGTAGCACTATTCTTTTTGTAGTTTGCGACTGTCAATTTTTCCACAAGGTGACGTCATTTGAGTGCTGATTCTTAGACGACGATACTTTCAGCTTTTTTAATGTTTTCAAAATAATAGTATTTTCTGAATCATGCAATGAAATGCAGGGCCGGATTTAAAGGAGCTACTGCCCGGGGCAGCCACAAGAGAGGGCCCCCATTAGAGATTAAAAAAAAATTGGGCAAGTGCGAGCCCGACTCGCGCATGAAGGGTTCCGTACCTATATATATATATATATATAATCTATAACAAGTTTTCTGTATGGGAGCCCCCTTAAATATTTATTTTATTTTATTTTTAGTATTTGTTGTTATAGCGGCAATAGAAATACATCATCTGTGAAAATTTCAACTGTCTAGCTATCACCGTTCTTGAGATACAGCCTGGTGACAGACGGACGGACGGACGGACGGACGGACAGCGAAGTCTCAGTAATAGGGTCCCGTTTTTACCCTTTGGGTACAGAACCCTAAAAAGAAATTTCGACGGTCACCAATTTTACCAATTTTTCAAACAGTCTTTTTTCGCATTTTTACCGACAATAGTTTACATACATATTTCTTCTTAAATATTAAAACAATATAACAATATTTTGTTCACTTCAATCACAATAGATACATAAGAATATCAGAAAGCACTGATTGCAAGTTTATTACAATAAAATTTAGTTTTGATCGAGCATCTCGGTGGCAATACTTTATCAGTGTTTATCAGTGGCAATAGAAAGTTTGGAGTTGGATTCCCCAATACGTGAATAGGACATGATTTTAATATGAAAACTGTATATGTACGAGTATATTGTATAGACACTCTGTAGGTCTATTGGGCGAATAGGACGAGTAAGTAAAAATAGTAAATAGGTTCTTAAAGGGTCGGCAGCGCGCGTGAGATGCTCCCTGGCGTTGCATGCGTTCATAGGCGGCGGTAACTGCTTGACATCAGGTGGGCCGCATGGTTGTTCGCCACAGTCGTAGTATAAAAAAAAAAAAAAACACTAGGCACTGGGAGCGCGTCGTTCGAGTCGATCTAGGGCTCATGACAAGACCTCTCTCAGTTCCGCAAAACCACCCAACTACTATAGTCCAATCATCCAACAATGGAAAACAAAACTGGTTTATTTTTATAAAAATCTATATTCTATCAGTGATTTTATACGTTTTTATTTAAGTTTGTTTAATTATGTTGTTCACTTTAGAGTTTATTCGTTATAATTGTCATTAACGAGTAATTTTCGGATTAAATTGGACCATAGTAGTGTGGACTGGACTATATTTGGGTAGTTTTACGGTTGCATTATTATTATTCATCAAAATGTTCAATTTGCGCGCTCGCTGCTCTCGCATTTTCATCGTCATCTGTTATAAGCCGTCCACCCCGAAAAAAAATCGCGCTCGCTATGCTCCTATTTTACTTGGTTGCAGTGTAGTTTCCGTCTTCTTAAATTTGTGTTATGGACATAACCCGTGGTCTCCGCACGTAAAATTTCGCGCTTGCTACGCTCGTATTTTTGTCTGGTTGTATTATAGTAATAACCCGTCTCCCTCAAAATTTCGCGTTCGCTGTGCTCGCGTTTTCGACTGCTTGTATTACTAGTTCTAACCCGTCTCCCCCCCAAAAGTTTTTCGCTCGCTATGCTCGTGATTTCATGTACCTATTTGTGTTGTGGAATATGGATTTAACCCCTCCACGGCGTCCACCTCTAAAAATTTCGCGCTACGCTCGTCCCAATCCTCATACATTCTATATCTATATGGGCGTGCTTGGGGCTTGGCCCAGCCGCGCAGCCACATAAATGTATGGGACGGCTGTGATTTACTTCAGGAGCTAGATTTCAGCGAAACGATTCGAGTTTCCGTCTAAAAAAGCTCGAAAAATTCTAATTTATTTACAGTGTTTTAGATTTTTATGATTTTTAATAAACATAATTTTACTTAATAACTTTTAGAAAGGGTTGATGTTTTTTTTAGCTATAATTCCACTCCTACGTTATTATAACAGGCTTCGAAGTATCACGTTTCGGGCGGAACAACTCGAGAGAACTGTAAGGGAATTTCATACAAAATTGAAGGCCTAGGCCGGAAACAATTTTTTTTAAACATGGCGTCTGTTTCCATGACTGGGCTAAACAGCTGAATTATATTTTTTATATTTCATTGCGTATGTTTGACATAAGCATTATATATGCTTTAGTCGTGAAAAGAGCTTGCCAGCTTCGTATCACTATCCGTCTATAGGTATCTACTAAGTTGGCAAGCCTTTAATTATCAATATAATTTTTCTCAAACATGCAATGAAATATAGTCATAACGTGCGTTAAAACAGGCTTCGAAGTGTCAAGTTTCGGGCGGAACAATTCGAGAGAACTGTAAAGGAATTTCATACAAAATTGAAGGCCTAGGCCGTGAAGCAATTTTTTTTTTTAATTTTAATGTAAACATGGCGTCGTGTTCATGAACAGGCTAAACAGCTGAAATGTAATTTTAAAATTTTCTTCTAGTGGCTGAATGGGTATCGGACCAACAATGTTCGTGTTAAGGCCTATTACACACAAACTGTTATTTAAGAATACAAATCTGTATGATTCAATGTGTTGATGAATAAATTTAAAATACTGTCTATATTTAAGTCACCAGAGACCATAGACAACATTAAAAATCCTCTGCCTTTATTTTATTTATTATAGAAATTAAGATTCTTATTGTCAGGTTGTGTATAATGGCCATAATATTCGAACACTACACACGTGGAAGACTTCCGAAAGAAAAAAAAATAGAGGGATTGAAGGGAAAATTAAAAATACTTTTTTTAATCATGGCGTTTGTGTTCATGAACTGACTGAACAGCTGAATTATGTTTTTTTGAGTGGTGTATTTTTTATTTCATTGCATATGTTTGAGAAAAGCACTATACAATACATGCCTTCGCCGTGAAATGGGCTTGCCGGCTGAGTAGGTATAGACGGCCGACCGTAAGGGAGGCCGGATAGTGAAACGTCATCCGAACCTACATCGACCTTCACCGAGCTGATAATAGAATGAAACATATTTTATAATGAATTTAGTATATTAGAAAATATATTAAAAATGGGTTTGCTAAAAATATCCTGGACAGGCTATTTATAATTATTTAAAAAAAAATGTTTTTTTATTATATGTTGCAACATCGAGATGGTAAAATCTTATCCTGAGTTAAAGTATAAAACGTATAGAATGTGCAGCCATTGGGTTGCCTTTTATTTTTTAAGAAGCTTCTACCCTCCATAGTTTACATACCGAGCATGCGCACTTCCGCATATATTCGAGGTCCCATCCCGTGGGACAGCGATGTTGGGTCTTTTATTATTACACTGTATACTTACCTTGGATCTCTCTGTCACACATTTCCGCTCTCGTAAAAATTAAAATCTTTAAAAAATAATTAAAAATAGCCTGTCCAGGATATTTTTAGCAAACCCATTTTTAACCCCCGACGAAAAAAGAGGGGTGTTATAAGTTTAACATGTGTATCTGTGTATCTGTGTATCTGTGTATCTGTGTGTCTGTCTGTGGCATCGTAGCGCCCAAGCGGATGGACCAATTTAAGTGCGGTTTTTTTTAATCGAAAGACTTTTCCGTCGAGATGGTTCTTAGCTATGTTTGGTGGAAATAGGACCAGTAGTTTCCAAGATATTCAGCTTTAATTGGAACAAGTGACGAGATCTCAGCCAATAATAAAGTCAATAATTCAAAATATTGGCTAAATGTTAAGTTTTATTAGCATTTTCTATATGACTCACTAATTGAGGGTCTCATGATGACCAGGTAGTTGCTAATGGATCTCAGCCAATATTGAAGGTAAGGATTCCAAATTTTGGTTAAATGTTAAGTTGTATTAGCATTTTCTATATCACTCGATAAATGAAGGTCTCATGATGACCAGCTATTTGTTAATGGATCTCAGCCAATATGGAAGCCATGAATTCAAAATTTTGGATAAATGATAAGTTTTATTAGCATTTTCTATATCACTCAATATATGAAGGTCTTATGATGACCAGCTAGTTTTTAATGGATCTCAGCCCATATTGAAACTAAGGATTCCAAATTTTAGTTAAATGTTAAGTATTATTAGCATTTTCTATATCACTCAATAAATGAAGGTCTCATGATGACCAGCTAGTTGTTAATGGATCTCAGCCCATATTGAAACTAAGGATTCCAAATTTTAGTTAAATGTTAAGTATTATTAGCATTTTCTATATCACTCAATAAATTAAGGTCTCATGATGACCAGCTAGTTGTGACAGGATCTAAGCCAAGAATGTCTAATGTTGGTTAAATGTAAAGTTTTATTAGCGTAATCAACAGATTAATAAATTTTTGACAGTACAATAATTTGGTACCTTGGAGCTGAAGATGGCCGTAGGAACTCCTAAACAAAACAAGATAAATCCATGGTTTTTGGGCTCGTCTGATTGTTCTTGATGAGCAATTAACATTTGTGTAAGAAAGTACGGTCAATAATAAAACCGAGTCTCAAAAAAAACTTTTTTGACCAAAAAAACTCATTATAATTTCTGTCACAGTTTCGGAATTCTGCTAAAGCTGAAAATTGTTATTAGGACTATTAAACAGGTTCTTTTGATTGAGGTCACAAATAGCAACACCCTGCAAGATTTTAACGCGACTAAATGACACGTAAGCTTTAGCAAAAGTACTCTTGCCTAAGTGAATAACAGCTTTTTAGGATTTTGTAGTTTGTGTCAGTCTGTCCACAGCTTAGCTCAGGGACATAGTGGTTGAATACATTTTTAAAAACATTTTTTGTGTACCTTTCCTACACGTAACAAAAGTAAGGATGTTTATCCCATGGTGTGGGGTATCGATGATTAGGTCTCTCAAAACTAAGTCAAGTTACCTAGCACCAACTGCAATTTTTATGGAGCTAAGTAAGCCACCCGT
Organism: Apotomis turbidana; assembly: GCA_905147355.2. NCBI lineage: Eukaryota > Metazoa > Arthropoda > Insecta > Lepidoptera > Tortricidae > Apotomis > Apotomis turbidana. The sequence continues at coordinate 16,797,012 of LR990301.1, read as the reverse complement.
AACTACTATTTGGATCCTGTAGAATAGAAACCTGGTTCTGTTTTAGGCCATAAGTAGCAGGTCCTTGCGACTCATGCAGTGCATTTAAAGTATATATTTTGATTGTCTTGGCTAATAACTTCGCCATTTCGCCATTATAAGCATTAACTAGTCTGACTTTAACGATTTTTTCCCAGAATGTTGCTTAAGGCTATTGAAATCAAAATATATCCTATTATTCCGGGACGAAACTTCTGTTTGTTTAAAAAATATGAAATAAAAATAAAATTAAAAATTTAAAAAACCCCCAACATGACCACCAATAAAAAGAAAGAAATAAAATCTACGAAATTATGTGCCTATACAATGAACAGTAGAAAAATAATCCATGCTTTGTTGCGTCGGGGGACCGCTAAGTATAAATAAATGAAATGCAATGTACTGAAAATCGTAAAGTGGGAAGCCCAAATGCATACATGCAATTTTGCGTTGAAAAATATATTTCATTTCATTTAGGTACTTAGCGGTCCCCCGATCGCAACGAAGCTTGGATTCTTTTTCTACTGTTCATTGTATAGGCACATAATTTCGTAGATTTTATTTCTTTCTTTTTATTGGTGGTCATGTCGGGGGTTTTTTAAATTTTTAATTTTATTTTTTAATATATTTTCTAATATACTAAATTCATTATAAAATATGTTTCAATCTATTATCAGCTCGGTGAAGATCGATTTAGCTTCGGATCTTAGACTTTTATAAAGACGCGTTGAGCGCTTGTCATCTGTTCATGTTCTTATTAACCCCCGACGAAAAAAGAGGGGTGTTATAAGTTTAACATGTGTATCTGTGTATCTGTGTGTCTGTCTGTGGCATCGTAGCGCCCAAGCGGATGGACCAATTTAAGTGCGGTTTTTTTTAATCGAAAGACTTTTCCGTCGAGACGGTTCTTAGCTATGTTTGGTGGAAATAGGACCAGTAGTTTCCAAGATATTCAGCTTTAATGGGAACAAGTGACGAGATCTCAGCCAATAATGAAGTCAATAACTCGAAATATTGGCTAAATGTTAAGTTTTATTAGCATTTTCTATATGACTCACTAATTGAGGGTCTCATGATGACCAGGTTGTTGTTAATGGATCTCAACCAATATTGAAGCTAAGGATTCCAAATTTTGGTTAAATGTTTTAAGTTGTATTAGTATTTTCTATATCACTCAATAAATGAAGGTCTCATGATGACCAGCTAGTTGTTAATGGATCTCAGCCAATATTGAAGCCAAGAATTCCAAATTTTGGATAAATTTTAAGTTTTATTAGCATTTTCTATATCACTCAATAAATGAAGGTCTCATGATGACCGGCTAGTTGTTAATGGATTTCAGCTAATATTAAAGCCAAGGATTCCAAATTTTGGTTAAATGTTAAGTATTATTAGCATTTTCTATATGACTTACTAAATGAAGGTCTCATGATGACGAGGTAGTTGTTAATGGATCTCAGCCCATATTGAAACCAAGGATTCCAAATTTTGGATAAATGTTAAGTATTATTAGCATTTTTTATATCACTCAATAAATGAAGATCTCATGATGACCAGCTAGTTGTTAATGGATTTCAGCCAATATTGAAGCCAAGGATTCCAAAGTTTTGGTTAAATGTTAAGTATTATTAGCATTTTCTATATCACTCAATAAATGAAGATCTCATGATGACCAGCTAGTTGTAAAAGGATCTAAGCCAAGAATTTCTAATGTTGGTTAAATGTTAAGTTTTATTAGCGTAATCAACAGATTAATACAATTTTGACAGTACAATAATTTGATACCTTGGAGCTGAAGATGGCCGCAGGAACTCCAAAACAGCACAAGATAAACCCATGGTGTTTGGGCTCGTCTGATTGTTCTTGATGAGCAATTAATTAACATATGTGTAAGAAAGTACAGTCAATAATAAAACCGAGTCTCAAAAAAACTTTTTTGACAAAAAAACTCATTATAATTTCTGTCACAGTACTGGGTCACTGTTTTTAACATTCGGAATTCTGCTAAAGCTGAATTGTTATTAGGACCATTGAACAGGTTCCTTTGATTGAGATCACAAATACCAACACCCTGCAAGATTTTAACGCGACTAAATGACACGTAAGCTTTAGCAAAAGTGCTCTTGCCTAAGTGAATAACAGCTTTTTAGGATTTTGTAGTTTGTGTCAGTCTGTCCACAGCTTAGCTCAGAGACATAGTGGTTGAATACATTTTTAAAAACAATTTTTGTGGGTACCGTCCCTACACGTAACAAAAGTGGGGATGTTTATCCCAAGGTATGGGGTATGGGGTATCGATGATTAGGTCTCTCAAAACTAAGTCTAGTAGTAGAAACCTGGTTCTGTTTTAGGCCATAAGTTTATTTTATATTTTGATTGGCTAATAACTTCGCCATTTTGCCATTATAAGCATTAACTAGTCTGACTAACGTTTTTTTCCCAGAATGTTGCTTAAGGCTATTGAAATCAAAATATATCCTAACTTCAATCTTAGAGAAGACGGCATTCATTACCACTGGCTTGGGATCCTGTTGTACCTACATATAGTCAAGGATCAAGCTCGACGAAAGATTGGAAACACTGGACCTTAAACGGTGTAAAACAAAAATAGTGTCAAAAGAAGAAAATTCCGGGACGAAACTTCTGTTTGTTTAAAAAATATGAAATAAAAATAAAATTTAAAGTTTAAAAAACCCCCGACAGTACCACCAATAAAAAGAAAGAAATAAAATCTACCAAATGTGCAGTAGAAAAAGAATCCAAGCTTCGTTGCGTCGGGGGACCGCTAAGTAAATGAAATGCAATGTACTGAAAATCGTAAAGTGGGAAGCCCAAATGCATACATACAATTCTGCGTTGAAATAGTACATTACATCAGAGGCCGGGAATCCGTTTTCACGACGAGGCATGTATAGTGCTTTTCTCAAACATACAATGAAATAAAAAAATATACTTCAAAGAACAACATTTTATTAATTGACAAATAGGACATTTTAGTCTAACAACCAACCTTTAAAAACTAAACCTGCTTTTTGTCAAACCAGCCAGCTGTGTGAATGACCTTGTTGTTGAAACAAAAAAAAAAAGTTACTTTGCAGGCCTAGGCCTGAAAAGCAGTATGAAATCCCTTTACAGTCCTCTCGAGTTGTTGCGCCCAAAAAGCGATACTTCCGAGTCTATTATAAGGAACGTAAAGACAATATTTCATTGCATGTTTGAGAAAAATATATTTCATTGCATTTAGGTACTTAGCGGTCCCCCGAACGCAACGAAGCTTGGATTCTTTTTCTACTGTTCATTGTATAGGCACATTTGGTAGATTTTATTTCTTTCTTTTTATTGGTGGTCATGTCGGGGGTTTTTTAAATTTTTAATTTTATTTTTTATTGTCCTTACGCGTATGCTCTCATACAACGAATCTTTTGATAATCGCATCGCTCGTGAGTCATGTTCCAGTACAGGTACGTAGTTGACGTTGTTCTAGCGGTCACCGGTTCGTCGGCCGCATCACCGCTTTCCGGAGGACTATCTCTGAGTGCCCTGTAATAAATAACTAGGTTCAATATTCGGTTTCTGCGACTGTCACACATTAGGGGCCTTATTCCTTTTAAAATGCTGATTGTTTTAGATTTTTTTCTCTATGATCAAACATGTTTTTTAACATGTTATTGATGTTACTACCTAGAACAGGGCTATTGGGATTTATTGTATATATTTGAAACCTACAGTTTGAATATTTCATTAACAATTTTTGTTTCAAAAACAACTCGAAATTGGCAAAATTCGCGCGGAAAATTAATTTTTTCAAGTTATTTTCAGCACGCAATGAAAACATAAAATAGCTATTTTACTACCTAGAACTCGGGGAAAAGTATTATTCACTTCAAAAGGTTGGTTGAAATTATAAATATATTTGTTATTATATGAAAAAAAAATATTACAAGGAATAAGGCCTCTTAAAAAGAAACGATTTAAACAGATTTATCATAAATGTATGAGTCAAATTCTTGTCGGTGTTGCTGATGAAGTAACAATGTAGTTTCCTCCATCTATTCCATATTATCTATCCATAGCTACTTCCTTGACTACCCTATACGTCATGACGTCTATCTTATCTTTAATTTGTTTAATGTAACTTATTCTTGGCCTTCCTCTTCCTCGCTTCCCTCACATTTCCTTCTATGATATTAAATATTAAAATATTAAATATTACGGGACAATCATACACAAATCGACCTAGTCCCAAACTAAGCATAGCTTGTACTATGGGTACTAGACGACGATATACATAATATATAAATACATATATAGATAACATCCATGATCCAAGAACATCACACAAATATTTGCCCCGGCCGGGATTCGAACCGGGGACCGTTGGCTGGGTTCAAATGGCAAAAAATCTGCCAACTTTGGCAGTTCATTTTCCACTGCGCCAACCTCATCCTCAATAGTTGGGTAAGCCAAATAAAAGCTCGTAAAAAGCCTTACTCCTTATCCACCTCGAAGTTTTTATTTTCCGGACCATTTTGCGAATATCTCCCATGATGGTTCAGCTAGAAACGAAAAATGGTTTTAAAAATTCACACCGAATATTAAAATGTATCCCGATCGCTGCAGTGTGGTCTACAACCGTAAAATATATCTAAATCACCCTGCCCTGAAATTCTAGCCCTTTAATGCAAAAAAGCATATTAAAATCGGATCAGAAAAATATAGGCGTCAGACGAGAAGTTCAAACATCAATTGAGAAACTTTTTATTGGATAATCCATTATACTCAGTAAATGAGTACATGGATAAATAATTTATATTTCATTTTATATTGTTTTTGGTTTCTTGTAGTACATTGTTGACAATCCTCTAAGGATTTGACGTAGTAATATATAATAATGTTTGTATTTAGCACCGTGTATAAATATTGTGTATTACACAAAGTGTAAAGACCGTGATCAAAACGCTGTGGAAACGTTATCTACAAAAAGGACTAAGTTATTATAACTAAATCAAAGTAAAATACAGTGGGTTTGACATTAGTGCTCAGAACAAAATATCCGCTACCCCCAATTATAAAGCAACGGATTTTGACAACCAGACCAGTGTTGCCATAAACAAAAAATATACTTCAACAGTTTGAATCAGAGTTACTTGCCACTAACAAAGTCCGTTCAGAAACTATTCAAATGGATTTATCGGAAGCATCTTTGAATAAAATTTTCTTGAGAATGAGATATGAGATGGAGCAACAAACAGAAAATATATATCAACGGCTTATGGATTCATTAAATATCGAGTTATCAGAAATGCAGAAAAAACAGGAAGAGAGCGAAGAAAAAATCAAGATATTGGAAAATAAAATTTCATACATGGAAAACAGAGAGAGACAGCGGAATGTTATATTCCATGGAATAATAGCTGAGCAGTGGGAAAAAGAGGAAAAAGTAATAGATATAGTCAATAAAGATATGGGCATCAACCTTCATAAATCGGAAATACAGTTTAGTAGGACATTAGGCAAGTCTAATAATAGTCCTATATTGGTGCACGTTTCCTCTCAATGGAAACGGAACACAATTTTAAAAAACAAGAAAATATTGAAAGAAAAAAACTCAGGAATATACGTAACGGAAGACTTTCCAAAAGAAGTGTTAGAAGAAAGAAGGAAATTAAAGGAACGTGTAATATAGTCCTATTTGTTATGAAAAAAAGCTGCACTCTGTGATGGAAGCAAGCCGTTTTGCACAGTGATAATATAGACCAAAATAAACGATTTCACTCGAGGCGAAATTAGTTTCACCCCTTAGGAACAGAGATGGCGCCACTTATTCAAAAAAAGTTTAAAAAATTCTAAATCCTGAACGGATACTCCGATTTTGACGTAAGAGGTGCCAATCGGCAGATAATAACCCAATTTAACATGAAAAAAATTAAAATCACGTAGAAAATAATTTTAAATACCTAAGAAATAATATTTTCTGAAAAAAAATATTTAAAATTTGTGATTTTTGGAATTTTACTCGTAAAAATGTATGTACATGGTACTTTTTTTATTTATTTATATTAATACACAACTAATTTTACATTTACGAAAAAAAACCGCATATCATTAGCTTGTATAGTTCCAAAGTTATTGAAGAATACAGACATGGCGCCGCTGGGTCGAAAAATCTTACAAAAAATCTAAAACCTCAACGGATTTTCCGATTTTGATAATTAAGATGCTAATCAACAGATAATTACTTAAATTAGTTTCAAAAAATAAAATAAAAATTCAAATAGGCAAAAAGTAATAATATTTCCAAAAAAACATACATTTTGATAAAATATAATTTTTTTTTAGGGCTTTAATGTAATGTCATATAAAAAAAATACTATGAATATGGCTTTATTTTACTTATGTATATTATAACACTATTAGGTAATTGATCGTTTAATAAAAAACCGCATATCGAGAACTTGTACAGTTTCAAAGGTATTGAAGATTTTACTATAGGGTGCCGGTGCGATGTTGCCGCCGCACGTGCAACTTATGTACATGTATCTAGAAAAGTATTCTCCCGTTTCGAAGGTACTGATTACCCTGAAAGTACAAATAATAATCATCCCAAGTAGCACACAACACACTTATATCCCTTGTACAGCTTAAATTAGAGTTTTAACGGGTGAATAGGCTCCTAAACAACCTGTTTGCTAATATCACAAGTATATTAGATGCTAAATAGCATTTCTGAATCAATATTTTACGTACTTTACGTTTTATTTTCACTTTAGTCTTTGCAGGGTTTGCATTGTAACGTGCAAGTTAGGCCGTCGCATCATGAAAAAAACAACAACGCATTATGCCACAGCCCAATTTGCAATGCAAGTTTTAAAACAGGTCTCTTTTCTTATTGTATTAAAATTAGACGTCTTGTCATACTCTGTGAAAGCCTTGAAGTGCAGTCATCATTTCATTACTTAAAGTAATAACTGTTTTGTAAACTGCTACTAGTAGACCGTTGCACTGACGACTGCAATTTGAATGCTTCGATGCTTTCACAGAGCTGGCGACAAGCCTTTCGCCGACTACTTCAGCTGCCATTGAACAACATGTTCTGCGTGTAGCGTTTCAAGCGAGCCAAATGTGAAATAAACGTCTTAATTTGGATATATCCTGTCCCAAGTCCTTTCTTTTTGGGAATGGAATGGCGTTGGAAGCAGGTTGCAGGTGCGATCCACAATAGAACAGTTAGTATGGGTGCAAATCGAGCTATGGAAAAATGCGTTGTTGCAGCCGATGCAACGGCCTAACATGCACGTTACAATGCACAGTTTAGTGAAAATAGGCAGAATATACTTGTGATATTAGCAAACTGGTTGTATAAGAGCCTATTCACCCGTTAAAACTCTAATTTAAGCTGTACAAGGGATATAAGTGTGTTGTGTGCTACTTGGGATGATTATTATTTGTACTTTCAATTGTGGTTATATTTTCAGGGTAACCAGTACCTTCGAAGCGGGAGAATACTTTTCTAGATACATGTACATAAGTTGCACGTGTGGCGGCAATATCGCACCGGCACCCTATAGTAAAATCTTCAATACCGTTGGAACTGTACAAGTTCTCGATATGCGGTTTTTTATTAAATGATCAATTACCTAATAGTGTTATAATATACATAAGTAAAATAAAGCCATATTCATATTTTTTTTTACATGAAAGTACATAAAAGCCCTAACAAAATTATATTTTTTCAAAATGTATGTTTTTTTTTTGGAAATATTATTACTCTTTGCCTATTTGAATTTTTATTTTATTTTTTAAACTAATTTAAGTAATTATCTGTCGATTAGCACCTTAATTATCGAAATCGGAATATCCGTTGAGGTTTTAGATTTTTTGTAAGATTTTTTGACTTGTCTGTATTCTTCAATAACTTTGGAATTATACAAGCTAATGATATGCGGTTTTTTTTCGTAAATATAAAATTAGTTGTGTATTAATATAAATAAATAAAAAAAGTACCATGTACATACATTTTTACGAGTAAAATTCCAAAAATCACAAATTTTAAATATTTTTTTCAGAAAATATTACTTCTTAGGTATCCAAAATTATTTTCTACGTGATTTTAATTTTTTTCATGTTAAATTGGGTAATTATCTGCCGATTGGCACCTCTTACGTCAAAACGGAGAATCGGACCGGAACGGAGTATCCGTTCAGGATTTAGAATTTTTTAAACTTTTTTTGAATAAGTGGCGCCATCTTTGTTCCTAAGGGGTGAAACTAATTTCGCCTCGAGTGAAATCGTTTATTTTGGTCTATATTATCACTGTGCAAAACGGCTTGCTTCCATCACAAAGTGCAGCTTCCAGGCCAAAACCGTCCATAACAAGTAAGACTAATAGAAGAAAAGAATAAAGGAAATATCGCTTACATTAAATACAACAAACTGATAGTAAAAGAAAATAATGAAAATAAGAAGAGAGCCCTCTCACACTCCCCAAAAGAGTATGACAACTCATCGCCGTCAAACCAACAGGGACCGTCAAAAATTCATAAACCCGATACACCCGCACATCTACTAAACAGGACAGCATCAAAAGAACTCATCAAACCAAGCTCATTTAACTATGTTGAGCGAGAGCGGTCTGCGTCATTATCAGAGATTCCAAAAAACTTATAAACGCCAGGACCGAAATTAAAGAATTGCCACAACTATATCAAAACCAAGCACAACTTTTAGAATATAATCTCCCAACACGGCCGGTCCCCGTGGGAGCATTAGACCACTACCCCCAAAAGCATGATAGACAGAAGATCAAAGACACAAACGCTGAAAAACTACATAATGGAAAAACCGATTATACTCAAACATCCAGGAATAAAGTCAACATAGCCACACTAAATACAAGATCATTAAAGTCGCGAGAAAAGTTACTAGAACTGGAACACGCATTGGAAACAATCAATTGGGACATTATAGGATTGAGTGATGTAAGAAGAACAGACGAAAAAACGGAACAATATGAGAACTACATACTATATCACTTTAACGAAAAAGCCGGGATTTACGGAGTAGGGTTCATGGTAAAAAAATACTTGAAAAATGAAATAATAGAATTTAGAGGAATATCGGACAGGATTGCTATTTTGAACATAAAACTTCCTGGCTATAAACAACCAACTTCAATCGTTCAAATATATGCTCCAACATAAGTAAGCGATACCAATGTTAAAGAAGAATTCTACAAAAAACTTAACCAAACTATGTCAGACTTGTACAAAACAGTTATTATAATGGGAGACTTTAACAGCCAAATTGGAAAGAGAAACAAAAATGAAGATAACATACTCGGACCATATCCTACTGGAAAACGAAACGACAATGGACAAAGATTGGTAAATTTTGCTGTAGAACATAACCTGCACATAATGAATAGCTACTACAAAAGGAAATATAGCAGAAAATGGACATGGATGTCACCTGATGGCAAAACAAAAAATGAAATTGATTATATTCTCACAAACAAACCTAGAATATTTCTGAATGTTGATATTGTAAACCAACTCAACTATAATACAGACCACAGAATGCTTCGAGGACAGGTGCAATCATCAGAACCAAAAATATCAAGGAAAAATATCCAAAGTAGTAGAAACCCCATACCTTTACCAATACCAAGGAATATCCTGGAATCTTTAGAAAACACATTTAAAATGAAAAAGAACCACAAAGATGTCCAAGAAAGTTATAATACATTTGAAAAACAGCTGAAAAAAATAGAAAACGAAATGAAAATAAGTAACAAGATTCAATATAAAATAGGCCCAGAGGCAAGAGATCTGATGAAACAGAGGAAAACCTTTTACAAGAACAGGAAAAACAACAAACAAATCATAACAAATTTAAGTAAGGAAATAAATTTACAAATCAGAAGGTACAGACAGAAAAAGCGGGATAGCGTAATCAATTACTACATAGAAAAATCTGGAGGAATTAAGAAGGCATGGAACTTTCTACGAGAAACTACAAATTGGATAGACAATATGACACACCATAGAAATAAGAAAACCAAGACCAAGAGAATCGAAATACTGGAAGTAGCCACAGAATATTACCGTGAACTTTATAACGACAATAGGATACTAGACGAAACACGACCAACTGAAAAACGTTTAAATACGAGGGAAGAAGTCCCAAAAATACTAAAACAAGAAGTAGAAAAGGCAATAAAATCGCAAAAAAAAGGGAAATCAACGGGAGAAGACTGTATATCAAATGAACTTCTAATAGGAATATCTGACGTTGCATTAGATACTATGACAGACCTATTTAACGATATCTTAGACACAGAATACATACCTAAACAATGGACCACATCAACCATTATATTGCTCCACAAAAAAGGAAGTAGGGACAATATTGCCAATTACAGACCTATCAGTCTGATGTCTAATGTCTATAAAGTGTTCTCTAAAGTAATACTAAACCGCCTAACGAAGACTCTCGATGAAAACCAACCAAGAGAACAAGCTGGCTTCCGCAGTGATTTTGCAACGATTGACCACATCCACACAATAAAGCAAGTAATTCAGAAATGCAACGAATATGGCTTAACCTATTACCTAGCCTTTGTTGACTACAACGAAGCATTCGATTCTTTAAGGCACACAAAAATTTGGGAAGCACTTGCAGCTCAAGGTGTCGAAAATAAATACATAAGAGTGATCAACAACATATACAAAACAATGACGGCGAGGATAAGAACAGAAAGAGTCGGCGAACACTTCCCCATCAAGAGAGGAGTCAGACAAGGGGACCCGCTGTCACCGAAACTCTTTTCGGCAGTGTTGGAACACATATTCAGAAATCTTGAATGGGACAACTATGGACTAAACATTAACGGAGTTCGTCTAAACCACTTGAGATTCGCAGATGACTTAATCTGATTTCCACAGACCCAAGAAACCTAGAAGAAATGCTCAAACATCTAGTACTAGAAAGTGATCAAGTTGGACTCTCAATGAACGCAACAAAAACCAAAGTAATGACGAATCATACCAAATCACCCATCATAGTAAACGGCGCCGAAATAGAATATGTTGAAGAATACACATACCTTGGACAAACAATAGCACCAAAAGACCTCACAACAAAAGAAATAAACAACAGAATACAGCTAGCATGGAAAAGATATTGGTCTCTTAAAGACGTCGTCAAAAATCCTCAAGTACCACCCAAAGCAAAGAAAAAGATATTTGATTCATGTATTCTGCCCGTAATGACTTATGGATGTCAAACATGGAGCCTAACAAAACTAAATATGACCAAACTCGAGACGTGTCAACACAGCATGGAGCGAAGTATGCGCAATGTGAAACTAAAAGACCGAGTAAAACTAAAAACATTACGAAACCAAACAAAAATCACTGATGTAAAGTACACCGTAAGAAAACTAAAATGGTGGTGGGCAGGTCACATTATGAGAACCAATAAAGACAAATGGGTGAAGGATGTTACCCAATGGTGTCCAAGACAAAATAAAAGAAGGAAAGGGAGGCAACGTCTAAGATGGGAAGATGAAATTAAAAACGTGGCTGGTGCTACCTGGCTAAGAAACACACAGGAAAGAGGACTATGGAGGGCTTTAGGGGAGGCCTTTGCGAAATCGCAAGACAATCGTCAAACCGGCTCATAAATATGGAATATATAAGGAATGTTAATAACATGTAATACATACATACAGTTAAATGTAAATTACACAAACTATATTTTATAAGATTGTTAAATAAAGGCTAATAATAATAATAATAATAATAAATATTGTTGGTAGTTGGTAATTTTTTTTAGAGTTTTTGACAATCCCTTAAGGAGATATTCTTATATTGTAACCACATTTAGCTGCATTATGATTATGACATGTAAATATCTTTTGTTACAATCAATTGTTATGTTTTTGACTATTATTATATTATCTCATTTTTATCTTTATGACGATCATAGTATAAATGCATGTAAATTGTCTTAGCGTAATTTATACTGACATTTTATATTATGAAATAAATAAATCTAAATCTTAATCTAAATCTATATACTCAACAAGTCGAAAATAGTTTGAAAAAATTGGGCAAGTGCGAGCCCGACTCGCGCATGAAGGGTTCCGTACCATAATCTATAACAAGTTTGTTGTATGGGAGCCCCCCTTAAATATTTATTTAATTTTCTTTTTAGTATTTGTTGTTATAGCGGCAATACATCATCTGTGAAAATTTCAACTGTCTAGCTATCACCGTTCTTGAGATACAGCCTGGTGACAGACGGACGGACGGACAGCGAAGTCTCAGTAATAGGGTCCTGTTTTTACCCTTTGAGTACGGAACCCTAAAAAGCAGTTTCCTGCGTGATTTTTGTCAATTTAGAGTATTTTTTGAAACAAAAATTATCAATGAAAAATTCAAACTGTAGGCTTCAAATATATGACAATAAATAAGCAATGCAAATGCAATAGCCCTGTTCTAGTAGTTACATTACAATGTTAAGAAACACGTTTGATCATAGAGACTTTTTTTAAAACAATTAGCATTTTTGAATGGATAAGGAGGCTTAAAGTACCTCCTCAGGAATGTCCTCTATATTGATAGGAATATAAAGCACTTACATCATGGCCGGTGTCATACTGTATGCTGCCCAGGTGTTTCAGTATTACTGGACACGGCGCAAAATCCCATACTGAAAATTATAAGCAATTTGGTGGTTGTAGTAGTATTGTTTTTTGTTTATTATTATAATACGTTCATAAGTTAGATTATCAAAATATGTTGACACGTATTTTTTCTTTTATCTTATCAATCAAAAATATTGAAAAATAAAGCGCATCAAACTTCACTGTCGTGACGCTTTGCTAAAAAAAATATTGCGGTGTTACGACACGCGGACCTTGGACTGTACATACACCTTTGACAACGGTAACTGGAAAGTTACCGAAACGTCAGAGAGGCTCAAATCACTACATAGTATAAATAAAACAAAGTCGCTTCCTTCTGTCTATCCTTATGTATGCTTAGATCTTTAAAACTACGCAACGGATTTAGATGCGGTTTTTTTAATAGATATAGTGATTTGAGAGGAAGTTTTATATCCACTAGATTGCTTTTGGTAACTACGGCTACCTGTCACCGCTCTTATTTTATTATATAAATAGAGTCCAACTCAAAATTCGAACCAATTAAGTGGATAAGTATGATACATGCAAAACTTATCAGCATTGCACGCGTGCGAAGCCGGGGCGTGTCGCTAGTAATTAATATTCGAGATATAATCGATTTAAATAGTCTTATTTAAATATGTCACAGTCGCGAATCTACAAGACGAATGTGAATGGAAATGTTGGAAAAGGAAGGCTAGGCCAACACAAACGTTTCTTGATCAGATTGGGGAGGTTCTGAAAAAAGGGCAAGGCAAGAGTACTCTAAACCGACGAGCATGCATGAGGAGATCAGTGAATGTTGATGAAGCGAAAGACGTATGTCAGGACCGTGGCAGGTGGAAAGATGTGGTCTCTGCCTAGCCCGTTGGGAAACAGGCGTGATTATATTATGTATGTATATGTGACAGTCCCGGCAACCGGAAAGAATATTGAAAGAAAGAAAGAAACATTTATTGCCACACCAAAAAAAAATTGGTACATGGATTGAACAAGAACAGCATTATCAGTACATTGTACACCCAAATTATTCCATGTGACAAAAGGAGCGGACTCAGCATGTGCTGCGACAGACAGGCGTCTACGAGCCGCTGGTTTTCAGGCCATATTGTAAACTACTTTGAATCCTGGTTATTTTTTCTGTATAATACTCGTAAATGTCGAGCGTCGCAAAACATCGAGCTATATTTAAAAAACCGGCCAAGTGCGAGTTGGACTCGCGCACCGAGGGTTCCGTACAAACACTTCCCATCCTAACTGGCTGGGTTAAGTTTAGTTTACACCTGGTATGGACAAGGCCGTCTTAAAGCATGCCGGGGCCCTCGGCACTCCATAATTGGGGGCCTGAAAAAACGCCCTCTAGGTACATTTTGTCGAGGTTGTTGGGACCCCCCATGTGATATTGGCGGCCCTAGCGCGACTGGGGGCCCTGGGCAAGTGCCTAGTGGGAAAGAGGGGTCTGGTATCGATTCCGTTTTTCAGAATTTTACAAAATGGTGGAGAGATGGGGGTTGAAAATCATAAATTTCGAAATAAACTCCCTAAGTCTACAGCTTCTGGAGCAAGGAATAATATAATACTCACAAGGTGTCAGGGCCACTGCGTATTATAATATATCTGATGATAGGCCTCCTATATTTCCATTAGGCAGCCAATCAACTTATATAAATAATATATGTGATATTAGTTTCTCGTAAGAAAATAAATCTACTTACATTGCGAGCTGGTAAACAAAAATAACCAAAATAACATTGTTTTACCAGTATAAGAGTATTATATTAAAACAAAACACAGCAACATTGCCAATAAAGGAAGATCTTAACTCCGCAGTTTCTTTCATTAACAACAAAATAATTAAAAAGTTAAATGAAATGTGTAGTGAAATAATCGCTTAATTAAAATTTGTACTGCATTGCTGAATACAAGCGATGCTGTCTGAACAATTTATTCGATATATGTTTTTGTAGAATATTTTTATTCTATTCTTTATGTAGAAATGCTACATTTTTATTTTCATAAATATTGACCCAAAGGTAAGGTTGTTTGGAAGAGATCGCTCTTTAGCGATAAGACCGCCCGTGGTTTACCTATAATTTAAATTTCATGCACTGTATTTCTCCTGTATGTCGAGATATGCAATAAAGAGTACTTGTATTATATTTTGTATTGTAAAGTATGAAAGGAAAAATGTAATGCGCTGCAGTACATAGCATTAAAAACAAAGTCGTATCCTGCTGCCTGCCCTATGTATGCTTAGATCTTTAAAACGACTTTGATGCGGTTTTTTAATAGATAGAGTGATAATTGATCCCGTGCAAAGCCGGACGGGTCGCTAGGTAAGCTTTATAAATAACATAATGACGCAAAGGGCGCTCTAGTAGTAGTAATTATGCAAACAAAGATTTGGTGTGATTGACATAACGATCTATTAGCTCAGTTGAGAGAGCACTAAGGACGAAACGTAGTGTCGCAGGTTCGAGTCCTGCTTACATTGTAGTGGATCACATTACATTTTACTACCATAATTTACCTTTGTGTCAATATTTATAACTGGATGTTATACGATTAGATAACAGTGGTCATATCTCTGGCGGATGTCATTAGAGACGTCAAATTAGGCCCAAATATATACCTATACCGCGCCTGTCGTCTCATCTTAGAGATAAATTACGCAAATGGCGACAGCATCATTAATCAATCCGCTTTAAGATCGAGTGCGAATCACGCTCGTATCTGACAAGCTCAGAAGTTTTTGTAAAACGTCAAAACAATTAACGTACCTAATAGCCATGACGACTGATGAATCGATAAAAAGATTCTATAAAATATTTAGAACAGCGCCATCTCTCTCGCAGTCTTCACATTTGCTGTAAAGCAATGGGACAGGGGATAGTGCGTATAAAGCGCACATCCTAGGGTAAGTACTCATGCTTTCTAAAGAAATTACTTACTGTTGAGTTTCTTTCGGCGTTTCTTCTCAACAGTGGTCTCCTCTTGTGAAACGCCGGTAGACTCAGACATGTAAAAGTGCCCTTATGGCCTACTTGCAGAATAAAGTTCATTATTTCATTATGGCTAATGCGCATAAGCATTTCACACATATGACGCAGAGGGCGCTCCAGTAGCGTAAGAATTATGGAATGAAAGATTTGATGCGATTGACGTAGCGATCTTACAGCTCAGTTGGAAGAGCAATACGCCGGAAACGTAGAGGTCGCAGGTTCAAATCCTGCTTAGATTGTAGTAGATCGCATTCAATTTTTCATAATAAAAAAAAAGTGGTATTTACACATCAAAAAAAAAATTAATCGATAAAAAGGTTCTATAAAATATTCATGACGACTGATGTTTAGTTCTTCAGCATACTGTAATTATATGAATAAAATTAGCTCAATCAGTTTACTATAGCGGTAACGAAATGGAAAAACAAAAAAAATATCATTATGGGACACTTTTTTCCCCAAAATTGGATCGAAAGTGATTTCGACTACAAAATACGTAGAAAATAAGTGGGGTGTGCAACAAAAAAAGCCCTTTAACGTTTCACTATTTTATAATTTTTAGGTGTTTGTTTGAGTAGGTACATTACTAATGTCAATTGGGCGCTGTATGTAAAACTTAGAATTTCTACCCATAAAGTAACTTATATAAACAGGATCAACCCTAATGCTATTTTTACTCTTTCCCCTACCGCCTAGTGAGATGGCAGTCCACAGTTTCTAGTTTAAACCAGTCTAATATATACTTGTATTTATTTTATATAAATATATTAGCAACGTGTATTGCATTAACTACGGTAGAGTTGTATTTTTATTTTTCATATTATTCAATGCCTAAAAATGTTGGAATGTTATTAATCCTACTAGTAGAGTTGTTAGTCCGCTGTTTTCTAACATAATTGTGCGCATCGGGTTACAAGCATGAAATTTCTACCACAAATAGAGTGTTCCACGGTGATTATTTTCAGATGTGGAGGGAAGTCAGATTCGTCCCCTGTGAGGCGGGAGAGCGGAGTGAATACGGCCAAGTATCCCTCTTTTCTTTCTTTATTGCTGGTCAGTTAAGTCTACCAGGACGTGTTTGGTATCGTTTCCGTGTAAAACAGATATCAGAAATTCATTTTTTATGTTACTTTTGTATAGTTCTATATAAAAATATGGGTGTATGGCCGAAAAAGTAAAAATCACAACAAGTTTTTTTATTCAGTGAGGTAAATTAGTTCAATTTCGTGAGCATTTTCAAACTATTATTATTATTTCAAAAAGCTCATTTATTCTAGTTTCTAAAAATATATGCATAGTGGGCACTTCTCATACAAACTATAAATATTTTTCAATATTTTTTTAAATTGTAAATATTTAGGAGAGATAACTAATTTATCGTTCTGAATAAAAAAAACTTGTTGTGATTTTTACCTTTTCGGCAATATACCCAAATTTTTATATGAAACTATTCTTAAATAACATGAAAAATTCATAGCTGATATCTATTTTACACGAAAACGATGTCGCACAAGCCCTAATAGCCTTAACTGATTAGTAATAAAAAAAAGAAAAAGAGCAGTACTTGGTCTTCTTCACCCCGCTCTCCCACCACACAGGGGACGAATCTGACTTCCCTCCACATCTGAAAATAATCACCGTGGAACGTTCTATGTGTGGTAGAAATTTCATGCTTGTAACCCGATGCGCAGAATTTCGCGGCTTAGCAACTCTACTATACATAGTTTAAGGAACGAAATTATTACCATTTTACATTTTTATGGTCTCTTTTTTCATCAAAGAAACGAAACATTGTACGAGGATTTTTAATTATACCGAATCTATGCTTATGAGATTTTCTAACATTTTGATAATAACTTACAAATGTCATCATTCATCCGCACGGCAATTTTTTTTTTTTATTGAGATTTCGACTTTCTATTTCACTCTAATCCGATGATACTTTTCCGCGAACGTCCCGTGACCGATGGCCGCGCTTAGCCGTTTCCGTTCACATCGCTTGACAAATGACCGCTCGTTTTAATTTTAATAACAGCCTGTTTGTTGATGGATGGAATCAGGGTGTGACCGCGAGCTGGTTATTGGGATATTGTTCTGTTGTTGATTGAAAAGCAGGCCCCTCCCACTGGGCATTTTGGGTACGTGTCCAGTATCAAGAAGGCCCCAATCTCACAGGGTGGCACCAACAATTCCCGCCAAAACATATGTCATTTTTTGAGGCCCCTAATTGACAAAAATTTCATGTTGCTAACAGATGAAAATTAATATGGAGATCGAGATACCTTTGCATCGTGTGCAGTTGTGCACGCTTAAATGTTGAAGGCCAATATTCCGCTGCAAACGGCCGCCTATTACACAAACTATAATCATTTGAAAAAATTCGAATGTTCCGACACAGAAAATTTCCTTCTTATTCAGTTCCTATAATTTCATAAAGATTGGTTAAGTTTTAGAGGAGAAAACAGATGAGAACAAAACCCCGATTTGTATAAGCCGGTTACGTTAAGTTCGGACCTCATTTGTATTCAACGTCATAATTACCAGGTGCAAACTTAGCGTAAACTGATAGTCTCGAAAAAGGAGCAGTGATATATCCTCTTTCCAGCTTCAGTTATCATTATGACCAAAAATAACGTAAAAGCAAGATTATTTTCCCGAAAACAAACCACGTATTACATCGGCGAGCCCTCCGCGACACGTCATCACTAATTCACACGTCAAACAGCGCGTGATGGCGCGTGATTTCACTCCAAATATACTCTGAAGTCTTTAGGATTCGAGCCCAAAGGGTAAACGTGAGTGATGTGTGTTTACACTTTCGCTACCGAAGATTTTGTACCGCTACGCTCGTAGCCAATAACTAACATGGGAAAGTGAGTATAAAAACTTGCTACAAGCATAGCGCCTACGTAACGAGTGAGTTCCCGATGTTGAAAGTGTTAACTACAGAATGTTCTCTCTTTTGATCTTTGCGAAAGCCGCCTGAGAACAGTATTTTATTAGTTGTTGACGTAATCGATTGTGAGACATGTCGACGCGACTGATCGACACCTCTGAGTGACTACGGACGTCCGCCGAATGGCCCTAACAAAAGAAAAAGGCGGAGCCATGTACTATGGTGGATACAAACATATTTATATGCTTAGCAGTGCGTAGCGAGGCCCCCTTGGTCTTAGTTATTGGGATTCAAATAACGCAAAAGCATTGTTTTTCCCCAAAACAAATCACGTTTTAAATCTGCGAGCCTGCCATGCCACGTCACAACTAATTCTTCGTGCTTTCACCCCAAATATACTTTGACATTTTTGGGATTCGAACCCAAAGGGTAAAGGTGTGAGAGTATGCGAAATTGTTTTCAGAATCCTCATTATTTAACAAAACAATAATTGTATGACAACCATGAACTTAACGCAATTTTTCACAGTGAAAATGGCAAATTAAGTACTTATTATCTCCATACAAATATTGGAACCCAACCCACAAATGGTGTCACGTGTAGGTGGTAATTTGTATGGAGCGTTTTTAGCGCTACGTATGTTGAACTTTGACGGTTTAATTTCTGACTTTTAGAGCAGTCTGAGCCCAATAAAAAATAGAATCGATTGACATCCTCAAAAGTTGACTGTACGTCTATTATTACTATTATCACTCATGATTGGACAGATTGAACCTACTAAAAAGTCGAGCCAAGACCTGCATTCAACACGCATAGCTAGCTTCTAGCATAGCTTCTCAGCAGTCAAAAACAACTGACTGCTGGGAAGCTACATGATTATGCGTGTTGAATGCAGGTCTTGGCTCGCAGCCAAGTCAACGCAACGATGCTCAGTACGGATAATATGATGCGGTTAGTGTATGTCGCAATATGTAACAGTTGGTAAAAACTGTTGCCAACTACCGCTCTCGGCGGATATACAGTACCTATACACGATACACGTGCCTATACCTACACAATTAATAACCGAATGCAGCTGTGGAATAGGCGTGTAGGGTTTTTTTCCGACTCGCGCACCGAGGCTTCCGTACAAATACCTATCTCATCTCAACTGGCCGGGTTAAGTTAAGTTTGCACCTGACATGTATGGCGCCGGATACAAATGAGACGCAACCGATCACGTTTGTTGTATGAGCCCGCTTAAATAATTTATTTTATTCTGTTTTTTTTTTTGTATTTATTGTTAATGCGGCAACAGAAATACATCATCTGTGAAAATGTCAACTGTCTAACAATGACGGTTCATGATATACAGCCTGGTGACAGACAGACAGACAGCGGATTCTTAGTAATAGGGTCCCATTTTACCCTTTGGGTACAGAATTAATTAGGGAATTAGGTGAAAACACAGCCAAGTGTGTTAGGTTTCACCGCTATCTTGCTGGTATCTGAACCTAATGTTTGTAATTTGGAGCCTTTCCCAGTAGCCGCCTATTGCTTACTAGTTGTCATTAGGCCTAACGGAAAATCGCGGCAGAGCCAAGTAGGTATATGATTCAAACATGTCGTTATCAGGGTCCCGTACCGAAAAGGTAAAAAACGGGACCCTATTACTAAGACTCCGCTGTTCGTCCATCCGTCCGTCCGTCTTTCTGTCTGTCTGTCTCTCTGAATGTCTGTCTGTTTCTCATGAACTGTGATAGCTAAGACAGTTTAAAATTACACAGATGATGTATTTCTGTTGCCGCTATAAAAACAAATACTAATAACAAATAAAATAAATATTTAAGTGGGACTCCCATACAACAAACGTGATCAGTACCCCTACCATGAGTTAACGTGACCATACTCGCTAGCGACAGCGTAAACGATTTGTATGCAGAATAGTACAGCGCCCCTGGCGATTACTTTGTAGAACTACAAATCTCCATACAAATCGTTTACGGCTTACGCAGTCGCTAGGGACTACTGTCACTGTAAACTCATGGTAAGGGCACAGTTGCGTAAACTTCGCACCTCATTGCGGCGCCATACATACCAGATGCAAACCTTACTTAACCTGGCCAGTTACCTAAGATGGGATACCTGTTTGTATGAAAGCCTCTGTAAGTCGGTACGCGAGTCAAACTCGCACTTGGCCAGTTGTTCCAGTCTATAATCCTCCCTCTGTGCATCGTAATCCTCATTGCTGAGGGTCGTGATATCCACCATGGCATGGATCAGCTCCCTCCGGATGATGTTGCGCCACTTTCCACGGTCCTCGGCCACCTTGTCCCTCGTGGAAGTTGGAGTCAAGTGCAGTGCGGATTTGGTCGGACCAACGCATCGGGCTGCGTTAGACGTTATGATAACAATTATTAAATATAAATAATGACACAAAGGTAAATTAAGAAAGAAAAATTGAATGCGATCTACTACAATCGAAGCGGGGTAATGGGGATTGGGGATCGTGTGTGTAAAATGCACATCCTAGGGTATGGCTAATGCGCATAAGCATTTCAAAAACATATATGACGCAGAGGGCGCTCCAGTGGCGTAAAGAATTAAGGGATGAAATATTTGGTGTGATTGACGTAGCGGTCGGATAGTTCAGTTGGGAGAGCAATGCGCCGGAAACGCAGAGGTCGCGGGTTCATACCCCGCTTCGATTGTAGTAGATCGCATTCAATTTTTCTTTCTTAATATACCTTTGTGTCATTATTTATAAAAATAAAATGTGGTATTACCACATAAAAAAATAAGAATCGAAAAAAAAGATTATATAGGTTGGGTTACCAACAGTGGCTCGGTCGGGTACACTGACTCGCGGCTATATTTCCTAGATAGATCAACAATATCTATCTGTCTCCTTCATTAGCCGAGAGCGTTCGACACCCAAACACGTACAAACCAGTTATTCGCCCGCTCCCGCGCAGTTTACATGTGTAGGAAAGCGTTTCGTGTGGCCGAGGGTGCAAAATTACATTTTAAGGTAAGTTACACTTGTTTTTATGTAGAGAAATTTGAGCATTAAGACAAGTATCGTTGTTTTGATGCAAAGTGACGTTATTATGCTAGGCAATGACATAGATTCGCATGTCCTTCGGCAAGCCACGTGATAGTTATGCTCCGGTGAATTCAAAATGGCTGCGGCGTGGTCAGGAAGAGAAAGTACATAGTGACTCGTGAGTCACTATGTACTTTCTTGAGCCACTGTGTAGCTACTTATATTATTTCTATTGGATAATGTTATGTTATGCTAGTTCAATGCCAACTAATTAATAAAATAAAACATAAAACAAAACTGTATTTTTTTTTATAAGAATAAACCTAGGTATATGCATGAAACACGTTTGCACTCGAGTGTAACCTACTTTTTGTTTGGTTATTTTTCTGGATTTTTTATCCTTTTAATGTATCTTGATAACTGTTATGTTATTTGCTTGGACTAAGAATAAAAATTAAACTCGTTCTTAATTTTTAGATCTCTAACGACAAAGAAACAAAGTCAGAAAAGAGGTTGATCTCAAATATCCTAAGAGATTTGATTTTATAATTTTTATGTGTTCTGATATTGATAGATATGAGGCTTAGAGTATATTTCTACTCAAACAAATAAATGAAACTGAATGTAAATTATAGTTTTAGTTAAATATTATATACTTGAGCCACTGTATACTGTTAGAGTCTCTGTGTACTACAGGGGCGAGTCACAATAGCCCAGTACCCGTACACAGTGGCTCATTTCCCATTTTTTTAAAAACATTGTCTGACTACTTTATTGTTGCCTTGATTGAAAAACTGATAATTCTGGGAAAAAGTTTAATAACCAAAGCACGTTGAGTGTGAATTTCAGCCCGCTACCACGACTTTTTCTTCACAATTTGAGCGTTCGAAAAAATCCGAGCCACTGTTGGCTAACCACCAAATAATTATTAAATATCTTTTACTTTACTTAATTGAAATTATATACAATGAAATTAAACTTATTGTTATATAAAATGCAGCAATACCTACCTATCAAAAGCAGAATCATATCAAATGCAGCATTACATCGAATGTTGTTATGTAACTAGTGAAATTATATAAAACGTTGTTACTATATCCATTATAACACACCCTTGAAGAGCATCTTCACACTGCACCGTGACGTTCGGGAGTGACCAATGGCGATCGATGTTCTAATGGACAACGCAAAGGCAAACCAATTTGGTCGGCGTAGTGTTGGCTTGCGACCAATTGATAGTTGTATTATATACCCCGATTAAATGGAATAAGGGCAAGAGAGAGGGCATGACATGCCTTTATAGATGTACCGAGACAGGATCACTATGCGCCGTGAACTACACCAGAGCATACCTAGGTGCTTGGCTCCACCTTGCGGTTTGGCTCGGGCAAAATAGGCGCGAAATCTGCCAGTCAGTCACACCCCTTAAGTGCATCTTCACACCGTGACGTTCGGGAGTGTCCGATGGCAGCACTCTCGATGCTCTAATGGACGACACACGCAAAGGCAACACAATTTGGTCGGCGTAGTGTTGGCTTGCGACCAATTGTTATTCGTTGGCGACGCGCATGTCGCTGCATAATGCTTTGCATGTGGCACAAAGTGCGTACGGGAGCGGAGATTTTCAACCGACTTTAAAAAAGAGATCCACTAATAAAAGTACTTTATGCCTTTAACAATTTTAAATAACTTTCTACCTTTTTATGTATTTATTTTTTGTTTATGCCATTTTAATTACTTTATTCGAACTACTCGTATATGCCTTTATATATGTAACTATGGATCTACCGATACTGGATCATAATAAGTGTTAAGAAAAATAGCAAACATTTTTGTTAGATAATATTATGTCGATAAAGATAATTGTTAGGTACCATCCATTACCAATAATTTTAGTTATAAATAGCAAAATGTGTAAGTGCTTCTCAACCTCGCAGGTATTTAATAAGCGAGACAATTATAAGTTTACATTATTTGTTTCAGTATCCTAAATGCGATCAGCACTCTGCAGCCCTACGTAGCGCCTCCTATGGTACTACAGGAAGATCAGCGCTGACTCTCGAGCCAGCATCATGCTGAGGTGGGACCTTATCGTGGCACAGCTATACATTTATACTTGTCTATTGTTTTATATTTAATTATTTTGTTGCATCCTTAACGTAATTATGTTTTATGGTCACGTCACGAATAGATGTGTTTATTTATTTCTTTCTTTCAGTAGGTACTGTGCGGGAAAGAAACAATTCTCTGGAACCAAAAGGCTTTTCTAGCTATTTTTTAATGCACAAAATCCAGTAGATAGAGTTAGGTTATATATAAATACATATAATAAAAGCAGTGCTCTCATCACTGAGCTATTGGACCGCTACAGCTCGGTTTCGAGAACACTGCTCCGGTTAAGCAGAGGTCGTAGGTTTGATCCCCGCTCGCACTTCAGTAGATTGCGTAAAATTTTTGCTTCTTATTTATCCTCTACTATAGTACTTCGGAGTCGGAGTCGGAGAAAAAGAAAAACATTACGATGATTTATTAAGCATCGTTTTGAAAATAATCAATACTAAAATGGGAATATCGTGTAAGAGATGGGAAATCGAATCGGTGGCTAGAATGGGTAAAAACAACAATAAAGTCAGACCGGTTGTAGTAACAATCTCAACAATGAGTAGAAAAATAGAGATTTTAAGAAAAAAGAAGTCGCTGGAGAATTCTGGTATTTATATCAACG
The DNA here is from genome assembly GCA_905147355.2 of Apotomis turbidana. Classification (NCBI taxonomy): domain Eukaryota; kingdom Metazoa; phylum Arthropoda; class Insecta; order Lepidoptera; family Tortricidae; genus Apotomis; species Apotomis turbidana. The sequence continues at coordinate 16,772,658 of LR990301.1, read as the reverse complement.
AAGATTTTCCACCCTCTGTACTTCAAAAACGTAGGGAGCTTCAGGAAGAGTTAAAACGGGAAAGAGAATCTGGGAAAAAAGTTGCTCTACGTTATGATAAAATAGTCACCCTAAAAACACGGAAACCGACAAATCATACGCCAGCAGACAAACACTTGAACAAGAGACTTTTGTCAGAATCGCCAGAGTCGGTCGACGTCACAAATGGCACGAGTGATATTGACGTGAAACGATTACCCAAAAAGAACAAATCGGAAAACATACTAGGCTACTTCCGCTCGGCGCAACCAAACGAATCAATTCTGGCATCAACAAGTAAGGAAGCTAAAGACAATCAACAAAAAAACTAAATATCGCCTCTCCCACCCCTTCTCCAAGCCGGCCGGTCACCGAGGAGAAGTTAGACCGAAACCCCCCAAAACAAGAATTACATAGAAACATAAACATTGAAAGCAGAATACAAAAACAAGAACATGACGTGACACGGTCACAAACCATAGAACCCAGGAAGATACACATATTGAGTTTAAACGTTAGAACTTTATTACAAGATAATAGAATCATCGAACTTCAACAAGCCCTACAGAAAATCAAATGGGACATAGTTGGGATTTGCGAAGTACGAAGAAAAACAGAAATAATAGAAGAATATAAAGATTTCATCCTGTACCATTCATCGAGCACAAGAGGGCGAAATGGAGTAGGTTTTTTAATCCAAAAGAGCTTAAAAAGTCACATTATAAGCCTTGAAAGCTACTCTGATAGAGTAGCGGCTCTCGTATTACACACAGGCGACAATAACAGATGGGGCATCGTTCAAGCATACGCACCCACAAATACACATACGGAAGAAGAAATCGATTTATTTTATAAAACCATCGAGAAGGCAATTGACTCTATGAATGTGAAAAAACTTATCTTAATGGGAGATTTTAACGCCAAGATCGGAAAAATGAAACGAGGAGAAGAGTCCGTATTTGGAAAACACTCCGCTGGAAAAAGAAACTCACGCGGTCAACGACTAGTGGAGTATGCATTAGAAAGCAATCTAAAGATTGTAAACAGTATGTTCCATAGAAAACCACATAAAAAGTGGACATGGCGGTCGCCAAATAATCGACACCACAACGAGATAGACTATATTCTAACAAATAGACCGGCACAAATTCAAAATTTTAATATAATAAATAATCTCAATTTTGAAACGGACCATCGTATGATTAGGTGTGCCCTATCCTTGAATGTGAGAAGGCAACGGACATTCAGCCGACATAATATCGCGGACACACGAAATTTGCCCGTAATTTCCGGGGAAAGTAGTAAGTACTGGAACGAAAAGCTTATGCAGGCCATATGTAAATCGCAAGATATTCAAACGAACTATGATGCGTTCGAAGCAGAAATTAAAACACTGACTCAATCATTGCCAAAGCAAGTTGTCAGTAAGAAAGACTCGCTCTCCGTACATACACGTGACTTATTAGAAAAAAGGAAAGGACTTTACAAACTTAAAAGAACGAAAGAAGTGAAAGCAAAAATTACACAAATAAGCAAGGAAATAAACAGGAATATACGGAACGATGAAAAAATATACAGACAATCTATATTCGAATCGTACATTCAAAACACGGGAGCAATTAAAAAAGCTTTCAAAGAGCTAAGAAATAAATCAGAGTGGGCACCAAATATAAAGAATAAAAGGGGAAAAGAAGTTACACAAAGATAAGAAATATTAAAAGTCGCTACAGGATTTTTTCAAAATCTTTACTCATTCAGCGGGCCTTCTTCATCAGAACTTCATACCACTCTACACACGGAATTAGATGCGCTCGGTGACAGTAACATATTACGATCGGAATTAAGACATGCAATAGAGTCGCAAAAAAACAATAAGGCGACAGGAGAAGATAATATAACAAATGAATTGCTCAAATCACTCTTGGAACCACTTTCGAGTGTCTTTCAATCACTGTTCGATAGCATACTTACAGCGGGAACTGCCCCAAAACAGTGGCTTAACTCAACTATTGTTCTTCTCCACAAAAAAGGTGATCGAAACGAATTGAACAACTACAGACCCATAAGCATAATGTCTAATGTTTATAAGATATTCGCAAAATTAATATTAAATAGAATAACGAGAGTTTTAGACGAAAATCAACCGTGCGAACAAGCCGGTTTCCGGAAGACCTATTCAACATTGGATCATATACAAGTAGTTGCGCAAATTATAGAAAAAGCGAAAGAGTACAGAAAAACCATATATATGTGCTTCATTGATTTTCAAAAAGCATTCGATTCTTTACATCATAATGAAATTTGGAAAACGCTTTATCAACAAGGTGTTAATGAAAACTACATTACTGTCCTTAAAAATATTTACATGAACAGTTGCGCTAAAATAAAATTAGAAAAAGAAGGCACGGTTTTCCCAATAAGAAGAGGAGTGCGCCAGGGCGACCCGTTGTCGCCAAAAATATTCACAGCAGTGCTAGAGACAGTTTTCCGAAATCTGGACTGGACGGCGAAAGGATTAAACATTGACGGTAGCTACTTAAGTCATTTACGTTTTGCGGATGACATAGTCGTCTTCGCAGGAAACCCGAAGGAGTTGACGGAGATGCTAAAAGAGTTGACAGCAGAAAGTAAAAAAGTTGGCCTGGCCATTAATACGTCAAAAACGAAAATAATCACGAATAGCACCGACCAGCATAACATAGTAGTGGAAGGCCAAAGGATTGAAGTTGTGGACGAATACGTTTATTTGGGTCAGTCTGTCTCCTTTGCTAACCACACTGAAGAAGAGGTTCATAGAAGGATCGCTATTGCGTGGAAAAAATATTGGGGACTTAAGGAGGTCATGAAAAACAAATCCGTCCATATCAGTATTAAGAAAAAGCTCTTCGAGGTAGCGATCCTTCCATGTTTAACGTACGGCTGTCAGGTTTGGTCTCTAAGGAAACGTGAAGAAAGTAAACTGGCAGTATGTCAGCGTAAGATGGAAAGGAGCATGCTGGGAATTAAAATATCTGATAGAGTCAGTAACCAAAACATTAGGAAAATTACTAAAGTGACCGACATTATTGAAAGAGTGAGGATCCTTAAATGGAATTGGGCAGGTCACGTATGCAGAATGAGTCACAACAGATGGACAAAACAGGTCACAGAATGGACCCCGAGAGACGGATCAAGGAAGCGAGGCCGCCAAAAGAAGAGGTGGGCAGACATATTTACGGAAAGGTTGGGGCCACACTGGATGGTAAAAGGTAGAGACAGGGAGCTGTGGAAGGAATTGGGGGAGGCCTACGCCAAAGAGGCGACTACTGCATAATTAATAAATGTATAATAAACTTATTGTCATGATTTAATGTAGTAGAATAAATGGCTTTTTTATTTTTATTTTTATTTTATTTTTATTTTATAGTACTTAGAGTCGTCTCTAAGGCTGTAGAAACTTTGCCAACGTACGTTGTTCGTACAGCCGCCATCAGATATATCGCAGCATATAAGGCGTTCATAAATATGTGAACATGTACTGTAACGCCCAGTCAATAAGAGTCGTGTTCACATATGTATGAACGCCTTATATGCTGCGATATAACTGATGGCGACTGTACCTAGGTGGCGAAATGAAACTTCGATGAAATAAAGCAGTTTGTGGAAACATAATTACCCGTTCGTGATTAAATCTCTCTCCCTTTACCTACTCCGTGGTCACAGCTGCTGTCGGACCCATCTAGTTTGGGCCACAGTTGTGTAATTAAATTAGCCCAATGTCGCTAATGACGTAGTTTGAACCGCTATAAATAACATATTAGTTTCTATAGAGTAATTAGAAATAATACAGAAGGTTCTCTCTTTGGATCTTCGCAAACGAAATTATGAGAGAAGCTGAGAACTGTACTGGTTATAATATTTTCTTCGGTTTCCGCCATGCCTTATTACTAAGGCAATCTGGGAGTTTTCTTTCGGCGGTTCTTTCTCATTAGTAAACCTTTTAGTGAACCGCTTGTAGATATTTTTAAATAAGATAATTAATGCGCCTCTGGCACATGTGTAACTGTCTTTTTTTATAAAAGGGGTAGTTTGCACAAATGTACTTGTGTTTTTCTCAGTCAACCTTTGACAACGGTATCTGTAAAGCTACCGAAACGTCAAGGAGCCTCAAATAACTAATACACACGATATAAATAAATAAAATAACCCAGTCAAGTTAAGTTTACGACTGATTGACATCGCATACCTATTTATAAATGAAGTAAAAACTAAACGGCCGGGATGACCAAGTGGCGATGGCGATATACTAGGTACATCGCAATTTCGGAAATCTCCCTGAGATATCAAAGAGATATATATGGAAGTGGGTCCCAGGATATATCAAACGAACAGAGATCCTGACGCATCACAAACTAAACGGCCGGGATGACCAAGTGGCGATGGCAATACACTAGGTACATCGCAATTTCGGAAATCTCCCTGAGATATCAAAGAGATATATATGGAAGTGGGTCCCAGGATATATCAAACGAACAGAGATCCTGACGCATCACAAGGGCCTATTTCTCAGCACCCTTTAGTCTCTTCTGGGCAATGTATCGCGTAATTCTAGATTTCCGCCGCCCTTATATTTTCGGGGTGAGAAATGCTGATAGTTTAGTAAAAATACGGGAAATAGGGTTATTCTCTAAATGTCTATCGTTACTATCTTATTTCTTTGTATACAGAGTGTCTCTAACCATGGGGCTTTAAATGCAAGGTTTAATTTGTGCTCTCTAAAGTGAGTATCTTTTGTTATGCAACTTTTTATACACATCTCCAGTCATAATTTGTGTTTTTCTTTAAATGTTATTTTCAATGTAGGCAATCCAATGCGGAATCGACAGCATACTGATATGAAATGTTAAGCTTTAAGAGACGTCAAATGTCAAATGAATAACCGTAATTTACGATACACTGACTTAACTTAACGACTAAACTTTGAGGTCTAATAACTTATGTAAATTATATTTTTGGTCACAAAACAAAATAAGATAAGTTAAAGAATGTTACTACTATATTTAATACAATTTAATATTTATCCAGGAAAAAAGATAAGTGAGTCAAATCGAACTTTACATTTAAAATCCCATAGTCAGACGCATGCTGTATAGTTCATTGGTCTAGAGGTTGGAAAGTTAGCAATAGATGGACGGGTTAGTTTGAAGGCCGACCTAAAAGCAAAAATCGATATACGTTCATTATATTGACGAAAAACCGCAGATATATCAATGGGATAGGGCTCTTATATCGCTATCAACAATTTGTTTGAATCAATTATGACACATGTGAAAAGTTATTCAAAATAAAATTTTCTACTTTCACTAGCCTTTTCCGTTTTACAATACAAATCAAATCAATAGTAACGTCATCACTATAATAGTTAAACTATTAATATTATAATACTTACTAAATTGGCAAACGAATGAAATAAGTATCTTAAATTGACCTATACATTAAGATTTTTATAAAAAAGTGGGTCTTGATTTTGGCATATATGATATGGTATATTTGGTGGATACCCAAATAAGTAAATAATAAATAAATGAATATTAAGGGACAATCTACACAAACCGACCAAGTCCGAAACTAAACAATGCTTGTACTATAGGTACTAGACAACGATCATAGTTATATAGATAACATCCATGACCCAGGAACAAATATTTGTTCTTTCTGGGATTCTAATCCTGTTCCGTCGGCTCAATAGGCAGGTTCGCCACTAACTGCGCCAACCGCGTCATCCAATTGGAGATATCGTAAAGCTTATTTGATATTGGTTAAGTATATGGCTTCGTTGCCATCATTAGTGTAACCGACTACACTGCACACTGTATGGCGACGGGCAAACCCAACTCGACCCAACAACCCTAATTATCCGTTTTGTGGACTGTACAACTTTTTGACAGTTTGTTAGTTGAAAATCGTAAATTCGGAGCTCAGCAGCTGGCCTCGAGATCATAAATTTTGTGTTTTATGGATTTTAACTCGAAATTATTTGTGGTCGGCGTGATATTAAAATGTATATTCGCGATGTAGTAATATTTCAGAATCAAACCTTTTTTTTTATAACGACGTAACATAGTAGCTCTACTTCGCCTGATGGTAAGCAAAAAGGGGGGCCCAAGTCGCAATGACAACTGACAAGAAACCAACGGTGCCTTATCAGTTGACACTGTCATGCTGGCCCGAGAGATGCTTCTTCACGCTTCGTTTGAAGGGTATTATGTTATATTGTTAATTATAAGAAGGAAGAAACGAACTTACCTCAATGATGTTTGATTCCAATAATAGGCGTGTAGGCAATTTTTTTTAAGATGTCAAACGATTCTATTTTTTATTGGGACTAACTACACTTCATCATCATCATCATCATCATCATTAGCCCGGAGTCGTCCACTGCTGGACATAGGCCTTCCCCAGTTCGCGCCACCATACCCGGTCCTCAGCTTTCCGCATCCAATCGCTTCTCGCCACTCTTTTCAGGTCGTCGGTCCACCTGGCGGGAGACCGTCCTACAGGGCGTGTCATTCGTGGTCTCCACACTAGAACTCGTCTGCCCCATCGACCATCGGCTCTACAACAAATATGCCCCGCCCACTACACTTAGACTGCTCTAAAACTCAGAAATTACCGTCAAAGTTCAATATTCCTAAGGAGTATTTGGTTAATATTTCCATACTTAGTTTTTAGGGTTCCGTACCCAAAGGGTAAAAACGGGACCCTATTACAGAGACTTCGCTGTCCGTCCGTCCGTCCGTCCGTCTGTCACCAGGCTGTATCTCAAGAACGGTGATAGCTAGACAGTTGAAATTTTCACAGATGGTGTATTTCTATTGCCGCTATAAAAACATTTTTTTTTTACTAGCCTATAATTGTGTCCCACTGCTGGGCAAAGGCCTCCCCTTTCTTGCGCCACTCGTCTCTATTGGCTGCATGCTCCCTCCACTCGTTACTTAATGCATTCAGGTCATCCCGCCATCTTCTTTTCGGCTCGGATAAAAACAAATCATCATATCAGCCTATAGACGTCCACTGCTGGACAAAGGCCTCCCCCAAAGTTCTCCACAACGATCGATCTTGCGCCGCCCTCATCCAATTTCTACCCGCGATCTTAACCAGGTCGTCGGTCCACCTTGTTGGAGGCCTTCCAACGCTGCGTCTTCCGGTCCGCGGTCACCACTCAAGAACCTTTCTGCCCCAACGGCCATCGATTCTACGAGCAATGTGCCCCGCCCACTGCCACTTAAGTTTGGCGACTGTCTGAGCTATATCTACAACCTTGGTTCTTTTGCGTATCTCATCATTTCGAATTCGATCCCGCAAGGAAATTCCGAGGATGGGCAGCAGCATCCTTGTTTTCGTACGGTGGACATTAATGCGATCGCCAACCCGCATGCCAAGCGTGGCGATTATGGCAAAACCCCCCAAAATGAAGAAACAAAATAAAAACAAATACTAAAAATAAAATAAAATAAATATTTAAGGGGGCCTCCCATACAGAAAACTTACAGATAATGGTAAGGAACCCTTCGTGCTCGAGTCCCACTCGCACGGCCGGTTTTTTTATGTGTTTCACAGTTCATTTGTTTGAAAGAGTTCGACTAGTCCGACTCTAGATCTCTAAAGTCCTACCATGCTATCAAAAGTCCGATGCCTAGTGATCACATTTGGCCTCCTTGGAATTTGATATTAATGGGCAGTGTGAAAGGGAGTCGAATCTCAATTCACAAACTATTTGAACAAGACCGTTACGTGACAACTGGCGAAACGCCAGAGGCCAAATTCGGCATTCCTAGTAGCATATGTCCGGAATATCACCGCTTACTTGCCTATTTTACCGGTGCTATTCTTATTAACAGAGAACGTTCTTTCTCAGTGAAATGAATATACTTAATTTTTACTAGTATTCATGACAGGTGCGATCAGCATGCCTCATTTTGATAATACCAATAATACTGGCTATATTTCCTAAAAAAAATCAATGAAATTTAAATATAAAAAATGGTATTATAATAATTATGTCTATTATCTATAATATGCTTTTAAACATTTTCAATGTAATTATTTGATTGATAATTCTGATAATTATATTTTATTATGGCCTTCAATTAACTAAATTGTTAATTAACGTGAAATAAATCACGTTAATTTTTGTGACGATCCTAGAATAATTGCATTGAAATAGACTTTTTTTTTCTTTATTTGGACATTCAACAATAAGTAGGTATAGTCTTACATTGATTTATACATTTACAATTGGTTTTCGAAAACATTTTGAAAAAAACATCGTATAGAAAAATGAACGATCTGCAGTTTGTAGATAGTTCCAGCAAGGACTGTTGAAAAAACATATACTCGGTCTTCCAAAAACTGTACCCAGCCTATTGCTAAAGTGGGGATATCACTTTGTCTTGTTGAATTCGGACTGAGGGATAAAATACGGCCAATGTGAAGATAATCGCGACGAACACGGAGGGTGGAATTAATGGCCTTAAACACTTATGGGAGTGTACTGTGTGCCAATTGGGTTGCATAATGTGCGAATTATGTGATCGTGGCACTAATGGTTTCGTAAGACCAGACGAGTGGGTACAATGTACGAGTAATATGTATAATAAATAATTTTATCTATCCAAATATCATAAGCCCTCCATGATGCGTTCAAGAACCGCACATTATGACCACCATAAAAATAGACTGTTTTGCTAGCACAAATTTCTTATCTGTAAAAATGTTATTATTGTTAAATAATAACATCGATTTCGATAATATTATTTATTCAAATTTCGAAAAACAAAGAAATTTTATTTGACCTCTATTCTAATAGCAGTCGAGATGACGTTTAGTTCCAAATGAATTGTGAATTTAACTTGGCAAAATGTCGCACGTAAGTAAGATATCGAACGATAATTATGATGGTTGTGGCCGACTCTAGTTTGTCTCTGAATAAAAAAAAACTATGACAGCTTGGAAGAAAACTTCATTACCGCCATTACCGGGTAATATTTGTTATAATGTGTGACTCCTTAATGCATCATAGAGGCTTATGATATGTGGCTAGATAAAGTAGTGCATGTAACTGTACATTAATTAGACATTTAAACACTCGTGTGATGTTATTATGAAACTTGCCTTCGGCTCGTTTCATAAACCCACACTCGTACCCTTCATTATGTACAGTCACATAAACTACTATTCTTCCTCCTCGCCTGTTCCCGTTACGCGGGCTTGGCTTTCCTAATCTTGAGGCGCCATTCGCTTCGATCACTTTACAACATGGCTATCAGGGGGGCTATGAAGGTTGCGTTTATCACGTGACGGAAGCTTTGTCACTTATTTATCGCGTGATAAAAGCAACCCATGCAGCAAACAGGCTGTATAAGAGCTTATTATACAGTCATTATAACTCTAAATATAAATAAGTGATTCTGCAGCCTGTGTGCCTGGCCTACAGGTCTGCGCATGACGTGTCCAAACCATCTCAACCTGGACTCTGATTTTTTCAGTGATTGGCGGCTGGCGCTTCGTTAAAAGTACCCCGTATTTATGATTGTCAAGACATTGAGAAGAAAAAGATAGATGCTTTAGAAATGTGGTGTTGGAGACGAATGCTGGGAATATCATGGACAGAATTTCGGACCAATGTCTCCATCCGTGAAGAACTCCGCGTCAAGCAGCATCTGTCCGCTTTGGTCCAGTCACGTATACTCAAATTTTTCGGCCACGTTTCAAGGCGAAACAATAACTCCATAGAGCGTCTCGTCGTCCAAGGCAAAGTGGAGGGAACCAGATCACGTGGAAGATCACCCATGCGATGGACCGACCAGATCAAATCGGCTGTGGGCGGACCTTTGCCTGAGTGCACCAAAATGTCTGTGAATCTCGAGAAATGGCGTAAAATCATACAGCGAACAATATCTGCCTCTAATAGTACTACCAGTTGATCACGACCGCTCTGTAAAGAGTGAAACTACTAAGAAGAAAAAGATATGATTGTTACGGACTTGCTTCAAGGTGACTCCACCCGCCCAACGCAGCATACGCATTTCCATGGTGGCATGCAACTTTTGCTCATCTGTGCTACTGAGCTGGTCCTGGGATCGAATCCCGGCAAGGGCAAAAAATTGTTTGATGAACTTGAATATTTGTGCAATTCAATTCAATTCAATTCAATTATTTATTCATTAAAATACATTTTATACGTCATTATATTAAATTTTACATTTTACAGGTACTTACACGTAATTAACATTAAAAATATTCAATTATTATCATTATATTTATATTTTACATTAGTTTATAATTACATTTAAACGCATGTCAATGTCACCAGTGACGGAATTTACCCCTCAAAAAATTCGTCAATGGAATACAGTGCGTCAACAATGAGTTTCTCCTTCAGTTTTTGTACAAACGACCTGTAACTAGGAGCTTGTTTAATAGCCGGGGGGATCCTATTATAAACCTTGGGACCAATGTAGCCGAGGCCCTTCCTACTTACTTTTTCGTGCTTGGGTCATGGATGTTATTTGTATTTAACTATGTATTTATCTAATGTTTATCGTCGTCTAGTGGGACTACATTGATTTGTGTGAGGTTGTCCGACATTTATTTGTTTTCTTCAGAGCCCAGAGCCCACGTTTCACTACCATAGAGCAGAGCTAGTCTTATAACGGTTTGATAAACCTTGCCTTTTTTACAGGCATTTTGGTGTCATAATGGTTGTATGAAATTGTAAAATAAATACGTCGACCTATAGTCCCAAATTAAGCAAAGCTTGTACTATGGGTATACTACACGACGAAAACATAAAATGTGCTCGCGATCGTCCACGCTGAACAAAAAGTGACTGTTAAGACTTTTTATTTCTCCGTTATCGGGTACCGGTGTACTAAACAATAATTGAAACCTCCAGCTGTTTAGGTGTCATGAAAGCGTAAAGAGTAAAGAGACAATATACTAGGCCTAGAGTGGGTCACGTTTGTATGGAAAAAAAATTAATACTTTTATTTCTTTAGGCATAGCAAAAAAAATGTTACTCATAATAATATAAACTAAATACCAAAATTTAATTGATATTGATGTTGATCTTTTGCCTCCGGATCTATTTTTTAAGTTAGTATAGAAATGCCCATATTAAATGAGCGTTATGAAGTCTGTTTTTATTATTTTAAATTTGGCCCAATATTTTAATGTATTTTTATTCTGAGTATAATAAGTATGGCATCACAAACGAAATGCAATAAAAAATAATAATATACAAGGCCACTTTTTTTTTAGTGCTCCATACATTAGGAACTTTTTTCTGGAGTAATCCGGAGGCAATAAAACGGAAATAAAAATATGTATCCATTAATGGCACTAAATGGCACTTTTTTTTCAACTGTGCCCGTTAGAAATTAAAAAAAAAATGACCCACCCTAATACTTACCTACATACAAAAACAAATTCAGTGACCTCCAACTAGATCCCAAACGGGGTCGGGGGTAGGGGGACTCAAATCTTTTAATGGAATGTAAATTATGAACATACTTATGGCATATTTTGTGAATACTTAGTTGTGATAATGTACCTTACCTAGCATATTTTCGTGAATATTTTGATACACATGCGAAAATTGCGATAACTAAAGACTTTTTCCATAATGCTCATAAAAACATATTATTTATTTATTTGTTTGTTTCATTACTTATTTGTTATTTATATATTTATTAAATAAAATTCAGTACAAATGGCGGACCAGATGCCAAATGGGATTCTTTATAGTATGATATAAGTGCATTGTTTTATTTTCATAGTGTGTAACAACGATTTATTTTATTCTTAGGTGTTGAACGTAAAAGTATTCACACTAATATAAAGGCGAAAGTTTGTGTTTGTTTCACATTTTCGCGAATATTTTGTACACTTGCTAAAATTGCAATTAGTAAAGAATTTTCTATTTACAAACAGTCATAAAAACATATTGCGATACTTTGTCCTGCTGGCAAAGTAACAGCTACCTGCCCACCACGAACTTTGTCGCCTAATGAGCCCACATACCTGCCTCCACGCGCTGGGTAAAACCGAGTAACTCAAAATATACACATTAAATGTGTATACCTTTAACATAAATTTTTTATGTTAGAAAGAAAGAGAAAAATACATTTATTCGTGATGTGATCATAAAACATAATTACATAAAGGGTGTGACAGATAAAAAAAAACCGGCCAAGAGCATGTCGGACCACGCTCAGTGTAGGATTCCGTAGGTTGCTCATCCTTCACAATAGACTTAAGTTAAAGAAAGATTTCAAGCTCTATAAAAAGGTCGTAAACGCCAAAGTAACTGTAATTACTTATAACCTTCACACACTAGTGTTGAAACGAAAAAAATATTCACCCCAAAAGTTAAGGTGTTGGAGAGGTACCCGAAAAAAAATTTTTTTTTTAGTTTTTATTTTACCGTTTTGTTGGCGTAATACGTACTCATACTCACACCAAATTTCAGCTTTCTAGTACTAATGATCACGGAGCTAAGCCGCGGACGGACAGACAGACATGGCGAAACTATAAGGGTTCCTAGTTGACTACGGAACCCTAAAAAACAAAAGACAACTATAATATTTTCATGGCTGCGACACGAAAAGGTCCCACCTCAGTATGATGCTAGCTCAAGAGCCAGCGCTGATTTTCCGATGGGACCTTTCATACTATGTCAGCTGAGCCCTGCGGTGTTACCCGCATTCGGGATAGAAATAAGCATATACAGGGTGGAACAGATCGAAGGACTTTTAAGCAAACAGGGAATTGTTCAGATTGAGTACTTCATTTTTTGCCAATGAACTATGTAAATATTAGAATCCATTTTTGAAATACGGTTTGTTAAACATTAGTGTAAAAATCTGCACATATCAACCCTAGCATCTTTTGAACATTGCTTAAGTCATACAGGTGACAATTTAAAATGTAAATAAAACCTTTGAATTAGTAGGGTTGTCGCTGATATTAATATATTTAATTTTGATGGTGTTTTCTTACTTTGAAATCCAGCTTTACAATTATAATAGGTCGATTGTAAATCACACAGATGACACTATCCTGTCAGCTCAGTCTTTACAAATGTTCCACCCTGTATATGTACCCTGGTGATAGCTCCCTCCATACTGAATTTTATCAAAATTGGTCCTGCTGTTTGAGCGAGAAGAAATAACAACAAACAAACACACTCACACACTTTCGCCTTCACATAAGTTAGAGCTGGGTCGTTTCGAGTCACCCGTAAAACGAAACGTATTTCCGTTTCGAGAAACCGTTTTTAAGTAACCGGGTTTATGCTATAGCCCCCTTGCTAATATCACTTTTGCGTTTCGCAGAAATGTGACTAGTACTTAGTACGATTAAGAATACGAGAAGACGGAGCAGGCATTCTTCTCCAAGCAAGATTTTCCCATCAACCTCCCCCTGCATCCCACCTTTAACTCCACTGCCGTTGTCATCCATTTTTATATATTTGTATATTTTCAATGTTTGATTTTACTTCAATACATTTTTCTTACTTTACAGCTTTAAGAATACGTACCACTAGTAACGTATCACTGTCAATTACGTATCATTGTTACAGTTTCTTTAAAAACAGTTTTTAGATCTACTAAGAAACCGGTTTCTCCATTTCTCTTAAAAAAAAAAAAACGGTTTCTCGAAACGGTTACAAGAAAAAAATCCCAGTCCATACATGACGATCGCAATTCCTGGAGTCGAGAATTCAATAAATTTCAATTCAACCCCAGGAAAAAGTACAAGTACAACATATTGAAAATTTAAACTATTTCACTTATCCTTTTTCCCCCCGAAACCGCAACGTATGTGTCCCAAACTGGTATTTCTCATTTGCATGGCGACCTCTGGCTAATCATATCCCGTCCGGCATTCCACAACCCGCTACAGACCCGCAATCAGCATTAGGGATAGGGATAAATTATTTTACATATATTTACTACAAGCCCTTATGAGGCCTTATTCCTTTTAAAATGCTGATTGTTTTAGACATTTTTCTCTATGATCAAACATGTTTCTTAATATTATTGATGTTACTACCTTAGAACAGGGCTATTGGGATTTATTGGCATATATTTTTTAAACCTACAGTTTGAATTTTTAGGGTTCCGTAGTCAACTAGGAACCCTTATAGTTTCGCCATGTCCATCTGTCCGTCTGTCCGTCTGTTCGTCCGCGGCTTAGCTCCGTGATCATTAGTATTTAGTACTAGAAAGCTGAAATTTGTTATGAGTATGTGTATGTATCACGCCGACATTAAACTTTGAGCATAGGACCTATGGAGCCGAGACGTAGTATACAATGGGCCTTTTAAAGAAGCTCAGATTCACTCAGCGAGCTATAGAAAGAGCTCGGGATTTCTCTACGAGATCGAATCAGAAATGAGGAGATTCGTAGACGAACCAAGGTCATCGACATAGCAAACCGGGTGCTTACCCGGTGGCAATGGGCGGTAGCACGATGAACCGATGGCAGTTGAGGTAGAAAGGTTCTCGAGTGAAGACCACGTACCGGCAAGTGCAGTGTAGGACGGCCGCCACCAGCAAGGTGGTCGGAGACCTTGTTAGAGTTGCGGAGTCACGCGGCCCGTGCGGAAGTCTATTGAGGAGGCCTGTGTCCAGCAGTGGACGTTCTATAGCTGAAATGATAATAATAATTTAGACTTCGCCTCGCATATAAAAGTTCTAGTGGCCATCTGTGGTGTTCATCATCAGTTTCCTTACACCAAATCCTATTTACTGAATGTAAATTCTTGACTTTATCAATAAACTACCGAAAGCTCCGTACATGTCCCTATAACATTTGAAGAGTTCCCTCGATTTCTCCAAGATTCCATCATCAGATCCCGACTTAGTGCCAACGGGACCAACTCGGAGTTATACCCTTTCAATAAAATAAAAAAATTAAAATCGGATCACGGTTCTCGAAGATATCGAGTAACATACATACAAAAAAAATTAGTTCGAATTGAGAACCTCCTCCTTTTTTGAAGTCGGTTAAAAACAAGTACCCGTAGCAGCAAATAAGTTTCGCCGCAGAATTTGGAGAAGAGTAGGTAAAGAAATAAAGTATGTGATCTCTTTTATAAAGTTGTTGGGATTGAAACAACGATGAATATCAATCATCAGACGTATTGTAGTTTTCATTTTATTCTTACCTTTTTCCTTATTTGTATATCAAAATTTGTGTTTTTTTATTTATTGTATAAATTATATTATTGAGATATAACATAAAAACTCTGTATTATAGTGTTGTAATTTACAAAAATTAAGTATTAAAACTAAACTAATTTATTACCCTAAATCGGAAATCTTGCCCCTCGTCCTCCCCAAAGCAAAAGGTGTCCATCACGCTCGCCGCGTTGCTACGTTGAATCGCGATAGCAACCTTTGCATCAGGAATGACCCGGAGCGAGGGTCAAGGCGTGCCTCTCATAATCGCCGCCCAAGCTCAGACAAGAAGACCTTAGCCTCCGAACGCCAACACCCGGACGTTTCCACCGCAAGTGGAACAAACAAATATGAATTCAATGCGGAATATTTTTCCCGCTTCCGAGAAGCCGTCAGCTCAGCCGCTGCCCCTGCCACATGTACGGTACGACCGATGTGCGAAGCAACGAAAGTGTTTACACAAATAGCGTCCCAAAGTAGGCACCAACCGTTCTTCCAACGCACTAAGGTTAAACCGTCTGGCCTCTTCCCATCAGAGCGGCTAAGACCAGAAGGCTTCAGAGCGGCTAAGACCAGGAGGCTGAATTTTTATATGTTTTCTTCGAAGACTACGTATGCGTACGCCTAAATTATAAAAGGTACAAATTAGGTAAAGTTCATATTACTGTAATAGTTAAGTATACTCTCTGAAAAGAGAGAAGTCTCTGAGTTTCTTTCGGCGTTTCTTCTCCTCTTGTGAAATGTCCGTATGGCCTACCTACTTGCAGAATAAAGTTAATTATTTCAATTCTTGGACGGACATAAATGTTCAGCATACTTAGTATATTTCTAACAGTTGAAAGGTATCAGTTTTCCCCTCGTTTCATAATTATGAATTTGTTCCTAACTTCAGGAATCTCTTTTGACCCCGCATTCCGCAACCCGCAACAGACCCGCAATCAGCATTAGGGATAGGGATAAAATAAAGGGATGATAAATTATTGCGTTCCACTGGGAATGAGCATTCAGGTTTTTTGATAGCGATATTAGCGATATGGGAATTAGTCCAGTAAAAATAGCGTTATAATCTTTGCAAATTTGAGTCTTTGACTTTTGTTTGAGTGCGTTATAAATGTTAAGTGATAGCTTAAAAAGGAGAATGGGCAGATGTATGGACTCTGGCCTGGACAAGCCATATATCAGGTTTATCATATTCTACAACTTTTTGTATGGCTGGAAATCTCGAATGCATGTGTAAAAAAGTAAAAAAAAAAGCGAAGGAACTTAGTATCGAAAAACGTAACATAATAACGTTTCAACTCAAACTTCTTTTATGCAGCGATAACTTTATTTACTTTCTGCCATATTAAACGTTTAAGAACTTAGAATAAGCTATCCGGTGACATATTTGCCAATAGGTCATATAAGCCTTAATTCTTCCTTTATTATCCAAAGTCCTTGAGCGCCTAGTTTTCCAACAACTTGTTTCGTAGCTACCTGACTGGTCGTCGGCAGCGTATAAAGGTGGATGCTTCCCGATCTTCTTGGTGCAACACGACGGCCGGTGTTCCGCAGGGCGGCGTGTTGTCTCCTTTGTTATTCTCTGTATTTATAAATTCAATCACTCATAATCTATCTTCACGTTATCACCTTTATGCCGACGACCTTCAAATATATTCTCAAGGATCAGTTGTCGATCTACCCTCAGTCATTTCTTCAGCGAATTTGGATTTGAAACGTATTTTAGAGTGGAGCAGTAACTTTGGCCTACAAGTAAATCCGTCAAAAACTCAGGCTATCATCATCGGTAGTTCTAAATTGATTTCCAGAATTAACTTAGTTAATATTCCTTCTGTTGTTTTTAATGGTGTCTTGATCCCTTACTCTTCCCAAGTTAAGAACCTGGGTGTCATTATGGACTGCACTCTTTCTTGGGCGCCTCAATTGAATGAAGTGAGCAGGAAGATGTTTGCCGCTGTGGGCACTCTCTTAGAAGGCTTCGTAATTTTCTCCCTATCGCCACTAAAATTGCGCTCGCTCAGACGTTGCTTCTCCCAATTCTAGATTATGCCGATATCTCTTATCTCGATATTTCAGAAGAGCAACTTAATAAGCTTGAGCGCATTCAAAATATCTCTATACGATTCATATTTGGGTTACGCAAATATGATCATATTTCTAGTTTCCGGTCACAACTCAAGTGGGTCCCTATTCGTCATAGGCGTAACTCTCACATTCTAACTCTTCTATTTGGCATACTCTTCAACCCAGCAACTCCACAATACCTTAAAGAGCGTTTTAGTTATTTTTCGTCTGCAAGGTGCGCTAAAAATTTCCTTTTAACTGTCCCCGCCGCACATTCTAAATTTTATTTCAATTCTTTTACTGTCCAAGCCGTTCTGCTATGGAATTCGCTGCCAGTTGAATTGCGAAGTGCTAAGTCCCTGTCTATATTTAAGAATAAGATCAAAGAGCACTACCTATCTCTCGAACAATAAAATTGTTGGTTTAATATATGAAACTGTTTTTCGTCACTGACTGTATTGCGTTGTGTTATATAAGATTCGTATATGTCAAGTGTCTATTTATTATTATTGTATTTATGTATGTATTATGTAAGTTTATGTTTATCTATTTATGTATGTGTATATTTACCCATATGCGTACTTGTTTTCTGTTAGTATCTAATTATGTGCTCCCTTCACCTTCTGCTGCACCTACTCTGTATTAAGTTAGAATTTTTCATCAATTTCACTACCCAAAGGTTGTCTGGAAGAGATCGCTTTTTAGCGATAAGACCGCCTGTTGTCTACCGTTATTTATAAATTGTATTTGTCTTGTTTCCTTTTGTAAACTTTTATTGGTGTGCAATAAAGTATTGTATTATTATTATTATTATAAGCCAATTAATGGTAGTCAGCAATTTCCAGTTTAAATCCATCTGATAACTTTGCAGGTTCACCTGTACAGTGTTCGCTATGTGATAATACCTATTTATATTAAAAACAAGCATTTTTTTACTTTTTTCGTATTTTCACATACCTATCTGAATATTTAGAAATTGCAATCATATTTTAGTTTTAGGTACCAAATTATTACCATAGAAAATTAAATAAATAAATAAATATCGGACAACCTCACACAAATCGATCTAGTCCCAAATTAAGCTCAAGAAAGCTTGTGTTATTTAAATTACGTACTTTATTATTTTTTTCGTTAAATAGACGCAAGATTATCGAAAAAAAAGCAATTAGTAATGCACAAGCACAGATATTCTAAATTTTTTAAGATATCTTTCTAATGTCATCATTTATCAACACGCCAAAATTGATAAAATTTAGAATTGCCAAACGTTGACTTTCTATTTCACTTTATTTTAACTGGACTAAGTAAGAAGGTACCGGGACAGGGGCACGGCGGCAGAAGCCCAAGTTCGATGAATACTTGGCATGGCATTAGGTATAGCTGTTCTGGTAATATAATGCTACGACTTTGCGCGACAGCTAGCTATGTCTTGCTCACTCGTATGGCCGACGCGCTCGGATCTCTCGCTCTACCGCTCGCCGCGACGCTGGTTCGCGCAAAGTCATGGCATATCCGTCTGCCACTTTGCTTGTCGCGCGACATAGTATCACCCATCTATCTCGGATAGTAATAAAAGAAATGAGACCGACAATTTAATCGCGAGCTGATATATCGCTGAGTGATAAAGAGCTGCGTGTCAAAGTTGTTTTAGAGGTGTTTATCGTTTGGCATTGATATTTATATTATTTAAAAAGATATAACATATCACCAAATCTCATAAGTCACACAAAATATGTATGCAAAAATAATAATTCTAGTTGGTTTGTCTCTAGTACAAAGAAGAACTTGGCCTATTTTCTACATGTTTTGAGTGGGGCTAGGTATACTAATGGTTTTGAACGAAAAATGTTCTTCGGGGAAGAGAAAAGGAACTCAAATCGAATGGCAGTAGGTATATTATAGTCTAACGTCTGTAATGTTGTACACCCTGGCTATTTTTCAAAAGAGGGAATAAGTTTTTTTTCTTCAAGATCATGCACATAACATCATATTAAAAACGTAGAGGTATTAAAATAAACACCTTTTGATTTTATTATAATAATGTGAAAATCGTGGAAATATATCAATCAATATACAATCTGCTCCCGAGGAATCCAAATGACTTCACCAGCGTATTCCTGAGGTCGTATGGAGTAAAAAATATTACATGAACCTATGTCGAAATATGATATTTAACATTTTCTATATTTTCATACATAATAAATAAATTACCTTTACTTCTCCAGTAAAACAATACTTTAGAACGTGCTGGCAACGTTTGTTATTGTTATCTCTTTTCATTAAAAGGGAAGTCAATGTCATAAAGAAATTTTCTTGTTGGGCAATGTTTTTTTCAAAACAGGCTTTACTTAAATATGCGATCTAAACTCCTTAATCTCTCTCAGGCTCTACACTCTCTTTTAATAACTTAGCTATTAAACTCCATGGATTATGATTATAATACAGACTGGCCACTAAGAAATACCCTTAGACTTGTTTTTATAATTACTTTAGACAATGACTCCAGTCATAATGACAAGCCATTGTTGTGATTGATTTTAACGCGGTGTGACGAATGTAATCTCATTATTACAAATAATAATTGCACTAGCCATCAAAGAAAATGTGGTGTCTAGCTCAGACAGTCAACCTTTATAACAGCTGAAGAAAAATATGTTTTTGAGTAATCCACGGTGCAAAATACCACAAGGGTGGTGTAAAAACTGAAAATGATTTTGCGGATTCTAGTTTAGCTGCCACGGATTTCAATGAACTTCACGTAGCTGATACAGTGAGAAGCTTACAGCAATTGTTGAGAATACTGCTTGTAGTGTGTTAAATAAATAATTTGATGAATAATTGTGTTTGTTTATTTACGGAATTAATAACAAGATATTTATTGTAAACTTTAATCAAATAAATTAGGTAATAACAAAATATTAAATACATATTACATTTGATCAGTAAAAAAACAATACGTTTATTATTACGAACCATTTAGTTTTCAAGGTTTTGACTAGATAACGGAGTTTTCACAACTTAAGCCATCGTTTTTCCACCATCAAAAGGAATATCAAAATCGGCTTCATACTGTGCCAGTCTGTTGTACGAATACAATCGTTCTAGGCATATTTATGCTAAGATTCTACATAATTAATTTCTTAACTGAATTTTTGAAGGAAAAATACCGTGACAATTTGTAATGATTGACACATAAACAATGATCGTGACAGGAACGGTTTTCAAAAGACAACGTTTGTCAGATAATGTGACGGTCTCGCAACATCGCAATGATAAAGATGATTTACACTGGAGATGTTTTAAAACAAAAAATGCTAATATCTCGAAAACTAAGCCAATTTCGGCTTACTTTATACGACATTTTATTTTCTACACATACTCAGGAATGCGCTGGTGAAATCATTTGAATTCCTGGCGAGCACCCTGTATAAGGTTTTTTTTTCGGTTAGATGACAGATTAACAATTTATTTTTTTACTGAATAGCAGTAACGTTTAATCACTTTTTAATTCGATAAGAGTTTGAGTAAAACCCGTTTTTTTTAGAACAATCCTGAGCAGAGAACAGTGAATATTATGGCTACGAAAATAATGCCAAATGAAAATTATGAATTGTCATCCAATATGGAACCATCTTTAATACGTGTGAGCAATACAGAGGACTAATCGCCTCACGAGGAGTCGCGGCAAATTGCGTTACGGTTCGATCCAGATCAGCGAGTGTGTACAGCCGGGCATAAATAAAATTATCCTAAGTTAATTTACACGAATCTTGATATTATTATTATGATCTGACGATACGAACATAAACATTAAATAATAATCATTGAATTAAGTCTAATACACCGGGTGCCCGACGTTTCATATAACTTCACTTAATCTATTTTGGTTTGATATACCATTGCTTTGTATAATGTAACGAATGGTATAATATTGTTTTAGATAATTTTCAAATGATCTAATGTAACAATTGATATAATGGTTTATAGGTATAATTACTTTAAGTATAATGTACATTTACTATATTTATTACTTGGTATAAAATGTATTTATCATAATGACTTACTTGATATAATTCGTCAATGCTATAAACTACAGAAGATATAAGTTGATTTTACTGTAACCAAAAAAGGTGGTTCCGACTAGATATATTAAGGCGGTCACCTTAAGGCAGGTCCGACTTGGCTTAGGTTAGGTACGACGACGAGCGAAGCGAGGAGGAGTGTTAGGTTGAACTGCGACCCTAACGAGCGAGCGAAGCGAGCGAGCCGCGCAGGTCCGACTTGGCTTATGATTCCTAACAATACCTATTACACCATAAGGCAGGTCCGACTTGGCTTAGGTTAGGTACGACGACGAGCGAAGCGAGGAGGAGTGTTAGGTTGAACTGCGACCCTAACGAGCGAGCGAAGCGAACGAGCCGCGCAGGTCCGACTTGGCTTACGATTCCTAACATTACCTATTTCATCTTAAGGCAGTATTTATATGAAAACGCTATTATTCTAAATAGTATGTATGTTAAACAAATTTATGTGATAAATATGTTATACGAAAGTATAATTATGCATATTGTCAATTATGTCATTTAACCTATTATATCAATCGATAATTAGAGAAAAGCAAAATATAGGAAAAAACCATTATATGAAACGTTACATTATATGAAATAACTTTATATCAATCGATTGTATATCAAGTGTATGTTAGTTTATCTGACATTATATGAAACATTACGGACCCTAATACACCATCATAATAATATAACTACAACGATAATAATAAAATCATAAAATGTAATGTCAAATAAAACGGAGATATATGTCACCATGGGTAAAAAATTGGGCAAGTGCGAGTCTGACTCGCGCAAGAATGGTACGGAACCCACCATAATCTATAACAAGTTTGTAGTATGGGAGCCCCCCTTAAATATTTATTTTATTTTATTTTTAGTATTTGTTGTTATAGCGGGAATAGAAATACATCATCTGTGAAAATTTTAACTGTCTAGCTATCACCGTTCTTGAGATACAGCCTGGTGACAGACGGACGAACGGACGGACGAATGGACAGCGAAGTCTCAGTAATAGGGTCCCGTTTTTACCCTTTGGGTACAGAACCCTAAAAATAAATTTATAATTTCTTACTTTGTAAATTTTCTTTTTCTTTTAAAATATACAATAAAGGGTGCTTGTATTTTATTGCATGTGATAATTTTCTAAACTTAAGAGTCTTGGCAACCAATTTTACATGAAATGCTTTTGTGGAATAACTCTACTGGTACTTTAAAATGCCAGACGTGTTTGTATTTCTTAGTGCACTTACGTTATTTTTGTTTGTAGGTATGCTTGTTCGTGTCTGTAATGATGCTTAGTTGACTAAAGGCAGGGTTTCCTTGTAGACTAAAGCTGGTAAGTGGTTCGGTGTCACTTA
Source organism: Apotomis turbidana (assembly GCA_905147355.2). Classification (NCBI taxonomy): domain Eukaryota; kingdom Metazoa; phylum Arthropoda; class Insecta; order Lepidoptera; family Tortricidae; genus Apotomis; species Apotomis turbidana. Next base: position 16,749,921 of record LR990301.1, on the reverse strand, counting down.
TTAGTTTACAAGAAGAGTTCTGGCACTTGACAAGCACTTTAGTTTAACTTTCAGAGACATACCTGTGCTTACTCGAGGCACGATCTAGGGATTTGATATCGATGACAAAGATGTCGATTTATATTAATACATGTCCCATTGAAAGTTCTCGATTACTATAAAACGGAATATCATGTCAGATGAAGTGGATATTTTCATCTAGATTCAGATTCTTTATTGCGAAACCATGGTATTACAGATGTTGTTATTGTGGAAGTACAAACATGGACCCTACTAGGGTATAGCAACAATATTAGACTTATGCTAAACTATTTCTATACAATTGTATATCTTACATGAGTACTTAGAAATATACCTATTTACCTTATTTATTATCAAAATGTTTACAAATATTCCATGAACTCTGCTACTGAATACGGACATTTATTTATAAGATACGTTTTAAGCTTAGTTACATATGTGCTATAATTTTCTATTTTCGAAATGTCTTGGGGAATTTTATTAAAGATTTTAATTGACATTGCATGGGGGCCTTTGCTTGTCATTTGAAGCTTGGCAGGGACTGGTAGAAGCAGTTTATTGCGAGGGCGCAAGTTGTGTGATTGGGAGTTCAAAGTTTGAGGTTTATTGTATAGGTTCATATGTTTTCGAACAAACTTGCAGCTTTCTAATATATATAATGATGTAAGAGTAAGGATTTTTAACTTTGAGAAGTGTGGCCTACAGTTCTCGTCATTTTTTATGTTTACTAGTACTCTAATGCATCTCTTCTGTAATAGAAACAATTCCTTAACATTTACACTATTGCCCCACAATATTATTCCGTATTGTAACCATGCTTGAGCAAACGCATGGTACGCACAAATTGCAGTCTTTAAGTCTGTATTTATTTTTATTTGTCTAAGGGCATATGTGAATCTAGATAATTTAGTGGCTATTTTTTCAGTGTGAGGTTTCCAATTTATATGCTCGTCAATTTGTAAACCTAGACGGCAATCTTTAATACCGACGAATATAGAAAAAATATTGATTGTACATATACTTACTATGAAAAATATTTAAAATAAATAAACTAAATACACGTTTTAATTTGTCTACTGTTTTCATTCTGAAATTAACAGAAAAAAAAATTATGTTGATTAACATTTAGATGTTGACAGTAACATCGATATAGTTTTTGTCGATAAAATATTTTGCTACATTACTTTAGTATCAATGCCCCGAGTTAACATAGGTATCATGTCTTTAGCTTCACTATCAAAGTCATAATATGGTTCTGTTACTTAACAGGACTAGCATAATATCTTGATGCGACTTCGCATCTTGCGCGACAGCGTAACCTTGTCTTGCTCGCACGGTACTGAAAGGAAAGTGACAGGGAGTATTTTGTCCCGCGACAAAGAGTCGAGTGCCACAGTTATGCTAGACGTATAGGTTTCAGTCCTGGTTATAACTTAAGTTTTATAAAACGTGGCTCTTTAACCTGTAAAACTTGCGAGTTCGTTTTGAAATAGTTGAAGGTCAGCCATTTTGAATAATTGCGAAAATCTGATTCAACAAAAATATTCTATACTAGCTGCGCCGCGCTCTGTTACCTGCTCATCCCACGAGAACACTACATTTTCGGGATAAAAAGTAGCCTTTGTGTTAATCCTATAACGACCCACCAAGCCTGGAACCGAGCCGCCACACCGAGCCCAACGTCACCGCGTGACGTCAGCACCGGTCGTCACGGCCTGACGTCACCACAGCGGCAGCAGGGCGGCGGATACCGTTAGGCGGATGGCTATATAAGCCGCCACGGACCGGGCAACGAGAGCGGTGTCTTACAGTCGCTCAAGCAGGCAGGTCGAGTTACCTCTGCGAGTGGTGTAAGGAATCGCTCTCCGTGGCTCGGAGTGTATTGACGCTTCTTGAGACATCGTAGGGCCTCCCTGCGAACCTACGTAAGAGGTTTGGTCTTTGTCCTGTTGAGGGCGGGAGTCCTAGGTTCCCTAGCGCGGAGTGTATTGACGCTTCTGGCTCGCTCTTAAGGGGATCCTAGTGCTGCCACTCTTGGGTAGCCTGTCGCGGTGTGGTGACCACGCATCTGGAACGACTCGCCTCACCCTGAAGGACAACGATCAGGTTCCTTACGACTAACCGTTTAACCCCGTCAGAATACTAACCGTTCACCCCCGCACAATAGGGACACCGCGTCACCCCGAATAGCATAGGGAATTAGGGAAATTAGGATATTAGGATTAGGTTCAGTCTTAGTGTAAATAAACCTGTTATTTAGTATTTAAACCGCCTAGTTTCATTTAGCCCCCGATCCCTTGTCTCCCGACAGAGCTAGTTCTGGAAACCTTCAAGATCCCGTCTGGATCGAAGGATATGTACTAGTGCCAGGCACGTTACGCCATAGTCGACCTAACGGGCTTTTAGCACTACGTCACATTTGGCGCCCAACGTAATAACTCACACAGGAGTTTTCTAGCTCAGAAAAGGCAAGGGATTACCTAGGTCTAGCTCAAACCGTTAAAATCCACCGTTTGAATCCGCCGTTTAAATAAATTAAAGTCAATAGAGCTAGGTCTAGGCCGTTAGAGTCCGTAAAAAGTAATACACTGACGAATTAGGTTCAATAGGGAGGTAGGATTTAACTTAGGGTACCTAGGCGATGCCCACCGCCTGGATATACCGATTAAAGAAACCGGAGTTAATGGAAGAAGCCGAAGGCAGAGGCCTACCAGTAGAGGGGTTAACCGTCGACCAGATACGGAAAAACCTGGTAGAGGCCGTAAGAGAGACCGAAGAATTCGGGACACCGTGGAAACAGGAACAGCCTGCTACGTCCAAGGAAGAACGTACCGCCATGTCCGAGGACGAGCATCCGGAAGACAGGAGGATGAAGACCCTGTTTAAGCAGATAAGAGTGTGGAATCTGTCGTTCAGGGGGACTGATAACGCAGTAGAATTCCTAGAGAGACTCGAGGAACTGATAGAGGCCAGCGGGGGTGCGCCAAAGTTCACATAATTTTTCAACCCCGATTATTGGAACTCCGAAAATGTTTCTCATAAAAACTTTCATCATAATAGTCACTACTCATACTTAGTCACTCTTACTACCGATCATAACTCCGAACCATTTAAAATCATAATGTAATTTATCATAAATATCTCTAATACTACTTTTTGTTTTCATAAATTTATTCATCATAACTGTTTTTGATCCTATTTTTCACTGTCATAATTTTTTTAAGCAGACTGGTTTCTACTCATAAACTTCACTATCATATATTTTATAAGTAGACTTATTTGTACTCATAAACTTCACTATCATATAGTTTGTACACTGACTTGTGTTGACTTATAAACTCCGACATCATTATTATTATTTTTTATAAATAATGTGACTTATTTGACACTGTCAATGCGGATAAAATTTAATTTCAAACCCCCACGACTTGTTTTAAAAGTATTAACATATTTTTCCTCCATATTGATAAGATAACGTATTAACACTCAGTTCAATTCTAACATCTCACTAACTAACGTTATTGCAACCTGGAACCCGTTATGGCCAGCCACGTTTTGTACAGCCACGTTTTCCGAGTCCGTGTGTACTATAGAAAATTATGCAATGGTGTAAATTTTGCCAAGAGTCCGTAATGAAGAACTGCGCCAAAATGGAACCTGGGTCCAAAACCGAAAACTGTAGGTTAGGTTAGGTTTGTATTGTGACCACTTATAGCGGAGCGAGCGTAGCGAGCCGAGCGTTAAAATGCTTGCATGCTTTTTGAGTAATAATGGACTCGGAAAATATGGCTGTACAAAACGTGGCTTTACAAAACCCCTAGTCTTGCAGCCGGCCGAGTTAAGACGTAGCGTCAGTGCAAAACGATAGATACCCTCAATGATGAATTATAGCAACAATACAAATGTAATCAAAATGTTTCGACATCAACAATTTTAATATGAGTAGACTCCAGAGTTCCTGTTTAATGTTATGATTTACAATGTTTATGAATTTTTATGGTTATTATTGAAAGAAATATGAAAACAAGCATTATGAATAAAAACGTTATGAAGAAAAACTGTATCGATGTTTAAATGTTATGATTGACAAGTTTATTGTAATTTATAGTTCTGAATAAAATAAATATGAAAATCAGAATTATGACTACACACATAATCTTAGTGACGACATTATGAATTACAATGTTCTGAAAACTGTCTGTTATGAACTCGGTTAGTAGTAGTACAAATTTATGACGGACAAAAGTATGAAGTAAAAAATTCGGAAGAGTGATGATTCTGACTACAAATCGGTAGTAGAAGAAAAATTCGGAGGATCGATTTTATGTGAGCCAATATGGACCCGGCCAGCGGAGTCGAGCGGGACGACATACTACGGGCGCTTCCAAGGATCCTACAGGGGAAGGCGTTACAATGGTATAGAAACAACGCCCGGTCCTGGAAGTCGTGGGACGGATTTATAGAACTCTTCAAGCTTTATTACTTTCCGAGCAATTACGAGGAGGACATTATCGTAAGGATAATTGCGAGAAAGCAAAAGTTTCGAGAGACGTTCTCAGATTATGTCACAGACCTGCAGACACTAATGCGGCGTTATCAGAAATTAACCGAAGCAGAACAGCTACACCGCATACACGAGAACATGCTGAAAGAATATAAATTGTACATCAAAAAACACGAGTACACTAACCTACCGGGGTTGTTGAGATTAGCCGCCGAATATGAGAAAATATCCTCTTCTACAGACGGAGAGAGATACCGAGAGAAAACATACAGGACCGAAACCTACACACAACAGGAATGGAAGCCGCAAGTTCGACCGAGCTCGAGCGACGAGACACGGGATAGGGGAAGAATCCCTGCGAAAGCCGAGAATAACAACACAAAAATCCATCCGAAGTACGACCCAAATACGTGCTGTTGGTCGTGCGGGAAACCAGGTCACAACACGAGGGAATGCCGAGGGCATCCAAGGATATTCTGTAGCCAGTGCGGGAAGCTGAGAATGCTAAGCAAGAATTGCTGCAAGAAAAGGCAATGGAAGAACAAGGAGCATCTCGAGACAGCGCACGAGGGCACGAGGAAAGATAACCGCATGCATATAGAGGCTGTCATAATGGGGAAAACGTACAAGTGCTTGGTGGACACTGGTTCCACGAACACGTACGTAAATTACGAAGTATATCGCGACTGCATAACAAGAGTAGAAGAAACATTAAATGACCCGAGAGGCATAGTGCTCGCGAACGGAACAACAACTCGCGTAGACAAGAGCATGTTGGTCGACATGCAGATTAAGGGTGAGAAGATTAAGCATTGGGTAAGAGTGCTTCCAGCGGCGACGTTCACCATACTAGGCATGGATGTCCTGAGAAGAACCGGAATGACGGTCTCATGGAAACACGAACAAGAACCGCAAAACACACCGGAAGTCGTGACGAATCAGGATGTATCACCGATTACGAACACTCAGCCAGAACCAGAGGCGCAGAACGCCATGGCAATATCCGAAGGGGCACACCCGGTCGCAAACATGGACGACCAACAGGTAAAGCGATTGGCCGAAGTAATCGAACACGAATTCGAACTCTGCGATAAAAGTCTAAAAGGGAATACATGGGTGCAGCACCAGGTCGCAGAAGAATTATCACGGAACCCGATCTGCGCGACGCGCGATCAAGGTTGGTACGAACGGAAAATACAAGAAGTTAAGTCCGGCAAAGCCTCACCGGAGGAGTATTGCGTGAAAGAAGGCAAACTATATAAAAAAAAAAAAACCCGACATACAACACACATGTAAAATCCGGAACCGAGTGGAAACTGTGCGTACCAGAGGAAGAACGCCAACAGATATTAGTACAAAATCATAACATCCCGAGCGCGGGACACCTAGGAACAAACAAAACACTGCAGCGAGTCGCGCAAAGGTATTACTGGCCCGGAATGTATCAAACAGTGGCTAAGTACATACAAAAATGCGAGGCATGCCAGACCCATAAACCGTCGCAGTCAAAAACGCCAGGATTAATGCATATAAATAATGCAACAACGCCACGGGAAGTAGTAAACACAGACCTTATCGGACCGCTCCCAAGGTCATCTAAGGGGTACACCTGGATCATAGTATTCCACGACAAATTTACAAAGTGGACGGAGATAAGGCCCTTACGCACCGCAACCGCGAATGTGGTAGCCAGAGCGTTTGAAGAATGCATAGCATTACGTCACGGGGCACCGCGAACATTGCTAAGTGACAATGGCAGACAGTTTGTAGGAAAAGTGTTCACAGATACCTTAAAAAGATATGGGACGGAACACCGATTAACCGCCCCATACTCACCACAGTGCAACCCGACTGAAAGAGTAAACAGAACATTAGAAACAATGATCGCGACGTTTATATCCGAAAACCATAAAAGATGGGATCAACGTTTAGCCGAGTTTAATTTCGCGCTCAACACCTCCGTCAACGAAACAACCAAATTCACCCCAGCTTTAGCCAGCAGAATTACGACTACCAGGCGACCAAAACCAGTTCCCAACACCGCAAGTAACAGAAATGAAGAAGTTGAATGATATTTACAACATTGTCAAGATTCACCAAAGAAAAGCGTCCGAAACGAAAAAAAGTTACTACGATAGGAAAAGAAAGCAATGGACCCCAAGAATAGGCGACTCCGTATGGACAAGTATGGAAGAAAAATCATGTCTTGTCAGACGCAAGCAAAGGATTTTGCGCGAAACTGGCACCAAAATATACGGGTCCGTTCACCATAGCAGACAGAAGGTCACCCGTAATATATGTACTCCAAGACAGGGGGAACCGCAGGAAAACCTGGACCGCACACATAAAATACCTAAAACCATGCACTGAATAAATAAGTACCAGAACGGCACGAGAAGGGAAAAAAATTAAAAACGACATTATTATTTTTTCTTTACTCGTCAAACAACCGGTCGAACAAAGCCGGAGCAGTTCCACCGAACCGATATTGAGCGGAACGACAGCGCCTTTTAGTTCATAACGTCCCAACGAACGATTTAGGATATTAGGATTAGGTTCAGTCTTAGTGTAAATAAACCTGTTATTTAGTATTTAAACCGCCTAGTTTCATTTAGCCCCCGATCCCTTGTCTCCCGACAGAGCTAGTTCTGGAAACCTTCAAGATCCCGTCTGGATCGAAGGATATGTACTAGTGCCAGGCTCGTTACGCCATAGTCGACCTAACGGGCTTAGCACTACGTCACAATCCAGTGTGTCAGCTACCTTCATACCAAAATTTATCAAAATTGGTCCGTTTGGGCGTGAAGAAGAAACAAACTTTCGCCGTAATAATATTAGAGTGATAAAGTCGAATTAGACCCCTAGTGTTACATTTTGTCCTTCAGTGTATTTGCCAAGTAATAATAGCTGACGAGGGTATATTATTTCTTAATTTGTAATAATTAATTACGTTTCTTTGTCAAAGGGTTCCGATGGCTGGTGGTGACTTCTGAATAGCCACATAAAGACCATTTCTATTCGATGATTGAGATTTCTAAATGAACCTTAAGCCGTATTGACGATTTGGTGTTATTTTTGTACCTATTACTTGAATTATTCGATGCTTTTAATTACTTAGAACCTGCCATCCGTCTATGGAAGAGTGAAAGTATTTCAGTTAGGTTGACTGTTTGGTTTTTAGGGTTCCGTACCCAAAGGGTAAAAAATATTACTGAGACTTCGCTGTCCGTCCGTCCGTCCGTCTGTCACCAGGCTGTATCTCAAGAACGGTGATAGCTAGACAGTTGAAATTTTCACAGATGATGTATTCTCGCGTCTATCGCCGCTATAACAACAAATACAAAAAATAACAACAAACTTGTTGTAGATTATGGTACGGAACCCTTCATGAGCGAGTCGGACTCGCACTTGCCCAATTTTTATGAAAACAAGAGATTTATTTAATGGCATTCATTATAGCGATGTCTATGGCCCAACAGGGTGTTTTTCAGCCTACGCCATATTGCGAATTTTAGTGATACTAATGTATTTTAGTGGTACTTATTTATTTTAGTGGTACTAATTTATTTTAGTGGTACTATTTTTTTTTAGTGGTACCTACTAATTTATTTTAGTGGTACTAATTTATTTTGCTGGCAACGACAAATTTTTGGTAACTGATGTTGAAAGTCAGTAACTCTGTCAAAGGGTCCAGTCTGAAAATCAGCGCTGGGGTACTAGCCTAGCAGATGCTGAGACTGGTACCCATTACCAAAAATGTGCACTAACTATTATTTTTTTTTTTGTTTATGCAAATTGTACCTAAATTTGTGTATTATTTACTGTACTGAAATACATTGTGTTCATAAATTGTGTTCATTAAGTTTATTTTGTTAATAAACAAATTTTTATTTTTATTATTTTTTAAATGACACTGATGTAAACAGAGAGGAAAAGAACTAAATATTCCGCAATTTCCAAGTATTTTTGCATAATAAAGCCAAAGATATCCACAGTGATGAAAGTCGGGTTTTTTCTCTATAGGATGCAGTATTTATTTCGCAAGAAGACCGAAGAATTTAGCAGTATTGAATTTGGTTAATGGCAAATCTTTGACAATTCGCTACTGACGTTAAATGCAAATATAATTATGCACATTATTGCCACAAGAAAGCTGTTTGTAGCGCCACTATCCCTGGGTCGGACCGACACTTGTTAGCCTATAAAGTTTTATAAATTGTGTTATCGATATAGGTATTTAATAATTATTTACATAATCTATATATATAAATGCAAGTGTCCTGACTGACTGACTGACTGACTCATCAACGCAGAGCCGAAACTACAAATGCTAGAGAGTTGAAATTTGCACAGTAGATTGCATTTATAAAGTGTACAAGAGATAAGAAGCGATTATGAAAAATTCAACCCCTAAGGGGATTAAAAAGGAGATGAAAGGTTGTATGGGGTACAAGTTTTTTTTTATGTTAGGAACTTGAAACTTCGTAAAAATGTATTAAAATAAAATATAAGAAAACTAATTTCAGCGTTTTTGAAAATTCATCCCTAAGATGGTAAAATAGTGGTTGAAAGTTTGTATGGAGATCAAATATTTTTTTGAGTGCGGGACTTGATTGTATAAAGGCATTGAGGTATTATTTATTATAGAGCCACAGACCCGAACAAAAGTGTCAAATAAAGTGGCACCGATGTCATGTTCAAGTAGATGCCAATAACGCTTATTTATAATTTGCAGCAACATATTGACTTCGTACAAAAGAACTCTTTGTTTAAATGTTTAAGTGTCAAATTGACTTAATTACTTATTACCACAAATATTTTACGTGTAAATTAACTTTTTTAGCGTATTCTGACTGAAGTCTCTTGTCAAACTTGGAACATGGCACGAATGGATCAGATTTTAATATTTTTACATACTAAAAATATTTTCACTGTTATTTTATTTAGGTATTTAAGTATATTTTTGTTTGAACTAAATAAACTCGTAAATTGTTGATAACTAATTAAATTACGTTTTTATTGTAAATTGTTAATAACAAATTTAGTTACGTTTTTATTTAACAACTGCATAAAAAGTTTCCGATAGAAGGGATCAGTAATAATGACATTATTTCTCCTTGTTCCAGTATGTGAAATGAGAGTAAGACAAGTGCAAAATATTGTCATTATTAACCCTTTAAAGTTTGATCTTATTTGTCGGTGGCGTGGTATGCACGGCAGCACACGTCGCCGTCGCCTTTATGTGTTCTTGGCGTTCAAAGTTTTAAACTGACAGTGTCTAGACTCTGTGACAAAATAAAACAATAACAACAGAGCTATTTTTTAGTAATTTATGAATGTCACCATTTTACGCTACTGTTGATTAACATAAAAAAAAAACATGATTATGCCGAACACACGAGAGACGAATTATTTGGCTTCAATTATTCTTCGCGTTTGTCTCTTGCTAAATGTGATCTCCATTTTTAAGTTGTTGAGAATGGGAATCTTGAATTAAAAAAATAGGATAATTATTTATTGCACTCCTAATTTATTAATAAAATATAATAACTATAGCGACTCCTTCGATTTTTGTTCTGTGATGAGGTGCATTTTGTAGGGACAAAGTTAATAATTCTAATACAAAAATTGCTATGATTTTACAAAGGATTCGTTAATTAATCAATAGAACTTAAGTAAAAAAGAATATTCCGTCCTGTTCCTTTATTTTATAGTTGTTATTTCTGTAATTTTTCACTGAAAATTAAGTCACTTTTGAGACCCGTCACGTGTCATGGTCTAAACGAGACTGATCGCCCAACTAATGCGATTTGTGATTTTGCATTAGTTGGGAGGGTGCCATTTTTTCCGTCTGATTGTGTGTCCATGTAATTATTACGTCAATGTATAAAGGCATATTATTAGAATACGAGAAAAGTAATTTCAGCGTTTTCAAAAATTCATCCCCTAAAAGGGTTGAAAGTTTAACACGTTGAACGCCAGGCTAAAAACCAAGTTTAGCCCAACGGGCCGCGGCGGACGGCGGACACCGTGTGACCAACAATATGTCGGGTCCATGGGGCCGCGTCGGACACAGGTGTCCGCATTGTCGTGATCACTTCAAAAGCCTGCAGGCGGCCAACGGACACTAGTATTATGATATCGGAGCGTGTTAAATTGAGATCATTAAGAAAAAATCTTCTTATTGTGTTTCCTTGAATGAAGAATTCAATATTGATGTGTAACGAAGGTAATTTAATCAACTGTACGATATATTGCATATGGAACAGGGCTTCATAAGAAAACTTCCATACTTTAATAAAAACGAAATAAAATATCACTGTTCCTAGCTGGTGAATAAAGAAAAATGAGTCAATGTAGGCAAAAAAATACGATTGTGAAGTGAAATGTGAAGTGAAATTCGAAGCATATTTTGATGTTAATTTTGCCGAATTTACTAAAGCTTATTTTTAATATAAATTGTAAATAAATATAAACTATGCATTGTAGATTAATTTTAGAAAAACTCTTAACGACGCATTGCGATATTAACAATTTAGAAATGTCTCGGTTTTATCATGGCAGTATATCGGTTTTTGTTATATAAATATGGTTTAATAAAAATAAAAATAAGCGGCCAAGTGCGAGTTGGACTCGAGCACGGTCCCCTACAAACACTTCCCATCTTACTGGCTGGGTTAAGTTAAGTTTGCACCTGGTATATATGGCGCTGCATACAAATGAGGTGCAAAGTTAGTGCAACCGATCACGTTTAAATGTCGTATGTCAGCCCCAATCAAATATTTATTTTGTCCTGTTTTTAGTTTTTGTTGTTATATAGCGGCAACAGAATTATTATCATCTGTGAAAATTTGAACTGCCTAGCTATCACGGTTCATCAGATACAGCCTGGTGACAGACGGACAGCGGAGTCTTAGTACATAATAGGGTCCTGTTTTTTACCTTTTGTGTACGGAACCCTAATACACAGCTAAACTAAGAACCGATATATTTAACTATTCTACACCACATCCCCAATAACAAGATCACAAAATTTCCAACAACGATTTCCTCGAAATTTCTGACCTCTCCAAATTATTTGCTCACGTGTTCAGTTTCTTTTAAGACAACATGTCACTTTAATCAAATTATACTCAAAACCTCAAAAGTTCCCACACGTTTCATAAGCGATTTTGAACGTTAAAGCTTTCAGATAAAAGGAGAATTTGGCATAAGTGTGTCATGAGTTTGAATCTACAAAAAGACTTAAGTATATGTTAAGGTTGGATAAGATATGTCGTTTCGGGGGTGGAGGGTGTTTGGCGGTGTGCCAAGTCGGCATTTCCTTTGGAATTGCAATATTTGAAACGTTTGCCAAGAAATGGGGTAGTTACCGTCAATCGAAATGCGCCAGGCTATCTGTAGTTATTTATCAGATTGTTCTCTGAAGAGCAGTGATTTCAAAATAGGTCTGTTCCGCCATAAATTGACTGTTGAACACAACAACTGTGTTTGCTTGATGCGGTCTAATCTGCTAGACGATCGTATAAAGCAAAGATAAAGCCCGTAGGTCGCCTGTTCAACAACTACCGTACCTGTTATTTGTGAGGTAAGGTCACCTTTGGAGAATTGCGTCTACAAAGGCAAATGCGTCTTATGATGATATCATAGAAGTGCAACATTTTATGACTACCACAGATTTCTTTATTTATATGAATCGCGCCGAACTTTAAGCGGCAGTGGTGGTCTAAATATCTTGTCTATAATATCATAAAAAGACGCAATTTCCTCTATAGACGCAACCCAACTAGCACACAAGCGCTATAACAAGGCATATAGTAGTCGGATAAAGAATTGTTTTTAACTCCTTAGGTTCCTAAATAAGCGCTTTAGTGGCTCTATATCCGGATATAGATCTCTCGTAGCGCCAATTAGGCCCCAAATTATTATACAGTTTATAGTTCTACAATGGGTCTATACAGTGGCCGCATATGTAAGTTATAAGGGGTCTACAGAAGGTTTAAAAGGGATGATTAGCGCTATGAGTTTTCAAAAAGTTAACTATCTCAGGAGAGCTAACTAATCTCAAGCACAAAATGAACTACTAGATGATTATCTCTTTTGATCTTCGCTAAACCCGCCTGAGAGCTGTATTTAATTCAGTAGTTACCTATTGTGTAAAATGTATGTAGGTATGTAAATACTTTATTGTACACAAAAACAAGAAATACATTTCACAAGAATAAGCATGTACAAAGGCGAACTTATCCCTTTAAGGGATTTCTTCCAGTTAACTGTTCGTAGTTTCTTTGCGTGATAGAATCGGAAACGGCAATGGGCGGGCCATATAGCCCGGAGAACGGATGGCCGTTGGGGCAGCCAAGTCCTTGAGCGGCGACCGCGTATAGGAAAGCGCAGCGTGGGACGGCCTCCGACTAGATGGACAGATGACGCGTTAGGGTCGCAGGGAGTCGATGGATGCGGTCTGCACAGGATCGCAACTGGCCAATGTCCAGCAGTGGACGTCTGTGGCTGAGAGGTGAATGACCGACTCGTATCCCTCTGATAAAGGCTACGAACGTATTCTTTTTAGATGTAGGTACGTACTCATTTTTAAAAGCCCATGATGACTTGAAATTTAAATGAAACAGTTTTCCATTTTGCCTTAATGAAATTGGTAAAGAATTTAGTCAGACTAAAGGTTTTCTCTTTACCTTTACACTCGTCAACTGAAGATAGACACCTTTTCTTAAAATAAAGCGTATTTCAGTAAAAGCCGGGACCTTTCCTGCTAACAGATGTGGAACATGTGAAAGCCATCCGGGAGCCGGTCCCATTCACACGGGCTTGCTTTTTGATTTGACTAAAAATACTGATCCATCCCCTTTTACTAAAAATACTGATTCTAAAACAAACATCTAACTGGGAAATTTACGTTAAAAATTTCGGTTTTTGCTGTGACGCAGCCGGGTTGATGAAAATAAATAATGAAATAATAAACTAAAAATGTCGTCATAACGTGCGTTATAACAGGCCTCGAAGCATCACGTTTCGGGCTGAATAACTCGATAGGACTGTAAAGGAATTACATACAAAATTGAAGGCTTCAGCTGGGAAGAAATTGATTTTTAAACATTACGTCTGTGTTCATGTACAGGCTAAACAGCTGAATGTAATTTTTTTGAGTGTGTATTTTTGTATGATACCATAATGTTTGAGGAAAGTACTATATGTACATGCCTAGACGTAAAAGGGGCTTGCCGGCTTCGTATCACTATCCGGCCTCCTGGCGGTCGATGGTTCTTCACAAACATCGGTTAAATATTCTTATACTTGCATTATATTGACAAAAGTTAATTACGAAAGCAAAATTCTATGTTATCCACTGAGACAATCAATCAGTTCAATCACGCATTGCTCTTTTTCTGGAGTAGTTGAGTAGTTTCGTAACGTGCAAAATAAAAGATCCTTAAGCAAACCTAACCAAAGTCAATAAATAAACCACCCAATATCTTGATTGAAGCCTCATATTTAGAAATACCAGGTTACCGATTGGATATCGTCGGATAATCTTTTGTCCATCGCATAATATGATTACCCACAGACCTCATACATAAAGCAATAGCCACACAATACCTCTTTTAACTTACAAAGAGCACTTTGCGCACGAACCAAATAAAAATCTACCGTGTGAGGGGTACTTTAAGGGCGTTGTAGTATTTGTCTATTATTGGTTCAGTTCTAACATATTGGGTTTCTGTAACATGTATCATTCAAGTGAAATCAACCCTTTTCATGACATTACCTGTGTAGAGCTGTGACATAATTATTTGGCCGAAAATTTCCAGTATTAGGGACAATGCAACGTTTAGCTCTGATCAAAAATGGTTCTCGGAGGCAATATCAAGATATACTATGTATGTATCGTTTATTATATTTATGTATGTATTAATTTTTCGAGTTTTTTTTCTTATTTTTGCACCACCTATTAACAAAATATTTTTTTCAAGTTCTCCACCACCCAAAGGTTGCCTGGAAGATCGCTCTTTAGCGATAAGACCGCCTGTTGTTTACCTCTAATTGTAATTTCTTGCATTGTATTTCTCCTGTATGTTTTATGAGGTGTGCAATTAAGAGTACTTGTATTGTATTATAATATACTGTTGTTGGGCGTTTCCCAAAAAAACCCGATTCCGTTCCAGAACTTGACTTTTTGGGTTCATCATACTCAGCATCGATAGCATTTTACAATGTGAAGTATTAAAAAAAATCTCCCAAAATGGTTATGGGAATTTTAGATTCCACTACGTAACTCGTGCAAATAAAAAAAGTTCATATTAAAACGTGACGTAAATAGAACGGACAGACTTAGGACCCAACTGTATAAATAAATAAACGTCAAACATAATAAATAAATAAAATTTATTTCGGTCAAAATGTCGGCTTTTTGTTTAATATTGTGTCCGAACGTTGTATTCGGCTAAGCGCGACTCTAAGTCCAAGCTGTGCCCGGAATGAAGAATCGGCAGCGACACTCAATACGAGCACTTATCTATTTTATTCTTTAGTGATTTTGTTACCTTTTATTTAGTTTTATTTTCTGACATTACCAATGTGAAGAATAAAAAAAAGTGTCCCAAATTGTGTATGGGAATTTTATATTCCACTTTTCCAAAAAAAAGTTCATATATGTATAAACGTGACGTAAAGGAACGGACAGACTTAGGACCCGATATAAATAAATAAACATCAAACATAATAAATAAATAAAAATTATTTCGGTCAAAATGGAGGCTGTTGGACTTAATTGTGTCCGAACGTTGTATTCGGCTAAGTGCGACTCTAAGTCCGAGGTGTGACCGGAATACAGAATCAGCAGCAATACTCAATGCGAGCTCGTATCTATTTTATTCTTCACAGATTTTGTTACCTTTTATTTACTTTTATTTACTTTTTATTGCCGTAGAGCATTGTTTGTGTTGTTTATACATGTCACTCAACTTATTGGTTAAATGAGTATAAGATAAACTATACGGATGGTAAGAAATAATAAATAAATTAAATTAAATATTGGATACCTAACCTCACACAAATCGTCTAGTACCCATGATACAAGATTCGATGTATGACTAGCTCGATTTGTGTAAGATTGTCCCTTAATATTTATTTATTTACAACAGAATACAATACAACAATACTTTATTGCACACCAATACTTTATTGACGACGCGTTTGGCTCGGTTTGTAGACACCTGCCTACTGAGTCGGCGGTCCCGGGTTCGAATCCCGGCCGGGGCAAATATTTGTGCAAATATTTGTCCTTGGGTCATGGATGTTATCTATATATCTATACTATTATAAAATCCTAAATTTGTATTGAAAATAAATTTTCTATGAAGGGAGGTCATGATTTCAGGAAAAATCTCGATAGCGTGATGCAGCCGGATAGTTGTTTTGTATGGACACGCTTCGTCGAGCCAACCTGGCGCCATCTGTTTTCAAAAAAACCTTTGTCCTCGCATCACGCCGAAACGGCTGGATAAAAAGTTACCAATTTTGGTACAGTAAAAGCTGAACATCCAAAGATGGTTATAGGATACTTTTTATTATGATTAATATTTATCTCTGAAAACATAAATTCCATGAAATATTTTCCATACAATGTGTAACCTTATAATGACAGCATCTGTGATTTTGAATTTATAACGACGCGACCCCCGCGTGGCTCTTACGTGTACAAAAACTAAAAAGTATGAATTCGACCTAATACCTCCGCGCGGCCCACCGGCATGGCAAGAAACTACTGTAATAATAACCGTGTCATCTCATGCATTTTCCTTTGCTTCCTTATTTATAATACCACGGATAACAAAACAGTGAGGCCATCACGTATCCGTTCAGTGGTGCTGTCGCCATTATTGACGTATGCGATAGTTGGCACCTGAATATTATGGTGTTACTTAGGAAATTATTATGACAGGTCATATTATTAGTAACATTGTAGATGAAAATAATTTATTGTCATTTTAAGGGTTGTTTCACACGCACCGCAACCACACCACGTCGCAGCGTTAAAATGTGGTGTGGTTGTGGTTACGTGTGAATTGTACTATTTATTAAACATACAAAATATGCGCCCGACCACGTGGTGTGGTTGTGGTGTGGTTGTGGTTACGTGTGAATTGTACTATTTATTAAACATACAAAATATGCGCCCGACCACGTGGTGTGGTTGTGGTGTGGTTGTGGTTGTCGTGTGGTTGTGGTACGTGTGAATTCGCCCTAATAGATGTCGTTAATATATGTTCACGTAGTACTATGAGCTAATTATTTTTCAAGGTGCTTTGAAAAGTTTAAAACAATAAACAATAAATATTAAAAACGATATGTACGTATTGTACTGAAAATAAATTTTCTATGCAGGGAGGTCATATGATTTCAGGAAAAATATTGATAGCGTGATGCAGCTTGCTTAGTTGATGTAGCTTATTTGTTTTGTATGGACACGCGTCGCCGTGCCAACCTGGCGCCATCTGTTTTCATAAAATCCTTTGTCCTCCAATCACGCCGCAATGGCTGGACAGATTTTAACCATTTTTGGTACAGGGATAGCTGGACACCCGAAGATAGGATACTTTTTTCCGTCTACGGTAAAGAAAAAATACGCGAATGAAGTCGTGTGCATCTCATAGCGTCATCCATCAGCGTCGTGAATTTGAATTTAGAACCACGCGTACCCCGCGGGGGGCCGGCCTGCGCTACCCACCGGGGGACAATAGCTCTGAGGTTGGACGAGTCGCCGAGTTACGGACACTGGGGCAGTAGATGGTGTTAGTGGTACACGAAATGATAATTTTAAGAAACAAAACTGAACACAATTTTGTTATTATTAATTTCTCGATGCAACAATGGGAACTACCACTCTATTATTGCATTTAAAGTTCATGTATTTACTCAGTAGTTTATAAATATTGACCCTCTTTTCATAAACGTACTGAGACGCGGAGAAAATTTGAAATGAATAAATAAGTTGTTTTTTACTTTCTTGAGAGACAATAATCAAAATGAAATTATTTAAAATCAATTTTATCCTTTGACGTATAAATATTTACGGAAAGTTAATGAAATATGACACGCGGTTATCACACATAAGTGCTACCAGTAGCGCCATCTGTGAGCTTTAAACAGTAGTTTTCCCCGAGGTGCCGTCCGCAGCAGAGTTTTCGCAATGGCGAAGTGAGTGGATTGGTCTGTAATTTGTGTATTGTTTTACTAGCTTTTACCCGTTGCGCTCGCGTTAAAACATACGTTCACTATATTACTGTAGACGTAGTAACGGTACGACCTCTTACACAAATTTGAAGTTAATGAGTGATACATTTAACTGTTATTTCTATGTACAATTAATTTCTTTAATTTTAATACAGCTGATGCAAAGTTTAAGTTGACAGCTCGAGGGCCGTTCAGCGTCAGTATGTGTTTAGACA
The DNA here is from genome assembly GCA_905147355.2 of Apotomis turbidana. NCBI lineage: Eukaryota > Metazoa > Arthropoda > Insecta > Lepidoptera > Tortricidae > Apotomis > Apotomis turbidana. The sequence goes on along the minus strand of LR990301.1, from coordinate 16,731,930 downwards.
AAATATAAACTATCTCAAACAACGTTTGATTAAACTTTTAAGTATTCTAAAGAGATGGTGACTAACAGCGACGGGAGGCAATAAAAAAAAACAATATAGTACAACGGAAAAAAGAAAGCAAGGCTGATGAAACTTAAGCAATACGAAGAGATTGGATCGAAAAAAACGGGGGGCTCGGGGGGCGGAGCCCCCCGCTCTAACAAAACACTACTTGCTAAAACTGAAAAATTCAAGTAGCTTTGATGAAAGGCTAAGTTACCTGTAGATATATGGTGATCAAGAAAAAACAAAACCCTAAAAGGCTAGCAAGAAAGCAAGTCTCATCAAACTTTTAAGTAACCTGAAAAGATAGTGAACTAAAATGGCTTAGTGCTCGCATTAAGAAAACACAAAACCTTAAAACGGAATCGAGAACGCAAGTCTGATCAAACTTTAAAGGATTCTAAAGAGATGGCGACCCAACCAGACGGGAAGCACGAGGAAAAAACAATATCGCACAACGGAAAGAAGAAAGCATGTCTGATGAAACTTTTAAATAACACGAAAAGATGTTATTGAAAAAAAAATGTATAACACAAACAGAAAAATAAAGTAAATCTGATGATAAGCTAAGTTACGTGTAGATATGGCGATCAAGAAAACATAAAACCTTCACTAACGAGAAAGCAAGTCTGCACAACCTTTTGAGTAACCCGAAAAGATAGTGAACGATAATGGCATAGTACTCGCATTAATGAAACGGAAACAAGAAAGCAGGTTTGACCAAACTTTTAGGTATTCTAAAGAGATGGTGACTAACAGAGACGGAAGGCACTAAGTTAATTATATCGCAACACGGAAAGAAAAAAGCAAGACTGATAAAACTTTTAAGCAGCACGAAGAGATGGTATTTAAAAATACGGGGGGCTCGGGGGGCAGAGCACTCAGATAATGTCATTTGCTAAAACCGAAAAATTCAATTAAATCTGATAAAAGGCTAAGTGACCTGTAGATATGGTGATGAAGAAAACGTAAAATCTTAAAACGCTAACAAGAAAACAAGTCTGATCAAAAATAAAAGCAACCTGAAAATATATTGAATTAAAATGGCTTAGTGCTCGCATTATAATACACAAATCCTTAAAACGGAATCAACAAAGCAAGTCTGATCCAACTTTAAAGAATTCGAAGAAGAAGAAGATGTTGTGGTGACCAAACCAGACGGGAGGCACGAAGAAAAAACAATATTGCACAACGAAAAGAAGTAAGCACGACTGATGAAACTTTTAAGTAACACGAAGAGATGGTATTGAAAAAGACGGGGGTTCGGGGGGGTTCGGGGGGGGGGGGGGGGGGGCAGAGCCGCTCGCTTTTAAAAAATATTACAAAAAATTAAGTAAATCGGTTGAAACGCCTAAGTTACCAGTAGATATGTTGATTAAGAAGACACAAAACTTAAAAACGCTAACGAGAAAGCAATTCTGCTCAACCTTTAAAGTAACGATAGTGAATGGCATAGTGCTCGCATTAAATAGAAACAAAACCCTAAAACGGAATCAAGAAAGCAAGTCTGATCAAACTTTAAAGGATTCTAAATGGGGATGGTGACCAAACCAGACGGGAGGCGCGAAGAAAAAACAAAATAACAAACGGAAAGAAAAAGCAAGACTGGTGTAACTTTCAAGTAATCTGAAGAGATAGATAACAAAAATGCAGTAGTGCTCACATTGAGAATACATAAACCTTAAAACGGTAACAGGAAAGCAATTCTGAACAAACGATTAAGTATTCTAAGGAGATGATGACCAAAAAAAGCGGGGGCACTAAGCAAGACAATATACCACAACGGAAAGAAGAGAGCATAATTTTATTTAAGTAACCAATTGAGACAGTGCACAAAAATGTCGGAGGCCTCGCATTGAGAAAACAAAACAAGAAAGTAGAAAATGAATCTAAAATGAACAAGGAATCATGTACGTGAAAGCATTCAAATATTCCAAAGATACAGTAAACACAAAATATGGGGGGCTTGAGTTATGCCAAGCCAATGCCAAATGCCAAGTTATGCCAAGTGAACGTATTTTTTTTAACGCGTGCGAAGCCGCGGGCAAAAGCTAGTGTATTTATATATTGTGTATATCGTCGTCTAGTACCCATAGTACAAGCTTTGCTTAGTATGGGACTAGGTCGATTTGTGTAAGAATGGCAACATTTCCGATTATTACATTCTTATCTATGAATGGCAACACTGGCTGTCAAAGAATAAGCAGCTGATTTCGCTAGGTCCCACTTATTTATTGCTAATTTAATAGTATATCGTGTAATATTTAGCTCGTTAGGTGTGCATTCAATAGTTTTAGTCGTAATCTTAATATATACATAACAAGTGAAGTGTTTTAGTAACGTTTACAAGTGTCTCGCAATACTTCGGATTTTTGACCGTTATAGGTTATAAATTCGAAATCTGTGTTCGTTTTGCAATAATATCTACTTGTTTTTGTGTTTATATAATCTATACTATTATAAAATCCTAAATTTGTATTGAAAATAAATTTTCTATGAAGGGAGGTCATGATTTCAGGAAAAATCTCGATAGCGTGATGCAGCCGGATAGTTGTTTTGTATGGACACGCTTCGTCGAGCCAACCTGGCGCCATCTGTTTTCAAAAAAACCTTTGTCCTCGCATCACGCCGAAACGGCTGGATAAAAAGTTACCAATTTTGGTACAGTAATAGCTGAACATCCAAAGATGGTTATAGGATACTTTTTATTATGATTAATATTTATCTCTGAAAACATAAATTCCATGAAATATTTTCCATACAATGTGTAACCTTATAATGACAGCATCTGTGATTTTGAATTTAGAACGACGCGACCCCCGCGTGGCTCTTACGTGTACAAAAACTAAAAAGTATGAATTCGACCTAATACCTCCGCGCGGCCCACCGGCATTAACAACAAGGTTAAGGTTGTTTGAGGCGTTGACTTACGGAAACCGTGTTAGTTAGATAGAAAAGATGGCGCCAGTTATCAACCAACACAGACGAAAATATGAGTGCAATGTTCGTTGTAAATTGGCTCATACTAAAAAAATAAACATACATTTCTTTAAAAACACAATTTGCGACAATAGGAACTAATGCTCTTTTATTGAATATACAATTATATTCTTCTGTAGTTTGTAAGTATTGACCATAAAAAAGCCCGGAGACGCAATAAAAAATGTTAATGAATAAAACAGATTGTTTAACGCTATTTTATCGAGTGTTATTGAAATAAAAGTATTTCGAATCAATTTAAGTGAATTAAATACATTTCTAAATATAATACCAACCAACATTTAGAACATTAGGCGCAAATTTTGGTATTGTTTGTGTTTGGCCTAACTTACTAATAAGGTAGCAAAATGTATAATAAACGATAAATATACGATATATTTAGCCACAATTTTGCTTCTATGTAGTTTTTTTATATATAACATCTATTCAAAGTAATAAATATCAGTCATTCTTTATTTTTAACGGTGTGTTGAGATTTTGTTCTCAACGACCCAATTTTCCGCTAGATGGTGTTGTTACTTTGACAATATCGGCTGCATCGCGCTGTTAAGATTTTTCCTGAGTTAATAACACCAGCTCCATACATTTACAAAATTGGTGCCGTTGATGCGTCCCTCGACACGTTGTAAGCAGCACTGTATCAGTTATTGAGAGTTGCTGCTGGACAATATATGCATTTTGTATTAAAAACAACCATGATTCGAGACAAGACGAAATCATTAAATTTACAATGTAGAAAGGATTTCACCTAGCCGGGATTTGAACCCAGAACCACTAAGAAACTACTGTAATAATAACCGTGTCATCTCATGCATTTTCCTTTGCTTCCTTATTTATAATACCACGGATAACAAAACAGTGAGGCCATCACGTATCCGTTCAGTGGTGCTGTCGCCATTATTGACGTATGCGATAGTTGGCACCTGAATATTATGGTGTTACTTAGGAAATTATTATGACAGGTCATATTATTAGTAACATTGTAGATGAAAATAATTTATTGTCATTTTAAGGGTTGTTTCACACGCACCGCAACCACACCACGTCGCAGCGTTAAAATGTGGTGTGGTTGTGGTTACGTGTGAATTGTACTATTTATTAAACATACAAAATATGCGCCCGACCACGTGGTGTGGTTGTGGTGTGGTTGTGGTTACGTGTGAATTGTACTATTTATTAAACATACAAAATATGCGCCCGACCACGTGGTGTGGTTGTGGTGTGGTTGTGGTTGTCGTGTGGTTGTGGTACGTGTGAATTCGCCCTAATAGATGTCGTTAATATATGTTCACGTAGTACTATGAGCTAATTATTTTTCAAGGTGCTTTGAAAAGTTTAAAACAATAAACAATAAATATTAAAAACGATATGTACGTATTGTACTGAAAATAAATTTTCTATGCAGGGAGGTCATATGATTTCAGGAAAAATATTGATAGCGTGATGCAGCTTGCTTAGTTGATGTAGCTTATTTGTTTTGTATGGACACGCGTCGCCGTGCCAACCTGGCGCCATCTGTTTTCATAAAATCCTTTGTCCTCCAATCACGCCGCAATGGCTGGACAGATTTTAACCATTTTTGGTACAGGGATAGCTGGACACCCGAAGATAGGATACTTTTTTCCGTCTACGGTAAAGAAAAAATACGCGAATGAAGTCGTGTGCATCTCATAGCGTCATCCATCAGCGTCGTGAATTTGAATTTAGAACCACGCGTACCCCGCGGGGGGCCGGCCTGCGCTACCCACCGGGGGACAATAGCTCTGAGGTTGGACGAGTCGCCGAGTTACGGACACTGGGGCAGTAGATGGCGTTAGTGGTACACGAAATGATAATTTTAAGAAACAAAACTGAACACAATTTTGTTATTATTAATTTCTCGATGCAACAATGGGAACTACCACTCTATTATTGCATTTAAAATTCATGTATTTACTCAGTAGTTTATAAATATTGACCCTCTTTTCATAAACGTACTGAGACGCGGAGAAAATTTGAAATGAATAAATAAGTTGTTTTTTACTTTCTTGAGAGACAATTATCAAAATGAAATTATTTAAAATCAATTTTATCCTTTGACGTATAAATATTTACGGAAAGTTAATGAAATATGATACGCGGTTATCACACATAAGTGCTACCAGTAGCGCCATCTGTGAGCTTTAAACAGTAGTTTTCCCCGAGGTGCCGTCCGCAGCAGAGTTTTCGCAATGGCGAAGTGAGTGGATTGGTCTGTAATTTGTGTATTGTTTTACTAGCTTTTACCCGTTGCGCTCGCGTTAAAACATACGTTCACTATATTACTGTAGACGTAGTAACGGTACGACCTCTTACACAAATTTGAAGTTAATGAGTGATACATTTAACTGTTATTTCTATGTACAATTAATTTCTTTAATTTTAATACAGCTGATGCAAAGTTTAAGTTGACAGCTCGAGGGCCGCGTCAGTATGTGTTTAGACAAAATATAAACTATCTCAAACAACGTTTGATTAAACTTTTAAGTATTCTAAAGAGATGGTGACTAACAGCGACGGGAGGCAATAAAAAAAAACAATATAGTACAACGGAAAAAAGAAAGCAAGGCTGATGAAACTTAAGCAATACGAAGAGATTGGATCGAAAAAAACGGGGGGCTCGGGGGGCGGAGCCCCCCGCTCTAACAAAACACTACTTGCTAAAACTGAAAAATTCAAGTAGCTTTGATGAAAGGCTAAGTTACCTGTAGATATATGGTGATCAAGAAAAAACAAAACCCTAAAAGGCTAGCAAGAAAGCAAGTCTCATCAAACTTTTAAGTAACCTGAAAAGATAGTGAACTAAAATGGCTTAGTGCTCGCATTAAGAAAACACAAAACCTTAAAACGGAATCGAGAACGCAAGTCTGATCAAACTTTAAAGGATTCTAAAGAGATGGCGACCCAACCAGACGGGAAGCACGAGGAAAAAACAATATCGCACAACGGAAAGAAGAAAGCATGTCTGATGAAACTTTTAAATAACACGAAAAGATGTTATTGAAAAAAAAATGTATAACACAAACAGAAAAATAAAGTAAATCTGATGATAAGCTAAGTTACGTGTAGATATGGCGATCAAGAAAACATAAAACCTTCACTAACGAGAAAGCAAGTCTGCACAACCTTTTGAGTAACCCGAAAAGATAGTGAACGATAATGGCATAGTACTCGCATTAATGAAACGGAAACAAGAAAGCAGGTTTGACCAAACTTTTAGGTATTCTAAAGAGATGGTGACTAACAGAGACGGAAGGCACTAAGTTAATTATATCGCAACACGGAAAGAAAAAAGCAAGACTGATAAAACTTTTAAGCAGCACGAAGAGATGGTATTTAAAAATACGGGGGGCTCGGGGGGCAGAGCACTCAGATAATGTCATTTGCTAAAACCGAAAAATTCAATTAAATCTGATAAAAGGCTAAGTGACCTGTAGATATGGTGATGAAGAAAACGTAAAATCTTAAAACGCTAACAAGAAAACAAGTCTGATCAAAAATAAAAGCAACCTGAAAATATATTGAATTAAAATGGCTTAGTGCTCGCATTATAATACACAAATCCTTAAAACGGAATCAACAAAGCAAGTCTGATCAAACTTTAAAGAATTCGAAGAAGAAGAAGATGTTGTGGTGACCAAACCAGACGGGAGGCACGAAGAAAAAACAATATTGCACAACGAAAAGAAGTAAGCACGACTGATGAAACTTTTAAGTAACACGAAGAGATGGTATTGAAAAAGACGGGGGTTCGGGGGGGTTCGGGGGGGGGGGGGGGGCAGAGCCGCTCGCTTTTAAAAAAACATTACAACAAACACAACAAACATTACAAAAAATTAAGTAAATCGGTTGAAACGCCTAAGTTACCAGTAGATATGTTGATTAAGAAGACACAAAACTTAAAAACGCTAACGAGAAAGCAATTCTGCTCAACCTTTAAAGTAACGATAGTGAATGGCATAGTGCTCGCATTAAATAGAAACAAAACCCTAAAACGGAATCAAGAAAGCAAGTCTGATCAAACTTTAAAGGATTCTAAATGGGGATGGTGACCAAACCAGACGGGAGGCGCGAAGAAAAAACAAAATAACAAACGGAAAGAAAAAGCAAGACTGGTGTAACTTTCAAGTAATCTGAAGAGATAGATAACAAAAATGCAGTAGTGCTCACATTGAGAATACATAAACCTTAAAACGGTAACAGGAAAGCAATTCTGAACAAACGATTAAGTATTCTAAGGAGATGATGACCAAAAAAAGCGGGGGCACTAAGCAAGACAATATACCACAACGGAAAGAAGAGAGCATGATTTTATTTAAGTAACCAATTGAGACAGTGCACAAAAATGTCGGAGGCCTCGCATTGAGAAAACAAAACAAGAAAGTAGAAAATGAATCTAAAATGAACAAGGAATCATGTACGTGAAAGCATTCAAATATTCCAAAGATACAGTAAACACAAAATATGGGGGGGTTTGAGTTATGCCAAGCCAATGCCAAATGCCAAGTTATGCCAAGTGAACGTATTTTTTTTAACGCGTGCGAAGCCGCGGGCAAAAGCTAGTCAAATAATAAGATTAAAACACAGTATGTGCACATATTTGCGTTACTATTTCATGTAAGTACCTCAATCACTTAGCTTGTGTAAGCAACTCCCTGTTAAGTATCTTCTTGTTCTGTTCTCCTTTTCTTTATTAATACATATCTATAATGCTTACCCGAAGAGCAGCCGCAGCTCGCCAACAACAGGAGCGTGATAAACTTCAAATAACATTACTAGAATTAAAAAATTCCAAGGAGTTGTGTGCACAATTGCTGAGTGAGAGAGAGGATAGTGAGAAGGAACTGTTATTGGTACTTGAGAGTAGAGATAAGTTAAAAAAGGAACTATGTACGTTAGAATGTGAGTATGATAATTTAAATTGTGAGCGGGCCAAGCTTCAGGAGACGGTTGATAGGTTCACTGAGTGTAGCGCTGAGTACGAGCAGGCCCTAAAGCAGATCAACACACTGGAGAGAGCGCTGCATGATGCCAACGAGCAAATCATCGAGCTTCAGGAGGCCCAACACGAGAGTGCAGCGGCTCACACCCAGAGCTTATTTGAAGAACTTGTTGGACCGGTCCCGCAGTTGGTTACCGCTCCAATAGAACACCCTGTGACTGCCATTGATTGTGATACTTCCACTACAACAAGGTTAGTAAATTGTAGCGGTAAAAAACTAAAAAAGTATATAAGGATCAATAGGTATATAAAGAAAGTGCAAAAGTTGTCAAAACAAAACAAATTGTTTTTTAAGAAACTGAGATCCTGCAAACTAAATGTAAATCTAGTGGATAAGGTAGATATGTATTGTGCTCAGTTAGAAAATAGTAGGTTAAAATATGAAACTGACACACAGACATTAAAGCTCAAAATTCAAAGTTTAGAGGATTCAATTAAGTCATTACACATAATTAATGACAATTCGAAAAAAATTATACATGAATATTCATTGGCCATGGATGATTTGATATCACAAATTAATTATAATTCAGAGCGGTTTGAGTCACTGACTAATAATCAGTCCTGCTTATGTAAACAAGCGAGTGATCATTTGTCCACTAGTGTACTAGAACCGAGCCTGTGTGCCAGTTTACCACAAAAATCCAACAATGACAGTTCCTTCGACAACATGTCAAGCACACCTAACTCACAACCAAGTGTTATCATGTATTGTGATGAGACAGGAACCAACATGGGGCCGCTGTTAAATTCACATTTAAAGGGACATAGTGTAATCAGCAATTGTCTGCCCTATAGTAGCCTTGAAAATATTTCAAAACAAATTATAAACGACAGTAATGTTAATTTACAGACAACACTGCTTATTCTTATTGGAAACAGAGGAAAAGTGAACAAAAATAATTTAATTTAATTTTATGAAACATTAAACACACTCACAGTGAAAGAAATTATTATGTTCACTTTTCCTTACTGTGAGCAACTGCCACAATCTGAAAATGACAGTAGATATATTTTAAATTTAGCCTTATATAACCTGTGTACATATAGTGATAAGTTTAGAATAATTGACACTAACAAATATGTTAGCAATTTGTATTTTTCGACAAAAGGTAAGTTTTACCTTTCCAATTATTTTAAACGACAAATAGTTTTGTCACTATCCTATTTACTTGACATTTCTACCAAGAATTTGGTACATCACTCTGCTTCTATTGAGCAGTCAGATGTAGTATTGTGTAATGATTTAAACTAAGTTTTAAGACAAAGGAGAACTCCTTTTCTGGCAATAAAAATTACATCCACCTGATTCATCAAAACATTCAATGTATTAGAGGGAAAGATTTACAGATAGAATTATTTTTAAATGGTTGTAATGTTGACATTCTATGTATATCTGAACACTGGCTTACTTGTAATGAAATAATGCCCCAATTCAATAATCACCAGGTGGGTAGTTCGTTCACCAGACTTAGTTCCATACATGGTGGGTCGTTAATAATTTTAAATAATCAATTAAAATTTAAGGAACGTAAGGACATTGTATCCTTGTCTGTTGAACGGACCATAGAATTAAGTGCAGTAGAATTAGAGCAATTTTTTGTTGTTTGTGTATATAGGCCGCCCTTAAGTAATTTTGATGTTTTTCAAATTATTATAGAGTATGCTCTATTCAAGATATCTCTTTCTGGAAAGAAATTGCTTATATGCGGCGACTTTAATGTAAATATTTTGGAAAATTCAACAATAAGTATTAGATTGTTGAATATTTTCAAATCTTTTCATCTCCACCACGTATTTATGGAGCCTACTAGAGTGACCGCTACTAGCGCCACCTGTATTGATAATATTTTCACTGATATTCTTCCTTCTACGCATAGTGTAATTAGTAAACTGGAATCAGATCATTTAGGCCATTTGATTGTGTTTGAGATATTAAGGAAAAATATCGTGAAAAATCAAATTACTTTTGTACCGGTAACCACGGACCGTGTGGAAAGAATGAAACAAAATCTAGTTCAGGCGCTACCCTTTTTGTCTTCCGACATGGGTCCTAACGACATGTATAACTTATTTTCTCCAACTTGCTTGGAAATGTTCCCATTAATGTAGCAAAACTGGACCGCGAAATCGTTCGTTATATTTAGAAGGCGTTAATGAAAATTAAAAAAAATATATATTATTGGCCTTAGCCGGGAAATCAATATTATTTAAATAAGACGATTAAGTAAAAAACACACCTTCCGTTTATAACGTCTCATACAAATCAGGGTAATCTTAATTTGGCCGGTTACTGCATTTTTACTTTTAATTTTTTCAAAGACTGATAATTCACCATACAGCCAATTGTCCACTAAATTTAAAAAATAAAAACTATTATAAACTTTTTAATTGTTCTCTGCGTTTAGTTCTTGCACTGAACATTTTTTTGCTCTGCTACTGTCAATGTATTTGAAATGTCGACAAATTTCGAATAACGGACAAACAATTTAAATAATAATCTTATATGCGGTTAATTTATTTTCATGATTCTTAGTTATTTATTAGAGATTTCTCACGAAAGTTTTAATTTTAATAATATGATGATATTTAATGAGTGAGTTGAAAATAAATAAGTGTACCAAACGTAAACAAATAAAAAATAAAACAGAAATGATTGTGTCCAAATCAATATAAAAGTTATTTTGAACTTATGATCTTCTCCAAATGATAAATATGGTATGGTTTCTAAAAAAAAACAGTGTGTTTAGAAGTTGTTAATTTAACTAAAATTTATAATTACCTATGTGCATAATTTTTGTTATTGTGTTTTCATATATATTTAATTCTTATTCATATATTTTGTTTTAAATCAAACATATGATTCGGACCCGAAATTTTTTTCCTATTCCTAAAAAAAAAAAGTACCTACCAAATGAACTTCATGGTACTGATATATTAAATTAAAATGTAGATTGGTGATTATTTCCAAGCATATTTGGAGAAAAGCACTATACAAGCCTCGGCGGGAATGTCAGTTCGCAGATTCGTATTATTGAAGGACTCGGCTACGCCTCGTCCTTCAAAATCATACTCATCCACGAACTGACTTTTCCCGGCCTCGGCAGTAATATACTATCTTTGCAACTTTTATGACATATTATAATGCAATATTTACTTCCAAATCGGTCGTGGCTGGCGGTGCACCAGTATTTAGTGAATGGGCTACTGCGGACTTACACAAACGCAGACAAGCACTGTACGCCTTGTACGAGGAGCGGCGGTTTAATACGAGTGATGAATTTAAAGAACACGTGAAACAGTATTCGAAGCAATTCAAAATTGATTGTCATATTGCTAAACGCAATTATTTATCCCAGAAAATCAAGACTAGTTCTGATATTATCAAAACCACCTGGAAGGTAATTAATATGGAAACTGGTAAATCGAGGCATGCTATTAGTGATCCTAAATTAAATATTGATGGTAAAATTATAGATTCTAGTTTAGATGTAGCAACAGAATTTGAAAACTTTTTCACCGATATACCAGTGTCCACTACAAAGTTTTTAAACTCATCACCCTCATCAGCCGTTACTTTGTTAAAAGATAACGTCCCAGAATATAGTAGAGACCTTAATTTTGAACATATCAGTACCTCAGATGTAGTAAAGGCATTTAAATAGATTAATGTCAAAAAAACTAGTGACCTCTGGGGGGTCTCCGTCCATGCTGTCAAATCCCTCATAGATATCATAGCGCCTGACTTAGTAGTTATATTCAATAACAGTGTAGATTGCGGTGAGTTTCCTGATCTGATGAAACATAGTAAAATAACTCCTTTATTTAAATCAGGTAGTACTTCTGACCCCAATAACTTTAGACCAATATCTGTACTACCAACATTTAGTAAAATTTTTGAAAAGTTAATTTTGTCTCAATTATTAAGACACTTTAATTTGAACAATTTAATGCATAACAAGCAATTTGGTTTTACGCGGGGTCGCTCGACATCCGACGCTGGAGTCGAGCTAGTAAAATGTATTTTCGATGCCTGGGAGGAATCACGAGATGCTTTAGGTATCTTCTGTGATTTATCTAAGGCCTTCGACTGCGTTAATCATGAGACACTGATCTGGAAACTACACCACTATGGAGTTAGAGGATCGGCACTGAAATTGTTAGAATCTTATTTAAATGGTAGAATACAGAGGGTTGACGTGAATGGAAAGCGATCACCGGGGTCATTAGTCTCTATGGGTGTGCCGCAAGGATCAATATTGGGACCCTTCTTGTTCCTTATCTACATTAACGACTTGCCACAGCTCATAAAGACCCACCATGATATAGTTTTGTTTGCGGATGATACTTCACTTATTTTCAAAGTCGCACGAAGCCAACAATCTTATAATGACGTAAACAATGCTATATGTAAAGTAGTGAATTGGTTTAATGTAAATTATTTATTGTTAAATGAGAAAAAGACTAAATGTGTTAAGTTTGTCACGAGTAACGTTATACACGAGCAACCAAGTGTTATTGTTAAAGATGAGGAACTGGAACTAGTTGATAGCACAGTTTTTCTCGGTATTACATTAGATTCTAAGCTCCAATGGGGTCCCCATATTGCTAATCTCTCGAATAGACTGAGTTCTGCAGCTTTTGCAGTTAGTAAGATTCGTCAATTAACAGACGTGAAAACAGCTCGATTAGTATATTTTAGTTATTTCCATAGCATTATGTCGTATTGCATATTACTTTGGGGCAGTGCGTCAGATATTAATATAATTTTTGTTCTCCAGAAACGGGCTATTCGTGCGATATATAAAATGCACCATAGAGACTCGCTTAGAGATAAGTTTAAGGACATTAATATAATGACAGTGCATTGTCAATACATTTATGAGAATCTTATGTATGTACATAAGAACATTGCCAATTTTAAGAAGAACTGTGATATACATAATATTAATACTAGAAATAAGCATAAGCTCGCAGTGCCTGCCACTAGGCTCCATAAAATAAGAAAATCATTCATGGGTAACTGTGTAAGATTTTATAATAAACTTCCTAGAAGCGTAACTGACTTGTCTGTTGGTAAATTCAAGAACTATGTAAAACGTAAACTTATTTCTAAAGCTTATTATAGCACTCAAGACTACATGAATGATAACATGTCGTGGGATTAGTGAAAATGTTATGTGTAATTATTGTAACGAGTAGGTACCCATCAGGGTACTGATATTTTAATTTTAACAATTTTTAATATAATTTTTGACATTTAGAATTTTATTCTAGATATATTCTAGACTCTAGTTTTTTATTTATATAATTTTTTTATGTGTTGACGATCCTTTTTAGGATTTTTCTTTTATTTCTATAATGTTGTTTTTTATGTTTTTTTATTTTATTTTTAGTATAAGTTTATGAATAAATTGCTCTACTCTCTGTAACTGACGATTCGAAAGTGCTTGTAGCTAGGCCTACTTGAATAAAGAATATTTTGACTTTGACTTTGACTTTGATTGTCCCTTAATATTTATTTATTTATTTATACTTTATTGCACACCAACAAGAAAAAATATAACATGAGAAATCTTAAATTAAACAATGGTAGACAATAGGCGGTCTTATCGCTAAAGAGCGATCTCTTCCAGACAACCTTATTTCCTTTAGATTAATGTGGAAAATGATGACCCTAATGATGTTTAGGATAACTGAAAAGTAACCAAAAAACGATTCTATCAGATAAAACATAAAAATCGAATATTAATCTCAGATAAGTATAGGTCTAAGCGCTTTGTAACTCGAATATAATATTTGGCACAATTTATTCAGAGCCAAGTTCCCATCGGGCAACGGACTCATTTACAATTATTATCCTGCTTAAGCATTCGATCGTTCGTTTCATGCTGAATCGTTGATTCAAGAGATATTGTAATAACGAGCGGTATCCTCACCTGTGACTGTGATATCGTTTTATTTGTCTTCTTCTTCAATTTAAGAGCTGCGCTCTTGTCGGTGCTGTCGTATTTCGGGCTTTAAGAAGACGTAGACTGATTGATTAATTATGACACTGGGCAGGCGACCTTCAATCTACCTCTGCTTTAGTTTCAACTGACCTCAAAAAAGATGGTTTCCAAAGTGAAGGCGTAAGGGCCTGGGCACATCACCACGGCACGGCGCCGCGCCGTGGATTTTTACGGTGGTTTTATATACGCTGACACCGTAAAAATTCACGGCGCGGTGCCGTGCCGTGGTGATGTGCCCAGGCCCTAACACTTTATCGTTTCGTTACGGTGTTGAATAGGGAATAAGTTGAATAACGCTTCCTTTGTGAGCAGATAGACGGTGTAAATGGGGTTATAGCATGTTTATTGATCGTTTTTTGATAGGATATTACGTGATCAGGGGAACGAAAACAGACAAGTGAAGATTGGAGTACATTCTAATAAAACAGCAGAATATAATATTTTGGATAATACATACTTACTTACATGTTTATTTTATAAATGGCTTAAAATCCTAAGATAGGTACATATTAGGTTTAATTAATATCACTGCCTAAAAGTTTGTCATCACACTTATATTTATAAAGACGAAAGTTTGAGAGTGTGTTTGTTACTTCTTCACGCTCAGCTGGACCAATTTTGATATATTTTGGTATGAAGGTAGCTGATACCCTGGATTATCACTTAGGCTACTGTTTATCCCGAAAAAGTGTAGTGTTCCCGGGGGATGAGCGGGTAATACCGCGCGGCGCAACAAGTTTACAATAAACGAACGACTGTTGAGTTTCTTCTCAACAGTGGTCTCCTCTTGTGAAATGCCGGTAGACTCAGACTGTAAAAGTATCCTTGAGGCCTACCTACAAAGTCGATTTATTAAGAAATTGACTAGCCGAGAACATGACGTCCTTCTAAATTGTTGGGAAGCGAAGATGATCTGCCGTGAAGGTGACGAACCGGAAACATGCCCTTGCTCGAAATTGACTCAAAACGAGGATGACCTGCCTCGCCTAAAGGACAAATAGAATAGAATAGAATAAAAATTTATTCGTTAACACACAAAGTGGACAACAAATATTAGAAATAAAATAAAATCGTTGTTGTGTATGCCACGAAAAGGTCACACCTCAGCATAAATGCTGGTCCGGGAACCAGCGCTGGTCTTCCGGTGAAACCTATCGGTGACGCCACGGTGAACCGCACACACACGGCTGCACTCTTAGACTGAACGCAGCGTAAGCGCTTGTCAATGCCAAGACATATAACTTATATAACTTATCTTTAGTTTTCTTCTAGCGTTTACTGACATCAAGTCTCTGATAACTCTGATAAGCCAGCTTAAGTATCCGATGATTTGATCATTCCTATTCCTAATCTTATATATATATATTTTTTAGTATAGTCATCGTTTTTGGGGTCCGTACCAAAGCCCTTCCGTCTTCCGTACCAACAATTAAAAATATATATTTGTTGGTACGGAAGATGGAACTTTCCGTGCGCGAGTCTGACTTCCACGTGGCCAGTATTTTTTAATATTTATGTATATTTACGTGTGCTTAAATATTTATTTAATCACTAGGAGTTGCCCGCAACTTCGTACGCGTATTTTTTCTTTACCGTAGACGGATAAAAAGTATCCTATAACCATTTTTGGATGTCCAGTTATCCCTGTACCAAAATTGGTTAAAATCCGTCCAGCCGTTTTGGCGCGATGCCTGGACAAAGGAAATTATGAAAACAGATGGCGCTAGGTTGAAATGGCGCCGCGCGCCCATACAAAACAAATGACGATCCTGCTTCACACTATTAATATTTTTTGACTTCCGGTCCGTGACTTAAGATGGCCGCATGCGTTTAGGTTTTGTTGTTCGTTATTTATTCATTTTTGTCGTTCAATGTGTAGTATTGATAGCGTATTGTGCAGTGATCAAACGAATGTGTGAATAGCTAATGAAGAATTCAACTTGAAGCGTACATAGCCCTTCCTGGGTCAAGGCCCGATAGTCCGCGTGGTTTTTTGTAAATCGCTATCACTTTACAAAAAGCACGATTTTATCAACTCACCGTACAACGTGGTATCAATCCTCTATCTAGTCGCCGAGTGCGATTGGCAACGAGACATTGGCAGTAATGGTCGCTTAACTGTGACCGGTTGCCATTTTTAAAAAAATAGAATAGAATTAATATTTTTCCTGAAATCGATCAATGCTGAGAATTTTATAATAGTGTAGAAAACAAATCAGTAGGTACCCATGTCTAATTTGCACAAATCAGAACAGTAAGCATTCGATTCCCGAAACTTTGGCGGTAATAGCCTCATTGTCCGAGTTGTGCAGATGTCCGCCAAGTTTCCGCTCCAACTGTAATATTCGGAGTTTGGCATCCGCTGGTTTGGAGTTAATGACAAATGCTTGACGAATTGCTTTGATAAATAATGCAAATATATGACGTATGGTCATTATTGCCATATGAATCAAACGATCTGTTTGCATGGAGTTTGGCGGCTGTGTGCTGTGAATGTTTAAGATTTTGCGAAATGATGGACGTTAGGCAATCGAGTGTTTGTACGTGAATAATGTTGTTTTAAATGAGGTTTTAGTTAATTTAGTTTCATAGCGCATTGATATAACTGTAATGCTATGTAAATATTATGTGAAAAAAATTTAAAAGTAAAAATAAATGAAAGCTGCTTTTAGCGCCACTGTCCCTGGGCTGGGCCGAGACTTGCTAGGCTATACCGTCACTTGTAATATGAATTAAGGTAACCGCCAAATGACGATTTTTCAGGAGAGGCCAAAAACGAAATTGCATATTAAAAAAAGTGCAGTAACATTTTATTTCCTAATCCGATTAAAATGATGTAAAGTAGTTATAGATTAATTTTGTAAGATCTTTCAGTTGATAATGGTCTCAAAAAGGCTGCTATTATAGTTTAGAAAATAGCGTGGCGCTTACGTTAATTTTTTTTTCAAAAATGAGGAGTTACGTTAACACAACACAACATTGATTCCAAAAAATTTGCCCTAATTTAAAGTAAGTCACAAAAACGTAAAAAAATCTAACGTAAGGGACACACATTTTCAAAACGTGGACTTACATTAGCGGAATTCAGCTAAGGAATTTTTAAACTTATCCAACTGTAATAAGGTTTAACATAGAGTTGTTTCTTGTTTTTCAGTTAATTAGTGGCAGGATAGTAAGTCGTGATAAAAACCGGTTTATAAGCGGGAAACAGTTTCTTTTTTGTTTATAAAAACCAAAATTGGTAAAGGCACCTTTAGATTTAAAGAGTATTAAAAAAAACACTTCATTTTCTTTCCAATCTGATACTTTTCCTTACTGTTTTTCCTCACTTTGCTTTTTTTCTCCCTTTCCTACAATATTTATGTACCTTTTTTACCTACGACTTTTACTGCACATTCTGCTTTCCCGTTTTCTCTTTCTTTTTTATTTCTTTCTATATAGTTTTCTTCGTATTTATTACCTTCTTTCTGTTCCATTCATCAACTCCCTCCTTTTGGTTTTAGTGACTTAAGTTTAAACTTCAGCTTAACGTTGTATAATTTCGTTTAAATAATCAATTTTGTCTGTACAAACCCTCAGTCCTATTTTCAGTGTAAGGCTTGTCCCTGTCTGAAACTAGCCGAATGATCTTTATTTGATTCTTCATTAGTAATTTGACCATTTCCTGGCAAACTGGTGACTAAATGTTTCGTCACATAATTAGTAACTCACTATCACATCACTATTATGAACTTGAACGTCAAGGGGTAAATTTACGACTGAAATGCTTCGAATACCTTCGCTATTGGGCTTTGACATCTTTCTTATAGACCTGAAACGGATTTACAGATTTTCTTATATCTTGTAAGCTGTTGTTTTCTCGCGAACTACTTATTTGAAGCATCATTGATGTCCCCTTATTAGTAGAAAGTATGGCCCAGCTCAACGCCTTTCTCGGGCTGAAAAAAATAATGGTCAAGTGGCAAGCAAATAGTTAACGTATTTTATTGAATCATCGCATCAATACAATGACATTACGTTGGATACGTAGGCTACTGAAAAAAATGATTGGGAGTATCTCAATGTCACTAACCTCCACCATATCACTATTACTACCATCATTCATTCCTGTCTCTTGTTTTCTAAAAATAATATATACAAGTATATACATTTTATTATGCCTACATGTAGCTACATGGTAGTGGCAGTGACTGATTTTCACAAAAAAAAATTTCACAGTCCGTTTAACCAGACATTTAAGAGATTCCCTAAAAACGAAATGCATTAAGCTAGATTGTTTCAATTAAAAGTCCCTAATTCAAGAATAAGACATGATATAAATAGGCATAATAGCTAATTAATAAATAACTTAACTTTGAAAAGTTTAAAACATCAATTTCTATTTGATACTGGAAATCCCGACAAACTTAATTCCGCCTTAGAACTCTCTTTTGAGGTGATAACAATTTCTATAATACTTACTTAGTACTTATCCTTATCAAATTTCCCTTAATTTTTTAAAGTTTTTTTTTGTATAATATTATTATTTATTATTTTTTTATGTCGTTGAGGGCAAACGAGCAAACGGATCGCCTGATGTTAAGCGATGTATGTACTTAACTCGTAATTTTTAACTGTACTTATTGATATATAACAACGCAACCGCACAATACTGTCCTTATCATGAATTGTTGGAACCAACCGTTACCGGTATTCAAAAAATTACAAAAAAAATATTACAGATTTTATTTGAAATACCATAACATATAATTAAAGTATTGGTATAACTTTGAAATTAGCTCAGTAAAATTAAGAAATGTGTAATAATAAGCGAAATACCGAAATTTAATACCAGTATTTGTATGGAGTCGAAAACCGGCATCCGATCGCTGGTCGGTACAAACTAAAGTGGCTATCATATCCATCACAACACCAAATCGTAAATAGACGCACGCGGTAGTGTTTGTAATTGCTTCCTACAGGCAAATGTATGGTCGTCTCACCGGTATCTACTCATTAACACTGCAAAGGAAAGAGATGGTCGCAAAGTTCCTGGTAACCAAAATAACGTAAGCACCAGGTTCGTCTAAATTAAGTACATAATTTTAATGTAACCGTCATCACTCGAGCCTTGGGAAGACAAATAATAATGTAAGAGGCACAAATTGCTTTAAAAACTACGAAAACTTTAATGTTACTGACTAAATTATATATTCACCCAGCTTGCAGTAAGCACAATTTGTGACAAGATTAGACTATAATTGACTTTAAATGGTTGCTGTCTTATAATCTCGTTTAATTTTTTTTTACCTATCTAATCTGAGCATATAAATCATTTATGTACCTTATTATTTACATGATTTGATTCAAAAACTAAAAGTATAACCCATTTAATGTAAGAACCATTTTATATTTTTTATCTAGCTTTGAAGCTAACGTAACAGTCAATCGGTAATAAAGTGTTATAAATTGAGTAATGTAAGAGTCATTTATTTGCCGATGAGTCTTACATTAATGACTTTTGTTCAACTTTGGCCAATACTTGTGGTTACGTTAATCTAATATTAAGTAATTTACAAAAAATGTGCCATACACCAAAATAAATACAGAAAACTAAAAAAACGGTCAATTTTTGTTTAATGTAACCAACTTTTTTTCAAGATATCGTAATTTTAATAACAGCAATGGATAGATCGTCAAATTTACAGACGAACTGTATACTTAACTCAATTTCGTCATTTTGGCGGTTACATTAATTCATATTACAGGTGACGATACATATTAGTGCCTGTATTTATTTAAACTTTATCGACAAAACAAAAGTCAGTACAAATGGCGGACTTAAAGCCAAATGGCATTCTCTACCAGTCAACCATAGAGCTAAACAGAGATACTAGAAGCTGGTACAAATCCTAAATTGAATATTTGTTGGTATGGAAGACGGAACCCTATAGGTACAATAACGCCTGTCATCCACCGAACTCCAAACCAGCGGATGCCAAACTGAATATTACAGTTGGGAGCGGAAACTTAGCGGACATCTGCACAACTCGGACAATGAGGCCATTACCGCCGTAGTTTCGGCGGGCATCAGACGCTTACTGATTTGTGCAAATTAGAGAGACCTACTGATTTGTTTTGACTAAATTAATATTTAAGCACATCTAAACAGACAGAAATATAAAAATACTGGAGACGTGCGAGTCAAACTATATATTTCTGATATCGAAACTACGGCGGTAATGGCCTCATTGTCCGAGTTGTGCAGATGTCCGCTAAGTTTCCGCTCCCAACTGTAATATTCAGTTTGGCATCCGCTGATTTGGAGTTCGGTGGATGACAGGCGTTATTGTACCTATAGGTATTTTGTATATG
This sequence comes from Apotomis turbidana, assembly GCA_905147355.2. Lineage (NCBI taxonomy): Eukaryota > Metazoa > Arthropoda > Insecta > Lepidoptera > Tortricidae > Apotomis > Apotomis turbidana. Next base: position 16,711,503 of record LR990301.1, on the reverse strand, counting down.
TATAGCCTGTTCAGAGAACAGAATTCATGCATCAGCAACCTCAATGCATTTACGCAAATAAAGAATTGAGATCAAGCTCAGCTTGCAGTTTACACGTACAGTAGACAAAGAAAATGTATAGTAGTGTGCTGTACGTGAGATTTGTATATATAGCGTTAAGAAGTAAAATAAATTAGATACCAATTGTCCGTTGGTGTTTCACTACCTCTCTTACCCAACCCCTTAGACTAAGCTCCTCTTACTGTGGCGAAGACACCCTCAAGCCCTTAATCGGTCAACTGAGCCTGGTTGACTGGCAGTAAGAAAACCACCACTCCCCGACACCCCGTTCCTCCCCGTAGGAATCCATCTGTTACCTTAGGTCTCCTGGTAACAGATTTCCCGCTACAAGTCGTAGGTTAAGGTGTTAGGTTAGGGACTTAGGGCAGTAGGCTCCCTAGTCATAGTCAACCCTTAGCTGTACGCAGTCTGTGCAGACACACGCTGGATAGTTAACTTACCTACCAATTACATTACATTACCAAACTTACCTTACAAACTTACCTTACTTAGCTACCTAACTCTATACAAATATACCTAATTTGTATAGCTACCCCACAAGCCAGTGTGTGCCTGTACATATGGTCCTTCGAACCGGATCTGGAAGCAGAGCGGGATCCTGTATTCCAGACCCGGAAATTTTTAATCAGTAATTATTGACAAACAAACAGTCAGTAATTTCTGATGTTAGAGTCGTCCTCCAATACTAGGGTACTAGTTACGTGGGTCCTACCACGATTAGTTAACGTGCCCTCCCCAATAGAAATTAGGATTGTACATTATTGTAGGGATAATTGACTGACTGACCGACAATATGGACATTGCTCAGGTTAACATCCTCATCGAAAGCCAAGAACGATTGGGAAATACACTTCAAACTGTGTTGACAAACATAAAGAAGGATTCGCCAAGCAGGAAGACTTGGGAATATATCTCAAAAAGAAGAGCTGCATTGGAAGAGTTGATAGAGGAAGTCCAGAGTAACCACAGAAAGTTGGAGGATGAGGAGAAGCTACGCAACCACGCGTATATTACAACGAACCATTTTGCCAAGATTATGGGAATCTACCACGAAGCTATTAACTGCCTTAACCAATACGAAACAAAATTGAAGGAAAGTGAGCAGAGTACTCATACCAACCAACGAACCCATACCATGACGGAAGCACGAAGCAACGAAGAAAATCCAAAGCTAGGGATGCAAAAGTTCAGATTATCCCAGTTGGAGCGAAAGCTGGCAGCAGCCAAACAGTTACTTACCGAGAATAAACCGAGGTGGATGTTACAAACTACTATTGAAACCATTAAAAAACAGTGGGAGATTATAGAAGTTTCGCATATGGAGTTATTAGTAGAAGGAAAGGGAAAGACCGATGAGTATTTTACTACGGAGATGTTTGAAAAAATTCAGGAAGAGTACGAGGATAAAATTTACCAACTATTAACAAAGATAAACGAGGTCACCGAAGACACAATTCCACGTTATTTCAATGATTCCAAAACTAGCGTGGCGTTACCAAAAATAACAATTCCAATTTTTACAGGAGAATACGAGTCCTGGTATTCCTTTCATGACTTATTTAAAAACATGGTGCATAAGTCAACATCATTATCTAGCACAGAAAAAATGCAATACCTAAAGACGCACGTGCGCGGCGAACCGGCGAGAATGATTCAGCATTTGTGTATTAGCGAGCAAAATTATAATACAGCGTGGGAATTGCTGATAAAGAGATACGAAAACGAACGCCTCATTATTTCAAAATTTATAGATAGAATTTTAGACTTACCGAAAATAGAACGTTCAGACGCATTTAAGTTGAAAGGCATGTATGATGTCATAAACGAAAGTATATCAGCCTTGAAGAACCGAGAGATAGATATTACGTCATGGGATCCAATATTGACTCGGATTATCGCAAGAAAGTGGGATTCAGAAACGAACAATATGTATGAATTATCATTAGACGAGCCGAATAAACAACAGAAATTCAACAGTATGATGCAATTTATGGAAAAGCGGTTTAGATGCCTAGAATCGGCCAAGAGTTCACCTACAAGTAAATATGTGTTACATCATCACCGTCTCGATGAGAGGGAGTCGACAAATCAAATACGGAAAAGTTCCATACAAAGTTGCTGGTACTGTAATAATCGTGATCACGGTATCTATCAATGCACGCAGTTCAAGGCGTTGAGCGTAAATGACCGCATTAAGGCGGTAAGAAACAAAAGAATGTGCTTGAATTGCATAAACCACTTGTCGTCAGAAACGTGTTATAGTAATTTTTTGTGCTACCAGTGCGGGAAAAAGCATCATACAATGATTCATTTGGATATTGATTACAACAATAAATTTAACAAGTCGGGTACGACAAATACGAATGGATACAAACCTAATGACAAAATAATGCCAAAGAAGGGACCTTACAAAACAAATTCTTACGTATCATGTGCAGAACCAAGTGCAGATGGCAAGAAAACTACAATTTTGGCAACAGCACTAGTGGAAACTACTACATATTATGGCGCAACGCAGTTATTAAGAGTTTTGTGTGACCAAGGATCAGAAGCATCCTTTTGTACAGAAGAGGTAGCACAGATGCTATCGTATCCAAGAGAGAAGGTTCAGACAGAAGTAAAGGGTATTGGTGACGAAAAACCCAAGACGTCCAGAGGCTCAATATTCATAACATTAAGACCACGGTTTCCGAGTAAGTTTAGATTGCCCGTATCACTTATCGTGTTACCAAAACTAACTTCCCCATTACCAAAACACGATATACCACAGATAAATTCCGAAAAACTGGGAAATAAAGTATTGGCAGATCCAACGTACCATAGAAAAGGTCCTATTGATGTGATACTGGGGGCTCAAGAGTATAGCAAGTTATTATTAGGAGGGTTGGAAAAAATGCAGGACAGCATGATCGGGCAGGATACTGAATTTGGATGGATTTTGTCGGGTTGGCATTTGAGCGATTCTGTCGGCCAGTTGAAAGTAATGAGTATGACGGTGTGTACAGAAGAGATCAAACAATTAACAAAATCTTGGGAGTTAGAAGAAAGTCAAGAAAAAACAGAACTAAAAGAAGAAGATAGAATTTGTGAAAAATATTACGAAAATACTACTTTACGAAATGAAGACGGAACTTACACGGTACGCATTCCCTTTAAGAACCAAAAGTTAGAGTACGGGGAGACGCGTCAAAAAACACTGCAACAGTTAGCGAATGATGAACGGCATAACTACCCGTTTGCGAGCGAAACCACTATTAAAGAAATTTTTGTGGACAATGTGTCATCAGGAGAGAAAAGTGAAGAAGAGGCCAAGATCTTGCAAAACCAATTAATTGAGATGTTGAAAGCAGGAGGGTTTAATTTACGGAAATGGTCATCAAACAGTAAAAAAGTATTAGACAACATACCAGATGAAAACAGGGATGAGATGATAAAATTACCCCAACAAGAAACAAGGAAGTCACTAGGAGTGATGTGGTCGCCGATACAAGACAGCTTCCAGTTGAAAATTAAAATTACAAATAATATAATAATGTACCACGCATATTCTGACAATGCTGGGACATTTATAAAGACAGCCAAGTTTCTGCACGCAGAGCTATTACAAATAACGCAGTCACCGCAGTTCCAGAATGCAGTAACAAATTTGGGAACACAATGGCATTGTGTGCCACCCTTAGCGCCCCACTTTGGCGGAATTTGGGAAGCCGGAGTGAAATCTATGAAACATCACTTGAAGAGAGTCATAGGAGACAAAACCTTAACGTATGAAGAGAAATTTAACCAAGAGAACCAAAAAATCGGAACCGGGGTATTAATAAAAGATGAGAATATTACGCCAAATAAGTGGCCGCTTGCGAAAATAAAAGAAACACATATAGGCAGCGATGGTATAAATAGAGTGCTGACATTACAAAGGTCGTCAGGCACCTGTTTAAAGAGAGCGTTGCATTCAGAAATTCCCATACCTATAACAGAACATGACACCATAACAAACAAGTGCGCCCAGAATAATAGAGTACTAGACAGTCCGTCAGTAGTATTCAGCAATATGAGCCGAGCGACGCCAGACAGAGCGTCTACCGTAGACAGTAACACGATCCGGGCGGCACGCGACAAAAATAAAACAAACGAACGCAAGCGAAATACAGCGTCGAACAAATATATTAATTGGATGTTGCTGTTTAATATTATAATGCGCTTAATTTCTACAACATATGCTAATTATAAGATACGAAACATAGACGAAGGAATCTACGTGGAGCATATAGGAACCGCAACGATAGATCGAGGAATATTTCGGATACAAACAAACTATAAAAAGGAATCGATAGCACATGACGTAACAAACGTAAGAGGTATAGTCACCCAGTTTCAACAATTTTGTAACAACACCAGGAAAAATAGTGAGGACATCCAGTGTATGCAGTTATATCAACATTTGTTTGAAGAGCAATTAAAGTTAGAAAAAACAGAGGAATTTATAATGGAAACAGGATATGTCAGGACGAAAAGAGGATTATTTGGCCAAATGCTTACATCAATATTCGGAGTGAATGACGAAGTTTACAAAGACATCGATACCTTACAAACCAACCAGAACAAACTAATAGAAGCGGCAAATCACCAGACCAAATTTATGATTTCTACAATCGCAACAGTTAACCAGACAGAAGAAAAGATAGAGAAAAAACTGGCGAGATTCCAAACCAAGTTAAATCACGCAATCGACTATATTAACAACGCAAATGTTTGGTACAAGAAAATAGATCAAAACTGGTTACACATCCAGGTACTGCAAATGTACCAATTAGCAGTTAATTATATAACTGAAGTAGTGGAATATTATTCAGGACTATTGGAAGTATCATTGCATCAAGGAACAATATATAATGTATTAAACATCAAAAATATAAAACAAATCATAACAACGGCCAACATGAAACTGCCTACAAAATTGAAAATTGTTCAAAATCAACTCGTAGACACAAAGAGCACCGAGAACTCAACCCATATACAAGTATATGGTTACTTCGCAATACAGGACATAGCAAAATACACCTTAATACATGTAACGCCTGTACCAAAGAAGGATAAAGAAGGAAAATTATACAGCATAGAAATATACCACAACATAATTGGAATAGATTATAACAACGAGAATTATTTTGAACTCGACAAAGAAGAATTTCAGTCATGTCTGAAAAGAAACAATGATTATATATGTTACCCAACCTCCGTAAAAAATATGCAATCCAATAAAAATTGCGTAAATGATTTACTATTTAAGAAAACAGAAGCAATCGAATGTAATACGCGACTCCTAAACGTATCATCTACCATATGGAAGCAGCTATATATGCCAAACACATGGCTTATTATTACTATTAAACCAATAAGAACTTCAATTATCTGCGATGGCGAAAGAGAAGAAATAACAATACAAAATACTGGAGTTATTCACATTTCCGAAAACTGTATAATTAAAACTAGAAACAATATATTAGCCGCCAGACGAATAAATACAATACAAGTACTAGCAACATACGCAAAAGGAGTAAACTTTTCAATGAATACAAATACGTCAACTAAATTGATAAAACCCTTGGACAGAGATGAGGAAGTGCTTGACAGTTCCAGAGACCTATTCAGACATTTAGTAAATAAAGAAAATTCTTTACAAACGGAATTAGACAACACGATTTGGAAACAAATTCAGCAGCATTCGCTTCTAACTAGCATCGCCTCATCATTAATAATGTTTATAGTTATGATATTAATTATTTTTTATGGTCCTCAGGTCATCATGTGGGTACGAGCCAGGGTCAGCAACCGACCCACCCCAGCACCCGCCCGTCCCGGCCCCGCCAGACGGGCTCCTCCGAAGCCCGAGCGTCAGCGAGCCAGGCCCTGCCAACAGGACGCAGAGCAACCCGGATGCAGCCTGGAGATGACTGAGCTACGTCAAATACAGCCGCTGCCCTGAGAGACGCCAATATGTTCAGAGAACAGAATTCATGCATCAGCAACCTCAATGCATTTACGCAAATAAAGAATTGAGATCAAGCTCAGCTTGCAGTTTACACGTACAGTAGACAAAGAAAATGTATAGTAGTGTGCTGTACGTGAGATTTGTATATATAGCGTTAAGAAGTAAAATAAATTAGATACCAATTGTCCGTTGGTGTTTCACTACCTCTCTTACCCAACCCCTTAGACTAAGCTCCTCTTACTGTGGCGAAGACACCCTCAAGCCCTTAATCGGTCAACTGAGCCTGGTTGACTGGCAGTAAGAAAACCACCACTCCCCGACACCCCGTTCCTCCCCGTAGGAATCCATCTGTTACCTTAGGTCTCCTGGTAACAGATTTCCCGCTACAAGTCGTAGGTTAAGGTGTTAGGTTAGGGACTTAGGGCAGTAGGCTCCCTAGTCATAGTCAACCCTTAGCTGTACGCAGTCTGTGCAGACACACGCTGGATAGTTAACTTACCTACCAATTACATTACATTACCAAACTTACCTTACAAACTTACCTTACTTAGCTACCTAACTCTATACAAATATACCTAATTTGTATAGCTACCCCACAAGCCAGTGTGTGCCTGTACATAGCCCAACAATTATTGTACTTCAACACGAGTCGTTGTTATGAATAAATTACTTACTTACTTATTTACTTGCAGGGTGTTTTCAGGCCACGCCATGTTGCGGATTTTTAGTGGTACTTAGGGATTTATTTTACTGGCAGGGTCATTGTCAGTTCAAAAAACAAAAAATGTCCCATCGGTGGTCAAAAGTTAAAAGCTTGTATGAATCTAGGTTATGTTGCTATAACATTATAGAAGAGGGAACGTTCTTTATTCTCACAGGCATTTAATCTGTCTGTCTGTCTGTCTGTCTGTCTGTCTGTCTGTCTGTCTGTCTGTCTGTCTGTCCGTCTGTCCGTCCGCGGCTTAGCTCCGTGACCATTACTACCAGAAAGCTAAAATTTGAAAGAAAGCTGAAATGATTTTCTACAATGTAAAATTTAAAACAAAATAATAACATATGAAATAAAGAACTGCGAAATAAAGTATATAATAAATAATATTTCTATCTATTAAAAATCGGTGTTATAAAAATACACCATTTAATTGTTCGATGTAATGAATATTCGATCAAATGAAAAAATGCGTACCGTTGACTTTGAACTGAAATGCGATTAAACGTTTGTCGAAATTTCAAGGGTAAACCAATATTTTTCTTGTTGGTGTGCAATAAAGTGTTGTTGTATTGTATTGTATTGTAATATAATGATTTAAACTTAGACGATTTTTATAAATTTATGAAACATGTAATGTCTAATTTTTTTTAATGCGGGTAGGTACACCACAATTTTTTTATTTAAGCCTTAAATACAAAGCTTAAAGAAAAATTGAAAAAGGAGCTACCTGGAGCTAGCTGAATATTAACGTATTCACATAGATGTCGCTAAGGTGTAAAAACCTTTCAAATAAAACAATGCAAAGATCGACACACAAAGCATAAGGATACATTCGTCAGATCTTCCAGGAGCTAGGGTAGCGAAATGGTTAACGCGCTGGACCGGCAATCCAGAGGTACCGGGTTCGATTCCCGCCCAACTAGCAAAAAAGTCTTAGATTGCGCACTTTATAAGAGTGGTGGGCTTATAGCGCTCTTATAATTGTTTTGCTGATGCTGCTGCTCTTATATTAGCTTTAGATAAGATGGTACGGACTCAAGAACTCTCCGTCTTATTACCTAGTCTCATATATGTATATAAGCGCATTTTATAATACTATTATAAGCCTCCTACTCCTACAACAACATTTACGAAGACTCATTGTACTTGAGAATATCTGTTCTTATAGCCACATTCTCTAAGTTGATTTGATTTTATAATGGTCTTGATAAATGTTCTTATAAGAATGTCAGACTAATATCAGCATAACATAAAAGCACTATAAGTGCCTATTTTTTGGTTTTCATAAAACTATTATAAGATCAATATAAGATGGTTTGATCTTAAATCGATTTTGGGAACACAATTGTAAGAATAACGTTTAGTTAGCCATATTGTTCTGTGAAAAAGAGAGTGCTGTGATTTTAAATTTTGTGTAATAGGCATGGATTACAGAGATTGGAAAAAGCATTCCAAATATTAATGTTAAAAAAAATATTTTTCATGTAGGTTAAGCAAGAAACCCTAAATTAATTCAATATGGCCGTACCACTTGTATTCAGAATGCTAATATTGGCGTAAATGATCTTACAGTAGTCTAATAGTGCGCTGGAAAAATGCAACTATCAAAATGGCACCGTTATCACAACAAATAAAGAAATAAAAAATTATAAGAGGATATTTAAATTGAATATTTGAGTAGGCGCATGAAATTTGAAGTGTAAAACAGGGTCCACTTTACAGTACATAATATTTTCCAACGTAAAAACTTACCGCGCAACGCAACATAAACACACACCAAGATTTTCACAAACACGTTATTTTATTACGTTACCATCACTATTAGGTAAGTCATAAACAGTTGTGACAATAATATTTATTTTTTATTGTCACGCTGCAGTTTCACTCAAGACATACAAGTAATCAAAATAAGCTTGTTTAGGCTCACAAGATTCTAACGTTGGACCAATATGCGTCTATGTAGGCTTACAAAACACTTACGTGAGAGCGATATTAGCCTAAGGCAGCTTAAATTCGTTTTGGCAAGATTACTGTAAATGCAATCAGTATTCAATTAGACTGATATTAGGACGATATAAAGTAAATACACTTATAATTTGCGCCCAAATCCAGGCTTATACGATGATATAGGATCAATATAAGAGCGAAAATTTGTAGTCTTTAGACTGTTGATAGTGCGATTTTGCTGGTTGGGCGGTCTCTTACCCAGGCATCTCGTTTTTTCAATTTTTCTTTAAGCTTTGATCTTTGTATTTAAGACTTACACGATTTTAACACATTATTACTACAAACCGGGACTTAATCGTGTTCAAAAATGTGCTCATTTACCTCGACATTTCGGACGTGATGCTACGTCCATAGTCTCAAAGGAACTAAGACCCGTTTTGGTATAAATAATACAACGAATGTGTGAAACCTACGAAACCAAAAATACTGAGGGCGGTGATAGCTATTTTTCTGCTTTGCCCTAAGGTTGGCTGGTAGAGAATTTCTCATGGCGTCCACCTTTTGTACGATAAGTTTTCTTTTGTGCAATAAAGATTAAGTAAATAAATAGCTGAGATACGCGTCGTGCTCGTGAACGGGTGCCGTTTATGGTGCCCGATCTAATACTTTTTCGTGGTGGCACGGACCGAATTAAACTGCATACTAGTATGTTGTCTTTGTACAAAAAACAATGACTCCTCAAGACATCAACAAAAAATAATTGTGAAAAGCACAATGTCCACTTTTTTGTACGAATATCAATTACTCATCATAACTACTTTCTTAATTAGGAATTATGAGACAATTTTTCAGCAACGAATTATGTTTAAGGTCGCTTTTCAGTTTGACATACTCGTAATTTGATCAAAGAATTGTATATACCGGATATAGGTACTCTATACAACTGGCGTATTATATGTCTACTATGAAAACATAATCAATTGCTGTAAAATTGTCTCATAAACCTAATTATGAAAGAAGTTATAACACCCTGGAAATCCTATAAAACATTGAATTTATCCAGTACTTACTGGTAATGTGCATTTCACAATTATTTTTTGATGATGTTTTCTTTTTATATAGATAATTCCCGTGAGTTACAGAGATATTAAAATACATAATCGACCACTTCGATTGGCCGCCGCAGCGACTGATCGTAGCTCCTGATGATGAATCGCGTACCGATTCGAAACATGTCGAGCGATATTCGACTTCTATGACATACGTAAATTCGTTTCGGATGTATTTAAGTATGTTTTCTTTTAGTGAATACAATGAATTTATAGCGGCTAAAACAACGGGTCGGGGGCTTAATGAATTCCATCCACACTCGCACGCATTGCCGTGCGCGCGGTTCGTTACGTAGTACGTGAGTGAACTTTGATTCGTAACAATTAATCCATTTATAACTGAAACAAAAATATACGCACTCAAATTGAACATTCAATGGGTAAGGCTCAGCACCTTTATTAGCGTAACTATGACAACGCGTCTCTTTTCTTGCGCGAAATAAATAAGTAAATATCAGACAAACTCACACAAATCGATCTAGTCCCAAATTAAGCTCAAGAAACCTTGTGTTATGGGTGGTAGACGACGATATACATACTTATATAGATAAATATATACTTAAATACAGAGAACAACCATGACCCAAGCACAAAATATTCGAGTTCATCACACATGTATTTTGTCCTGGCCGGGATTCGAACCCGGGACTGCCGGCTCAGTAAGCGAGTGGTTACAAACTGCGCCAAACGTGTCGTCACGTTATACTACCTCTCTTTCTGTACAATACTGTGAGAGAGTGACGGGTGATGCTATGTCGCGCGACATGAGTCACGATCCATAGTTGCGCTAGACTAGATGGGCTGGAGCGTTTCAACTGCTCTTTCCGTTGTGTTACGTTTAGACGAATATAAACTTATTTTTGGATTTCATCACAATTCACAACAACCAAGCGCTCTGTTATGAGCTCACTAATTAACGTTTTTTCCAGAAGCCCATGGACCGACGATATGGGCAGAATAGGTAAATGTTTGCGTGTAGGTAAATATTTTTTTTTGAGGATATCAATGGATTCTATTTTTTATTGGGATCAAATGTCTATATGGGACTAACTAGACTTAGATTTCTTTACAAATCAGAAATGACCGTTAAAGTTCATCATTCCTAGGGAGCGCTAAAAACGCCCCATACAAATGGCCACCTAATCGTGACGTCATTATTTATGTTATGGGTAGCAATATTTGTATGAAACAATAAGTAATTTGCCATTTTCACCGTGAAAAGGTGCGTTTAAGTTCATGATTTTCATACAATTATTGTTTTGTTAAACGATGAGGATTCTGAAAGCAATTTGAAAATTCTTTACGATAAAAAAAATATTGGAAGTCACATATTTCAAAAAATACTTTTTTGAAAGAGAAATAATGTGTTAGGTATATATTTTTATCAGACTTACAAAAATATTGATGTTCCAATTAAAGCCTGACCAGAAATATACGAGGATGCGCCATATTGCGGAATTTCACTGGAACTAATTTCTTACACTGGCAATGATTTTATGATGGTTTGTCAACAATGTCAATGTCATTCGTGGTGATTTCTTTAAAATAAAAATATTTAAAATTATCCAAGGACTTCCGGTTTGCGACTTAAGATGGCCGCATGCGTTTAAGTTGCGTTGTTCATTATTTATTCATTTTTGTTGTTCAATGTGTAGTATTGATAGCGTATTGTGCAGTGATCTAACGTATGAGTGAATAGCTAATGAAGAATTCAACTTGAAGCGTTCATAGCCCTTCCTGGGTCAAGGCCCGATAGTCCGCGTGTTTTTTTGTAAATCGCTATCACTTTACAAAAAGCAAAACCTCACCGAACAACGGCATGCTCTACGAGCAAACTTGAAATTGGCGAAATCATCATTAACCTGATGGAAGCCATATTTTAAAATTAGAATAGAAAATTATCCAAAGAAAATGCCGAAAACCATTCACAATTGTGAACGTAAGGTTATAAATAAAGTGTACATGTGATTACTACACGAAAAACAACCAGAAAAGGAGTGCATTCCATTAAATAATATTACGAGGTAAACATAGTGGAACTGACAGGTATTTAAAAGCAATGTCATTATAGTGGGTTGTGATTGGTTGCAAAATTGTTGCCATGTAAATCGTATAAATTGCGCCCTCTTGACAATCCTCATATATTTCTGGTCAGGCTTTACATTACATTCAAAGCAATTTCTGAACCGCAATCAGCATAAATAGTTATAGGTATGAGGTAGGTACCTATACATACGTTCAAAATATGGTTCACTATTATCTTGTAGAAACGTTTTTGACATATATTTGTTTTGCATAACGATACTTGGCAGAAGTAACGTTTGGCAGAAACATCTTACGCAGGATATGCTTTGGCATAAATCATTTCGCAGATTTTTATAATACCGAATCTTATATTGGCATAATGTTGATGAGCATAACAGTCTTCTAAACGAATAGTACTTTCGCAGATAATTTTTTTGCATAATATTTTAGGCGGCATAAAGTTGTAAAGCCGAATACCATTTGATTCCAAGATAGACTTCATTGCCTTATCTTGTTGTACAGGACATATGCGGAATACCTAACCTAATCCAAGTCGGACCTGCCCTAAGGTGCAATCGGTACCTAATTTATACATTACATATTGTTGTGATTACACATTTTGTCCATGGAGTGGTATGGTAGCCGGCCGATGCCGCGCGGCTCACTCGCTCGTTAGGGTCTCAGTTCAACCTAACACTCCTCCTCGCTTCGCTCGTCGTCGTACCTAACCTAATCCAATTTGGACCTGCCCTAAGTTGGAATCAGGACCTAATTTATGCATTACAATTGTTGTGATTAAAAATTTAGTGACAGTTGCCCCGCGGCGGCAAGATACCTAACACTGCTCCTCGAACCGCTCGTCGTCATTCTACTACGTAAAGTTTACTGAACGCACTTTTCTGCTAGTAGAAAATAATTATGCTATTGTAATCGTATGCTATAGGATTATTATGGTACATAAAATTATGCTAAACCAAAGTCGGCCAAAGAGATATTCTACAAAACAACGTGCTGTAAAATGTGTCGTATGCGAGGTAGTAGTAATGCCAACTATACCTTTATGCCATCTTACCATTCGACCGAAAGTGTTTCTGCGAAACGTGTTATGCGAAGTGTATTTCTGACCAATATTATTCTGCCAGATGAGGGTAACCCTCAAAATATACCTAATTACACCTGTACATACGGCGGCTGCCCAGTGTTCCGTTGCATAATGTAGGTATATCCAACCAAACCAAAAACACTAACAGAGTGATAAAAATGACTTTTACACTGTTTACCATTTTGCGCACTTTATTTTCACAGTTTTCATTTAAAAACTGGCTCTCCGCAGTGACAAACAAACGCTTTCAAAAAGCAAACATTCACGCGCCGAGCAAAATCGGTATTGAAATACCATTCAGTTTCCGATGGCGAAGCTTCTGAAAAACATGAATTCGCAAAATTCTGGCTTTTACTCTGACTTTCGGGTGAATTTTAGTCGGTTTCTAAAAATAAGTGAAAGGAAAAATCAACTAGAGAGGTCCATTTACGAATAAAGAAAGAAAAAGTTGAAGGTAGAAAAATACTTTTTCACCTCACTAGCTCGGAAAGCCCAGTTTGTTTGTTTGATATCTATTGAGAAAATCGCTTTTTATCCACATGTGGAGAAAGAGTTTTGACGTTTCAACGCAGCTAAAGTAAAAATTTGACATGAGCTTATTTTCTGAAAAATCCCGTTTAAAATACCTACATGAAAGCTTATTAGACCTTAGTTTTAATAAATGTCAAATTGGTTGATTATTGCAGATATTTTTAAAGATATAGTACAAACCCTTATTCTTTTTTCCTCGCTGTAGTGAGGTGAAAAGTTTTGTGTTATACACGGGCGAAAAGTTATTTTACGTCTCGTGTATTGAAACACTCGCTACGCTCATGATTCTATTTTGAACCACTCGCTTCGCTCGTGGTCAATCATAGGATCCTTTCGCTAGCTCGTGGTCAATCATAGGATCCTTTCGCTAGCTCGTGTTTCAAATAAACACTCGCGGGTAAAATACAACTTTCCCCCCTTGTATAACAAATAACTATTTCACCTCACCAGCTCAAACATGGCGATTTTGCTGTCAGATAACAGTGAACAAAATGCGATTTTGTTTCGAGCGTGAGTAGAAAGTAGCTTTTTAATTTTTTCAATATCTGACCACGAATTGTCATTCTTCAGCCAAAGGTTAATTATAAAATTCTTATCATTTGAATCTCGATTCACTCTGTTTCTTTCATATGTATATAAAAGAGAGGGATGGAAACTTATCAATTTGAAATTCGATTTTCGAATCCGACCTCGATTGAGAACAGTTCGGATACGCGTTATACCAAAACATTCATTAAACACCCGAAAAAGTTTTAATTGCAACGTATTTTTTTTTCTTTATTATATTTTTATTTAATGACCGAAAATTAAAATGATTGTGCCTTTTATATAAAACAATTGATCATTGCTCAAATATAATAAGATTTTTCACCTTATTACTGATTGTAAATTATATTTAGGTACTTATTGTAAAGTATAATATATAATTTCGCCATTTATCATAGATGCATATTCGAAACGTACCTTAAAAATTATCGAGTTCATATTGTAATTGTTATTTTCTTTTGCATATATTTTGTTTGGTGTTTTAGGAGTAAAAATATTAATCAATGTATAAACAAAATCTCGTAATATAATAATGTATTTATAAATAAACACGTCATGTATCTGCTAAATCTTCCAATTTGATCAAATAATGACAATAACCGTGTTGGTTGGTTGATTATAATTTCAATTAAATTATATTGTTATTCCTTTTTAAGCAGCACTTATCTATTTTCTGATTAATAATATTATTGAAATCAGCAACAAAGACTATAAACATACGTTGGAAGAAAAAACACAAAATGTCGAATATGTTCTCACTGATGAGGTGAAAAGTTGTGTGTGCTACACGAGAGCAAAGTTTTTTGCATCTCGTGCTGTTGAGTCCCTCGCTACACTCAGGATTCTAACATAGAATCACTCGCTACGCTCGTGATTCAAACGTAGAATCCTTCGCTTGCTAGGGACTCAAAATCAGCACTCATAACAAAAAACAACTTTGCTCTCTTGTTGCACAAATAACTATTTACTTTCTCGCAGTCGAAGTGAAAAGCAAAGTATTTAAAACGTGGTTGAACGTCATTATGACACTCGCTCACTTCGTTCGCTGGTCCAAATAATCACATCGTGTCATAATGGCTTATTATAACCCCTTGTCAAAAAATCTACTTTAAACTTTTAACCAACAAAGTCCAAGTCAGATTTGCAACAAAAATGTTCCTTTTACCGTCGCATGTATAGGTCGCGTACAGCGTAAAGCCTTTTTGAACACTACCTATACGAATATATTCGTATGGTAAGTCCCGTCTTAGGATAAATACGTACACCTAGAAAAAAAAAGTTTTATGTGTGCGTGTCTACGAACCGATCGAAGAGATGTGTTGCTTGTGACATTGACGTTGTGACAGATGCGCACACGGACGAAAATTAGCCCGTGGCTAACCAAAGCTGGCTTCACTTTCAACCGCTAACTAGGTAAGTAAGGTAAAAAATGTACCTAAGTTTAAATCTCTTAGGTGACCATTTAGGACCGATACAGACGGACAGCGTTTCAATTGCAACCCAGCAGCAAAGTGGCAGTTCCAGGGCAGTTCTGATGCAGTTACACCAACTGCATCAGAACTGCAAACCGACTGTGTAGTCTGCTTGCAGCTGTCGTGCAGTCCTGTCAACGGAACAAAAACTGCAAGCTGGCTGCACGGTCGTAATGCAGTCGTATTGCAGTTGAAGCCACTGCAATACGACTGCAATAGAACTGCTTATAATGTGAGCAGTGTTTGTGTTCCGCTCCGCTGTTACTTGTGGAATTGAATAGAGTGCACACGTATTTCAGTATGAAAGACGAAATATTATTAGGCACCTACTAAAGACACGTACGTATTTACTATCGATATAATCGATAAACTGAACTGAATAGATAACCGGGGTTTTGCAAGAAGCAGCATTGCAGTTATAATGCAGTTGCAGTTGGAATTACTACAATATAACTGCCCTAACATTAAAATTAGAATACATTCAAATTATATTTAATACCATTTATCCGAACAGTTTAATCGAGAGTTTTACTTTTAATCTCCAATTCCACAATTCCAATCGATGTTGGATTGAAAAACGAAAAGCCGAAAGATTTATTTCGAAATTAATTGAATATCCAATGGTGGTATCCGTTTTGAATAAAACGGTCGTAAATTGTTTTATCTACAAACAAAAGAGTGATATTAATTTGACCTGACAAAATAATTTTCATATTTAAACATTGTTTTTTTTTACTACTGATCCATATTTTTTATTATTATGTCGCTTAGCATCTATTAGAACCTCCGATCATCATAAAAAGTTATGTACCCGTAGATCATACAACGTCAGATTACTTCTACATTATATGAAAATGAGGAAGTAGGTACCTCATGCAGTTCATTATTAGAGTTTAAGTATATATAAGCCTTCGAATTTACGACTTCGGAGTAGCTTCTTTGCTTTATTAAAATGCTGATCATTTGAGACATTCTTCTCTTTGATGAAACATGTTTCTTAATATATTGTTAAAAAAGGAATTAAGGCCTCTTAATCAATAACCCATAATTCAAAAACTTCAATGGATTACGGAATCCTTCCTCAAAAGCATGGGCATGTATAATTATGGCGAGGATTACAAAGAATGCCGTCTCGAAAGCGGCTTAGCAAGATTGATGGCCGCAAACCCCATGTTTAAAGAGTATGTAAGGAAAAGAAGCGGTTTAATAAAACTCATTTAGGCGGTCTGTCCACTGAAGCGGAATGGAGAAAGTGAACCAATCAGGTTGCGTTCCTGTGAGGCCGAAAGTGCATTTTTTTATATATTGGACAACCTTACATAAATCAATCTAGTCCCACAGTAAGCTCTATTAAGCTTGTGTTGTGGACACTAGACGACGATAAACATACTATACATACTTAAATACAAATAACATTCATGAGCCAGGCACAAATATTCGAGTTCATTACACAAATATTTCTTACCGGGATTCGAACCCAGGACCGTCGGTTCAGTAGGCAGTTGCTTAACCACTGCGCCAACCACGTCGTAAAAAAAAATTAAATCTGAGGAATGTTATTGGTCCATTGTAAACAGCTCCGCTCCGCCACAAGAGATGGGGTCCCGGTCATATCACTGCTCCATTTCCCATACTATAAATTTACGTTAAGTTTGCACCTGGTTACTGTGATAGGCTGCGTTTCCACTCCTTCCTAATCAATCTAAGAAAACGGGGACGACACTACAGTACACTTTTTGTTTGGACTGTATGAGGATGCGTAGATGAAGTTATTCCATTGGTTAACGAAAACACCCCTCACTACGCATCCTCGCACATTTTCTGGAGGGAACACAGCCTAAAGATATACGGGTTATATAAATCGAGGTTTCGTTTTCGTCTCTTTCCTTTTATAAAGCTTAGCGTATCATAGTTGTGCTTAGAAGTGCGTCCTGCACCTCAAAGCTACGGCAAAAGGACGTATCTTACTATGACATCCGTATAAAGATACGACCTTTTACCGTAACACGGCAGTGATACGCTACTCTTTCTCGCGCGAGATATACTTACCTATCTCTTTCTATACAGTACTGTATGAGAGTGACGTGTGACACTATGTCCCGGGACAAGAGTTGTGAAACGTAGTTGTGTGCTAGGCGGGCTGTACCTTTTAAGCACTGCTGTGATACGCGACTATCTCGCGCGAGATATTGATCTATCTCTTTCATGTGCATTACTGTGAGAGAGTGACAGGTGAAGCTATGCAAAGCGAGCTGCTTCCGTTTCTTCAGCTCTTCTTTTCTTTTTCTTTCCAAGCTTTCCGGCCAATACCTTACTTAGTTACGCATTTTATATACAAGTCCCGCAATTCGATCGCAAATGTACCGCAAATCTGTGGATTAAAGGGTCGTGCTCGTGCCAACCCTAATCGTGACATATGTCGCGTTTCTATACAAAATATCCTATTTTACAGGATTTATTATCCCAACTTTTACTTGCGAAAGATAAATTTAGCGCGTCAAACTAAATAAAGTCTGTCACAGACGAAATTAGTGCGTAAACCGCCGCCGGGATTTTGTGTGACAGCAGAGCTACATAATGTTGATGTTTACTTTGTATGTTAGGTTTATAATGATGAGAATTCATGGAATACGCGTCAAGGAAAGCCTTTAGATTAGATGCAAACATAATCTTGCGTGGCGACCGCGGACCGGAAGACGCGGCGTTGGAAGGCCCCCAACAAGGTGGACCGACGACCTGGTTAAGATCGCGGGTAGAAATTGGATGAGGGCGGCGCAAGATCGATCATTGTGGAGAACTTTGGGGGAGGCCTTTGTCCAGTAGTCGACGTCTATCGGCTGATAATATGATGATGATGATGATGAAACATAATCACCTTTTCGCAAAGTATAACCGACTTCAACTAGAAGAAATTGTATATTCAAGAACAACTAAAACGAGTTTGTATAAAGAACTCCGTTATAGACGTGCCTGTAATATTACGGTTCCCTTGATTCCTCATAGATCTTAATATAATAAATCTAAAAGGGTCTAATGTCAATAAAACACAAACTTGGCACGTAAATGTATTGAAACATGCATGTACGAACGGGGATTACCATAGATAACGAGCGAGACGCGCGGAATTTAAAACGTTCGACCATTGGTTATCGACTTATCGTACATATTATACCTAAAGATAAAGGTGTCTAAAAGGAAAGAAAAACAAGAGCTGTCATATATATTATTTTATAGGTTTTTTAGGTAAGATAAATAAATATTCAGAGATAATATTTCACATATCGACCTAGTCCCAAATTAAGCAATGCTTGTATGTAGGTACTATGGGTACTAGATATACCTATATAGGTTATCTTGACCTATTTGTACCTCATGTCATGGATTTTATATAAATAAAATTACTTATCACAAGTTATCGTGACATTGAATATTTCACCATCGTCTTCATGTAAATCGACAATATACGTACGTAGCCCTGGCTTCATAATGAGCAAAGCGCCAACCATAACGACGTTAGCAATTTGCATGCCAATCGCAACACCTTGCTATTAATGTTTGTTCAGGCGCTACACAAAGTTAGTCTTCTATGCAGCCGCACTACGTTAAAAGGTCGTATCTTTATGCGTAATTTATAGTAAGATAAGGCGTTTTAACCATTGCAAGGCAGTATGCAGCTCAAACACTGGAAGCCGTTTAACTAAAGTTAATAAGTATTAACTTTCTGGACAGAATATAATTATTATTGCCATTATACATTTAAAATCTAACTCGAATACCAACCACTCTTTTCTTTGTGTTATGTATGGTATTCAAAGAACGTAACTCATTAATTCATTATGTTATGTTCTAGTTGTTTTTTTTGCTTATTTATAAAAACCGATTTATGTAATAACGAATATTATTGAATATGTAATACCTACTTGGGAAACTCAAGCGCGAGTAACGTTATTTTTTTTTATAATCATTATAAATAATAAGCAACTAACACATGATCACCTTGTGATTATTAAATTCTCTCCTTTTTCAATTGACTGGTCCAACTTGCCTATCTGGTACCTAAAGCCTGGCCAGAAATATATGAGGATTGTCAAGAGGATGCTATTTATAGGATTTATATGGCAATAATTTTATAACCAATTGCAACCGCACTATAATGACTAATGTCATTATAAATTTTAAAATATCTGTCAGTTTCTATGGTAACCGCGTAATATCATTTAATGGAATGCACTCTTTTCCTGACCGTTTTTCGTGTAGTAAATACGTGTAAGTACACTTTATTTATAATAGTTATTACGTTCACAACTGTGAATGGTTTTCGGCATTTTCTTTGGATATTTTTACATATTTGTCTTTCAAAGAAATCTCCACGAATGACATTGACATTGTTGACAAACCATCATAAAATCACTGTCAGTATAAGATATTACACTCGCGTTTTTAATAAGGCGAACCAACTTGACAGTTTTTTTTTTTGGAATAACTTGACAGTTCGTTGCACGCGAATGTTGCCACAGTTTCGCTAGTGTTGTTAATATCGATATTAAAAAAAACATTCCACAGCTTTAGTTTTACAGCGATAAAACAAAAGTAGACGTTATATTATGTTTCATAAATTTTGCACTATTATGTTTTAAATCAAACTAATAATTTAATGACACGAAAGAATAATAAAAAAAGCAGTTGGAACTAAAAATACTTATATCGAACTAACTTTATTTTAGGAGATCGCTAAGAATGCTGTCCGCCTTTTTGTGTTCTTGACAGTTCCCCGGTACTATCGAATACACTAATAACTGTACTGTTTGTAAACGAATATAAACCTTATTGCAACATATTAAGGTTATATCGAGATATTTGTATCGACATAAACCAATCACTATATTTTTTTATTCCTGACAACATTTTCAGCTGTCAAGTTAGTTCGCCTAATTAAAAACGCGAGTTTGTTCTAGTGAAATTCCGCAATATGGCGCATCCTCATACTATTATATTTCTGGTCAGGCTTTACTTAAATAATGAATTTGTTACTTGTTCATGAATCGTATATCGTGTTAATAACACACGTTAGGAAACGTTAACAAGGTCAAATAAAACCATGAAGGGGAAATCAGTCACATTACAGGTGTTTTATTTCCTAAAAATATTTTTTTTAATAAAAGCAATATCCATTAATTTATTTCGGCAATAAATTTATTCACTGCTTTTTGTTCGAAATACCTACAAAAATTACAATATTTTAAGAAAAGTTAATTAACCCGTCGTTAAACAAACTAAGTTAATGTTCATATATCACTAAATTATTGTAATATTCCGAATAATAATTCTGATTAGAACTTTATTAGTGCATTAGAAAGGTTTTTTAATGGTTAACACCACTAGTTAACACGTGTAAAATGTCAATAAATAAAACATATTAAGTCATAGACAATACCGTTAAAGTTAACCGGTAAAATAGCTCAGCACTTCGATAGCAGCGCTTCACTATACTTACTTACCATAGACAACATGTTTTGACAAAGTCTCAGTCGAGATAAAAATGACGAGCTATACGATTTATTAAAAATTTAAGCAAAATAAAGTGTTTTATCAGTATGACTGTGTGGAGAATTATCGAAGATGAGAACTGCTATGCTGTCGGTGAGTTTTCTGACTTATAAAACTGTTTTTCGGCCAAAAATAGTGATAATCAGTTAGGGGAAGTAAAAACCACTTGTTGCGATTACAAGCCCCCCGCAAAGCGAGATAAATATAAACATTGTATCAGCACCGTGTCCCGAATACTATCAGTGATATCACTATACTTTTTTGTAGCCTTTTAATGCAATAAACGTGTGAAACATGATTGTATAGCGCGATCGGCCACTCCCTATATAACAGATGATTAAGTAACTTGATTGATAACTAATGCATCGCACTTAATTAAATTCAATGCGACAAACTGCACTGTTTTCCTTGAGTCGAAAATGTATTCGTGAATTAAGTGTCTCTTTTACTTACCAAGTTCATTGCCTCAAAAAAAAACTTAGAAAAAGAAACTTGGAAAGTGATTTAGACAAAAGTCAAAAATTAACTCATTAATCTATGGTTCTGTATTTTTAATTCGACCAAAAAAAAAATTATTTAGAGACAAAACTGATTTTACAACATTCAAGTTATTTGTTTTCGTTCAACCAGATTTGTAAACATATTTGAATGCCAAAGTTCAAGATCAATGTTTATTCAATTTACATTTGTAGTTGCATACTGATGTATTTTATAATTTTCCTTTCTGTTTATAATAGCGAACTTCCTTGAATGAATAAGTATATATATTAATAATAACAGTAAATACCCCACACTCCGGGCTATTAATATTATTATTATTATTATTATAGCCTTTATTGCCGAAACTAAAATACATATCTACTTAAAACTAACACATCGGATCAGTATTCGGCGTGTCTTCCGACACATAGGCCTCTCCCAGCTGCTTCCATTCATCCGTATCAATGGCCTTCCTGGTCCAGGTGGCACCCCCCACCTGCTTGATGTCGTCCATCCACCTTTTAAATGGTCTACCTCTTTTTCTGTGACCGTCTCGTGGTTGCCAATCTGTAATTATTTTAGTCCACTTTTCCTTACTATCTCGTGTCATATGTCCTGTCCATTGCCATTTTAACTTTCTTACTTTCTTAATTACATCTTCTACTTTTGTTTTTGTTCTTATTTCTTCGGCTCTTTTACGATCTTTTAAGGTGATGTTCATCATACTTCTTTCTATACCTCTTTGGCAGGTTCTAAGCTTTTGGAGATGTTTCTGAGTCAGTGCCCAAGTTTGGCAACCATAGGTTATACATGGGAGGATACACAAGTTAAAAACTTTTTTCTTGGCTTACATTGGAAAGTGCTTACTCTTAAGTATCTCCTTAAGCGACCAGAATCTTTTCCAAGCACTTGATACTCTTCTCTCTACTTCTAAAGTCGTCTGGTCTTTGAATGCTATAATTTGTCCTAGGTAAGGTAAGTATAGTTCTGTACATATTCTATATTTTCATTATCTACTACTATGGTCTTTTCTTCTCTGTTTGTCATTATGTTAGTTTTTGATTTATTTATGGTAAGACCGACTACTCTGCTTGCCTCTGTCAGCTGTTGTAGCATGTGTTGTAGCGTCTGAGCGTTGTCGGCTACCAGGACTAAATCGTCCGCAAACCTCAAGTGGTTTAGCATCCAGCCGTTAATATTTATGCCAAGCGTATCCCATCGAAGGTCTCTAAATATGTCCTCCAGTAAGGCAGAAAATAGTTTAGGTGACAATGGGTCTCCTTGTCTTACCCCCCTAGCTATTGGGAACTCTTCGCCAACTGTTTCTAATTTTATTTGTGCTGTGCTATTCAAATATACGTTTTTAATTAAGCGTATGTATTTTTTTGGCACTCCTTGCTGGATTAGAGCTTTCCAAAGCGAACCATGGTTGATCGAGTCAAATGCTTTGCTATTAATATTATATAATAGTAATTAATATCTGTGTTAATGATACAATCCTGAAACCCATTTAATTGATTTGAAGGAAGGATGATGTACATAAAGTTGTTTATTTTTCTTTTTTATACATGTTAGGCAGGGCATGCTTTGCCCAAAATAGTCCGCATGTACCAAGGTACAAAGACAAAAGGTGGACACATCAAGTAAACTGGGCCGCTCAGGCCTAGGCTAAATTATATCTAGTGTTCTTATACTGCAATATGCCATTAGAATATGTCAATGTTACTTGTTAATGTCTCCTGGGCTGGGAACAGTTATTCATTTTTAATTCTCCGACTCATTGGTCCTTGCCATTTTGCAGTACAAGTCATGTCGAGTAGTGACGTTAGCTTAATATACTTAGGTGTAAATCAATAAATTGGCCTGTATGTTATGTTACGAATGTAATAAAAAATTGGCGTCTTTTTAGGATTCCATACCCAAAGGGTAAAAACGGGACCCTATTACTGAGACTTTCGCTATCCGTCCGTCCGTCTGTCACCAGGCTGTATCTCAAGAACGGTGATAGCTAGACAGTTGAAATTTTCACAGAAGATGTATTTCTATTGCCGCTATAATAATAATAATAATAAAGCCCTTTATTCTGAAATTAGTACTATTAAAATAAGTTATTAAAATCGATTAAACTACAATATATCCCTAATTTCAGTGTGCCTTTTGGCATACGCCTCCTCCAAGGACTTCCATTGGCTTCTGTCATTTGCAACTCTTCTCCATTTTAATCCCACAGTCAATTTCAAATCATCCTCCCATAAATTTTTTTGTCTTCCTCGCTTTCTTTTTCCATCTCTCTGGAACCACTCTGTTATTTTCCTGCTCCATTTTTCCTTTTGATCCCGCATCATGTGGCCGACCCATCTCCACTTTTGCTGGTCTATTTTTGTTAGGATATCAGTCAGTTTCGTTTTTGATCTAAGCATGGTGTTCCTAATCCGGTCTTGTCTTCGTGTACCTGTCATACTTCGCTCCATTGCTCTCTGGTAGATGGCTAGCTTTGCTCTAAGTGCTTTTGTCAATGCCCAAGTTTCGCAGCCGTAGGTTAGACATGGTAGTATGCAGGTATTGAAAGTTTTTCTTTTTATTGCCATTCCTAGGTCTTTAGCCTTCATTACTTCCTTAAGAGCCCAGTACTTTTTCCATCCCATGGCTATCCTCAAATATATCTCCTTTACATTTTGGTCCTCAGTAGAAATAGTCTGTCCTAGATATACGTAGTCATTAACATAGGCGAGGTTTTCATTACCGATTTTGACGTCCCTCTGTATGAAATTGGTCATTATCTTCGTTTTGTCAGCATTCATTTTAAGTCCAACTTTCAGACTTACATCATTTAATCCTTGGATCATTACTGCTAGATTTTCATGATTTTCCTCAAAGAGAACTAGGTCATCTGCAAATCTAAGATGGTTCAGTTTTATGCCATTTATATTTAGTCCAAAATCTTCCCAGTCAAATTTTCGGAAGATGCTCTCGAGAACTGCGGAGAACAGTTTGGGTGAGAGCGGGTCTCCTTGTCTCACTCCTCTGTCTATGTTGAATTCGCTACCCAAAGATTCTAATTGGATTCTGGCTTTGCTATTCGAGTAGATCTTCTTTATGATGTTGATATAAACTGCTGGTATTCCTTGCTCTTTTAGAGTCTCCCATATATACTCATGCTTCATGCTATCGAACGCTTTTGCATAATCTATGAAGGCTATATATAGAGCTTTGTTGTACTCGTTGTATTTTTCTAGTACCTGTTTGACTGTGTGGCTGTGATCTATCGCCGAGAACCCTTTCCGGAAGCCGGCTTGTTCAATAGGTTGTTGTTCGTCTAGCATAGGGGTGATCCTGTTCAGTATGAGTTTCGCGAACACTTTGTACACGTTTGACATAAGGCTTATCGGTCTATAGTTTCCAATGTCTTCTTTGTCTCCTTTTTTATATAACAGAATTATATGTGATTTAGTCCATTGTTCTGGGATATAACTGCTCACCAAAATATCATTAAATAATTTTGTAAGAACTGGTACCAACTCTTCCATCGTTCCCTTCATCAGCTCGTTAGTTATCTTATCTGGGCCTGGTGCTTTGCCCATTTTTTGACTTAAGATGGACTTCTCCACTTCCTTCGGTAAAATTATAGGTAGGGTCTCTTCATCAACCTCTCTTTCTGGATAACTGCAGTTGTGGTTTACTGTTTTTACAGATTCTTGTTTTGCATAAAGTTCACGGTAGAAATCTGTCGCTAAGTCATTGATGTTTTGTCTTTTCGTGGTAACCTTTGAACCCTTTTTCAAATTTGGTATCCATTCTTTCCCAGTCTCTTTTAGCTCCTTGAATGCCTTTTTGAGGCCTCCTGTTCTTGAGATATGGAAATCAAGGGTTTGTATTCTTTTTGTTTTGCGATCTTTCCTAATATTTACTTTAATCTTTTTGCTTATCTCTGTTATCAATTTTGTATCTTTTTTCCCAGTTTGGCTCGATATTAATTCTTTTCTTTCGTTTATAAGTTTTAAAGTTTGATCGCTAAGTTCGTATTTGTTGTGTTTTTCTTTTCTGTTTGCAGTCATGTGTTTTTGCAGCTGTTGTCCAAGTAAATTGTACTTCTGTTTCACATCAAATGTTTCGTTATTGACTACTTTTTCCATGTCTTTGAGATGGGTTGTATTGTAGTTGTTGTAGTCGGCTTCGAACTGTTCTGTCACATAATTTTTAACATGTTTCCGGGAACTTTTGCTTTGGTATTTTTTCAGAGAACTCCTTACCATGCGATGGTTTGTGTTAAAATTCAATGTCGATACAACTGTAGTGTCCGTAAATGCTTTAGGGAAACTGCTTATCACGTAGTCTATCTCATTTTTATATGTTCCGTCTGGAGAAATCCAGGTCCATTTAGTTTTCTTATTTTTCTTGAAAATTGAGTTAAGCACAGTTAAGTTGTGTTCCATTAGGAAAGCGATTAATCTCTGCCCATTTTGGCTTCTTTTTCCATGTCCGAGTTTCCCAAGCACGAACTCTTCATTATTTTGTCTAGCGCCCACCTGAGCGTTGAAGTCACCCATTAATATTATATGCTTATCGGAGTTGGCTTTTACTGCTAGTGAGACTTCCTTGTAGAATGTTTCTATTACTGATTTGTCTGCTTGTTCTGTGGGGGCGTACACTTGCATTATTACCCATTGCTTCTTATATGCTAGTTTTATTTTCGTTGGTTGTAGGCGAGTTTGATGGCTGACGTTTCCTTTTTTCCGTGGTTTTGTCTTTTATTATAAGTTTGTCATATCTAAGTTTCACTGTTTTTCCGTTATTAATTGCCTCCCTCATTTCTTTCTTCAGTTCCTTCGTTTTTTCTAGAACGTACTTCGGGAAGTCATCCGAAGCATAGGTGTCGCTTGGAAACTTTTTATTGTTTTTTAGTTCATATTTCCTCCATGCTAGAGTTATTGTAATGAGTATCGGTCTAGTCTTGTTTTCATCTTTCTTCCCGAGTCTTTGGGCACTGCTTATTTCCCACTTATCCCAACGTTCCATATTTGACTTTTCGCTGACTCTGTTGAGAGTTTCCAGAACTATATCTAAAAGTTGCATGTTATTGTGTTCTGTCTCTTTTATGCCGTGCAATATTAAATTATTTTTCCTGCTTACTTTTTCCAGGTTGAAGACTTTAGTTTTTAGTGTATCGATCTCTTTTCTTAAGGCAGGGTTTTCCTCGATAACAGGTTGCATTTTTTCTTCAAGCATGACAGAAAGCGTTTGGTTCACTTTTTCGGTTATATTTTTCGTAAGTTCCGCCGTTTGTTTGCCTAGTTCCGTCTTCATAGCTGTTATTAATTTTTCTAAGTATTTGTCATCCATGATTCTTTTAGCGTTTCCTTTTCTACCAAAATAGTAGAATTTTCTCGGTGCTGGCAACTCTAAGTAGAAGTCAAAGTAGAATTCTCTATGGACTTGGTTGGTTGGTATCTGTGGGTCTGTCAACTATTATATCCAACTACCCCACATGTGTTGTTGTGTTTAGTTATACGTATATGTATCACTCGCACAGTTTTCAGCACTTTCTGCTTCAGTTCTAATGTGTTTTGCAGTTTTTACACGTATTTTTAGTCCAAAAGTGCCTGATTTTTCGCGTAATGTGTACACTATGGTATGAACTTTATCCAATATATTTTAACTAAAAACTCGAGATGATTTCAATGCACTGTTAACTTGGCAGCTGTCAAAGTCACAGTTTGGCTTAATAATAAATAAATAACAGATGGCTTGAAATTCATTTGATGATTGTATACGTCCAGATGTTCGGATATTGTCCTGATTTCTGGCTGTTATCGTCTTAAGGTCGCATTTCTCAACCAATTCTCATGCAATTTTGTGACTAAATTTGATAACCCCAGTAACACACAGGCCGCATACTTATACAGCCCTCATACATCTTACATTAGAGTTATAATGGCTATATAACCCCTTATACAGCCCGCTTCCTACCTGGGAAGTATATAGAATTTTTTGATGATTCAGTTTTTCGGAATTCTGCAAACTGGAGGTACTAAGCTAATAAAACCACAAGGGATTTGGTTATACTTTTTGGTAGAGTTGTGACGGTTTGCCTAATATCAGCCTTCGATCTTATTTTGTTTCACATTTATTCGGGTGCGTCCCATGAGATATAACTACATAATATATAATTTCATATTAATAACGTTCACAAGATATAATGAACTTTTGCTATAACATCAAAATCAATATTTTTATTAGGAATAACGGTCAATTAGCATAATACTCATGTTGTAGAATATTTTTTTTATATAACACTCAAATACTCTAAATTCAGTTGATATAACATACATAACCTATATCGATCATAGTATATACTTTCTTTTAGTATAATGATTAGAAAACATAATAGCGTATGATATACTAAATAGGTTACAACTGCTACCCCTATGCCCCTAAAATGGAACATGGGTCAAAAACCGAAAACTGTAGGTTAGGTTAGGTTTGTTTTATGACCATGGATAGCGGAGCGAGCAAAGCGAGCGGAGCGTCAAAATGCTTGCTTGCATGGAGGTACCTACATTAAAATTTAACAGTGAACTATTGCATACGACATACGTATGTTCACAATTGATAATGGCTGATGAAATTCTGGCAAGTAAGAGTATAACCGTTTGGAAGAACTGTGATAAAATTTGCATGGAGGTATATTAAAATTTAACAGCGAACTATTGCATAAGTATGTACACAATGATAATGGCAGATGAAATTCTGGCGAATACGAGTATACCGTTTGGAAGAACTGCGACAAAATGGAATATGGGTCAAAAACCGAAAACTGTAGGTTAGGTTAGGTTTGTTTTATGACCATGGATAGCTGAGTGAGCGAAGCGAGCGGAGCGTTAAAATGCTTGCTTGCATGGAGGTACATAATTATATTAAAATTTTACAGCGAACTATAGCATAAGTATGTACACAATTGATGTGCAGACGGTTATTCTATACGAGCATTATGCATTTTGGTGTTAGATGTATTGAGTAATATACATTATAAATCTGAGATATTATGAACGTTATACGTTATGATCGTTATTTACAATGATATTATACTTAAATAACGTTATCTCGGGTAGTTTTTATAATGTCATTGCCTCGTTTTTAAAAAATCGGAAACAGCGCACCTACGTCCGCGACGCTAAATCTGACCTCGAGCCAATTGGCAACTGTGCGGTCCCTCAAGGGTCTGTGATGGGAAATAACCTATTTTTGATAATGGTTAATGACATCACAGTCGCTTGTGGTGATGCCGAGTATGTTATGTTCGCCGACGACACTTGCATTATAGTTAACGCCGATAACATTGCAAACTTAATAATAAAATTGCAGTTAGTAATGCATCAAATAACAAAATGGTTCACAGCGAATGGTATGTTACTAAATGTAGACAAAACAAATATTATTCATTTTAAATTAAGAAAACAACCATTGCCACTAAATATAGTAGTAAACAACATTGATGTTCCACAAGTAGATAGTACTAGATATCTGGGCTTCGTGATTGACTCTGGGTTGACGTGGGCTCCACATATAGACCTCGTGTGTGACAAGCTGTCCTCGGCCTGCTATGCGCTATCCAGATTAGCACCCACGCTAACAC
Organism: Apotomis turbidana; assembly: GCA_905147355.2. Classification (NCBI taxonomy): domain Eukaryota; kingdom Metazoa; phylum Arthropoda; class Insecta; order Lepidoptera; family Tortricidae; genus Apotomis; species Apotomis turbidana. The sequence continues at coordinate 16,682,347 of LR990301.1, read as the reverse complement.
CTGAAAACCTAAGAAAAGCCTACTTTGGCTACTTCCACTCAATCTTAATTCAGGGTGTTGATCTGTGGGCCACAGCCGCGGGCCGAGACAGGTTGTTTAAAATGCAGAAGCGAGCGGTACGGATAATCGACGGAAAACCAATTGATCACCCAGCTCGAGATATATTTATAAAACACCGTATTTTGACTTTGCCATGCGTCTTCATACTGACTGCGTGTAAACATGTCCGAGCTAACTTGACAGATTATAAAACCTATGGTGAAAACAGACAGAGTTCACGCAGGCGGCATCTCCTGGTGGCTCCGCGCCGACGATTGGCGAAAGCGCGCGGGACGCTCAGCGTCATCGGTCCCAACCTTTACAACTGTGTGCCTGATGACATAAAAAACGCTCCTTGTGATGCTATATTTGCGGGAAAACTTAAGGACGTGCTCATTAAATTAGCTTGCTATAATATCAACGAGTTTCTTGAAAGAGATCGTTGACCCAATTACCTTATTGTTGTAGCAATAATTTTTAACCTTGTTATCTACTACCTAAAATTGTTTATATAATATGAATGTTTGTAAAATGAATGACGTGTAATTAATTTTTACCAAAAAAAAAAAAAACTTGACAAAAATAGATATTTTGATGTTATATCCAACGTTCGTTATACACCTTGAACGGTATACAAAACAAGCTTATACAATATGAGCGTATATAATATGAATATTATAGCATAAGTTCTTATATCTTATATTACTTACCCCATTTATTCACAATAATAAATCTAATTTTTAAACTTTTATTTTAGCTAAACCAAGCATGCTAGTGAAATCAAATTAATTAAAAATTGAGGAGGATATAATGGGGTTAATAATGCATATTTTTACTAAACTTCGTGGCCTTCATTTAAGGACATGGAGGTCAGTAAAATAATTAAAAAATACTTCGATTTTTTAACATTAATGTGAATCAATCGGAAAAAAATAAGATTGAAGGCTTATACTAGGCATACAGTGTTCTTAGGTCCAGCCATAACTCCACCTAAAAGTATAACCAAATCCCTTGTGGGGGCCAGTTTTATTAGCTTAGCCTGCAGACCCTTTCAGTAATTTCAATACAAACTGGCTATAAAATTTCGCCAAAATCCGGGCGCGTTTCTCGTGACCCCTTTACAGCAATCATCAGCCCCCCGGCACCTGAGGAAGTCCAATCGCCGACAGTCAAAACAGCAGACTGTCAATATTAATGTCCGCTCAATTGAATTAATTTTTATGCAACACTCGAGGTACGCTACAGTTTGGCCCATACATACAGTCATCAACTATATTGTGCCAATGGGTATGAAAAAAAAAACACACTGTACAAATGTAGTGGATAATAGTTTTTCGTCGTATTTTGTCGGAAATTTGTTTTTGCATGTTATCTCTATCAACTTCGGTGAAAAATTAGATGGAAATATTAAAACAAAATACGGTGGAAACTATTATTCACTACGGTTTACTAATGTTTCGCAGAAAATTATTTTACCGAACGTAATGTTTCGCATAATTGTTACGGACACCATTGACTTATGTGAACAGTTATAAAATAAACCTAACCTACCCTTATCTACAATACAACAACAATACTTTATTGCACACCAATAAAAGTTTACAAAAGGAAACAAGACAAATCCAATTTATAAATAACGGTAGACAACAGGCGGTCTTATCGCTAAAGAGCGATCTCTTCCGGACAACTTTTGGACTTATCTACTAGGATACACCAAAACATCTTTAAATATATTTCCTCTCTCATCTGTATAGTGTGTTATTTTTCTTATACTTTATTTTCTTTTACCCATTGGCATAACATAGTGGCTTCAGTTTAAATTATGGGCCCTGTAGGGAAACTGCCTTCAGTCCTTAAGTTATCACATTAGTACAATGTGATATCTTAAATGTGAAAGATTCCTTCTAATTCCTTACAGCTGCTCATAAAGTAGGTACGTCTTTTTATCTTCGCGAAGCGGGGCTAGTCAGTTAGGAAACGATGGGTGGGGATGGGTGGTGATGGGTGGGTTACACTGTTTACGATCTAACGTTCTAAGACGTTTATAGACGACGTTCGTACAATAGGATAGGCTATTTACAATTTTTGTGAGAACATAAAACTTTTTTTCGAGTCTGCTGATTCACGAACTGCAGTTATTAATTTTTCTTTACTTTTACTTTTTAAACTGACAATTTGACGGTTCGGAATAAAATTGGCTGACACAATTTATAAAAAAAAATAATTGTCAACCAGTTACTGCGGTTCCATACTACTCGCGAAGTAGACCGAAATTGGCCGAGGCGAAGTTGGCCGAAGTATGGGTTTCTGAGGCGAAGTGCCTCGGAAACCCATCTATCATATCGCCCAAGTTCGGCCACATCGCGAGTAGTGTGAAGCCGCAATTAAAATTTTGACACCCGTCAGTGTCAAACCATTCAAATTCTGACCGTTGAAATTTTGACATTGACATGCGTCATTCATCGACTTATTTATTTATTGGTTTCGAAGGCAAAGGTCCTTAAGGTCGCTTCAGCCAATTTTACTGCGAACTGTCCAATTGGCAATTAAACAGCATTTTGGAAAAACCATGGTAAAGAAAAATTAAAGACCTGTAGCTTTTAGATTCCAGCAAGGCCAATCGAAAAAAAAAACGGCCTTGCAAAAATTGTACATAGCCTATTGTCTATGCCTATAGTGTTTTCTTTTGTGTCGCTACGACAGTTGTGTTTTATTTCCATTTCATTTTCATTAATAATCTTGCTATATAACAGATAGCACGTAGGTATACGTAACGCATACGCGGTGTTAACTCCGCTTCCATGTAAATCCAATAACAAAAACGTTGCGTGCTGCTGTTTCCGACTACGTTTTACATGTTACGTGCGTTTAGCGGGTTTCCTCGTTCTTGCTAATATTTCCTATCGTTAGACTGCGTTTCCAGAGATGGGTAGCGAGGAGTGTGTTTTTGTTAACCAATGGAATAACTCCATTTACCCATACTCGCTCAGCGCAGCTGATTCTATTGATTAACAAAAACACATCCCTCGCTACACATCTCTGGTGGAAACGCAGCCTACAGCGGATCTACATGACAGGAGAAATGTGTAAAGCAAGAGAAACTCATCAGTGAGTTTAAGTGTATACTCCTTAATCGGTACCTTAAGTAAAAAATAAAATATTTATTGTACAAAAGAAATAACAACGTTACAATAACAATTTCAAAATACTGTGTTTGCACATGAGATCTTAGAACTAAGGTCGAGCTTTCGACCCCTAAACTAGGTGTAACCTGTGACTTAGGGGCTTGAGTTCGTCCGTACAGTGTTGAAGACAGTAACTGCCTATCAGTGGTGGTGTAGCCTGATATTGAATACTACATATACTTACTATACTTATAGCCTAATAAGTGTTGGTCCTACCCAGGGATAGTGGTGCTACAAAAAACTATCATATGACAATAATGTGCATACATCGTACATTTGCATTATGAAACGACAGCAGCGATTCGTCGTCAAACAAATTCAAAACATTGTTTACCGGAATGCTGCTCAATACTTCGTTCGTCTTGCGAAATGAACACTGAATTCTATTGAAAAAACACTTGACTTTCATCACTGTGGATAGTTTTGGGCATATTATGCAAAATATTTGAAATTTGTGGAATATTTAGTCCTGTTTCCTCTTTGTACATCGGTGGCATTCACTGAATTTCATTTTTTTTTTTAATTACTACGACGGTGGCAAACAAGCATGCGGCCCGCCTGATGTTAAGCAGTTACCGCCGCCTATGAACGCTTGCAACGCCAGGAGCATCACGCGCGCGTTGCCGACCCTTTAAGAACCTATTTACTCCCCTCTTGAAGAACCGCATACTGTAGCCCCCGGGGAAAACCTCGGCAGGGAGCTTATTCCACATGCGGAGCGTTCGCGGTAGGAAGTTCCTCTGGAACCGGACAGTTCTCGACCATTTAGGATGTGAGGATGAACACCCTGCCGATGGCGAGCAGTGCGGTGGTAGAAGGTAGCCGTGGGCATCATGTCAAACAATTCCTCAGAACACATCCCATTATAAAGACGGTAGAACACACACAAGGAGGCAAAGTCTCTCCTCAGACTTAAAGGCTCGATTCCATCTGTGAGTCAATGTCAGTTACCAAAGAGTTGTCGTTGCCAGTAAAATAAATCCGCAATATGGTGTGGGCTCAAAAGTACCTGGTTAGGCTATAATATGATTAGGGCCTTATACAAATAAGGGTCGCGGCGAACTCGCTTTTTTTTTTTAAGACATGACGACCTCTATCAGGGCTAGTTAGCTCTCACTACCAGTAATCGGACTTTGTGTGGGAGTATAACCCGCTAATGGGATTATCTCCGCGCGACAGGGGTAATTTGGGTTGGGGTGACGCGGGCGCACTGGGCGCATGGACTGCTTCGTGACTAGACTGAACCGTATCAGTCTGACTTAGGGCGGGAGGAGAGTGGAGAGAATCGGATTATGATAAAGAAAAAACGCGAACTAAGTAGCAGTAGTTAGGCGAACTCGCTGCGTGATCGCCTTCGTACAGAATTCGGTTGCAAATCGCAAGTGTGTTAAGCCCCTTATGAACAACGTGTGCACTCATCCTTAATATACCGTAGGTACACACATTTCGCAACATTATCTACTGTACTGTTCGCGTAAAGTTGGCCTTTATTTAGGAATGGAGACGTAAAGTTAGGCTTTATTAGCAACGTAAATGGAGTTTGTGCGGAGTTCTTTGCTTCCGCAAATTTTACTACGAGGAACAAACATTGTACCTACAATACGGTAGTATTTCACCGTTTATACATATTTGGTGTTGCGACTTTATGAAGCCCATAAGAAGTGTTTTTAAATTTGAGGAATGTGAACTTATTTACATATGGGTAGTAAGTTTTTATTAAATTATCAGCGACTTGTGATTTGGAACGTTTTTGCATAACTACCTACGTCCAATTGTCCTTGTGTGTCCTTGTGTGTCATTTTCATTGAGTGGGGGTTTTGTACAGCCGCTTTTTGTACAGCCATGTTTTCCGAGTCCATTTTTTGGATTCGGAAAACGTGGCTGTACAAAACAAGGCCGAGCAAAAATGGCTTCGAAAAACCCGCCTGTACCGAGCTTGTCCAGGCCAATATTGCCCGGCCTGGTTTTGCTCGACCATGTTTTGTACAGCCGCGTTTTCCGAGTCCCGAAAATGCAAGTAGGTATGCATTCTAACCTTCTTTACAGGTAGTAGTTCGGTTCTAGTGATTCACCGACCGCTGCCGCGGTACGCTCGCTTCGCTCACTCGGCTCGCGCGCTGTTGTGGTCGCAGTTCTAGCGGCTAGCCGTGTTTCAAAACAGCGCCGGACAATACGACCCTGTACAAAACTGGCTTCGAAAAATTTCCCCGAACAAACATTGCTCGGCCACGTTTTGCCCAGCCGTGTTTTCCAAGCCCATGTGGACGCGGAATACGTGGCTGTACAAAACCTGGCTGGACAATACATGGCTGACCAAAACGGGTTCCCATTTTCATTGACAGTTTTTTTTTTTGCAAAATCAGTTGATCATACCTCTATCTTAACTTGCTTCTTGTATGACTGAATTAACCACTACTGAAGGTTCTTTTGATCTTCGTATAATACATACCTAATACATTACGAAAACAGTAAGCTAAGTACTAGCCCTTATCAGAAAGATCCAAGCTTCTTGCGACTTAGTATTAACTCTAGCTACTCCTAAATCCAGTTAAGCTGTGATAAAATTGGGCAGCTGCATTCATTAGCATATGTGCACCAGATGCTTGTTTGTGCATCACTTGTATGCAGATTATGTGCATTTTGTTGGTTTGCTGCCAGCGGATTATAATACCTAATTGTGTGAGGGATGTTTGCTTTATTTTGGTCTGATTCCAGTTTAATAAACCATTTTCCGTTCGTTATCAATGGTTGAATATTAACGTCTGATTAGGACTGTTAAATGGTCTTCATTGACAGGTCTGATTAGATGTTAATAAAGAAACCCCTGCGAGTATGTTAAACGAGGTCTAAGCCACAATACGTAATAGTACTACAAACATGATGGACACACGCGCCCGCACCAAATCGAATTACCTCACCCCGCAGGCGCAGAATGTTGGAAAATTGTTGGATGCCTTGATTATTTTGAGACTCGTGAAATAGTGATGGTGTTGATGACACCACCATCATCATGATCACAGCAACCACAACCACCGCCACTATCACCATCACCATAATCACCACAACCACTATAGTGAATCGTATCTACAACGCATGTGCACTTTTATAGATTTAGATTAGATTTATTTATTTCATAATATGAAATGTCAGTATAAATTACGCCAAGACAATTTACATGCATTTATACTATGATCGTCATAAAGATAAAAATGAGATAATATAATAATAGTAAAAAAAAGTAAAAAAAAAAAAAAAAGGGCGGTGAATTGGTGAATGACCCAGATCGCATGTGTTTGTGTGCTATAAATATACGATCCGAGGCATTACGAATTACCGCCTGTGGTTTGTCTAAAGTTGTACGTCTTTCTTTGGCCAGGAAGTGTGACTTTCTCCCCACAGAAACCCCACAGAGACTGGGCTAAAAATCCCACTTACGTCCAAGGGTGACGTAAAGTACTTTACCGCCTCTCATTACGTTTCTTACGACTCCAGCATCAAGTATTCCGCATCTTGTCGAATGCCAATTGTTTTATGGCCTGAAACACGCTTTACGATGTTTCGCGTCGCTTTTAACAGGGACTGTAAACTCCTTAACGTTGTTTCGGGATTACTTTCCATAAAGATGTTTACATATTTTTAAGTAGTTATTATGTACCATAGTTAATTTAGGGTTGTAATGTTCTCAAGTAGCAAACAAGCTGTTGAAGCGGTTATCCAGACCTTATACTGCTAATTTAAGCTGAATAAAGGCCGTTAAAGCGCTTCTGCAGCTATTTTGCTACTTGGGTTATGTTTAATTTTTGATGTTTGAACAGAAAATAAGGGTTAAGTAACATTTTCACTAAATTAAACGTACTACCCCTCACTTCCTATCTAAGGAGTTCAACTCCGAAAAAGTTAGGTCGTGGGTTCAAGCCCGTATATTGTATTGCATTGTATAGTGGATTGCATAACATTTTCTTCATAAATTACCCTTTGTACAATCAGCATTAAAAGTAGCAGACAATCTTAATATGCAATTTGACATTTGACATAAGCCAGTAATAAAATTGTTGGCTACTTTACCAAATAAAATATGGCGTATCAAAAATAATATTCAACTAAAACTTAACCGTAACGATCTATATAAATGTTTGTATTGAAATATTGAGCCCTAAATAAAACAACTAATTCCATAAAAAGCATTGCAAATGTGTATACCATTGAAATGCTATTAAAAATGCTGTATCATTTCGCATTCCGTTTGGTATCATTTCATTTGCTAAAATCGTGCTAAAAGCACTCTCAAGCAGCTATATACGTTGGTATATCGATGAGAGTTGTTAATGCCGAATTGCATTAATTTACTGTGTCGATACCTTAGTTCACACTCGTACTAATTACAGTTTTTTTGCCAGTGAAATTTAAACCACATAGAGTTGTGCACTGACGTCCGAATTGCAACTACTATTTCCGAAAAGTTAGTACGATTGTGCTCAAAGTGTGTCTAAGGTATCGATGTATCCCGAGAAGGAGATGGTGGGATGGGTTTGCCCTTGTTTTACAGAGAAATGTCATCGGATTTTCATTTCAATTTTATTTCAATTAAGCATTTTTTTTTCTGAAACTAAAATATTTTCGAATGTTATGAAACAAACCTAACCTAACCTAATCTATTGATTGTCATTTCCAAGATTTCTGATAAATGCGCGTTTGGCGCAGTTTGTACACACCTGCCTCCTGGGTTCGAATTCGAATCACGGCCGGGGCAAATATACAACAATACAATACAACAATACTTTATTGCACACCAATAAAAGTTTACAAAAGGAAACAAGACAAAGGAATACAATTTATAAATAACGGTAGACAACAGGCGGTCTTCTCGCTAAAAAGCGATCTCTTCCAGACAACCTTTATGTGATGAACTCGAATATTTGTTCCTGGGTCATGGATGTTATCTATACATGTATATGTAATTATATATTATGTATATTATCGTCGTCTAGTACCCATAGTACAAGTTTTGCTTAGTTTGGGACTAGGTTGATTTGTGTACGATTGTCCCTTGTACGAGTTCCGAGGGTTTTTTTTCTATAAAATGAAAATTCTATGAATGGAAACATTCGGTGAAGTGATTTGCTGTAAAAGAAGACGACACCGGTGGGATGACTTAGGCACATTCTAGGATTTCCAGGACGCATTGCAGAAGCATGCACTTCAACGAGATGACTGGGAAAAAAAAGGATAGGGTTTCGCCTAGCAGTGGGACACATATTACATATATAGGGCTGCCATCCGTCTAGGTTTCCCCGGATTTGTCCTAGTCCGGGGACCGTCCGGGGGGTTTTCTAGAAGTTTCTGGAGAAAACCCGGCGACTTTCTATGTGAATGTAAAATAAAGCGTTTGTTTTTATATAATATTATTTTCAGACACGTCCGGGGAAAAATGCGATTTACGGAAAATGTCTGGGTTTTTTAAGTCTTTGTGCGGGTTCGGCGAATCTAGAGATGGCAGCCCTACATACATATTATGAAGTCTAGTAAAAAAATGAATAAAATGATAATACAAGAAAGATTTAACGTTTATTCAACGGCTTCAAAAAAAGGGGGCTGCTATCGTGTTTCTATGTATAAAACGACACCTAATATTGCGAGAGATTCAACTACTTAAAGTCTGAGTGTTAATATTCTCATATGAATGCGAACATTGCCTAAAACAGCAGCCGGCCAGGCTGTTACCGATTGACTGCATTTGGTCATCAATTGACTTTCCGATTATGTCATCAAGGTGAATATTAGGAGTGTGTCCGACGTTTAATGCCTACGTCATTTAATGACCTAATTCGAGCGTTTGCATGAGTTCTACTTATTCGATAATTGTTCCTATACTATTTACTATCTGCGTCTCGCGGTGCTACCCGCAATTAATCGGGTAAAAAGTAGCCTATGCGTTAATGCGCCATAACACAAGCCTTCTTGAGCTTAATTTGGGACTAGATCGATTTGTGTAAGGTTGTTTGATATTGATATTTATTACGACGCGTTGGGCTCGGTTTGTAGACACCTGCCTACTGAGCCGGCGGTCCCGGGTTCGAATCCCGGCCAGGGCAAATATTTGTGTGATGAACTCGAATATTTGTGCTTGGGTCTTGGTTGTTCTATGTATTTAAGTATATATTTATCCGATATTTATTATTATTATTTATTTATTTAATGCGGGATCAGTTACCTGCATACCGATTTTTTTCAAAATTGCCCAATCCGAGCGTTAGGAGTAACAAACATACGAACACACAAGCTTTTGCCTTCATAATATTAGAGTGATTATGACCTTTATTACGCAAATGTGAAACTCTTATTTGAAGTCGGTTGAGTCAAATCACTATATATATATACACAATGCACCTGCTTTTATTAACAGTTTATCAATGCGCTACAGCCGAACTTAGCCTTCTCCTGATTATTCAACGATAACATTATATTTTTATAGCGAGCAGATAACTCGACCGGCTTATCAGCAGAGATGGGCGCTGGAAACTAAATCGTAACGCTGAATAACGTTACGAGAGTAATATTTTGAATAACTTATTTACTAGCGGCTCCGTGAGTCTACAGACCTCGCGAGTCTGTTTGGAAATAGCTAAAAGGTTTTTTTTTACGTGTTTACTCTCTATCTCCGCCATTTTGTAAAATAACAAAAAACATAATCGACGCAAATATATAATAATGATCGAACCCGATCATACAATTTCGTGAGAATCGGTTCAGAAATTTAACCTGTAGGCGAGAACAGCCGGAATAATTTTCGGCCAAGCTGACACGGACACTCTTTCGCTCGCTTGTTCAAAAAATGATTCACAAAAGACGAAATAAAAATTATCAAAATGACTGAAAGTTGTTAATTCGACGTAAGTAATACATGAATGAATTTGCAACCACAATTTTACCTGTGTAGTCAGGTAAAATGAAACATACGTATAGGTATGTATCTAATAATTATGAAATTAAAAAAGAAACAGTCAAATATTCTGACCAAATATTTTTATTACAAGAGCAAAGTTTAAATTAACATACATACTACTTTAAATGATCTTGATAAAAATACAGTAATTCACATAAAACGTTATTTTCAATAAACTAATGCATGTTACGCATTGTTTTATGTGGCAATCAATAAAAAAAAAGATATATTCTATAGTTCTAATTCCTTTTCATAAGCGAATCCCATTAGCTTTGTACCCGATGAACAATACTCATTAACTGCATTGTTAACTGTGGCCACAACTGCCACTTCGAAATGTAAGGCGTTATAAGTGCAAATTACTTTTACACTAAATTAGTCTTTAAGTCAAATGAAATAAGGTTTACTCTTAGAAAGAGAACATAGATGTTGGTCACTTCGTAAGTGAAAGAGCAGTGAAGTTCGTATCGATGCTTAGGATGACGATGAAGTGACCAACATCTGTGTTCTCTTTGTTTAAGAGTAATCCTTATTTCGTTTGACTTAAAGACTAATTTAGTGTAAAAGTAATTTGCACTTATAACGCCTTACATTTCGAAGTGGCAGTTGTGGCCACAGTTAACAATAGGTACAGATAATGAGTATTGTTCATCGGGTACAAAGCTAATGGGATTCGCTTAAGAAAAGGAATTAGAACTATACTTCACATCACAGAATAACGAACTCACGAATAAATCTCATTTGATTGAAAATTATGTCATTTTATTCTTATTAAAAATGACTTTTGCTCAGCTCTAGTTATCAGGCGGGTCGTGTAGCCGTATCCTGTGTCAGGTGCGCTATGGGGTCGGGTTACGAGGGCTTACAGATGGGATAGACACGGCAGATCACATCACACTAATATAAAGGCGAAAGTTTGTGAGTGTTTATGTGTATGTTTGTTACCTACTTCACGTTATGTTTGTTACTTCAAAGAAAGAAAGAAACATTTATTCGGGAACACTATAACTGCCTAAATAAATAGTGACACACAAAGAAAAAAAAAACTAAACTAAGTACTTATAATGCTAATTATGAAGTCTCTCGAAACGGTTCCACCTCAGCATAAGGCTGCGTTTCCACCAGAGATGTGCGAGGATGCGTAGCGAGGGATGTGTTCTTGTTAACCAATAGAATAACTTCATTTACTTATCCCCGTTCAGCGCAACTGATTCTATTGGTAAGATAAGATAAGATAATGTTTATTGCAGAAAAAGGGTTACTTACATGTCTTAATATTATGTTAAAGTTCCACCTTTAAAAAAAAAAGGACGGGTTGCACTCCGGGAGTGCCGGCAGAAGTGAAAACTCCGATTTTATTATATCTCACTGACACTTGATTTCTATTTTAATCTCTATGTCTTACTAATGTATGTTTATAATCATCTCTGTCACTTACAACATTTTGTTGTTCGAAGGCCCCCTTTCTTTGAAACAGACACGGTTGCTAGGTTACCGACTGACTGTTATCCGTCGCGCGGATCTGTCGCGAGTTTATCATTTTTTACCCATCTAAAAATTTCCAAGCGCCGCTAAAGAAGTTTTCACTTCAAAAACACATCCCTCGCTCTCGTTACGCATCCTGGCACTGGTGGAAACGCAGCCCAATGCTAGCCCGCGTGAGGGCCAGCCCTGATCTTTCAGTGGGACCATCAGTTCACGCTCAAACGGCTGGACCAATTTTGATAAATTTTGGTATGAAGCTGACACCCTGGATTAACACATATGCTACTTTTTATCCCGAAAAATTTAGTGTTCCCGTGGACGAGCGGGTAACACCGCGCGACGCAGCTAGTAATAAATAAGATTGTTGATATCATAAACCATCGTCATACCCTCAATGATATTTTATAAGAAGATTTACTTATGATATGAGATTCTGTACACTTTACGTTTTTTGCGTAAGTACACTAATATGACAAGTGCAATATTTACTTCCCAGATCACGGTCAATGACATAAGCTTATCTCTCTCTAAAGCGGCGTCATGATGTCAAAATGGCGTTATATTTGAAAAATTAAACGTGGAAATTATTTCAATTTACTTAATTGTTATAGGAGATGCTCATGCTTTAATGACAAAAATATTGGTGTTGTCCTATAAAGCCCTAACTATTAACACCAATGCAGGCTGTAGCCGACAGTGGAATAATGCTCCAACAACATCGGCTACACCTGTCAAAGTTGACTTTGGAGCATTTTTGCTGTGGCGTCATAGTCTAAGATCCCTTTAAGAACGACCTTCACCGAGATGTTTATTTGATGAAATGTATTTTATATTTAATTTAATATGTCAATAAATATATTGCATATGGGTTGCCTAACAAATTTTAGTCCAGGGTATGTTTAATTAATGATTACAAAAATTTTTTTTTTAAACATTTGATTATTAGATAAATTCTATACCAATCGAAAGTATGAAGCCCATAGAATATGCAAACGTTAGGTTGCCTATTCTTTTCCCGTCACAACTATCGGGTAGCCAGGTTTAAACTGGTAAATCTATACTAGCATTTTGCAACGGTCTGATTATTGAATTGAAATTAAATAACATTAAAGATTATTTTATTATGAACACGGTGGTATAGGGTTGCCTGCGAAAAATCAGTCCAGAATTCCGGTTGTCGAATTTTGAAAAGTAAAATATTGCAGCGAGTGAATGTGTGCGACTGAGAGGTCCCAACCAAAACCATCCCATACGATAGAAGAGGACACAGCATAGCAGCTGTTTGAAGTCCGCCCATTTAAAAAAAGAGAGTGCGCATGCTATTTTTGCTTGAAAATGAAAAGCATAGCGATAGACTCGTATATGCTGTACATTATTTTATAGTTATTTAACTTTTTTTTTAATCAATTAATTAATGAAATAATGAACTTTATTCTGCAAGTAGGCCACAAGGGCACTTTTACATGTCTGAGTCTATCGACATTTCACAAAAGGGTGACCACTGTTGAGAAGAAACTCCGAAAGATTAGATACATTACATTTGTTTTATTCTACTACCTATGTTTCTACTTGAATCACTTAAAATTAATGCCGTTTAAACACTTTTCACCGTTGGTTAAAATTCTCCAACATTTAAAAGTATGAGAATCTCTGAACACCATGATGACGTAGGCTTGTGTCAGTCACGTGGTTCGCGAGTCTCGGAAGAGAGTACCAGGCGGAGTATATTATTATACCATGCATTTTATTGTATCTATAGCGACAATCTACTCCAAAATAATGCACAGCATATACGAGTCTATCGCTATCCTTTTCATTTTCAAGCACAAATAGCATGCGCACTCTCTTTTTTTAAATGGGCGGACTTCAAACACCTGCTATGCTGTGTCCTCTTCTATCGTATGGGATGGTTTTGGTTGGGACCTCTCAGTCGCACACATTCACTCGATGCAATATTTTACTTTTCAAAATTCGACAACCGGAATTCTGGACTGATTTTTCGCAGGCAACCCTATACCACCGTGTTCATAATAAAATAATCTTTAATGTTATTTAATTTCAATTCAATAATCAGACCGTTGCAAAATGCTAGTATAGATTTACCAGTTTAAACCTGGCTACCCGATAGTTGCGACGGGAAAAGAATAGGCAACCTAACGTTTGCATATTCTATGGGCCTCATACTTTCGATTGGTATAGAATTTATATAATAATCAAATGTTTAAAAAAATATTTTTTTTAATCATTAATTAAACATACCCTGGACTAAAATTTGTTAGGCAACCCATATGCAATATATTTATTGACATATTAAATTAAATATAAAATACATTTCATCAAATAAACATCTCGGTGAAGGTCGTTCTTAAAGGGATCCTCTACTATCAGGGTCTTAAGAGGATATATCACTGTTCCTCTTCCCATACTATCAATTTACGTTAAGCACCTGATAACTATGGCGTCGCGTACAAAAAAAACAAGCGAGGGTTCATTCTCATCTGCTTCTTCCCCCAAAACTTAGTTTAATCTTTACCAAATTGTAGTAAAAGAGTGGGAAAGAAAAGTTCTGTGTCGGACTCGGACCGTTTTGATTATTGCGCAAATTATTATAGAATTTGTGTACTAGACGTTTGTTTGCGTTGTTGCGTTTGTTATATATATATATATATGTATTTATTACGTATTATGTATTATATTGACTGTTTGCCTATCTCTCTCTATTTTGGTTTTTTTGCATTTTCATGTGTAAGTATTATTGTTAAACTATCCTCCTTCGTATTGTACATGTTGCTTTGGCTGTCTACCGTTTACATTTGTCTTTAGCACTCATTTACTCAAAGGTTAACTGGAAGAGATCCCTTTAAGGGATAAGTTCGCCTTTGTACATGTATTTCTTTTGTTTTAATGTATTTCTGTTTTTGTGTACAATAAAGTGTTTACATACATACATACAAATATTTGCTCTTGCCGGGATTCGAATCCTGGACCGTCGGCTCTGAAGGCAGTTGCTTAACTACTGCGCCAACCGTCTTACTATTAATATACCTTACTACACAAATTGTATAATAATTTGCGAAAAAATCAACACGGTCCGACACAGAGCATATCTTACCCATTCTGGTCCTACTAACTTCGTAAAGATTGGTTAAGTTTTTGAGAAGGAAACAGACGAGAACGAAACCTAGTGGTATCTCCTCTTAATGCTTTCTATATGGCATCTAAAATGTCGCGCGCAATAATAGCCATTTCACTATCACACCGGATATCCGGATGTTAAACTACCCGATAAAAGATCGTTAATGCCTGTCCCATAAACAATGAACTTAGTTTGGGAGCAAATGCTCGAAAGCGTTTTGTTTTCAAATTAGTGGAAATTTCTAGAACAATTGCGTAACTTGAATCCGTTGGAGCTGCAGTTCTGTGTAGATGCAGAACTAATCGAGTTTCATGTTTTCAGACGCTGCCTAATTGAATGCATTTATAATTTAAAAGCTCTTGTTAATAGAGTCAAAGCTAAATAAGACAAAAGAGGTGTTTTTCAAATGTACTTACAAATATTAAAAGCGGGTTTATTGTGAAAAAAATATTATTAATATCATCCGATAGACCACTGCTGGACAAAGGCCTCTTCCCAAGTTCTCCACAACGCTCAGTCTTACGCCGCCCTCATCCAATTTCTGCCCGCGATTCTAACCAGTTCGTCGGTCTACCTTGTTGAGGGCCTTCCCTTGTTTCGTTTTCCGGTCCGAGGTCGCCACTCAAATTCGATCCCGCAAGATTATTAATAATTTGAAGTTAATTCCTTTAGTCTGTTTGTAAATCTCAGCCATGTCTATACGAGTAGGATTTCTAGTCCTGCGCAAAGCGCGCGCGATCGTCAGTGCGCGCGCACAAACGGGCACGGTTTAGGCGACGACGTACCGCTCCCATTGTGACGGATTTGGCCGACATGTAAGTCTTTCACATACTAATTAAGTGTTACGTACTTACGTATTTGACTAATCACCATCATCATCATACTTAATATCAGCCTAAATACGTCCACTGCAGGACAAAGGCCTCAAAATGGATCGGTCTTGCGCCGCCCTCACCCAATTTCTGCCCGCGATCCTAACCAAGTCGTCGGTCCACCTTGTAGGGGCCTTCCCGCGGTCTCCGCTCAAGAACCTTTCTGCCCCAACGGCAATCGTTTCTACGAGCAATGTGCCCCGCCCACTGCCACTTAAGTTTAGCGACAGTTTAGTAGATATTGCTCAGAATATCTACTACCTTGGTTCTCTTGCGTATCTCATCATTTCGGATTCGATCCCGCGAGGAAACTCCGAGCATAGCTCGCTCCATTGCCCTTTGAGTAACATCTATAAATAATGATACAATATTAAAATGGGAAGAAAGGTTCTACCGCATTTTCATATTATCCAGCATGATTTGATAGACGAGCGAAGAACCCAAATCGTTACCGTCTAGATTGCTCCTAACCAAATTCAGCGTTTTTTGTTCTCGAAGCATCTGCCTCGTTTCGAACGTGTACTAATAAAAAATTCACACCGCGTTTGCGGAATCGCGTGAATTTTTAGCTACTTTATTCTTCTCTTATACAGGGAAAGATCATACTTAATTTAATTATTTAATCAAGTCTGGTTTATTAATTAACGAGATTCCGTACGCTACTTCGTTAGCCCTTATACGTTTTTGTTTATTTGCTTCGTGAGGTTTTTTGGCAGTTTCGCCTGCATGGTAAAAGGTATTTTGCATATTCGTTACGAACTGTGCATTTTCGTTGTTAAAGTTGCCTGTGTCCACTCTTCGGACTATTCCTAACTTTCCTCTGCTTCGTGATATAATAGTAACCGAAAGTGTGTGTGGACCAAACACACTTTCATATTTCTATTTCTATTTCTATTTCTATTTCTATTTCTATTTCTATTTCTATTTCTATTTCTATTTCTATTTCTATTTCTATTTCTATTTCTATTTCTATTTCTATTTCTATTTCTATGGACGCTTGCGATGCCAGGAGCATCACAACCGCGTTGCCGACTCTTTAAGAACCTATTTACTCCCCTCTTAAAGAACCTATTTACTCCCCTCTTAAAGAACCTATTTACTCCCCTCTTAAAGAACCTATTTACTCCCCTCTTAAAGAACCGCATGCTGTAGCCCCCGGGGGACGCCTCGGCGAAAGTCACGCCAAAAATCAACGCACAATGAACTAGAACACTAATATCTACCTTTCACAGCAAAAAAATAAAGAAGTTCTCTAAAATAACAACAGGGATTGAAAAACCCTTGTATAGCGGTAGGAATTGAAGTTTTTGATCATTGAAATTTGGTCATAATTTTAACCGTCGTTCTGAGTCTCATAATGTCGGCTAAAAGTCTAGCAAAATGCAATGGAACGGGCTATGCTCGGAGTTTATTAGCGTGATAGAATCAGAAATGGACGGATGACCTCGTAAGGGTAGCGGGGAGTCAATGAATGCGGTCTGCACTAAGTCCAATGACTTTCGTTAACTGGAAGAGATCCCTAATAGGGATAAGTTCGCCTTTGTACATATTTCATTTGTTATCAATGTATTTATAACCAGTTGTTGTGTACAATAAAGCGTTTACATACATACATACTTTCGTCCGTGCGATATCAGATATCCTTTTTGGCGACTAATTTGCAAATAAGCCATTGTCTGCCAAATCAGATCAGCATTGCTATCACAACAGGATATAGTACGACAATGTTTCTCATTTAAAAGTCATCGCGTATGATTAATGAACGCATAGTCTTTCTAACGGCTTACTTTCCTTAAGTGTTTCCAAATTGGATAGGGTTCCTAAAATACTGACTCGATCTTCCGTTAGGTTTTATACGTAACATATAAATTAGTAACCGTTATCAATAGGCTAGTTGACACATTTTTGAAATATATTTGGAATGGTTAATAATGATCTTACTATATAGCTCTATAAATTGTTTATTGTATTTTTGTGAGAGCTAGAAAGCTAAATTTTATTAATTGAAAATTGAAATTTCATAAACAGCCACCGCCATTTTTGCCTAAAGCTTATCTGTGGCATACGCCCTTGCAGTTTAAAGGATGCACAATTGCATTATTTCGCAAAAAATGCGTGTAGGTCTGTGAGTGTGATGACTCATACCATGCATTCCTTAATCTCCCTATATGTCTTGGCCCTTATATTGAAGAGTCTCACACTTATTGCATAATAATCAATTTTGAAGTAGGTCGTTTTATTTTTAACCCCCAACAAAAAAGAGGGGTTATAAGTTTAACATGTGTATCTCTGTGTCTGTGGCATCATAGCTGGATGGACCAATTTGAGTGCAGTTTTTTTTATCGAAAGACTTGTCCGTCGAGATGGTTCTTAGCTGTGTTTGGTGGAAATAGGATCAGTAGTTTTAAAGATATTCAACTTTAGTTGGAACAAGTGACAAGATCTCAGCCAATATTCAAGCTACGAATTCAAAATTTTGTAGTTATGCTCAGTTTTATTAGCATTTTCTTTATCACTCATTGAATGAAGGTCGCATGATAACTAGGGGTGTTTAATTTTTTTATTTAGGTTATCAACTATACCGTTGAAAATGTTAACTTTTACATTATCGAATTTATTTGATGTCGGTAACTTTGTCATACAAGACGGGTCGGGTATGAATCATCAATGAGTCTTGTCATTTGATTCACCTTTAAGGAAGTCCGCTCGTATGCATCGTGTATGCATTTCTTGTACCAGTTTCTAAATTCACAATGTACTGGCTAAAATCAAGCTTTCTGTCAAAAATTTCATTTTTGGGACAAGCTATTATAGCCGACTGTACTTTTCTTTCAACATCCATCAATTGCTCAATGAGACGATTCTAAAGACCCCCACTCGGTAGGATTGCTTTATCTATTAAAGAGTTTAGGGCCACCTTCTGGCTCCATTATCGGACCAGCCCCATGGTATCATAATATTGTATTGTCATCAAATTTAAGTATTAAGTAGGTATGAAAAATTTCAGCTTAATTGGTTGAAGTTATCTGCTTCAAAATTGAGTTGCAAGATTCCACCCGAATAAAGCTATAAATTTTATAAAATGGAAAACAATACTTTGAGCGGGATTTGAACCCACCTCTGCACGACTTTCCGGACCAGACGGGTGAACTGCCAATTGTTCTTCAAAGCCACTAGCTAAAGCATCGATTTTTTCGACCAGTTTGTTTCAATCTTAATTTTTGACCATCTATTTACATTTTTTTCGAATCGGAACTGTTTGCTCTATGTAACTTTAACGAGGCTTGCGCTATCGACCTTCGTTTGTTTTTATCAAATGAGGCTGAACCGCTTTTTTATTTGGTTCGCCTGTTTACTAACAATTTGTGTCTTTCCCAGCTATATACAACTACAACGCGCCGGCGCCCCACCTTCCTCTGGAGGTCGGCGAGTTGGTCCACTGCGAGCGCGAGACTGAGCACTGGTACTGGGGCCGCAGTCTTCGTAGAGATGGCTACGGCGCCTTCCCCAAAAGCTACGTGGCGATAAGAACGTGTCAAGTCGAAAGGTACCACTCTCATACTGTCTTACTCCACAGCAAGTACTGGGGTCGCAGCTTTCGTCGAGATGCTACGGCGCCTTCCCCAAGAACTACTTGGTGATAACTGATAAGTGGAAAGGTACCACTCCCTAATCGGCTGAGTCCAGTACTAGGGCCGCAGCCTTCGTCGAGCCTTCCCCAAAAACTAGGTGGCGATAAGACCGTGTCAAG
Organism: Apotomis turbidana; assembly: GCA_905147355.2. Taxonomy (NCBI): domain Eukaryota; kingdom Metazoa; phylum Arthropoda; class Insecta; order Lepidoptera; family Tortricidae; genus Apotomis; species Apotomis turbidana. The sequence goes on along the minus strand of LR990301.1, from coordinate 16,662,936 downwards.
TCGAAAGGTACCACTCCCATACTGTCTTACTCCACAATGCGAGACAGCGAGTTCTGGGGCCGCAGTTTTCGTCGAGATGGCTACGGCGCCTTCCCTAAAAACTACGCGGCGATAAGACCGTGTTAAGTCGAAAGGTACCACTCCCATACTGTCTTATATCCCAGCGCGAGACAGCAATTATGTATACCCCGGGTTCACACTATCACGATTTAACCGAGACGAAGTTGGCCAAAGTAGGAGTTTCTGCAGCGAAGCGCCTCCCCACATTAATTATCATATTCGCCCAACCTCGGTCTACTTCGCGAGTAGTGTGGAGCTAGCGTTAGGTGTTCAATAGACATGTTGACTAATTTTTTTTGAGGATGTCAATCGATTCTATTTTTTATTGTGATCAAATGTCTATATGGGACTGACTACACTTAAACTGCTCTAAAAGTCAGAAATGACCGTCAAAGTTCAACATTTCTACGTAGCGCTAAAAACGCTCCATACAAAACGCGTCAGGCTAGTGACGTCACAGGCCGGTATAGGTACCAATAATTGTATGGAAAAATTAAGAAATTTGGCATTTTCACCGTGAAAAAGTGCGTTTAAGTTCATAGTTGTCATACAATTATTGTTTCGTAAAATTATGACGATTCTGAAAACATTTTCAAAATTTATTTTGATTTAAAAAAAAAAACATAAGATTTGCGTACCTTTGAAGTCACATATTTCCAAAAAAGATATATGTTTCTGGATTTTTTTTCTTTGTTTCGTGATATATTTAGCTAATTTTATTCATATAACTACAGTACGCTGTAGAATTCTACATCAGTCAAATAGCCTATTCTGAGTACGAAACTGTCACGAACCATTCATTATTCAGCACCTTGATAAATTACAAACTGAATTTATTATCCTTGTCTTCATTTTTATAACCTAAAAAATATGCCCAGAATTATCAAAGAGAAACCGAAATAACCCAATCACAATGTAATGGTACTGGAAGGTGACTGACATAAATAATACGTGACAGAAATACGTTTTCCGATCCACGTTATTTTTACCCCGAATATCCTAATTCCTTTCGTAATATTGAAATTGTGTCTAATTTAGTTGCTTGCAAAGTCTTATTTTAATAGTAAATCAGCTAAAATGACTGAATATTCGGACGTATCCTGCCATGCAAATGATTTTAGTCTCAAGAGATTGACACTTTATTGCAGTTATTAGTTGTAACTCGATAAAATTCATATAATCTTACATTTACCAATGAATGGTAAACTAACTATACTAATTCAAGATTTCGGACTATTAGAAAGTGGAACTCTTTGCCGGCACGTGTGTTTCCTCCTTACAACGGGCCCTTTAAACGAAGCGTGTATAAGCATTTCTCGGGCTAGCATGGCAGTGTCAACTGGAAAGGCACCGTTGGATTCTTGTCAGTTGTCATTGCGAGTTGCGACTTGGGCTCCCCTTTTTGCTTACCAACAGGCAAAGTGGAGCCATTATGTTGTGCCCACATATTAAAAAAAAGAACTTCTGTATAAAAAAATCCCTTCAAGCGTGCACTACGCTCGGTTCAATCCTTCAATAAAATTTTGGATTTCGACAATATCAAACTTATTGGGTCAACAGTTGTCTATTTTAGTTGGTTCATAGTTAATTTCTTTAACGTACTTACCTATTATGGTCATCCAATTCCCACATAGATCAATTAATAGAGACATTCTACGAACTAATTGGCCTATTAGTCTGGTTCTATTTAAGCTACGTTTAAGGTCGAGTAGCTCCGAGCTCAATGGACATCTCAGTTACCTTAGTACATTTCTGCTTGAGTCTAGTATTTACTAGTAGAATAAGACCATAAAGTATTAAGTCCGCAATTTGTACAAATCAAATTATATTGGAAATCAGTCTTCTATGGGGAGGGGACATTATTTTAGAAACATTCTTAACGCGTTCACTGCCAGGGGGCCTGGCCTAGGAACAAACTTGAAGGTAATAAATAAATAAATATTAAGGGACAATCTTACACAAATCGACCTAGTCCCAAACTAAGCAAAGCTTATTGTACCATGGTTACTTAGACGATGAAATACATAAAACATAAATATATATATACCTAGATAACATCCATGACCAACTATTTGCCCTGGCTGGGATTCGAACCCGGGACCGCCGGCTCAGTAGGCAGGTGCTTACAAACTGAGCCAACCGCGTCGTCAAAGGTGAACGCATATATGCGTTGCTGGCAGTTAATGTGTTAACAGCGCGATGCAGGATGCACCTACTGGGCCGTCGGCGCCAGCTCTACAGCGCCATCCGTTGCCAAAACAGATTTTGTCCTCTCATCGCGCTGAAACGGCTGGACTGATTTTAACCAATTTTGGTACAGGGATAGCCGGACATCTTAAGAGTCCGCAGCAAGCTCGATTCTTCATACAAACGTAGTTACGTCCTTATTTTAATATAACATGTCACATTATCATGAAATTCTCTAAATATAATGAGATAAGATATATCTAGGGCTAAAACTAGTTTATGACTCTTGAAATGTTAATAGAAAGAAAATAGAGCGAGTACAAGTTTTGCATTTTTAGACCCCAGAAAGTTGTTCAGTTTGGCGGCATACTACGACCAAAATATAGTTTAGATTGAAGTCAAAACCTATTTTCGGTGTCGATTAAACTATGCAGTTTGATAAGAAAAAAGATTTATCAAAATTGATCTCGTAGTTTTAAAATGAGAGCGTAACTACGAAAACCTTAAAATAAATTACAAAAAATTGTTGCGAAACTGCAGCGAATTACTCTAGCGCGGGGAACGGTCCGGGGGGGCGGCGGTAAGCACCGCCCGCCGCTAGCGCGCTCTCGCTTTACTGCTAGCGCCCTGTCTTCCTCTAGGTGAAACAACAACATTTTAAAGCGTAAGCGCGCGATCTCAACGCGGAGTTGAGCGGACCTTGCTGCGGACTCTTAAAAATAAAAAATATGGGTATAAGATACCTTTTACCCTACTACGGTAACGAAAAGGTTCGAAGTTCGGGGACGAAGCTCCGGACACCTTCCAGTTAAGTTTATTGGAAATAGGTCAATGGAAATACAAGTACGTACAGGCGATTCAAGGGGGTTGAACCAACCAACTAAAGTTTTTCCCGGGGGCTACAGTATGCGATTCTTCAAGAGGGGAGTGAATAGGTTCTTAAAGGGTCGGCAACGTGTGATGCTCCGGCGTCGCAAGCGTCCATAGGCGGCGGTGACTGCTTAACATCAGACGGGCCTCTTGATTGCTTGCCACCGTCGTAGTATAATAAAAAACGTGCGAACTAGAAAGGATCCTAAAACCGCGCGGGGCAAATCTATACTATTATAAAATTCTGAATTTGTATTGAAAATCTGTTTTCTACGGAGAGCGGTGATGATTTCAGGAAAAAATTTAATAGCACGATGCAGGATCGTCATTTGTTCTGTATGGGCGCTCGGCGCCTTGCCAGTCTGGCGCCATCTATTTTTAATTTCTTTTGTCCTCGCATCACGCCGATACGGCTGGACAAATTTGAACCAATTTTGTTACAGGGATGGCTGGACATCCAAAGATGGTTATAGGATAGGTACCTACTTTATTTTATCCGTCTCTGGTAAAGAAAATTAAATTTAACAAGTGCGACTGGGACTCGAGCACGAAGGGTTCCGTACCAATATGTGTAAGTTTGTTGTATGGGAGCCCCCCTTAAATATTTATTTTATTTTATTTTTAACCGACTTCAAAAAAAGGAGGGGGTTCTCAGTTCGGTTGTATGTTTTTTTTTTTTTTTTTTTTAATGTTTGTTACCTCATAACTCCGTCATTTATGAGTCGATTTGGAAAATTATTTTTAGGTTCATGAATAGACATCTCAAGGTTGGTCCCATAAAATTTTGGTGAAGATCGGATGACGAGATCCATGAGGAATCGAAGGAATTCCTGAAATTTTATAGGCCTTCATAATGTTTTTCATATATTTTCTAAAACTATTTAAGTATTTGCATACGGTAGTCATCATCTTCCAATGCTGAACTGATGATGGAAGGTACAACTCCTTAACGGTTAAGAGTTACGAGATAATTCAAACGAGATGCATGCCTTCAAGACCTCCCTGATCACCCCGCCATAAGTATTTTATATGAATCACTAAAAAGCGAAAAAAAAAATTTTTTCACAAAAAAAAGAACCGACTTCAGTAAAACTAAAAAGCCGAAAATAACCCTTTCAAGTACAGATTACATTTGACTCACCCTTTGAAGTCGGTGCCAAACCTCACGTAAACTTTAATAAATAAATGTAATAACTGAGTGGTTTGGGATCGATTTCAAAGGGTGAGTCAAATGTAATCTGTACTTGAAAGGGTTATTTTCGGCTTTTTAGTTTTACTGAAGTCGGTTCTTTTTTTTGTGAAAATTTTTTTTTAGTATTTGTTGTTATAGCGGCAATAGAAATACATCATCTGTGAAAATTTCAATTGGCTAGCTATCACCGTTCTTGAGATACAGCGTGGTGACAGACGGACGGACGGACAGCGAAGTCCCAGTAATAGGGTCCCCTTTTTACCCTTTGGGTACGGAACCCTAAAAAGACGCGGACGAATTTGCGAGCACCTCCTAGTATCCAATAAAGTAATTCCTGCTTATGAAGTTATGACGTTGCTAGAAACCAGTCCTGGCTTAACAGTAAGTTTACGATCGAACGTAAATATTTACATAATAAATAATATGTAGTATTTCTACATTCATGATTACTACGAAAGCTCGGGATGATTCATTCGGCGCGCGCTATCAAAGGTCGTTCAACTGTAATCATATTTATTATACTCGTTAAAATAAATAGGTGGACACTTCTGTTTTGACCGAGTTTCGTTTTGTAAAATAGAGCAAGGATAATTGTCAATTAATGTTTCTTTTTATAAAATCTTGTTTTTTTGTATATAAACTAAAATGTCAATACGGTTACTTTAGCATGGTAAGTTTCCAACTAGTAACACACCTATTTTGCGGATTTTCGATTTTCGTATGCTAAAAATAAATATCCAGTAAGGGATTTCTGAAATAGTTCTCACAAGGGCGGCAGGTTAAACTTTCGGCTCAAGAATCCGATGATCCATTACAATAGCAAATAAGGTGCCAAGAGAAATCTCAATGATAGTGATGGGTTCTGTACTGAGAACTAAAGTAAATATGTTTCCATCCTTATAAGGTTGATTTTTTATTACCAAGCAAAAAGGTATTATTAATACGTTGGGCCCAAGTGTCACAACCGGCAAGACTGTTTTCCCGTAATGAGACCGCAAAAATACTACGCCCGCTAGAGTTAGGCGTTTTGACAACATGCGAGTGTGAGTGACAGATGCTTTGTCACTTATTATCACGTGATAAACGCAACCATTATAGGGCCCCAGGCTTCGTAATCTTGTTCTTATATCACCTTATTTTTTTCTTGGACGTATACTTACACCCAGTAAAACAACTGAATTTAACAATTTCTTATTAGACGGTATTGAATTGATATTGTACCTCACCTCGTCATCCTTCTTGATTCGCGACGTTTTGGATTTAAATTCCCTCCCGTAGTCTGTGTCTATTGACTTACACGTTTTTTATGTTTTCTAGAGTTCAGGCATTTTCGGAGAGACGTTATTTTCAAAATGGTTTTTCTTGGCATTTATTATTTTCATATACAGAACCCCATAAACCACAAGAGCCTATAAATACACCTCACGCAAATCCCCAGGGATGAAAGACCGACTTTGCAAGTCAAGCGTATCCTTTGTGAAAACTTTTTTATTGATACACTCTCGACTAGTGCGTTAGTTGGGGCCAAGTTACAGATCCTTTATATTGTGATTGAAAGATACAATTTTTTATATGTATATTGGACGGACTTTACCATTTTTATTTGCCGAGTAAGTTATGGGCTTTAAAGACATCTACATCTACATTAATATTATAAAGAGGAAAGATTTGTTTGTTTGTTTATTTGTATCGAATAGGCTCCGAAACTACTGGACCGATTTGAATTTTTTTTTTTTTCTCAAACATGCAATGAAATATTGTCTTTACGTTCCTTATATTAGGCTCGGAAGTATCGCTTTTTGGGCGCAACAACTCGAGAGGCCTGCAAAGTAACTTTTTTTTGGTTTCAACAACAAGGTCATTCACACAGCTGGCTGGTTTGACAAAAAGCAGGTTTTGTTTTTATAGGTTGGTTGTTAGACTAAAATGTCCTATTTGTCAATTAATAAAATGTTGTTCTTTGAAGTATATTTTTTTATTTCATTGTATGTTTGAGAAAAGCACTATACATGCCTCGTCGTGAAAATGGATTCCCGGCCTCGTATCACTATCCGGCCTCGCTCGCGGCCGAGCGAGCGTATACCTACTTGGCCGGAAATCCTCATTTTCCCGGCCTCTGATGTAATGTACTATTACCATTAGAAGCCGACATTATCCCTGATGAACATAGGCTATTTTTTACCGCGGGAAAATGCTTCATTCCTACGGGAAAACGGGTAACTGATAAACCGCGGGTAACGCCGCGGCGCGCTGCTAGTAATTAATAAAAAAAAAGCCTTTTATTAAAGTCCATAAATGCTTTATATGGCATATGTCACTTTATATTTTTTTGTTATTTCTTGGTTTATCACATTGTCATTTTATTATAAGTATTATCAATCGCTGTTTGTCTCGCTAAAACTCGATAACGGCTGGGCAGATTTAGTTGATATTGGTTTTGAAATGTTTGTCGTAGTCCAAGAAAGGTTTAAACTGTGAGGTATTAGCAGCTTACTGATAGACCGAATTCCACGCGGTGGAGCCGCGCGGGCACAGCTAGTAAATTATATTAATTTTTTGACATAGTCAAATGCCGTATTTAGCTGGTCAAATGCCACTTCAGACCATAAAAGTTTTAATTCTTAGACACTGTTAATTGTTTCTATTGTCTCAATAATACTGTTACCCTATATAAATAGACGTCCCAGTGCTCTTTAGGTCAGCGGTTTTATCGCAAATCAAGTGACAAATTTTAGGTCGCCAATCCCACTTCTGAGTTGATAAGGTTATTTAGTTTAATTGTTTGCGATAACATGTGTTCCAATAAGAGGAATGTTACAATCATAAATCATTTGTTATCTGTAAATATGCAATTATTTTAACAATCACTAGTACGAAATGTTTTTATCGATTCATTTTTTTTTATAAATATTGACACAAAGGTAAATTATGACAGAAAAATGTTAGGTATGTGATCTACTACAATGTAAGCAGGACTCGAACCTGCGACACTAAGTTTCCGGCGTAGTGCTCTCCCAACTGAGCTATTAGATCGTTACGTCAATCACACCAAATCTTTGATTCCTTAAATGTACGCTACTAGAGCGCCCTGTCATATGTTCTTTAAAATCCTTAAGAGCCTTAACCATTACCCTAGGTTGTGCGTTTTGTACCCTGGATTCCGTACCCTAGGATGAGGACCGCGAGAGAGATGACGCTATTTTAAATCTTTTATTGATTGTTTATATTTTTTGTATGGAAATACCACTTTTTTTTTCACTAAATCTTTAGTATTATACAGATTGATAAATTCAAATGGGTCAGTAGGAAGAAGTCAGGAACTATAAGAGATGGGGAAATCTATTCTTAGGAATCGTATTTAATCGAAGTTACTCTCGGGGGGGGGGAGACCCTAGTTCAGGTTATGCAAACTCTAAGTGAAGGTGTAAAAATTACTCGCTCAGCGCTCTGTAACGGAATAGTCTGATGTTGCTTTCGATCCTGTAATAATTATATTCTTCTTTGGCGCCCTGGAGCTTAACGCATTCACTGCCAGCAACGCATATATGACTACACCATCATACAAGTTGTTCCTAGGCCACGCCCCCTGGCAGTCAACGTGTTAAGAGATTTATCGCCAAGCTTTGCAGACAAATACTGTGACTATCAGAGCAACCAGACATTACATAGATATTCCTTCCTCCCTCCTCGTGTCGTGTTCCTCATTACTGAGGGTCGTCACGAATTATTTTGTGGACGAGGGTCGTCACGAATTATTTTGTGGACGATCGCTTTCCACTTGTTGCGGTCTTCAGCGCTGTGTAATGCCTTGTGGACCTTCGATTTACAGTCATCGCGGATCTGGTCTGTCCAGCGCATAGGGCTTCTTCCAAGTCATCTTCCCTGTACTTTCCCTGTCACCAGGAGCACTTCCAGGGTGTCGTTTCTCTTCCTGGCTAGGTGACCGAAGAATTCGGATCCTGCGGAGATAGATTGTCGATAGCCTAAGGGTGAAGTCAGACGAGCGTAATTTGAGTCGCGTAATTTCGGTCGCGCTATACTTAGTGTGACGTGATCAAGTGACATGTATGGTGCGACCGAAATTACGTTACTCAAATTACGCTCGTCTGCCTTCACCGTAACGGCCCACTTCCTGAAGACTGACACATTTGTGCGGTATATATTTACTTAACTGTCTGTATTTTTATCTTTCCAGATTTGGTGACACAGTAGTAGCATCAGCAGGCGGTTCTGGTGTTGTACATGACATAGCTCTCACATTACGAGATTGGCTGCAACATTGGAAGAAACTTTACACGGTAAGCATTTTATGTGCTCGTTCTCAATGTTTAATTCTTCTTTAATTGCAACAAATTTTATAGGTAAGCAATTCGAACATTTTACATTATATTTATGCTAGTTATCTTTCGCGTAAGTGAAATCCAGGTTTTTTTCTAGGCATAGGTATGTTCCTTTCTATTCTGCATATTTTTCCTGAATGTCCTTTGAGTGTAAAAACCGAAAGTCACATCGACTGAAGGCTGTATCCTAGATGCCCTAACGTTATTACTAGTTGCGTTACAGTGATATCAGTGGGCCTATGATGGTGGCTTTTATCACGCGATAAATAAGTGTCAAAGCATCCGTCACGTTTTGACAAAATGCGAGTGTGAGTGACAGATGCTTTGTCACTTATTTATCCCGTGATAAACGTAACCATCATAGGGCCCGATCACAGTGGTATGCGTGAGTTTGGTTTATTATTTGGCGTTCCTTTCTATGCATGTCTGTGAACCACTGCTAAGAACTTTGCCCACTACTTAGGTTTCTTCGATAGTATTTTTTTAAACATGTTTATACTTCTTTCAGACGTGCGATGAACGCTTCAAATTTATGGAAGTGAGCATGCGTGCTCTTCTAGAGCTCCGGGCGCAAGCGGCGTCGGGCGCGTTGCCGCTCGACCAACTGCGGCGCGTCGCGAGGACAGCTGTCTTCACCATCGACAAGGGCAACAGGTCGGCTGGCCTTCCAGAATCTTCTTATCCTCATATCTTTTAAGTTTATCCCTAGTCTATGCGTGCTAGTAGATGCGTGCACTTTTAGATACCAGTTGAGTCGCATAGCGAGAATAGCTGTCTTCACCATCGACAAGGGCAACAGGTCGGCTGGCCTTCCAGAATCTTCTTATCCTCATATCTTTTAAGTTTATCCCTAGTCTATGCGTGCTAGTAGATGCGTGCACTTTTAGATACCAGTTGAGTAGCATAGCGAGAATAGCTGTCTTCACCATCGACAAGGGCAACAGGTCGGCTGGCCTTCCAGAATCTTCTTATCCTCATATCTTTTAAGTTTATCCCTAGTCTATGCGTGCTAGTAGATGCGTGCACTTTTAGATACCAGTTGAGTAGCATAGCGAGAATAGCTGTCTTCACCATCGACAAGGGCAACAGGTCGGCTGGCCTTCCAGAATCTTCTTATCCTCATATCTTTTAAGTTTATCCCTAGTCTATGCGTGCTAGTAGATGCGTGCACTTTTAGATACCAGTTGAGTTGCATAGCGAGAATAGCTGTCTTCACCATCGACAAGGGCAACAGGTCGGCTGGCCTTCCAGAATCTTCTTATCCTCATATCTTTTAAGTTTATCCCTGGTCTATGCGTGCTAGTAGATGCGTGCACTTTTAGATACCAGTTGAGTCGCATAGCGAGAATAGCTGTCTTCACCATCGACAAGGGCAACAGGTCAGCTGGCCTTCCAGAATCTTCTTATTCTTATATCTTTTAAGTTTATCCCTAGTCTATGCGTGCTAGTAGATGCGCGCACTTTTAGATACCAGTTGAGTCGCATAGCGAGAATAGCTGTCTTCACCATCGACAAGGGCAACAGGTCAGCTGGCCTTCCAGAATCTTCTTATTCTTATATCTTTTAAGTTTATCGCTAGTCTATGCGTGCTAGTATCATGCTATGCCTTGAAAATCTTCCTGGTTTCTTATTAAGTCCCTGGAAGCAATTCACAGCTGATTTGTTTTGTCCTCAGAGCTTTAGATATGGAGCTAGCGGTAAGAAACGCCAGCGGGCAACTAGTCAACCCCCTACAGATGTCCACATACAAACTTAACGCACTCCACGACGAAACTAACGCCAAGATCGACAAAAACATGGTAAGATAGCGAATATTTTATCCTTGATTTATTTTTTATGTCCTTTTGAAGCGTTTATATGTTGCTATATAAGTAATTTTTTATACCGAAGCCATCATAAGTTGCATTAAGAATCGATTTTGCTTTGGGCCTCAGTGCGTATCGACTGAAGCGGATTTTAGATATGATGTCACGATGTTTAGTATAGCTCAGTTGGAAGAGCACTACGCCGGAAACGTAGGGTCGCAGGTTCGAGTCATGCTTACATTGCAGTGGATCACATTACATTTATATTTCACAATTTACCATTTCTCAAACACGCAATGTAACGTACGTTATAACAGGCTTCGAAGTATCACGTTTCGGGCGGAACAACTCGAAAGAACTGTGAAGGAATTTCATACAAAATTAAAGGCCTAGACCGGGAAGTACTTTTTTTTTAATCATGGCGTCTGTGTTCATGAACAGGCTTAACAGCTGAATTATATATTTTTTGAGTTGTGTATTTTTTAATTTATTGCATATGTTTGAGAAAAACACTACACATGCCTAGCCGTGAAAAGAGCTTGCCAGCTTCGTATCACTACCCGTATCCGTACCTACTCACCCAGCATGCCCTTTTTCCCGGCTTCTGCAGTAATATACTATTCGTGCCAAACATAGTTCTGTTATTGTCCTAATAATGCACCTCGGAAGTGAGGCCCTTCATAAGCTCGTGCCACGCCTTTCTATCTTCAGCTACTTCTTTAGCTTCGTTCCAGCTCAGTCCGATAGCTTGCAGCTTGCTTGCAACGGTGAGCCGCCATTTTTCACTTCTCCCTACTGTCGGCCGTCTATACTCACCCGGCAAGCCCTTCCTTCCCGGCGTCTTAAGTAATGTACTTTCGTTCATTCATTCATAATTTAAGAGCTTCGCTCTTGTCGGTGGAGTAATCGCCACTCTTCCCTATTTCTTGATAGTGTTTTGGTCTCCTGATACGACACAGTGCCTACTTTCTCTTTCACTTGACTAAAGAACGTAATTCTTGGTCTTCCTCCGCCTCTTTTCCCGTTCACTTTGCCTTCCAGGATGCATCATGCATCTTGTCACAGTAATGTACTATTGTGTCAATATTTATATAGATTATACGTTGTTTCAGGAAACAACTCCAGCCACGCCCCCTCCCAGCACGCACCCGTCGGCGCGCTCGTACACGGTGGCCGTCAGAGTGCACAACTTCGTGTGTCGCATGACGGACTCTGCAGAACTACTTCTGTCATTACACGACTCCAGTGGCAACAAACTGACGGAACACCTGATGCTGCGGTGGCCGAGTCCCAACATGTCATCAGCACAAGTCATCTTCACTGTAAGTATTACACGGTGGCCGTCAGAGTGCACAACTTCGTGTGTCGCATGACGGACTCTGCAGAACTACTTCTGTCATTGCACGACTCCAGTGGCAACAAACTGACGGAACACCTGATGCTGCGGTGGCCGAGTCCCAACATGTCATCAGCACAAGTCATCTTCACTGTAAGTATTACACGGTGGCCGTCAGAGTGCACAACTTCGTGTGTCGCATGACGGACTCTGCAGAACTACTTCTGTCATTGCACGACTCCAGTGGCAACAAACTGACGGAACACCTGATGCTGCGGTGGCCGAGTCCTAACATCAGCACAAGTCATCTTCACTGTAAGTATTCAAATTTCCATTATTCAATAAATAGTTATAACTCTTGGCATTCGTATCGTATTCTATCCTTCCTTAGTCTTAGTTCAAGGGAGATGAAACGACGATGTTTGTATAAAAAGAAGAGTGGTGCTTATAGTTACAAAGGTTCCAGAAAATCTAATATGTCATTTATTTTTTCAGGATCTCGGATGTGAAATAAAAAGAGAAAAAACATTCCTAGTCTGCCACGTCGTGCGAATAGGATCAATGGCGGCTGAAAATGTAGATTACAGGTAAAAACATATTATTTGAAATTAATTATTTCTAATCTACAAAAGTTTGATCCATTTCTTGGTTTTCGATTGAGCCAGTATTCTGCATACTAATGGAATTCTAATGACGATGCTACCTGCGCTCGCTGTTTCCCCGCTCATTCGGGAACACTACATTTTTCTGTTTGAAAAGTAACGTATGTGTTAATCCAGGCTGTGAGCTACGACATTACCTAATTTTATCAAAATTGGTCCAGCCGTTTGAGCGTGAAGAAGTAACAAACTTTCGGCTTTATAATATTAGTGTGATATACTAGTACATTGTATACTTAGGGCGGTGAATTCGTGAATGTCCTAGATCGCGGGTGTTTGTGGCCCGAACTGAAAGTGAGTGTCATAAATATGCGATCTGGAGCTCGCCCGTGGTTTGTCTAAAGTTTAACGTCTTGCCTTGACCAGGAAGTGCGATTTTCTCCCCGTGTAGCAGGCAAAAAAATCCACTCGCGGCCTACGGAGACGTAGAACTTAAGACTAATTCGGTAAAGCCTGACCAGAAATATATGAGGATTGTCAAGAGGGCGCTATTCATAAGATTTATATGGCAACAATTTTGCAACCAATCGCAACTCACTATAATGAGTTTAAGTACCTGTCAGTTCCACGATGTTAACCTCGTAATATCATTTAATGGAATGCACTCTTTTCCAGACTATTTTCCGTGTAGTAAACACGTGTACACTTTATTTATAATCTTACTTTCACGGCTATGAATGGTTTTCGGCATTTTCTTTGGATACTTTTAAATATTTGTCTTTTAAAGAAACCACCACGAATGACATTGGCATTCTTGACAAACCATCATAAAAACATTGCCAGTGTAAGAAATTAGTTCCAGTAAAATACCGCAATGGCATCCTCATATATTTCTGGTCAGGCTTTAATTTGTAAATTGAATAAGTTTCTGTCAAAAATGACATTTTAGTGGCAAGCTTTTATAGCCGACTGTACTTTAGATATCCATCAAATGCTCACTGAGACGATTCTAAAGAGCCCAAGCTCGGTAGGATTGCTTTTTCTATTATAGAGTTCCTATGGCCACCTTCCGGCTCCATCATCAGATCAGCCCCATGGTACCATATTATTGTATTGTCATCAAAGTTAAGTAAGTATGCAAAATTTCAGCTCAATCGGTTGACGATATCTGCTTCAAAATTGAGTTGCAAGATTTCACCCGAACAAACATACTTAGATACATACATACATACATACATACATACATACAACGCAAGTTAAATAAAAGCTTTTAATAAAGAATTAGATTTTTGACAAAACCTAATTTTATTGTTTTTTTGTCGTGATTGTGTCAGACGGTCGGTGGCGGGTCAGCTGTCGACAGCGTCGACGGGCGGCATGCGGCGGCCGTTCGGCGTGGCGGCCGCCGACGTCACGCGCCACCTCGCCGACACGCACTCGCACTCGCCCGACCACCACATACAGGCGCCATTTTATGCGTAAGTGTTGCCAGAGCTGGGCCAAAGTTAATCGATTAACGATTAAAATTAACCTACTTAATCGCGATTAACGATTAAAAATAACGATTAGTTAATCTAATCTTACAAGTTCCGATTAATTTAATCCCGATTAAGTTAATCGTAGATTAATATCCAGTAATTAAATTTTTAATCGATTTATTAATTAGATTAATTTACTGTCGATTAATATTAGGAAGACATAACGTCGGGGATAGTGCAATACCGCGTAAGTAACAAGTGTAGATACGAATCAATATTCAAACAAATAATGCAAACTATTTTAATGAAATGAGAACTTTATTGACAGCTGTTATTTACGCGGTATTGCATTATCCCCGACGATAAGATATTTTTTGTAAGTCTAAGTCCCGTACCTAGGAGATCTAAGTACTGCACTATAAAAACCACCTTGTATTACTGTAACAGGTTTATTTCACGCAGCACACTAATAGTACATTACTGCAGAGGCCGTGAAGTAAGGGATTGCTGGACGAGTTTGGGGTAGATGGCCGAGTCGAAGACGAGGCCAGATAGAACGAGTCCTGCAATCCCTGTTTCGGCCGAAGCTTGTATAGTGCTTTTCTCAAACGATGTGAGGAAATATTAAAATAACTACTAGATAATCAAGTAAACAAAACAAAATATAAAAACGAAAAATACTTTTTACTTTTTTCCCGTAGCATATTTTGCATGACTAAATTTGCCTCCTCATAAAGTTCCCCGTCATCCTTTGTTCATAAGTTCCCCGCCACTCTCATCACTAGAAGTAATTTTTATGTGTGTTAAAATTATTTTATAATCACTACGAAATACGAATAAGCAGAAAAAAAGACTTCAATTTGCCACTTTTTTTATTTTTTAAATATGTTATTTGATCCAGCTATTTGAGCACCATGTTTAACCGCACATAAATATAGTACCATAGATTTTTTTTTATGTCGCAATTATGCTTACAGATTGTGGAGGTGGTTGGCTGTATGTATTTTTTCCTTTGCCAATTTAATTTTAGTATAGAAATTTAAAAAATTAGAGCAGCGGACAAAAATGGATTTTCATACTAACTTTTGTGGCCTAGGCCAAGAAGTAATGTAGGGAGCCATAAACGAGAAACTTCATGTCCTCATATCGGGACATTAACGCATACATTTCCGAGCATGTTTGAGAAAAATGATTTTGTTTTCTAGTTCACACATGACAAGACATTGTATTTTTGTAAAATGCACAAATGGCGTGTTCCAATTTTTAATCGAGAATTAATCGTGAAATTTAACCTATTAAAATGACGATTAGTTAATCGTTAATTGAAGACTCTGTCGATTAATTTAATCGTGATTAAATTTGATTTTTTTTTTATCGATTAATGCCCTTCTCTGAGTGTAACTGCAGGTGCTTGAGTTGTCAGAATGCGATTCGTTGTTTATACGTGTCCCACTCGCTCTTACGCATTCCAGATAAGAACTTCTCAGTTTTCACCCAAACTCGAATCGCAATCCAGCCCACGGACTGTACAGTACGATTATCCCCAATTTGACATTCGGCAATTCTCGATAATAAGGGATGCGACTGATGTTGGATTGTACAACATAGTATAGTTATATGAATAAAATTAGCTCAACATGTTATAAATAAAAAAAAAAACATTTTTTTTTGAAATACGTGACTTCAAAGGTACGAACATTTTATGTTTTATTTTTCTAATACAAAATTAAATTTTGAAATTGTTTTCAGAATCCTCATCATGTAACAAAACAATAATTGTATGACAACCATGAATAAACGCACTTTTTCACGGTGAAAATGGCAAATGACTACTGTCTCCATACAAATATTATCTACCCAACCCACAAATGACTACTGTCTCCATACAAATATTATCTACCCAACCCACAAATGACTACTGTCTCCATACAAATATTATCTACCCAACCCACAAATGACTACTGTCTCCATACAAATATTATCTACCCAACCCACAAATGACTACTGTCTCCATACAAATATTATCTACCCAACCCACAAATGACTACTGTCTCCATAAAAATATTATCTACCCAACCCACAAATGACTACTGTCTCCATACAAATATTATCTACCCAACCCACAAATGACTACTGTCTCCATACAAATATTATCTACCCAACCCACAAATGACTACTGTCTCCATACAAATATTATCTACCCAACCCACAAATGACTACTGTCTCCATACAAATATTATCTACCCAACCCACAAATGACTACTGTCTCCATACAAATATTATCTACCCAACCCACAAATGACTACTGTCTCCATACAAATATTATCTACCCAACCCACAAATGACGTCACATGTTGGTGACCATTTGTATAGAGCGTTTTAGCGCTCCGTAGGAATGTAGAACTGACGGTCATTTCTGACTTTAGAGCAATCTTAATGTACAGTAAACGGCGATAAAGAATGCACATCGGCAATCATCGCATTTCCGAATACAAACGAATGTTAATTTCCATGTACATCAATTATTAGATTAATCGTTCATCAGAATTTGAATTTAGAACTAAGTACTTTATTGTTGTTTTGTTTTGATTTCACGTGGAATATATATAGAGCTGAAAACTCGATGTAATTATATATAGTTATTGCTATAATGTTCTTGTTGGGGAAAAATAATATATATTCAGGCCCACATTCCTAAAAGGGGTTGACTGAGCATTAGCAACTGATGTTATACAACTAGGATACTTAAATGTGGGTTTAAAGATCGACAAAAAGTGTAATTTCTTACATTAACATTCTCATGTTTTTTAAATTGGTCGGCTTCAGTTACAAAATATTTATAAACATTGTAGATAATTTCGCGTGACTGGCAAAGTAACGGCTTACCTTTTTTCCCTATAGATGCCATAGTACAAATTTAATTTTGTGTAAGTTTTATCAACTCTATATATATATTGACTTGGATATGCGACTGCACTCTCTCGCATTTGAACCACGATTGACAAAACAAACGTCATGGTGTGTGCGACACAGATATCGCTATACGAAGTCGAAATTAGCCGATTGCCTCTTTCCAAAAATCGATGTGCAAACTTTATCGCCGTTTACTGTAGTTAGTCCCATAATAGACATTTTATCCCAATAATAAGTTTCTGTCAAAAATGTCATTTTAGTGGCAAGCTTTTCTAGCCGACTGTACTTTTCTTTGGATATCCATCAAATGCTCACTGAGACGATTCTAAAGAGCCCAAGCTCGGTAGGATTGCTTTTTCTATTATAGAGTTCCTATGGCCACCTTCCGGCTCCATCATCAGATCAGCCCCATGGTACCATATTATTGTATTGTCATCAAAGTTAAGTAAGTATGCAAAATTTCAGCTCAATCGGTTGACGATATCTGCTTCAAAATTGAGTTGCAGGATTTCACCCGAACAAACATACATTAAACATACAATGCAAGTTAAATAAAAGCTTGTAAAAATAGAATCAATTGACATCCTCAATTTTTTTTGTCATGTCTATTAGTTGAACCCAGAAGTATCAAGGAAAATTAATAATACGATTTGGCAGTTAATATTGAACAGGTCATGGTGAAATTAAAGTAAAGCCTATAACTAAATTGTAACCATAAACCAGAGTTTCACGATATCTAATTTTGTTTCAGCTGTGAGAAAGAAACGATGGACACGTTACTAAAGAAGGTGATAACAAACAGAGAACTGAAAGAGACGAAACACGCGCAAGGACTGTGGGTCTCCATACAACTCGTCGATGGAGATTTGAAACAGGTAAGTTATATAAACTAATCACTTGAAGAAGAAGATAAGTTTTTTTTGCAAACTTATTTCTACTACATTTCACATATTTTTTTTTATTTAAACTTTATTGCACAAAACAAGTCCGTACAAATGGCGGGACTTAATGCCAAATGGCATTATATTTATAACAAACAAATTACATTTAATAAGTGGCTTTTAACTTGTCTATCTAGTAATACTTTGAGCTAAATGATGTCCTAGGCTGCAAAAAATGTATCTACTCATATGTCATAGCCTTTAGAATGCACTTACTAATATGTATTTTTAACTGATTTTAAAAAGGATAAGGTTCTGCGTTTTAGTGTATGTATAAATTTTTTGATAATGTAGTGGTAACATAATTTTCTTAGTGTAAACGGTTACATTATGTTATTTTCCAGCAACTATGGACAGATCAACTATAGATGATACTCTAAGGATTACTTTAACTTGTAACTTGTAACTTGAAAACCAGAAGCGTTACCATTTGTCCAGATAGTTTTTAAGGACAAATATTCATTTATTTATTTATTTATTGAAAAACAGGTTACATGACATTACAGTTTACATCAATGCGTCATGAACCGAACAATGTTTATTACGACGGCGAGGCCCCGTTGTTCCGACATCTCAAGTGTTGGATTTGGTAGGTTGCCCCGGAACCGACGAAACACGACACCTTTCGGCCAGAAATCAGCACACGCGATAGTATCCTGCAGCGGCCGCGGCACGCGCACTACAAATGAGCTGAAGTGCACGTAGTGGCGCGACTGCAACTGGAACACCCTTAGCGAGTAGCCGGTTTTCTGGCGAACACACTGCGTCACTTCTTCAGCGGTGGCAGTGTGATGCAGGCGCGACACGTATAGCGCCTTGCTCGGTGTGGAGACCCGCAGACCACAACCAACCGGTTCTGCAGTACCACACTGACTCTTGCGTGTCTTACGCTTTCTTGACACCGTTGTGAAACCCTGCTTGTTCACACTGGTGCGAGGGGTTTCCTTTTTTGGAGGATCCCGAACTTCAGGCGCTTTTGAGGGCGCGGCTTCCCGGCGGGCTGGAACAGGCTCACCAGCAGAAACGACGTCAGCAAAACGACGACGTGGTTTCGATGGAGCGTTGACGGGTTCATGTTACTTTCACTTTCTTATTCAATCATTTTTGAATAAATACCACTAGAAACTTAGTTAGCATTTGAAAGGGAAGCCAGTTTTGGTAAGCCACGGGCTAAGTTTCGTTCGTGTGCACTGTCACAGCGTCAAATTCACAAGCAACTTCTCTATGATTGGATCGTGGACAAGAATGGACAGATCATACCAGTAACTGACACATAGAACCAAAAGCGATTTCGACTTTTGCACATCTGTTTTAGAGTCCGGGAGCTCTTAGATTGCTATTCCGGTTTGGTTGAAAATTTAGAGGTTCTTATCTGGATCGTGTAGGAGCGAGCGAGACATGTATAAAATGAGAATCGTATTCTGACAGTTCACACACTGTATGAGAGAAGCTAGGCTCTTCTCTCTCTTTGTAGGTGTTATTCTAAGTCAAAATTAAAATGCCTAAGATTGCTTCATCATCATCAGAGAATCATCAATATATCGTCGGATATAGTGCAATACCGCGTAACTAACAAGTGTCAATAAACTGATCGTCTCTCCTGATGATGAATCGCGTACCGATTCGAAAAATGTTGAGCGTTATTCGACTTCTACGACGTGAGTAAACCCGTTTAAATATTTTAATAAAGTGTCAATAAAGTTCTCATGTCAATAAAATACTTAGCATTTGTTTGAATATTGATTCGTATCTACACTTGTTACTTACGCGGTATTGCACTATCTCCGCCAATATGAAGATACCGCGTGGTGTTACCCGCTCATCCCACAGGAACACATAGCCTATGTGTTAATCCAGGGTGTCAGCTACCTTCACACCAAAATTTATCAAAATCGATCCAGCCGTAGGACCGTGAAGAAGTAACAAACTCACACAAATACACTCGCAAACTTTGGCCCTTATAATATTGGTGACATTTGCAGGTCCGCGAAGAAAATCCCCACATAGTGGTCGGCAACACGGCCGTCGCGCGCAAGATGGGCTTCCCCGAGGTGATCCGGCCCGGCGACGCGCGCAACGAGCTCTACGTCACGCTGTGCGGCGGCAGCTTCTCGCGCGGCGGCGGCAAGAGCTCCGAGCGCAACATAGAGCTGTGCGCCAGGATCGTGGACAAGAATGGACAGATCATACCGGTAACTGACATGCTTAGGCTCTACGTCACGCTGTGCGGCGGCAGCTTCTCGCGCGGCGGCGGCAAGAGCTCCGAGCGCAACATAGAGCTGTGCGCCAGGATCGTGGACAAGAATGGACAGATCATACCGGTAACTGACATGCTTAGGCTCTACGTCACGCTGTGCGGCGGCAGCTTCTCGCGCGGCGGCGGCAAGAGCTCCGAGCGCAACATAGAGCTGTGCGCCAGGATCGTGGACAAGAATGGACAGATCATACCGGTAACTGACATGCTTAGGCTCTACGTCACGCTGTGCGGCGGCAGCTTCTCGCGCGGCGGCGGCAAGAGCTCCGAGCGCAACATAGAGCTGTGCGCCAGGATCGTGGACAAGAATGGACAGATCATACCGGTAACTGACATGCTTAGGCTCTACGTCACGCTGTGCGGCGGCAGCTTCTCGCGCGGCGGCGGCAAGAGCTCCGAGCGCAACATAGAGCTGTGCGCCAGGATCGTGGACAAGAATGGACAGATCATACCGGTAACTGACATGCTTAGGCTCTACGTCACGCTGTGCGGCGGCAGCTTCTCGCGCGGCGGCGGCAAGAGCTCCGAGCGCAACATAGAGCTGTGCGCCAGGATCGTGGACAAGAATGGACAGATCATACCGGTAACTGACATGCTTAGGCTCTACGTCACGCTGTGCGGCGGCAGCTTCTCGCGCGGCGGCGGCAAGAGCTCCGAGCGCAACATAGAGCTGTGCGCCAGGATCGTGGACAAGAATGGACAGATCATACCGGTAACTGACATGCTTAGGCTCTACGTCACGCTGTGCGGCGGCAGCTTCTCGCGCGGCGGCGGCAAGAGCTCCGAGCGCAACATAGAGCTGTGCGCCAGGATCGTGGACAAGAATGGACAGATCATACCGGTAACTGACATGCTTAGGCTCTACGTCACGCTGTGCGGCGGCAGCTTCTCGCGCGGCGGCGGCAAGAGCTCCGAGCGCAACATAGAGCTGTGCGCCAGGATCGTGGACAAGAATGGACAGATCATACCGGTAACTGACATGCTTAGGCTCTACGTCACGCTGTGCGGCGGCAGCTTCTCGCGCGGCGGCGGCAAGAGCTCCGAGCGCAACATAGAGCTGTGCGCCAGGATCGTGGACAAGAATGGACAGATCATACCGGTAACTGACATGCTTAGGCTCTACGTCACGCTGTGCGGCGGCAGCTTCTCGCGCGGCGGCGGCAAGAGCTCCGAGCGCAACATAGAGCTGTGCGCCAGGATCGTGGACAAGAATGGACAGATCATACCGGTAACTGACATGCTTAGGCTCTACGTCACGCTGTGCGGCGGCAGCTTCTCGCGCGGCGGCGGCAAGAGCTCCGAGCGCAACATAGAGCTGTGCGCCAGGATCGTGGACAAGAATGGACAGATCATACCGGTAACTGACATGCTTAGGCTCTACGTCACGCTGTGCGGCGGCAGCTTCTCGCGCGGCGGCGGCAAGAGCTCCGAGCGCAACATAGAGCTGTGCGCCAGGATCGTGGACAAGAATGGACAGATCATACCGGTAACTGACATGCTTAGGCTCTACGTCACGCTGTGCGGCGGCAGCTTCTCGCGCGGCGGCGGCAAGAGCTCCGAGCGCAACATAGAGCTGTGCGCCAGGATCGTGGACAAGAATGGACAGATCATACCGGTAACTGACATGCTTAGGCTCTACGTCACGCTGTGCGGCGGCAGCTTCTCGCGCGGCGGCGGCAAGAGCTCCGAGCGCAACATAGAGCTGTGCGCCAGGATCGTGGACAAGAATGGACAGATCATACCGGTAACTGACATGCTTAGGCTCTACGTCACGCTGTGCGGCGGCAGCTTCTCGCGCGGCGGCGGCAAGAGCTCCGAGCGCAACATAGAGCTGTGCGCCAGGATCGTGGACAAGAATGGACAGATCATACCGGTAACTGACATGCTTAGGCTCTACGTCACGCTGTGCGGCGGCAGCTTCTCGCGCGGCGGCGGCAAGAGCTCCGAGCGCAACATAGAGCTGTGCGCCAGGATCGTGGACAAGAATGGACAGATCATACCGGTAACTGACATGCTTAGGCTCTACGTCACGCTGTGCGGCGGCAGCTTCTCGCGCGGCGGCGGCAAGAGCTCCGAGCGCAACATAGAGCTGTGCGCCAGGATCGTGGACAAGAATGGACAGATCATACCGGTAACTGACATGCTTAGGCTCTACGTCACGCTGTGCGGCGGCAGCTTCTCGCGCGGCGGCGGCAAGAGCTCCGAGCGCAACATAGAGCTGTGCGCCAGGATCGTGGACAAGAATGGACAGATCATACCGGTAACTGACATGCTTAGGCTCTACGTCACGCTGTGCGGCGGCAGCTTCTCGCGCGGCGGCGGCAAGAGCTCCGAGCGCAACATAGAGCTGTGCGCCAGGATCGTGGACAAGAATGGACAGATCATACCGGTAACTGACATGTTTAGGGTGCTAGGATTTTATTAATTATTTTATCAAGCGGTTAGACTAACGTGAAATTGTCAGGAACGGTCCGACATGTTTCGAACTCGTACGGAGCTCTTCATCAGGGAGTGCTACCTGTACATCGGCGCGATAACTTTGTCACTGATTCTTTGACGCTCCACTCTAATTGCGCGCGCCGATGAATTATTAGATGTTGTAAATACCGGGAGCCTGCGCTTATACTTTCTATTATTCATTACTTAACTCCTATTTTTCTTGCAACCTTTCCTAAGGACTTGCTTGTAAGTTTTAAAACAAGCGCTTTTAGAACATTACATACCTAGGGCGGTGAATTCGTTAACCTTTTAAGCGCCAAAGACGGCAACTCACGTCGACGGAAAGCTATGCCCCTGACGCGATGACGCCACGACGTCATTTGCCGGTGAGCGTCAGGATGGCGGGTGTACATCAACGAATGGAGCTGCGGTATACGCCAGGAGTTAGTGCTGGCAATGTGCTAAATGTGCGCCAAAATTGAAGCAATATGCTCTTTAAACTCCAGAGATATTTAAGAAATAAATGACGCCCGCTAACCTGATATCAGGTTGGCGGGCGCATTTCCAATTCTAGGTAATGGTTGCCTACTAAAGGGTGAAAGTACTGCCTGAGGTTAGTGCTCGCAATGTGCTTCCACATGTATGATGCACAATAAAATTCACAGAACGAAGGGTGACGTAAAAATATTTCATCGCATGATTCCACAGTAAAACAATATTTTGTCAACAGGGCGTCATATCCGTAGGAGCGGGTGTTCCTCTGGTCAATGAATACATTTCCACGGTGTACTACCACGAGGATCGGCCGAGATGGCAAGAAGTATTCAAAGTGAGTTGTATTTTCATATTATTTCAATGCTTATCTCCCCATCTACTCATCTCTGCCCTTCTAGCACAACTATGCGCGACTCTTGTCGCGCGACATAGCGACACTTTGTCACTCTCTCACAGTACTGCAGAGAAAGATTTTCAAAATATTCGACGAATTGTCTACCAAAAGCAGTATGATCTCTGGGAACAAGCAATTTAACGCGTTTGTTTATATAAGTCGGAGAATGTGTTCATTTTTAATTTAGTTTTAGTGACCATGATACCGATTTTATAGCGACCCGCCCTGGCTTCGCACGGGCGCAATGCTCATACTTATTATTATTATCGTATGGCATTCATTCCTGAGATTATTTACAAATTTATAATCTAATGTCTAAATTAAGTAGCCACTCCCTAGCGCCTGGTGAAAGTGTGAGTAGGTCTCCAATGCCCCCGGCAAAACGTCTTCTAGGGCATTCCTCGAATGGTTTGATCTAGCGCTCCGCAGTCACAAGACGCTGTCGATGAGATACCCCATTTGTGCAGGTTGTGGTTGCACCGGCCCACGTCAGTGCGAATGCGATTTAGAGTAACCCAGATCTTGCGGTGTTCCTTCAGTCCAGATGGAATTTTGGTAGGGTCGGTAGTTGGGGCGCCGCCTTGCTCGTGCCACTGTCCCTTCCACTCCTCGTGGATTATAAAACCTTCTTGGTGCTGTAGCCGGTAGTCGGACCAAATAGATCTGCGAGACTGCAATCGCGAGTGGGGCACATGGTCCAACGTTTTCCTGATGGGAAGCTGCTGCGTTGTCGCTTTTCCCCATTCTCGTGCTGCTGCACATGTCCTCCTGAGGTCTGGTGGGGCGATATGTGACAGAACAGGCAGCCATCTGGTGGGCGTAGGTTGCAGGCTGCCTGAGATTGTTCGCATGGCACGGTTTAGCTGGACGTCGACCTTATCTGTGTGTACGCTTCTGTACCACACTGGAGCACAGTATTCTGCTGGCGCATAAACAAGAGCTAGAGCAGAAGTGCGCAGAACATCAGCTCGGGCTCCCCACGAGGTACCGGCCAATCTGTTTAACAGATTTACTCTGGTTTTTACCTTTTGGGCCAGACTTTGTAGGTGGGTCTTGTAGGTCAATGATCGGTCCAAAGTGATACCCAGATATTTAGGGTTGGAATTGTGGTACAGTCTTTGGCCGCAGAAGCTGACGTTTACCTCTCTATTTGCTAGGCTGTTTGACAGGTGGAACGCTGTAACCTCGGTTTTGGAAGGGTTCGGACAGAGTCTCCATTTAGCATAGTATCGGTTCAAGGCGTCAAAGTCTCGCGTGAGCACAGCCTCACCTGTCTCGAACTGCTTTGCTTGGGTCGTAAGCGCGATGTCGTCAGCATACAGGAACTTCTGGCATTCAGTAATGGGCATGTCACTCGTGTATATGTTAAAAAGTAAGGGTGCCAAAACTGAGCCTTGAGGGAGGCCGTTTTTCAAGAGCCTGTATTTACTATATTTATCGTCCAGAAAGACAGTTATGTGCCGGGACCCCATCATTTTTTCCAATAGCCGGAGGATTTTTGCAGAGGGTATGATTTTTCCCACTTTATGCAGCAAGCCATTGATCCAAACCGTGTCGTACGCCGCCCTTAAATCCACAAACGCAGCTACTGTTTTCAGTCCTCTCTGAAATCCAGCTTCTATGTGACTAGTCAGTGCTAAGACCTGGTCACTGCAACTACGACCTGCACGGAAACCCGCCTGCTCAACGGGGATACTCATGTCGGCTATGCCTTTGATGCGGTTATATATTAAGCGTTCCAGTAATTTAAATGTGACACTTAGAAGAGTTATGGGTCTGAAATTTGCTGGGTCGTCGGGTGTTTTACCAGGCTTGAGGGTAGCTATCACTTTGGATTTCATAAACACGGCGGGAATTTTGCTAGTCTCGAAAATGTTGTTGAAAAAATCTGTTAACCATCGTACAGATCGCTTACCCAGATGGGTAAGAAATTCTGGATATATGTCATCTAAACCAGCAGCTTTCCCGTTCTTAGTGTCCTTAAGGGCGGCGCCCAGCTCGTCCATGGTGAAAGGGGAATCAAGGGTATCACATCTATTTAGGGGGGAAAGTAGGGCTATATTTTCGCGTCTGATGTGTTTGGCGAAGGTTTTGTCCACCGTAGCGCTTTTTGTGATGTTCTTCAGACGATCCGCTATTTGGTCAGGATGAATCGCCGCTTTCTTCTTTTCAGGAGCTGCTGCGCCACCTAGTTTTCGCAGTAATGACCAACTTTTTCTACTCGAGTGCGTAAAGCTCATGTCTTCAACACTCGTAATCCATTTTTGCCGGCGGGCTTCTCCTAGAGCGGACAACAGTTTATTGGCAGTAGCGGTGTCGTTTGTTGCAAGGAATTCACGGTAGATTCCTTCAACCTCCGGGGACCATCCGGGGATGTATTCCTCCCGAAACCCTCTGGGTATGCACCTTTTTGCTGTAGCCATGATCAAGTTGCAGAACCTGTCGTAATTTGAGGCTACGGGTTTGATCCATCGTATATTAGCATCTACTTGGTGTTGGTATGCTTCCCAGTCAGCCTTACCCATATTCCAGCGTGGTCTTGGTAAAGAGTTAACAATGGGGACCTCCAGTCCTATTTTTACAAGAGCAGGGCGATGTTGGCTACGGGGGAAGTCATTAAGGATTTTTCTAGAAGTAGGTAGTATGTTCCCATGCGCATCCTCAGAGACAAAACATAGGTCTGGGTTTGTGTCACATTTCCACCGCGCCGACCGAAAGGATCCCTTCTGTTTAGCATCAAAGACCAGGTGGAGCTTTTCTTCTGAACAGAATTCATTCAGGATCTCGCCGTTAGAATTGTTAGAGGAGTATCCCCAGGAAGAATGTCTGCTGTTGAAATCCCCAATATAGATCGCAGGGTGAGGGTAAATGCTAAACGGGGGGTTTGTAAAGATGTTATTAGGCGGCTTGTAAATGGAAGTCAGGATGATGTTGGATATTTTCACGGTTATTAGCTCAAGATCATTTTGGTTGGATACTTGGAGAGTCTGTGCGTTCGAGATAGTCGACCTAATGTACACAGCTGAGCCATAGGAAGGTGAAAGAGTGTAGGCTACTAAGTTAAAACCTGCGATTAAGCCGCGGTTGTCAAAATTATTTACATTATTTATGTGATGTTCCTGGACGGTTATCACGTCGACATGATTATCATGAGCGAGTCTAGCAAGGTAGTCGCATTTAGGCTGCGACATCCCTTCAATGTTAATTTGCAGAATTAGGACAGAAGGTCCTAGACTTTTTGTCGTAGTGCCCTGTGAAGGGCCATTATTTGGGAGCATTTTAATATATTTTCAAGAACTTTTAGAACACAGGAATAGCTGGGAGGCTCTAAGAGCAGATCCAGCTTGCCAGGAACAGTCGGAATCTTTCAGCCGTCTTCAAAATGAAGCCGTTGCCCGGGGTGGACCACAAGGAGGTAGATTCTGACCAATTACCACCCCTTGCTCATGCTCATACTAAACAAAAAGTTTTCCTCTTCTATATTATGCATATAAAGTTTCCTCTTGAATCACTTTAACTATTAAAAAAAAACGCATCAAATTTCGTTGCGTAGTTTTAAATATCTAGGCATACATAGCGACAGACAGACAGCAGCGACTTTGTTTTATACTATGTAGTGAAGAGTTGACGAACCGTAAGAATATGAGCTTCTGCGTAAAGAGAATGAGTCGGGTACCTTTAAATCTTTAAATCTGTATTAATAAAAAAACATAAGAATAATCGTTAGCATAAAAAGTTTGAGTAGAGAGAGTGAGATTTGAGTTGAGAACCTGAAAGGTTTGAAAAGCTTTTCGTTTAGAACTTATCGTTGTGCTCACTCCGCATCCAATATTGTGGTCTTGGAAGCGCTACGCTACCCCATATTGAAATACCGTAGCAAATTATTGATTGGCAGAGAGCTATGTGTGTGTATTGACTTTGAGTAGCTTTTTGTCAGCTGAGTATCGTTATATGTTAGTTAACAGCAATATTATAGCACACATGCAAACAAAATTTAATAGCACACATCGGTCAATCACATCGTAATCTTTTGAATACGGATATTGTTTTTCTTTCTTTTGGACAGGTTAAAGATGTATTGTTGGAAACTGAAGTGTTCGTCGATTAAGTAACCCAAGGTTTATAATTAATTGTATCAGTACGTAAAATTGTTTCGCATGCACAATATTTAAGAGAGACGTCTTTGCAGCTATGAATTTTGATTGAAGGTGATGTAAGCGGTGTGGATGCATCGGTTTTGTGGAAATAAATTTTATTTTTGTACTATTTAGAGTAAGAAGATTTCTACGTAACCAGTGGGTAACAATAGTCATACCATTTTCGTCGCTTTGAACGTAATAACCATGTGTTGCCGTTAAAAAGAATCATAGTGTCACCGGCGTAACAGAGCATTTTGGATATCAAGATTGTGTATATCATTGATATATATTTAAAAAAGTGTGGGGCCAAGTACGCTTCCTTGTGGAACTCCGAAATTAATTCTATTACACTCAATTTTATGATAATCCACCTTAACTAATTGTTTTCTTCTTTATAGATAACCATTAAACCAGGCCAATGACACACCTGTAATACTTATTTTCTCTAATTTATGTCAGATAATTGGTTTAGAAACCGTGTCAAAGGCCTTAGCAAGACCAAGAAAAACACCGATGCAATTTAAATTATTATTACTTAATGTTTTTATAATAATTTGTATTTTGAAATTTAATAGAATTTTTATAATGTATTGACCTGTAAAATGCTGACATTTTATTAATAAATGAGTATGAGTGTGAGTATTGTCTTAATGAGAATATATAAATTGGGCAGCATCCTCGGTTGGGTCCTGAAGCCAAATTACCTATCAGATAGCAGGTTCGATTTCTCCAGGAAATTTACAAGACTTGCGTTTATGAGTTTTCTCAATATTCTTGAGAGCAGGCTATAGAGATATAGGCTTGTAATTCCCTGGTATATTCTTCGGACCGTCTAGTCTAGATAGACGTCGCGTCTTTGTGGATGGGGGTGACCGATGCAATTTTCCACTACTCCGGAAAACTGCCAGTGCTGAACCTTAAATTGTAAATGTGTATAGTTGCATGATAACTGTTATTTAGTCTGTAAATAATTGATTGAATTGAATTTGTGATTGTTAATTTGACAGGTGTGCCTCGGTATAGAAGAGTTCAAAGAAGCTCACCTCGTGTTCCTGTGCCGGCACCGCAGCTCCAGCGAGGCGAAGGACCGCGCCGAGCGACACTTCGCGCTCTCCTACCTCAAGCTCATGCAGCGCGAGGGCACCACCACGCCCGACAAGCATCACACTCTGTGCGTGTATAAGGTTGGTTCCCTGCACAGTACACAGAAGCTCACCTCGTGTTCCTGTGCCGGCACCGCAGCTCCAGCGAGGCGAAGGACCGCGCCGAGCGACACTTCGCGCTCTCCTACCTCAAGCTCATGCAGCGCGAGGGCACCACCACGCCCGACAAGCATCACACTCTGTGCGTGTATAAGGTTGGTTCCCTGCACAGTACACAGAAGCGAGCCTCGTGTTCCTGTGCCGGCACCGCAGCTCCGGCGAGTTCCTTTGGTACCGTTTGGTAACTGAAAGTTCGTAACCAGCTTCGAAACGGGAAAAAAATCCCATTCGGTAACTGGCTTCAAAAAGGGACTTTTCCATTACCGATTCGTAACCGCGGTTACAAACCAGCTTCAAAACGGGAAAAAAAATCCCGTATTGTAACTGGCTTCAAAACGGGAATTTTCTATTACCGATTCGTAACCGCGGTTACAAACCAGCTTCAAAACGGGAAAAAAAATCCCGTATTGTAACTGGCTTCAAAACGGGAATTTTCTATTACCGATTCGTAACCGCGGTTACAAACCAGCTTCGATACGGGAAAAAAAATCCCGTATTGTAACTGGCTTCAAAACGGGAATTTTCTATTACCGATTCGTAACCGCGGTTACAAACCAAAATACAACCTTTCAAATCACCGAATTAACGTCATTGTCATTTTTTTTCAATAATATCACAAGTAGTTAAGAGTGGACTTATCAGAGTTTGAAGTTAAGCGACACACATGGTGTGTGTGCCCAACGGCACTACGCAGGCCCATTACGTAACCGGCTACAAACAGGGAATTTCGGATTCCCATTCTGTAGCCAGTTACAAAATTTGGCTACCAAACGGCATAACGCAGGCCCATTACGTAACCGGCTACAAACTGGGAATTTCGGATTCCCATTCTGTAGCCAGTTACAAAACTTGGCTACCAAACGGCATAACGCAGGCCCATTACGTAACCGGCTACAAACTGGGAATTTCGGATTCCCATTCTGTAGCCAGTTACAAAACTTGGCTACCAAACGGCACTACGCAGGTCCATTACGTAACCGGCTACAAACAGGGAATTTCGGATTCCCATTCTGTAGCCAGTTACAAAACTTGGCTACCAAACGGCACTACGCAGGCCCATTACGTAACCGGCTACAAACTGGGAATTTCGGATTCCCATTCTGTAGCCAGTTACAAAACTTGGCTACCAAACGGTACCAAAGGGGCGAGTTATTCAAAACTGAGCCACGGACACTGAGCCAAAATAGTTAATGGCGAGTTATTCAAAACTGAGCTAAAATAGCTAGTGGCGAGTTATTCAAAACTGAGCCATAATAGTAAGTGGCGAGTTATTAAAAACTGAGCTAAAATAGTTAGTGGCGAGTTATTCAAAACTGAGCCATAATAGTTAGTGGCGAGTTATTCAAAACTGAGCCAAAACAGTTAGTGGCGAGTTATTTAAAACTGAGCCAAAATAGTTAGTGGCGAGTTATTCAAAACTGAGTCACGGACACTGACCCAAAATAGTTAGTGGCAGTCTTCCCCCGATGATAGTGTTACCCCACCTTATAAACAAAATATCCAAGAATTTGGAAAAAGAATCATTGATTGTCCATTCATAATAATATTATTCATTACCTAATTTGTTTTTAACTTGACATGTGTAGGTCATCAATGAAGTACTATTGATGAGTGTAATTCATGTTTATTTAAACTATTTCAATATTTAATAATGTGGCAATTCTAATAACTAAAATTGTAACTTGTCTTGACATAAGAAGACCTTTATAACTAACTCAATATTTCAATTTCAAAGGACTTAAAATGTTGACAGATCGACAGCAAGAAAGCGAGCACAGAAGACATAGAGTCGGAGGCGGCGGCGGCCTGCCTGGGCCTGCCCTCGCGCCGGGACGAGCTGCCCGCGCAGTCCGAGCGCGGGCTGATGCGCGGCCCGCTGTCGCTCGTGCACAAGGACTCCCTCGTCGTGGCTTCCAAGCTATGCTCCACTAAACTCACTCAACGAGGTAAGATGATGATGGGCTGATGCGCGGCCCGCTGTCGCTCGTGCACAAGGACTCCCTCGTCGTGGCTTCCAAGCTATGCTCCACTAAACTCACTCAACGAGGTAAGATGATGATGGGCTGATGCGCGGCCCGCTGTCGCTCGTGCACAAGGACTCCCTCGTCGTGGCTTCCAAGCTATGCTCCACTAAACTCACTCAACGAGGTAAGATGATGATGGGCTGATGCGCGGCCCGCTGTCGCTCGTGCACAAGGACTCCCTCGTCGTGGCTTCCAAGCTATGCTCCACTAAACTCACTCAACGAGGTAAGATGATGATGGGCTGATGCGCGGCCCGCTGTCGCTCGTGCACAAGGACTCCCTCGTCGTGGCTTCCAAGCTATGCTCCACTAAACTCACTCAACGAGGTAAGATGATGATGGGCTGATGCGCGGCCCGCTGTCGCTCGTGCACAAGGACTCCCTCGTCGTGGCTTCCAAGCTATGCTCCACTAAACTCACTCAACGAGGTAAGATGATGATGGGCTGATGCGCGGCCCGCTGTCGCTCGTGCACAAGGACTCCCTCGTCGTGGCTTCCAAGCTATGCTCCACTAAACTCACTCAACGAGGTAAGATGATGATGGGCTGATGCGCGGCCCGCTGTCGCTCGTGCACAAGGACTCCCTCGTCGTGGCTTCCAAGCTATGCTCCACTAAACTCACTCAACGAGGTAAGATGATGATGGGCTGATGCGCGGCCCGCTGTCGCTCGTGCACAAGGACTCCCTCGTCGTGGCTTCCAAGCTATGCTCCACTAAACTCACTCAACGAGGTAAGATGATGATGGGCTGATGCGCGGCCCGCTGTCGCTCGTGCACAAGGACTCCCTCGTCGTGGCTTCCAAGCTATGCTCCACTAAACTCACTCAACGAGGTAAGATGATGATGGGCTGATGCGCGGCCCGCTGTCGCTCGTGCACAAGGACTCCCTCGTCGTGGCTTCCAAGCTATGCTCCACTAAACTCACTCAACGAGGTAAGATGATGATGGACTGATGCGCGGCCCGCTGTCGCTCGTGCACAAGGACTCCCTCGTCGTGGCTTCCAAGCTATGCTCCACTAAACTCACTCAACGAGGTAAGATGATGATGGGCTGATGCGCGGCCCGCTGTCGCTCGTGCACAAGGACTCCCTCGTCGTGGCTTCCAAGCTATGCTCCACTAAACTCACTCAGACGGTGACGTTATTGTTTTTCCATCACACTTACTCGTAAATAAGGGTTTACATGCTAGAAAAGCGGGCGGTAAGTCGTAAATTACGCCCTAGGGCAGTAAGTAATTCATATCAGAAGCCTGACCAGAAATATATGAGGATTGTCAAGAGGGCGCTATTTATAAGATTTATATAGCAACAATTTTGCAACCAATCGCAACCCACTATAATGACATTAGTTTAAGTATCTGTCAGTTCCACTATGTTAACCTCGTAATATAATTAATGGAATGCACTCTTTTCCTGACTGTTCTTCGTGTAGTTAACACGTGTACACATTTTTTATAATCTTACATTCACGGCTATGAATAGTTTTCGGCATTTTCTTTGGATAATTTCAAATATTTGTCTTTTAAAGAAACGTCACGAATGACAATGACACTGTTGACAAACCATCATGAAATCATTGCCAGTGTAAGATATTAGTTCCAGTGAAATTCCGCAATATGGCGCATCCTCATATATTTCTGGTCAGGCTTTACATATACTTATGAGTATGAGTATATATTGTGTTTTAATGTTAATATCGGCTCTCCGTGCTATCAGAAGTCGGATGCCTAATGATGATGATACCTAGATGTGTTAATGGGAATACTCAAGTTTACAATGAAGCGAAACATTTAAAAATGTAATGGTTCACGCAGGGTTCGAACCTGCGCCTCCCAACGGTTTTCCGGGCCAACATGGGCATCACTGAACCTCATGCCAGAGCCATTGAATTTTTAAACGAGTGGCTTCTGCATGCCTTAGGGTGGCATCGTAGGGACTCTTATCCACTCAATTGCTTTTGGTAACTACGGCTACCGGTCATCGTTCTTATTTTATCATATGAATAGAGTCCAACTCAAAATTCGAAGCAATTGACAACATTTCATATTTTTAAGACTATAATTTTATTACTTTTCTGAATTCTGCTTAAAAAGATGAAGTAATCTCTGTTTTTATTTATTTTCTGAGATGATTATTTATTTTATTATTAATTTATAAAAACATACTCATTTTAAAATGTGGCAACACCAAAACCAGAACTTAATGGAACGGTTACTTTAGTCGGTTTTCTATTAAAAAAAAACTTAATAATACTCCGTATGCATCTGTCAACGTCAAATAAAAAATAAATATATTTTTTCGCTCTTTGGTTTAGACAACAACCCTATTCAGCCCGTATTGTCTTAGATTGCAGTTATTTGATGTATTTTCTTATATTTCTTTAAATACAGAAGAATAAATTCAAAGTTTTTTTTTAAGGTACACGACAACCCTTTGAGCGCCAAGCGGCAAAGCAATTCACCGTGCCACTGACGCCAAAAAAAAAAAGAAAAAAAAGTGCTCCAAAATCAACAGAGATTGAAAAACACAGATAGCGGTTTGAATTAGCATGTTTTTGACCATTGAAATTTTTGACGTCAATAGGCGTCGGTGGCGTCAGTGGCACGAATTCCCGATGACGTGATTTGCCGTCTTTGGCGGTCAAAGGGTTAAAGCCCTGTCGATCTCTATATTAATTTCCACCCGTTATAAATATGAAATGTTGTCAATTGAGTGGTTATTACACCTGTTTCGTTCACAGAGGAGATCCTCGGCGTGCTGAAGTGGAACACTCACCACGCGGAGGGCACGCTGCGACAAGCGCTGACGAAACTCATGCACGTGCCGAGCGAGGAACTGGTCAAGTTCCTGCAAGACATCTTAGACGCTCTCTTTAGTATATTAACACAGGTAGGTAGTAGTATAGGGGTCGTCCACATATTACCCGATATCGAAAACACAGGCCGCTTGAGTAAAATGATTGGCAATATGCTTTGAATAGCGTCACTTTTACTTCGACTGAACATCTCGCGAACCTGCGGGCCAACATATTACTCCTCACTGATAACGCCCTCCGCTCCCTCTCCAAATCACGGTCATCACATAAGTCACTAGAGACTATGTGGCCCAAGTATTTAAAATTCTCCAGTACCCTTAACACTTCTCCACCAAGAGTTACTGGCGGAATAAAGTAAGGCTTAATTCTTTCCGCCTTAAAAAACATCACTTCACTCTTGCTGGAGTTGTGCATGAGCCCAAGAATCAATACCGTCTAATTAACATTTTTGACGTGTTTCAACTTTTAATGCAGTAAGGTTCAGATAAAAATACGATTAGAATGCCATAATGTTCGCGTCGGTAAGCGTCGATACGTTTCTTTATATTTTTTCACTTCTCATGCTCTTAAAATGTTACTTTAGTCTCTGCATATCGGGACTAAAGCTCCTTATTAATCTCTAGGGACTAAAGTAAAATTGTTTTAATTTACTTTGGAAACCCCTAAACAGCCAATCACGACGTTTGTGAATGGAGGTTTATAGCCATTTTCAGTGATAGGTATACAAACTTTTTGGTGCGTAAAAATAACCTCAAAATTACAACTGCTCAAAAATATAAAAATTCAAGATTTTATTTCATGAAACACGATTAATTATTACGAATACGAATGTAATTTTATCATGCATGGTCCATAAGTCCATATTAGTCTTAAGTAAAATAGTTATCAAGTTTGAATCTGTTGGCTAATATGCAAGCATTTAAAGCGTCACTTTATAAAAAAAAAACCACGGAACATTTTTTTTCTATTAGAATTTTGAATGAGTAGATGTCCATTACTTGTATAAAGCTTGAATTGTAATCACCAATTAGACCAATTAACTGTGTCACTTTATAAATTACGGACAAAATATGTAATCATCATCTTCCAATGAAGAAGAATAAAGCTGAAGGCTATATAGAGGAGTCAATCCAAAATAAATACAATATCTATCGAAGGCTATACTATATTGAAGGAATTAAAATATCCTCAAAGCAGAAATCACAACCAACATTTGACCCACGCCCATCAACATCGCGGGATGAGAATGAGCCTAATGAAATGACCATCGGCAACCTTTTTGAGAAAAGGTCTACGTCTCTACTATACTCTCCAACTGTTACTTCGACTTCGAGTGAAAATATTGAACATACTTCTCAATTACAAACCACGCCGACCCAGCTTAGTTTACAGGGGAAAACCATACATTTAAATGTAAAGAATTGTACAAATTGCCCTTACAATTTTTCTGAGGTTAAATTAATGGCTGTACCTACTACGTAATTGTAAGAAGCTTTGTTATAATAAATATCGTAATTTTATATTGAACGTCGTTTATTTTCCTCGCATTCAAAGTGAAAAGTAGAATGTTTAACGCGAGACTAAACAACCATAATGACACTCGAACTATTAGCCACCCTCGCTTAGCTCGGGTGGCTAAAACATCTCGTGTCATTATGGCTTGTTTTAGTCCCTTGTTGAACAATCTACTATTAGTCTAATTAGATTTCGGAAATTTTCATTTGGATCCTACCCTTGGATTCCATTAATCTTAAACATATTTTAATATGATAAGTTTTTCGCCGTTACTGTAATTTGAAAACGGAACTCTAACTATGCATATTACGTCCCTTACTTTCAGGTCCCAGAAGAGCAGGAGAGCTACACAGAGAACAGTTACGGCGTGCTGGTCCTAGAATGCCTAATGCGAGTTGTGTCTTTGGTGGCGGACCACAAGTATCAACACTTTCAGCCCGTGCTCTACGCTTATATCGACGATAGTTTCTGCGACGCGTTGGCTTACGAGTAAGTTCTGCTCAAATAAATATCTTTATTTGGAAACCATACATACATAAAATAAAATGAAAAAGAGATAAGTATACAAATACAAAACAAATACAAATCATTTATTTCACATAATTTTAGGTACAATTAAGATCTTAAATAATAATATTCGTATCACTAAAATCTACCATACATGGCATGTGAAATTGAACAGCGTAGGCACTACACGCACGTAAACCTAGTTATAATCTACTTATAGTCTAAAAACTCCTGAACACTATAAAAACTCTTTTCGGCCAGCCACTTTTTAAGAGCTCGATTAAATGTTACAAATTTAAGGTCCTTTATTGAGTCAGGCAGTTTATTGAATATTTTTATGCACATAATGTAACTATTTTTAGCAACTAATGATAATTTTGACTGCGGTATAAACAATTTATTGCGATATTGCGAGCGTACATATGCTCATTTTTATACACAAATAAACACGCATCTAAAATGTACAGACAAGGTAGTGTTAGAATTTTGTATTTTTTAAATCTATTTGCTTTAATTCAAACATTGCTCTTACACATTTTTTTTGCATTAAAAAAACTGAATCTATATTTGAACACCCACCCCACAGAGTTATACCGTAGCGCAGGATAGAGTGTATGTAACCGTAATAAGCTGTAAGTATAAATCCTTAATCTAAATAACCTATAAAATGATGTGGGCGGCGTTACCTCTTTGTATAATCTGTTGTAAGTTCTTGTAAATATTAGGTAAATTTTTAACCAACTTCAAAAAAAGGTGAAGGGTTCTCAATTCGGCCGTATTTTTTTTTATGTTTACCTCAGAGCTTAGACTGGGTGAACCGATTTTGATAACTCTAGGCAAACCTCACGTAAACTTGCGCGGCATCTGTGTTCATAGTAATAATTGAGTGGTTGGGCACCAACTTCTAAAGGTGATTAAAATGTAATCTGTACATGATCGGGTTATTTTTGGCTTTTAATTTTTTTTTTTTTTTTTTATTGTATATATCCTCATGTACGGTGATTTAATATTTCCAACATTATTTCACGAAGATGCTATTTTGTATCGACATTTCAATGAGCATACAACTGGTTTGTTGAAAATACGTAATCGGTACTATATTTTGATTTCCAGAAAGCTGATCTCCGTAATAGTGTGGGTGATTACTTCAGCTGAGCAAGGGGAACTGGCGCTGAAGCGACTGCTGCAGTGCATGAAGTGCTTGGAGTGTCTCGTGCGCTTCATCGTGCGGAGCCGGCAGCTGAGGAGCTCTCTTGGGGACCCGCAGGCACATCAGGATTTCCGCTTCCAATTTGAGGTTAGCTTGTATTACTAACCTCCATAAGTCCTCGTGGCAGCCCAGCACGTTGGTCCGATCAGATCCGCACCGCTCTTGACACGACACACGCCTTTCACACCGCTCTAGCCAGCTTAACCGCTCGCTAAAAGGCTATAGCCGTGTAAAGGAACAAAATATGCCCCTGACAGTATCAGCCAATTAATATATGCTATGCATCGGTCATAACGCTAGTTATTAATCGGCCAAGTATTATGTCATAATTATTGACAGTTTCCTAGAAATGTCACTTAGAAGTTTTTTTCCTTTCCTAAAAACGCTGGTTATTAATCGGCCAAGTATTATGTCATAATTAATGACAGTTTCCTAGAAATATCACTTAAAAGTTTTTTTTACTTTCCTAAATATCTTCAAAGCTACTGGTCCGATTCTTTTGTAATTAAAATATGTTATTATTGGCTCGAAGAGGAACAACTTTGCAGACAACTAGACGTCTCTAGATCAATATTAACTTGGTCATTTTCGATGACAAACATTTCAAACTTTTATTTTTGACACTTGTGTGTCAGTGACATCCACCATTTCTTTAACACTGATGTGACATCTCTTTTCGTAAATGAAATCGGCGAACGGTCTTATAGCGAAGAGTCTCGACAAACATCTTAAGAGACTCTCGCTAGATGGCTGGATCAAGGGTCAGATACAGAAGGCGGTACTCCTGGACACGGCGCGCATTGTCAGGAGGTTCCTCTCTGCAGCCCGACACCACCGGGAGCCTGGGCCCTGCCCCGCTGCCCTAGGCACCCTAGGTTAGGTTTTTTAGAATGTGTTTATATTTGGAAGGGTTTTTTTATATTTTATTGTAAAAAAAACCTAGCCTAAGTATAAATAAAGACGAATAAAGAGAATAGTAATAATAGTATAGAAGTGAATCTACTGCAATTTTAACCGTGACCGTTGCTGATGGTTTTCTTTTTATTTACACACCACATTTTTTATGTTATACTATTGATACTAAGATTAAAAAAAGATGGAGTTAGGGTGGTGGAGAGGTTGACACGTTGGACTGGTAATCCAAAGGTACTGGATTCGATTCCCAAACTCTTTCGCCAGGTTACGCATTTAAATTTTTCTTAGTGCTATGATCTCGTGTATTAATAGTTCAACACAAATTGACTTAAATTTTGTCCACAGAGTTTAATGGAAGCGTTGGTGTGGCTGATGCGATGCGGCGACTACGCGCTGACATGTCAGGGCTCGGCGTTGAAGTACCTTCCTCACGCTGTTCCTCACGCCATCAAAGTGTTCCCTCATACTGAGCTCAGGTAAGGATTGAGGGTCTCAAACCGTTGTGTTGTAGATCTTGGGGTCGTGATGAGGTGAGCAATGACACTCGTAGTCCAGTACATGCACGTATAATAATTAAGAGTAAAACTTTACAAAGGTACATTGGTGATGATGATGATAGATAGTAGTGCGCGCATGACGCGCCCGCTTGATATGAACCTAATATAATTTAATAATTCAATATGTGACATGTAAAATTGAAAAACATTTTTTAAATAAATGAGTATGAGTATGATAGTTGTTGAGTGAACGACGGGAGTGGCCGACTGGTCCCTAAACAGCTGAATTATATTTTTTGAGTGGTGTATTTTTTATTTCATTGCATATTGAGAAAAGCAGTATACATGCTCGCCGGCTTCGTATCAGTATCCGGTTTCCGTACGGTCGGTCTATACCTACTCACCCGGCAAGCCCTTCTTTGCCGTCGTCTGCAGTAATATACTATTGTATACCATGAGCATAATGTGTCGTGTCACTGGGAACCCTCTGGACTTACTAATGAATCTAAGGGAAGACGCAACCCAATGGGTGAAGAACTTAGATATTAATTTGTAATCAACACAACATGTAAAGCGACTCAATCATGCCATACGATTAAATAAATAATGTGTCGTGTATATATACTTTGTGAGATGGTGTTTTTGCGCATGATGAAGTATGGTTTGCTTCTCTTTCTCACAAGCGCGACATGAGGCAAGCACGACATTAAATATTAAGTAGGTACAATTCCAAATAATTTGCATTGCATTGTGTATATGCAAGTTCCAAAAAATTTAATTTTACATAAAGTGTTTACTTAAGTATATAAGTCGTCTTCTCTTCACGGAATTTGCTGTGCCCAACAGGGTCCACAATTAAGTTCACTATTATGTAACTGTTATGAAACTTAAGTTTACTTGGTATCCTGTAAACTATCATTGTGGAATGCAATAAATGATTGAGTATTGAGTATTGAGGCACCAGCGTGCAGCTTTTCCCCCTTCATCGATAGGCGCAACATTTATTTGTCAATTATGCGGCCGCGCGGACGCTGCTTAACTCATCTGTTATAGATGTATAGTACTAATTATCTAAGCTAAGCTAATCCACTTACCTGCATTCACAATAGCATTGTGTCTAATACAATCCTATCTGCTTTTGTTCTCATAAGCGCCAACCTGGCGCTAACCAGTTACTTACAAAAAAAGGTTAGAACTACATTGCGTGGATATTGAATTTTCAGCCTTATTCCTTGTTGAATAGGTTTAAAATGTTTGTTGACGAGAGATCATAGTCCTTTTTCAAGAGAATACGTTCTTGTGGAGGGTCGGACGGTTGTAAAATTCCAAAAAAGTGATGATCACCATTATTCTGTTAGTGCTCTGTTAGTCTCATTTTGTACTCTAATGTCCAAGGAAATAGAGTCGATAATCTATATTAACCTTCCAAGGTGGTTACAATCTGCTTTTACTACGAGCTCGTTATCTTAATTTGTGGTTTACCAGTTGTGGTTTGTTCAATGGTATTCAGTTCTTAAGTGGATTAGCTTAGCTTAGATGGGTCATTGTCAGATTTAGGTGCGCGTCTTTCCGGTGGACAGTTGCGAAATCAAGGATTCCAGGGCGTAATTTCCTGGTTAAATGCCTGTGAGAATAAAGAACGTTCCCTTTTCTATAATCCGATGTAACAGCAACATAGGCTAGATTCATACATGCTCTTAACTTTTGACCACCGAAGGGACGAATTTTGTTTTTTGAACTGACAATGACCCAGATAATAGGCTATTTGACTGATGTTGAATTCTACAGCGTACTGTAGTTATATGAATAAAATTAGCTAAATATATCACGAAACAAAGAAAAAAAATCCAGAAACATATATCTTTTTTGGAAATATGTGACTTCAAAGGTACGCAAATTTTATGTTTTTTTTTTAATCCAAAATTAATTTTGAAAATGTTTTCAGAATCCTCATAATTTTACGAAACAATAATTGTATGACAACTATGAACTTAAACGCACTTTTTCACGGTGAAAATGCCAAATTTCTTAATTTTTCCATACAATTATTGGTACCTATACCGGCCTGTGACGTCACTAGCCTGACGCGTTTTGTATGGAGCGTTTTTAGCGCTACGTAGAAATGTTGAACTTTGACGGTCATTTCTGACTTTTAGAGCAGTTTAAGTGTAGTCAGTCCCATATAGACATTTGATCACAATAAAAAATAGAATCGATTGACATCCTCAAAAAAAATTAGTCAACATGTCTATTAGTACTATAAAAGGCTAGTGATGATGAATGTGTCGTGTGCAGTGCGCACGTGGTGCGCGCGCTGGAGGCGCTGCCGCTGGCGCGGCTCGGCAAGCAGCGCATGCTGGCGCTGCTGGAGCTGGTGCGCGGCGCGCTGGGCCGGGCCGCCGCCGCGCGCGCGCTGCTGCTGCCGCACGTCGCGCACACCGTGCGAGCGCTGCTCCAGGAGAAGGTCGAGGTCAGTGTTCGTCCACATCTTAGTGGGGCCTGAGGCACAGACAACCCCCACTAGACGGGGCATGTGAGGCGACCCGCGTGCACCGACGATATGGTACGGCAGAACATTAAAGTACAGTTGCCGAGAAACTTCTTGACCCAAAATGGCGGATCTGCGCATGCATATTTGTACGTAAATCGGCTACTGCGCAGTCAAGGTTAGGCTCAAGAAGTTTCTCGGCAACTGTATCAACACGGCGGCCACCGTTTAGTTCCGTCCTTGTTTATGATCCATGCGTACGTCAACGAGAAAAGAAATTAAATAAATAACATGGTAAATTGTAGTGTTAAGTGGTGTAGAGAGCTCATAAACATGGACGCAACTAAACGGTGGCCGCCGTGTTGATACTTTAATGTTCTGCCGTACCATATCGTTGGTGCGCGCGGGTCGACTTACATGCTCCGTCTAGTGGGGGTTGTCTGTGCTTCCCACGCTTGCCAAGCCTACAGGACGCAGTTATATGTAAGAGCACAACAGATAGGTACAGATATCAATCTAGATACAAGCGCGCTCGAACAAACGCACACATAGACATTGCTCACGGACACGATATCTCGGACCAGTTCAGACCAGTGCCATCCGCTTGACGTGTCCGTGAGCAATGTCTATGTGTGCGTTTGCTCGAGCGCGCTTGTGTCTAGATTGATATCTGTACCTATCTGTTTTGTGGTAAGAGTGAGCACGATGTAGTTCCATCTCATTCTAACATATAAATGCGTCCTGTTCGCTTGGCAAGGCTTGGCAAGCAAGGGCACCATTACACTCTACACGCCTGCCTAGTCAACCCTTGAAAGTGAAGCCAGTTTTGGTTAGCCATCGGACTAAAATTTACCCGTATGCGCTGTAGCAAGCGTCGGTCCGACCCAGAGATAGTGGCGCTACAAACAGCTTTCATATGGCAATAATGTCTAATGCGTCATATATATTCGCTTTATTAAACGTCGATATTTGTCATTAACCATATTCAAAACATTGTTTACCAGAACGCTGCTCAATCCTTCGTTTTTCTTGCGAAATAAACACTGAATCCTATTGAATACAACTTGACTTTCATCACTGTGGATAATTTTGGCTTTATTATGCAAAAAATACTTGAAACTTTCAGAATATTTATGCCTGTTTCCTCTTTGTACATCAGTGACATTCACCGACTTTCAACCTTAGTTACCAAAAATTTGTCGTTGCCAGTAATATAAATTAGTACCACTAAAAATCAGCAATATGACGTGGGTAGTAAAACCCTCTGCGAGGCTATAACTACGTCAATAACACAAGCAAAACATCTTTATGGTTGGTTACACACAACCAAAACCGGCTTCACTTGTATGAAGACTCTCTTTCTAGGCGTACTACTTATTCTAAGGTTTACGTGTGAAAATCCAAAACGATCAATTGAATTTTGAGCATACTTAAAGGATTCTATTGAATATTTTTTTAGCAGTGAAATACCAATCGGGCATGTGGCCAATTACTGGCCACCTTTCAATAACTGGCCACTCATTACTAAACATGAACTCTGTTCACCTACAAGGAGAATTCATTTTAGTCTTAACGTGGCCAGTTATTGAAGAGTGGCCAAAAATTAACACCTTATACAAGAAATAATTCTGTTTATAGGCGACAGAGTATTTCTTTAGTATGAGGTAGCCAGTTATTGAACGGTGGCCAGTAATTGACAGTTAACCCTATCTTTCCTCACACAAGCGGATCAAGTTTATTATTATTGTTTAGTGTTTACGGATTGCACTAATTATTCTAAATTAAACCTGAACTTGATTCCTTTCCCCAGAAAAATAAAAAATACTTTTTCAGAATAGATACGGTGAATGATTGTTAAATTTTCAGAATTGTTAATAGTTCACAAATCATCGAATATAGTTAAACAGTTTCTTATCTTCTACTCCCTTCAAGCCAAACAAGAATTTTGATATTAGAAACTTTTTAATTTCATTATTTAATGATGCAGAATTATTTAATTAAATCCAGTAACTAGAAATACACAGTCAGTCAAGAACATTTTTATTTGCAGTTTTATATCAATTTATTTATTTAAACTTTATTGCACAAAACAAAATTCAGTACAAATGGCGGACTTAATGCCAAATGGCATTCTCTACCAGTCAACCATAGGGCCAATTTATAAGTTTTTATTTCCATATATTTTATGTTGCAAGTGCATTTGCACACGACTCTAAGTGTTATTTAACAAGGTTTTGACCAAATCAGAAACCATTCTTGTTGTGGGTATATTATGTAAAATGTGCCGTCCTATGTAATAACACTTGTCCACCTAAACTGCGAAATGGTATGTATACACTTTTTTATATACATTATGACATTCAAATCGCTGCGATAACTACACAATCCTGCAAGGAAGTGAAAATTATATCCATTCTTACTTGTATTGCTTACTTAATTAAATTGTACTTTTGGTTTTTTCTCGATAAGTAGGCATACTCATACACTACGTCTTTATTTTAAGATACTATTTTGCGAAAATTTGATTTGACATGTGCATTTTCAGAGGTTTGACTCCGAAGTTTAAAATCCGAAGTTTGTAAGATCCTTCTCGCTTTCCTGACACATCAATATTTGCGTGAACAGGATCATAATACTAGCTTCAAATTTCAAATTTGAGAGTTGCTCTCCCAGAAAAGTTTTTGCAGACAAGTAAAAGTGGATAGGCTAACTTTAATTTTCAAAATAATGTTAATGCGACGAAAATGTTGTAATGTTGCATTTAGCACAACACGATTGGCTCGTAGCAATCTAGCAACAGAACATAGGTGACATGTTCTATGCGAGCGAATTTTGGACGATTTTCTTTTTGATCTCCGTCGGTTCAATCCGATTTTTTTAAATCAGAATCAGGGTTACTATAGATATCTGTGTTTCTTCTTCATCGTCGTTTTCGTTTAGGCTTCCGTATCTCAAAAGGGAAAAGGGAAACCTTACAGATGACTTTGTTGTCCGTCAGTGCGTCCGCCCGTCTGTCTGTCAAGGCTCTTTATCTCGGGAACGTGTGGAGGTA
This sequence comes from Apotomis turbidana, assembly GCA_905147355.2. Lineage (NCBI taxonomy): Eukaryota > Metazoa > Arthropoda > Insecta > Lepidoptera > Tortricidae > Apotomis > Apotomis turbidana. Next base: position 16,619,211 of record LR990301.1, on the reverse strand, counting down.
TTGAGTTGAAATTAAAACCATATACTCAAGTCTACAGGGAAAAAATCTGAAAACTATAAATTTGAAATAACAACTAATGAAAATTATAAAAATATAGTCCTTTTCGAGAATCATATTTGGAGAACCCGGTTGCCTTAACTTTGCACCTCATTTCTATCCAGCGCCAAGGCGAACACTTGACCAGGCCAGTTAAGATGAGATAAGTATTTGAATGGAACCCTCGGCGCGCGAGTCAGGCTCGCACTTGGCCGTTTTTTATTCCCTTTGCTATTCTGCGATAAATGATCTTTGGCGATTGAGACAATAAGTACATCTGTACGCATTATCTTTTGTCTCAAAGAAATATGCCAGTAAATATGTAAATAGAGATAAAGGCCCAGCCTAGTTCGTTGTCTGCAAGATATTCCTGTGTTTTGTGAAATAAATGTATTCTTATTCTTAAATACTACTTACTTATTAAGTTTATTTTTCGACTCGTGTTTGAGGTTCGTAATTCCGTGGTATTTTAAATATTGTTTTTCTTTTTTTGTTTGTTACCTCTGAACTCTGATTATTTGTTTGAAGGAGATGACATTTCTAATTTGGTCCCCAAAATTCTGACCAAATTGCTTTGAATCGCGTATCGTCCTAAATTCGCTGGCGTTAGAACCTGACCGTCGCCTGGCTGAGTATATGTTGGTCGCTCCAGTACCGAGGTAAGCACGCACGCCAACGCATGTGGACTGTATGACACAATTGTGTTAAAATGTTGAAAAAAATAATGGTTCATGCAGGGTTTGCGTCTCCACCCGCGCCAACACGGGCGTCCTACCTATTGGACCACTGAACCTGAGCCATTGAATTTTTCAACCAGTTGCTTCTTGCATGCCTGGGTGGCATCGTAGCGCCATCTACCGTAAAGATTCAGACTTTCACGATCGGCACCATCGTTTCAAATTATGTTGAGAATGGATAGTAAATGTGCTACACCTAAACTAATTATTTATATTGAAGCAGTAACGGCTAAATTGCCTGAACCGTAAATTTTTTAATATTTCGCTTCATTGTAATCATTTGGTTTACGCTAGCAGATGTTACTGATTTAATATAAATAACAGTTGTACTTCTTTGTCGTTTGTGTCTATAATCTAAAATCTAAATCAATTATTTTGAACGCGGTAAAGCAATACATCGTTCCCCTGACGCCACAGAAAAATAAGTTCTGCAAAATCAATAGGGATTGAAAAATACATGTAATGGTTTGTTTGAATTACAAAGGTTTTTGACCATTGAAATTTAGCCTTGACCGAGGCTGGCGTCAGTGGAGTAATTTTCCGCTGTCGGCCACAGCTGTCATTACGCTTCAAAAGGTTAAAAGCAATAGAGAAGGGTGCTGAAACGCGAACTATGGACATTGGATGCCACACCACTGAGTGTTTATTTACATTTGTCTCGGAAACAAAAATAGAAAGATACAAATTATAACAGCCATAGAAGGTTTTGTAACTACAAACTGTTAATCGTTTCCTTTTCTTTTCATCGATAATGTCTGTCCATCTGACACAACTGATTTTCAATTCCTCTTTCCATTTCCATTCATTAAACTTAGCATGCGTTAGATCAAATAGCTCTCTCATCTAAATCTGAATTTCAAAAATCGTAACGAATATGGATGTCATAGAAATTGATTCATTATTTTTATAAACTTATAATAGTTGTATGGACAGTTGACACGTACGTCATACGAGAAAAAATAAATGTAATTGTAGATTTAAAAATATACTTTTCTTTTGTGATCAAACTATTAACCCATCCAGGGCCAGTGACTCAGCGTATGGGTCATGCTCAAACAGTCGCGCAGGGCCAGTGACTCGCATGTGAGTCATGACAAAATCCAAATTTAAAAAAAAAAGGAATCTTACTATGACTTAATAGTATTAGTATAATAGCTACCTGGCTTCAGAAACGGCGGTCTATTTAGCGTTCGCGCCGGGGTCATGACCAATACGTTGAGTCACTTGTTTTAGCAAAAAAATGGTTGTATGGTGGCCTGGCGTATAGTGTACGGTCGACGGCGCTTGGCCGTGAATGGGTTAAATACTTAAAAACGTACAATATTCAATTTCAAACTCATCTCAACATTCAGTCACATTCAAACTAATTCAGGCACTAACATACGCATTAATTTAAAATCATGCCATCTAATGACACTTTTCGGACTGCTATTGTCCTATCATTGAAAAATACGTTTCGTTCGTCGTTCTAAAAATTCTTCGTGATGTAATCGTTTCAACCAAATCTGCAGCAAACAGCGGGAAAATAAATGATTAAAAAATCAGCGTTGCTTTCGTTTGACAGTTATACAGTAGTTGACTAGTGAAAATAAATTGTATCATTGAACTAAACACACATTCAAATCTATACGGAACCGAATAATCTGCCACTTACTTTTGGGAATTATTATTTTTTTAATTGGATAAAAACTAAAAAGAAGACTACTGATTTTTGTGACGTCACAAGCCTTAGAAACTTCATACTAACAGTTGGCTTTTGACGACTATCATGAAGAGTAACTGATTTGAGATGTCATCAAATCATCAAATACCGTATTAGTAATCACTGTTATTAACTTTATAATAATAGAACGAAAATAAACACCTTTTAGAGCGCGATGAAGTCCCATTATGTTATAATAATGATGACTGTTATTATTACATTTGTCTGAATTGGCATTGTCTGAATATTTATACTGTCATGTTGATTAAATGATTGTGTGTAAGTAGTTATTGCTGTGACACCAAAATAAATATACTCTTATGTTTTTATTTTAATAATATTCCTCAGATTACTGCTGTTTTACTGCATATTTGGTTGGTGAAACTAATATTTGCATTTATACACATAAAACACTAACAAATTAAATACTAAGCATGGTATTACTAACTAATCTACTGGATTAATTGTATCATTCTTTGCATAATTTGGTTTTATATCATAACGTCTAAGGGAATTAATTTAACTGTAATTATTGGTCACTAAGATATTTATAAAATACTAATTGTAAAATGTGTGCTTGCGATACAATGTTGTGTAACTTATGGAATGCAATTAATCCAATTAAACTAAAATGTGCGTGTATGTGTGTGTGTCATAAATAACCCAAACGTCCGCGTCGCACCCGCATCATGAGACTTGCACACAAAAAGTGACTTAACTAAAATATAAAAATCACCAAAAACAATATTAATTCTACAGAATATATGATACTACATCACTATTCGGTTCTATTAATCCTTTTATACCTAATATTATATGTACACTAACAATATATTTATGTGTGTGTCCAAGTGTGTGCATGTTGTGATACGATCACTTGTGTGTGTGTTGTGTGTTTCACGTAGGAGAGACCGGACTTCACTAAATAGACTACGATTTTATGTGCACCATCACCAAAACAGTATTTCTCACATTTTTGCTATAAACACCACACTAAGAATGCAAAAGAGATAGGAGTAAATAAGTTTTTGTTCTTTCTGGTATATTCATGGGTACATTTAGGCACTGGCCTATGATGACCGAGAAGCGATTAGAACTATAAATTAGAAACGAGTTGGCGAGCAGCGATTGTGTAGTTCCGATAGTTTTGTCGCTCGGCTATAAGCGAGTGTTCGAGTAGGACGTGCGATTGCTCGCACCTCTCGCTCGAGCGAGGGGTCCGAGCATGCAGTCGCACGCGAGACGCACGTGTTCAACAGTGTTAGAAGTCTGTTTCAAGTAACTATGGATGACAACTACAGTAAAATGACCGCTAGTTGGTCTCTCAGCGTGAGTTCTGACCGCCAAGCGAGTCCCGCTGAGCGCGTTCTATCTTTTACCGCTGGTATTAACTAGTGTAGAGAGAGTAGTCACCGGCAGTGTCAATAGCGAACGATCAACTATTGATACATCTGTTTCTTTTACCGACACGGAGGCTATATCTTTTGTTCGTTTCTTGAGCGAGAAAGTAGTCGACAGTTAATCGCTTCCTCGTGCTTATGTGGTTGTTAAAATTTTTCGTTTGAACATTGGAACCGATAATTTATTCTCCAATAATAATGGTGACATACATACAACAGTAAAGTAACATCTATTGTAAATCAAAAGATGGTACAATTGAGTTCTTAAATTTAGCAAAAATGTGATCAAAAATATCTGGAAACGCATCTATACCGTTAATAAGGACGTGTTTGCTTATTTTTTTATAAAGTTCTTGCTTATACATTTATGAACTCGACTGTACGCAACTCACTTATAGCTAGTGTAATAAACTAGGCGATTTGGTGATTGGAAGGGATTTTAATTCTTTGTGTCGACGAATTATATGTTGTAATATGTGTTAAAGGGTTTCATAAGGGGGTACTTTAAGTTAGTGGGAATTAGTATCTTGGTATCGACGTAGAGTTATTTATTCGCGTGATTTTTAGGGTCTGTGTGAGTGTGTGTTCTAATCTGTTTTCTAACTAATTATTTCACTCAAAATTATTTCCTATATCACAAACCCATTCACATCACTCCACTTTCTTATCTTCTGCACAACAATACCTTATATATAATTTGAATAAGTGTTTTTTTATTTATTTCTCGTATTACTTATAAGTATTTTTAAGATTTTCGTAAATTCAACTTGAGTTTTATTTATAATACAAAGAGTTTTATTTATAAACAGCGGGATTGAAGTATAACCTTGATTATTTTTTCAATTATAGCTCCCGTGAAATTAGTCCCGTTATCTTGGTGCCGTAAATAAATGGTGGCTACCTTACCACATTTTATACCATCGACTTATTTCAAGACTGATTAGGCCATTTTCTTTTGTTCTACATCCCACTTTTTTGCGCTTTGCGATAAAGCTATTTAATAAAGATTAAAAAAAAACCCGATTTAATTTTTTTTTTTAGGTATTTTCTTCCTAAAATCACGAGGTCTTTCTATCTACTTTGGAGAAAAAAAAGTGTCCCAATGTTTGTACGTTCCATTCCGTTACCATTTCCATACAACCTACTATCGCGGTAACAAAATGGAAAAACAAAAAATATATTAACATTTTGGGACTCTTTTTCTCTCCTAATTAGATCGAAAGAGCGCGTGAATCTGAAAAAATAGGCTGTACAACAAAAAAACAAAAATGGCCCAATTGTGGCTCAAAGTGAGATACCTAACTGTCTATTCTGCCAAGCAATGACCTAAATCAGCCTCTAATTTAGCTACATAATTGGCTTTTTAAACTTGACAAAAATATTTCGCATTTATGGGTGCCACTAATATGACGACGTATAAAAATACAAATAAGTTGAATTTACTAACACCTAATATATAAAATTCCTAATATATGTTTAATATAACAATGAAACTGCATAACATGCAATGATTTTTGATATTGGTGTTTCAATATGAATAAAACGTTAACATATGAGCCTTTGATGTCGCTCACGAACTAAAATTGTGTGCAAATTCTTGATGTTTCGCATGTACTGGTCATTTTAAATCTTCTTTATTGAGTTATGCAATTAACGTAGAAGAAGAAGACGTAAACTGACCAGTTTGCATTTTATTTGGTGTCGCTTCAATCGGATACCCGGCACGGAATGAAAGAAAAAAATCTTTCAAGATATCTCTCCTTCCTTAATTTCCTTTGAAATAAAGTAAGTTTTTAGTACTAATTCAGAGTTATATGATTCAAATGTCATATAAAACTGCTTTCTTAAAAAAAAATTCAAGCTCGAAAAAGTATTTGAGTGAGTAAGAAAATTTCCGATTGCATACTTCCGTATCTATAAATTGTCTTGTTCATCACGCGATAGATAATTAAAGCGCCCATTACTCTAATATTCCGACGCCTTTCGGGAAGTAACGGATACTTCTTCATCGTTCTCTTCCTCGTTATCGTCAAAGCACAATAAGTATGTGATCAGCGTAAACGTTGTGTACATAAATCGGCATTAAGTGCGGGGTAAATTCTTGACATTACTTTATCTTCCAACTATCCTAAAATATTCCCCAGAGCCCCATCCAATGGTTCCTTAATCGTTCTCTTTCAAATGTTTACGAACTCGGGAAAGTAACAAACTCACATATAGCTTAGATTTTCCCGAGATCCGACATTCCGTGTCGGGTATTAAAGCACGTGGACGTACCCAGCTCAAAAGGGGGCAGAAATCTTTAGCATCCCCCATTTGTGTGCTACATGGAGCGCTCAAAATCCATCGGAGGGGCATCTCCCCCTGAGCCCCCCTAACCCCCTTTGCCTGGGTACGATCACGTCTGGGCACCAAGCTATCGGGTGTGACAGCTGGACCGCGAAGCAGCGCACAAGTCCCGCTCCGTGGACAAGGCGGCCCGTCTGCTCGGCGCCGACTCTTCGAGGCTACACGACCCCTCGCAGCATCAGCAAATCGTATGTATTGACGAGATCTGAACAAAGCACACCACGGATGCTCCCCTACTAGGTAAAACGACGATCTCCTCGAGACTGACATTAGTGGCGAGACGTGTTCAGTAAAAATAAGTTATGGTGATTATTATGATAATAACGGTGAAGCGTTTTAATAACCAGACCGGATTTTCGGCCAAACAGCTAAATTCCAGCTTACATACAGTAGCGACAAAAAATCTATCATATGTATGTCATGTATTTTGTTTAAAAGTTGCCAGAATTTTACCATCGCAAAAGGTTTACACACCTAATATTAACCTGCCATTTCACCCACCATTATGCGCCTTTTTAAAAAATTGCGTTTTTTCTTCATTTCTTATTCAGTACTATTTGGAAGTTATATGTATATATGTTTTGGCAATTTTCATTTGGATCCTATCCTTGGATCCCGTTAATCTTAAAATTAATAATTGTAGAATGTGATAGATTTGTTCTGCCGCTACTGTCTGTACATCAATAAGATTTGAGTCTTACAAAACATGTACATTAAGTAATTAAGAGTTATAATAAAATATAGCAACGATATTAACGACTAAATCATTCGATGGAATGCAGCAAGCCAGTGCAAAAGGTTAGTGTTCCCATTAATATGAAACGCACATATAAAAGTTAAGATGCACTGAAGGCTTTAAAACCTTCCCCAAACAATTTTTAATAAAACAAATGTTGATACATCTATCTTGCTAGATCTACAGTGATCAATCCAAATTAGTCAGTATGGATAAGTCAGATATTATAAGAGATAGGGAAATCTGTTCCTAGAAACCATTTAAGATTTAGGATTTAATAAAAACTGCATTTAAATTTAATGTCTACGAGAATCTAATCTGTATGAGAATACATAACCGGGAATTGAACCTGGCCAAAATTCTGTAAGTAACCGTATCTCGTATTTGACGACGCGGTTGGCGCAGTGGTCGGTCCCGGGTTCGAATCCCGGCAAGGGCAAAAATTTGTGTGATGAACACGAATATTTGTGCCTGGGTCATGGATGTTCTATGTATTTAAGTATTTATTTATCTACATAAGTATGTATGTCGTCGCCTAGTACCCATAACACAAGCGTTCCTGAGCTTAATTTGGGACTAGGTTGATTTGTGTGAGGTTGTCTGATATTTATTTATTATTTATTTCTTTATTTGTTCTTATATTTCATTTCAAATAAATAAATAAATCGTAAAAACCGTTTATATAAAATATTGTATTTTTTTTACAGTTTTTATACTTTTTATTAAATCTAAAATCGACGCCATGGTTCCTAAGAACAAATTCCCTATCTAATAGTTTCCGACTTCTCCCTACTGACTCATTTTGATTTATCCTGTATATTGACTGAAAAGAAGGATCACAACTTGTACGAAATATACAGGTTGAACTGTGCGTGGAAACACTGGGCGAGCTGGTGACACTCCTGTCAAGAGACGACGTCGGGCCCGTGGAGGCGGATAGCGGGGAGCTGGCGAAACTTCTGTTGCCCACCGTACTGCGGGTCGCCGCTAACATGATGAAGGATGAGAGGAACAGCGATGACCCGTTGTTGGTAAGTTGTTTTTCTCAAACATGTAATGAAATGTCGCCATAAGTTCACGTTTCGGGCGGAGCAGCTTAAGAGATCTGTAAAGGAATTTCGTACAAAATTTAAGGCCTGATATTTTTTTAAACATGGCGTCTGTGTACATGAACAGGCTAAACAGCTGAATTATATCTCTTTTGAGTGGTGTGTTTTTTATTTCAATGCGTATGTTTGAGATAACCTATACATGCCTTAGCCGTGAAAAGGGCTTGCCGGCTTCGTATCACTATGCTCTCCCTACGGTTGGCCATCTATACCCTCTTAACAACAAGCCCTTCTTTGCCGGCGTCTGCAGTAATGTACTATTGAATACTTTATTTTTTCAGCGTCGCATAGTCAGCATACTACTGGACATGGTCCGTCAGATGTCCGAAGAACAATACGCTATCGTGGTCCGCGCTTTAGAAAATGAAACCGGCGGCTCGGCCAGTCTAGTTGTCGACGCGTTAGCGTTACTACAAGCGTTGTTACAGCGGCCTGTGTTTCGACCGCATTGGGCTGATATGTTACACGTACAACATTATGTCATGCTACACGCTCTGAGGTAAGTTGTCAAGCAAAATATTCGCACAGTTTATTTTCTTCGGTTTCAGTGGCTGTCACACACACAAAGACCAAGGTCTTGCAATGTGTAGAATTTGAAATGGACGGCAACTTAAGTGGTATCACCGCAGTACTAACGTTGTCGACTTATCCGAGGTATATTAAAGCATCAATATAGTACGATATGACCTTCAAATCTTCAAAAAAAGAGCGTACTCCCACCTGAAAGACCGGCAACGCACTTGTGACTCCTCTGGTATTGCAGGTGTCTATGGGCGACGTTTATCGCTTTCCATCAGGCGATCCGTTTGCTCGTTTGCCCCCTATGACATGAAAATAGTGGACTTACTAATATTACCGATCCATTCTCTCTTTAGTTTTCAATACTTAACCTCGTAGGTCCCACTGTACACTGCAATGTACAGATTCCAAAGCCATTTTGACGACGCGGTTGGCGCAGTGGTTAAGCAACTGCCTACTGAGCCGACGGTCCCGGGTTCGAATCCCGGCAAGGACAAATATTTGTGTGATGAACACGAATATTTGTGCCTGGGTCATGGATGTTCTATGTATTTAAGTATTTATTTATCTATATAAGTATGAATATCGTCGCCTAGTACCCATAACACAAGCCTTCTTGAGCTTAATTTGGGACTAGGTTGATTTGTGTAAGGTTGTCTGATATTTATTATTATTATTATTCCCTTTATTCATTTTTACACTTAGGCTAGGTTTTTTTTACAATAAATTTATATAAAAAGTAAAATATAAAAAATTATTATTATTATTATTATTTATTTTAAACATTCCTAAAATGACAGTAACGTAAGTATTTTAGTAACAACGAACACTGCCTTGGGTCTTACGAGGTTAAATAAAAGCTAACCTTACAATATTTTTATTTTATTAACCCCTATAAAAACATCCACTATTTTCCAGATTGCTCTCTATAACCCTCTGCAACCGCCTCCAATCCATCGACGAGACGGACTCGGAAGCCGTCGCCCCCGTCCACGCGATGCTCCGCGAGTGGTTCACCACCTGCGCTTCGTTGGCCTCCTCGCGCCCGCTACAGCTGGAGACCACGAGGGCGGCGAGGAGGACCAGGGCCGCCGCTGTCTGCGGGGATGTGAGGAGAGACGCCGCGGTCTTGTTGGGGGAACTATGGTTCGCGCTAGGTAAGATAAGAGACTTCCAGCTACATCTGTTCCACTTATATCTTATCTGGATGAGGGTGGCGACGAGAACGAAGGCCACCGCTGTCTGTGGAGATGTGAGGAGAGACGCCGCGGTCTTGTTGAGGGAACTATGGTTCGCGTTAGGTAAGATAAGAGACTTCCAGCTACATCTGTTCCACTTATCTCTTATCTGGATGAGGGTGGCGACGAGAACGAAGGCCACAGCTGTCTGTGGAGATGTGAGGAGAGACGCCGCGGTCTTGTTGGGGGAACTATGGTTCGCGCTAGGTAAGATAAGAGACTTCCAGCTACATCTGTTCCACTTATATCTTATCTGGATGAGGGTGGCGACGAGAACGAAGGCCACCGCTGTCTGTGGAGATGTGAGGAGAGACGCCGCGGTCTTGTTGAGGGAACTATGGTTCGCGTTAGGTAAGATAAGAGACTTCCAGCTACATCTGTTCCACTTATCTCTTATCTGGATGAGGGTGGCGACGAGAACGAAGGCCACAGCTGTCTGTGGAGATGTGAGGAGAGACGCCGCGGTCTTGTTGAGGGAGCTGTGGTTCGCGCTAGGTGAGATAAGAGACTTCCAGCTACATCTGTTCCACTTATCTCTTATCTGGATGAGGGTGGCGACGAGAACGAAGGCCACAGCTGTCTGTGGAGATGTGAGGAGAGACGCCGCGGTCTTGTTGGGGGAACTATGGTTCGCGCTAGGTAAGATAAGAGACTTCCAGCTACATCTGTTCCACTTATCTCTTATCTGGATGAGGGTGGCGACGAGAACGAAGGCCACAGCTATCTGTGGAGATGTGAGGAGAGACGCCGCGGTCTTGTTGGGGGAACTATGGTTCGCGCTAGGTAAGATAAGAGACTTCCAGCTACATCTGTTCCACTATCTCCTATACATGGCTGCGACAGACTTCCAAGCTGCGCTTCGTTGGCCTTCTAGCAACTAGTTACAGTTGGAGAAGATGAGGATGGCAACGAGAGCGAAGGTCACAGCTGTTTGTGGAGATGTGAGGAGAGACGCTGCATTGTTGTTGAGTACTAGGAAAGATAGGAGACTTCTTCCAGCTACATCTATTCCACTATCTCATATCCGTCGAAATCGAAGACTTGCAAGCCATAGCGCCATGTGGAGATGTGAGGAGACGCCGCGGTCTTGTTGAGGGAGCTCTGGTTCGCGCTAGGTGAGATAAGAGACTTCCAGCTACATCTGTTCCACTTATCTCTTATCTGGATGAGGGTGGCGACGAGAACGAAGGCCACAGCTGTCTGTGGAAATGTGAGGAGAGACGCCGCGGTCTTGTTGAGGGAGCTCTGGTTCGCGCTAGGTGAGATAAGAGACTTCCAGCTACATCTGTTCCACTTATCTCTTATCTGGATGAGGGTGGCGACGAGAACGAAGGCCACAGCTGTCTGTGGAGATGTGAGGAGAGACGCCGCGGTCTTGTTGAGGGAGCTGGTTCGCGTTAGGTAAGATAAGACACTTCCAGCTACATCTGTTCCACTTACCTCTTATCTGGATGAGGGTGGTGACGAGAACGAAGGCCACAGCTGTCTGCGGAGATGTGAGGAGAGACGCCGCGGTCTTGTTGAGGGAGCTCTGGTTCGCGCTAGGTGAGATAAGAGACTTCCCGCTACATCTGTTCCACTTATCTCGTATCTGGATGAGGGTGGCGACGAGAACGAAGGTCACAGCTGTCTGTGGAGATGTGAGGAGAGACGCCGCGGTCTTGTTGAGGGAGCTCTGGTTTGCGCTAGGTGAGATATGAGACTTTCAGCTACATCTGTTCCACTATCTCCTATACATGGCTGCGACAGACTTCCAAGCTGCGCTTCGTTGGCCTTCTAGCAACTAGTTACAGTTGGAGAAGATGAGGATGGCAACGAGAGCGAAGGTCACAGCTGTTTGTGGAGATGTGAGGAGAGACGCTGCATTGTTGTTGAGTACTAGGTAAGATAGGAGACTTCTTCCAGCTACATCTATTCCACTATCTCATATCCGTCGAAATCGAAGACTTGCAAGCCATAGCGCCATGTGGAGATGTGAGGAGACGCCGCGGTCTTGTTGAGGGAGCTCTGGTTCGCGCTAGGTGAGATAAGAGACTTCCAGCTACATCTGTTCCACTTATCTCTTATCTGGATGAGGGTGGCGACGAGAACGAAGGCCACAGCTGTCTGTGGAGATGTGAGGAGAGCTGTGGTTCGCGCTAGGTAAGATCTTCATAAAATCTCTAGAGGTACCAGGTAATCCAGTGGTACCGGGTTCGATTCCCGGTCCCTTCCGCCAGGTTACGCATTTAAATTTTTCTTTGTCCTTTGAACTTTGTATCAATGGTACAATATAAAAAAATATTTGGTGTGCCCACAACGAAAATAATGATATACTTCTATCCTATTATAAAACTCTAGATTTATATTGAAGATCAATTTTCTATGTAGGGGTGTCATGATTCTAGGAAAAATCTTAATAGCGTGATGCAGGATCGGCATTGGTTTTGTATGGGCGCGCGGCGCCATGCCAGCCTGGCGCCATTTCTTTTGTCCTCTCCATCAAGCCGAAACGTCACCAGACAAATTTAAACCAAACTTCGGGACAGGGATAGCTGGCCATCCAAAGATGGTCATAGGATACTTTTTGTCTGACTTACGGCATAAAAAAATACGCGTACGAAGTTGCGGGCACCTTCAAGTGTTTCATAAATTTACATTCTACTATGGTACCAGGAGAGCACACCTTCAAGTGTTTCATAAATTTACATTCTACTATGGTACCAGGAGAGCACACCTTCAAGTGTTTCATAAATTTACATTCTACTATGGTACCAGGAGAGCACACCTTCAAGTGTTTCATAAATTTACATTCTACTATGGTACCAGGAGAGCACACCTTCAAGTGTTTCATAAATTTACATTCTACTATGGTACCAGGAGAGCACACCTTCAAGTGTTTCATAAATTTACATTCTACTATGGTACCAGGAGAGCACACCTTCAAGTGTTTCATAAATGTACATTCTACTATGGTTCCAGGAGAGCACACCTTCAAGTGTTTCATAAATGTACATTCTACTATGGTACCAGGAGAGCACACCTTCAAGTGTTTCATAAATTTACATTCTACTATGGTACCAGGAGAGCACACCTTCAAGTGTTTCATAAATGTACATTCTACTATGGTTCCAGGAGAGCACACCTTCAAGTGTTTCATAAATGTACATTCTACTATGGTACCAGGAGAGCACACCTTCAAGTGTTTCATAAATTTACATTCTACTATGGTACCAGGAGAGCACACCTTCAAGTGTTTCATAAATGTACATTCTACTATGGTTCCAGGAGAGCACACCTTCAAGTGTTTCATAAATTTACATTCTACTATGGTACCAGGAGAGCACACCTTCAAGTGTTTCATAAATTTACATTCTACTATGGTACCAGGAGAGCACACCTTCAAGTGTTTCATAAATTTACATTCTACTATGGTACCAGGAGAGCACACCTTCAAGTGTTTCATAAATGTACATTCTACTATGGTTCCAGGAGAGCACACCTTCAAGTGTTTCATAAATTTACATTCTACTATGGTACCAGGAGAGCACACCTTCAAGTGTTTCATAAATTTACATTCTACTATGGTACCAGGAGAGCACACCTTCAAGTGTTTCATAAATTTACATTCTACTATGGTACCAGGAGAGCACACCTTCAAGTGTTTCATAAATGTACATTCTACTATGGTACCAGGAGAGCACACCTTCAAGTGTTTCATAAATTTACATTCTACTATGGTACCAGGAGAGCACACCTTCAAGTGTTTCATAAATTTACATTCTACTATGGTACCAGGAGAGCACACCTTCAAGTGTTTCATAAATTTACATTCTACTATGGTACCAGGAGAGCACACCTTCAAGTGTTTCATAAATGTACATTCTACTATGGTTCCAGGAGAGCACACCTTCAAGTGTTTCATAAATTTACATTCTACTATGGTACCAGGAGAGCACACCTTCAAGTGTTTCATAAATTTACATTCTACTATGGTACCAGGAGAGCACACCTTCAAGTGTTTCATAAATTTACATTCTACTATGGTACCAGGAGAGCACACCTTCAAGTGTTTCATAAATGTACATTCTACTATGGTTCCAGGAGAGCACACCTTCAAGTGTTTCATAAATGTACATTCTACTATGGTACCAGGAGAGCACACCTTCAAGTGTTTCATAAATTTACATTCTACTATGGTACCAGGAGAGCACACCTTCAAGTGTTTCATAAATGTACATTCTACTATGGTTCCAGGAGAGCACACCTTCAAGTGTTTCATAAATTTACATTCTACTATGGTACCAGGAGAGCACACCTTCAAGTGTTTCATAAATTTACATTCTACTATGGTACCAGGAGAGCACACCTTCAAGTGTTTCATAAATTTACATTCTACTATGGTACCAGGAGAGCACACCTTCAAGTGTTTCATAAATGTACATTCTACTATGGTTCCAGGAGAGCACAAGCGCTCGTTCATCCCGTGCCTGGTGGGCCCGCTCCTGGAGGTGAGCTTCCTGTGCGACGACGAGGTGCGGAACACCACCATCCCGCTCTTCTTCGACATGATGCAGACCGAGTACAACCACAGCGTCAGCACCGGGGACAGCAGTGAGTGTTTATTTATTTATTGTTCATCCCACTTGCAGAGTTTACATGCTAGAAAACCGGGCGATAAGTCGTAAATTACGCCCTAGGTTGGTAAGTAATTTTTATCACACTAAGGGTTAACGTGCTAGAAAACCGGGCGGTAAGTCGTATATTACGCCCTAGGGTGGAAAGTAATTTTGGTATTGACTACTATTTATTACTTTTGTTTTATTTCCTCCAAAGTGTGCTGAAAAACGTCGTACGTGCCTCAGGTGATATAGGAGTTCCAAACTCGTGTCATTAAAGCCCTCGCCTTCGGGCTTCTAATAGACACTCGTTTGTAATTCATCGCTTACCACCCTAGTTACGTAATGTACTATAAAGCATTCACTGCCAGCAAGCAACGCATATATACGTTCTCCGTCAGATAATTTTGTTCCGGAATGCCGCTCAATCCTTCGTTCTTCTAAAATAAAAAACGAATCGTATTGAAAAGAACGTTCAACACTGGATAGTTCTGGCTAAAATTTGCGGAATATTTAGTCCTGTTTCTTCTTTGTTTACATCAGTGTCATTCACTGACCTTCAGCGTCAGTTATCAAAAAATATCGTCATTAAAATAAATTAGTACCTACCACTAAAAACCTGGTGGGCTAAACCAACTTGTTGGGCTATAAGTATGTATAACGCGTTTGCCACTAAGACATTTTCGTATTAAAATGCACTGGAATGTTTTCTGTTAGCGAGAATGTTTTTAAATAATCTTCTTTTTCAGCCGAAAGTCCTTTAAAAGACTTGGAAAGCGAACTGATAGACAAGATCGACGTGTTGGTGGAGCGTGGCAGCGGCGACGTGGCGTGGCGCGCGCGCTTCGTGTCGCTGTGCGGCGCGCTGTGCCAGGCCGCTACCGGCGGACTGCGCGCCGCCGCCGCCGCCCTGGTAGCGGCTGCGGCCAGGCAGCTGGACACTCTCTTACAGTACAGGTAGACTTTTGAATAGTTGGGCCGCCGCTGCCGCCCTGGTAGCGGCTGCGGCCAGGCAGCTGGACACTCTCTTACAGTACAGGTAGACTTTTGAATAGTTGGGCCGCCGCTGCCGCCCTGGTAGCGGCTGCGGCCAGGCAGCTGGACACTCTCTTACAGTACAGGTAGACTTTTGAATAGTTGGGCCGCCGCTGCCGCCCTGGTAGCGGCTGCGGCCAGGCAGCTGGACACTCTCTTACAGTACAGGTAGACTTTTGAATAGTTGGGCCGCCGCTGCCGCCCTGGTAGCGGCTGCGGCCAGGCAGCTGGACACTCTCTTACAGTACAGGTAGACTTTTGAATAGTTGGGCCGCCGCTGCCGCCCTGGTAGCGGCTGCGGCCAGGCAGCTGGACACTCTCTTACAGTACAGGTAGACTTTTGAATAGTTGGGCCGCCGCTGCCGCCCTGGTAGCGGCTGCGGCCAGGCAGCTGGACACTCTCTTACAGTACAGGTAGACTTTTGAATAGTTGGGCCGCCGCTGCCGCCCTGGTAGCGGCTGCGGCCAGGCAGCTGGACACTCTCTTACAGTACAGGTAGACTTTTGAATAGTTGGGCCGCCGCTGCCGCCCTGGTAGCGGCTGCGGCCAGGCAGCTGGACACTCTCTTACAGTACAGGTAGACTTTTGAATAGTTGGGCCGCCGCTGCCGCCCTGGTAGCGGCTGCGGCCAGGCAGCTGGACACTCTCTTACAGTACAGGTAGACTTTTGAATAGTTGGGCCGCCGCTGCCGCCCTGGTAGCGGCTGCGGCCAGGCAGCTGGACACTCTCTTACAGTACAGGTAGACTTTTGAATAGTTGAGCCGCCGCCGCCGCCCTGGTAGCGGCTGCGGCCAGGCAGCTGGACACTCTCTTACAGTACAGGTAGACTTTTGAATAGTTGGGCCGCCGCCGCCGCCCTGGTAGCGGCTGCGGCCAGGCAGCTGGACACTCTCTTACAGTACAGGTAGACTTTTGAATAGTTGGGCCGCCGCTGCCGCCCTGGTAGCGGCTGCGGCCAGGCAGCTGGACACTCTCTTACAGTACAGGTAGACTTTTGAATAGTTGAGCCGCCGCCGCCGCCCTGGTAGCGGCTGCGGCCAGGCAGCTGGACACTCTTACAGTACAGGTAGACTTTTGAATAGTTGGGCCGCCGCTGCCGCCCTGGTAGCGGCTGCGGCCAGGCAGCTGGACACTCTCTTACAGTACAGGTAGACTTTTGAATAGTTGGGCCGCCGCTGCCGCCCTGGTAGCGGCTGCGGCCAGGCAGCTGGACACTCTCTTACAGTACAGGTAGACTTTTGAATAGTTGGGCCGCCGCTGCCGCCCTGGTAGCGGCTGCGGCCAGGCAGCTGGACACTCTCTTACAGTACAGGTAGACTTTTGAATAGTTGAGCCGCCGCCGCCGCCCTGGTAGCGGCTGCGAGGCAGCTGGAAACTTTGTTACAATACAATACAACAATTCGTTTCTCAAACATGCAATGAAATATTGATGTTATGTTCCTTAAAAAAGGCTGCGAAGTATGACGTTTCCGATGCAGCTTGACGAGAGGTCGTTAATGAAATTTCATACAAAATTGGAGGCCTA
Source organism: Apotomis turbidana (assembly GCA_905147355.2). Lineage (NCBI taxonomy): Eukaryota > Metazoa > Arthropoda > Insecta > Lepidoptera > Tortricidae > Apotomis > Apotomis turbidana. The sequence continues at coordinate 16,602,225 of LR990301.1, read as the reverse complement.
GGCCGGCAACATACTCTTTTTTAATTTCTATTTTACATAAGTTTGTGACATGGCATCATGTCGATCAGCCATTAAAAAAAAACAAAGCAATATTTGCTTTTTAGTTAGGTAACTATGACATTCTACCACCATACTTAATGAAAAAAAAAAACAATTAGCGATTTGGTATCTTTTGATCAACTTAAAAAATAGGTAACACATAATTGACTCATTCTATTATTTTTTTAAATATAAATTGAAAATATTTCATCTAAATATTAGCGATAAAATTTTCTACTCAAACCATAAAAAACGCGTAGGATTTTTTTATCATTTCGGAGGGAAACTTAAATAGAAAATCTGTAATTGTTTTATGAGTTTTGTTGTGCGTTGTTAATTTTAGTATTCATAATTCAATATGAGTTCCGACGAAAATACCGCTAAAGAAATAGTGTTAATACGTGTTAGTTATAGTTTTTGGTAGCTTACTTTTTTTTTTTTTTTTTTTTTTTCATTGCGTGTTTGAGAAAGGCACTATACATACCTCGGCGAGAATTGGGGTTGCCTGCCTCATGTCTATATGTTTTCGGCCGGCAACCCCTCACTTCCCGGTCTCTGTAGTAATGTACTATTATTTCACACCAACAAGTTTTTTTTTACAATTGAAACCTTTATTTCTAAATGGTAGAGCTGATATCAGACTTCGCTAGGAATAAAATACCAATAGCGCACAATAAGCTACAGGAGCGGCAAGTAGTGATCTTTTTTTAATTTAATTTTAAAAACAGATAGTGACTTACATTACTTGTATTGTATTTATATTGTACGGAGGCACACCTATTACGAGCAAAACGGCTACAAGCGGTTTTTACGTTATTTGATAGCTGCTGCTTCTGTTTTTCGTATCCCATTACATTTCAACACTAAATACTTAAAATGTTCAATTGATACGTCTATTTATGTCACAGAAGTATTTAATTCCGTTTGTTCTTTTACAGGGCAGCGGCGCTGAAGTCGGCGATATCGCACAGAATGCTGCTTACAACCAAAGTGTTACATTTCTACGAGCAAATTGAAAGGCCACATATGTATATACGGTAAGTTCATAGAGTTGTCATCAGACTAAAAAGTAGTCCCTACTAATATTATAAACGCGAAAGTTTGTAAGTATGTATGGATGTTTGTTACTCATTCACGTAAAAACTACCAAATAGATTTTAATGAAACTTTACAATAATATAGCTTATACATCAGAATAACACATAGGCTACAATTTATGAAGATATTGTGTGTTCCCGTGGGATAGACGGCTGACACCGTGCGGGGCAGCTAGTATACAATAAGCCCAACAGAGCAAGATGAAATAATACTGCATACTTCGACGACGCGATTGACGCAATTTGTAGAGCGTCTGCCTACTGAGCCGGCGGTCCCGGGTTCGAATCCCGGCCAGGGCAAATATGTGTGTGATGAACTGATGAACTTGAATATTTGTGCTTGGGTCATGTATGTTCGATGTATTAAATATAATTATATTTATAATACGTTAATATTCATACTTTGATTTGTGTTTTTGGAAAGTTACCCATGTTTTTTTTTATAGCTACGTTCACAAACTGTGTGACATGCACCGATCCTGCAACCAATGGGCCGAAGCCGGTCTGGCGTTGCGACTACACGCCACGCTGTTATCGTGGCGGCCGGCGCACGACACGCCGCCGCCCGGCAACACCAGCGAGAGGGATCTTAAGGTAACTTGAAGATAATGATTATAACAACGGTTTTAACTCGCGTAAAAAATGTTAGGAACGGCCCGACATGTTTCGAACTTATATGGAGCTCTTCATCAGGGGCCGCTGTCAGTGCTGCTGCGTGACTCGCGGCCCACTGCACTGGCTATCGCTCTCCTCGCCGGGGGACGAGGGAAGGGCTCTTGCACTGTCACTACTGGACTGTCTGTCACTGTATTTTCACTACTACCCAGTGATACTACGCACACTTCACTTGTTGTATCTACGAAATTGTCTGAACACGCGATGTTTTATAACGCCGAGTAGAGTCTAACCACCGTCTCGGTTGAAATTCGTTACGTGAGCTTAAGAGGCCTTATTCCTTTTAAAATGCTGATTGCTTTAGACATTTTTCTCTATGATCAAACATGTTTCTTAACATATTATTGATGTTACTACCTAGAACGGGGCTATTGGGATTTATTGGCATATATTTGAAACCTACAATTGAAATTTTTCATTGATAATTTTTGTTCCAAAAACTACTTGAAATTGTCAAAATTCACGCGGAAAATTAGTTTTTTTAACTTATTTTTGACTGCACGCAATAAAGGCATGAAATAGCTATGTTACTACCTAAAAGTATTATTCACATCAAAAAGTTGGTTGAAATTATCAATATATTTGTCATAATATGAAAAAAATGAATTTTAAAAGGAATAAGGCCTCTTAAACCGTTTTTATGATTATTAAAGATGTCTTACGATAGTTTTAATTATAACTTAAACATATAGAATATTGTACTATCGCATATGCAAGATTCTGCTATAACATGCCGCTTGCCATCGCCGTTCACGGTTCGGAGTTAATTCCCCGAGTTCATCTGGGTAAGCTTACTTCATTATTGATCCCGTCTTCACTTTCCATCGGTTACAAACCAAGCTCAAACCCGTTGGCAGTTCCAAAACTTTAATAAATAAATATAATAATAAAAAAGCCTTTTATTTCTTGCTAATTACAGTACAATGTCAATAGTCAATTATTATAGTTTCAATTTTATATATATATTTTTACATTTAATTTAAATAATTCGTCTAACATAAGAACGCCTCTATAAATTCTAATATAATATAATTTGTATTAACCGGTTCTATGTTCGTTTATTACTTTATCATGTCAATTATTAATACAATTTTGGATAAAGCAAGAACCCTCTCTCAGGTGAAGGCCTCCTCCAGAGTGAGCCAGTCAGATCTATCCTGCGCCTTTTCCGTCCAGTTTGCGCCTGCGAGCTTTGCTATCTCGTCCGACCATCGCATATTGTACGGTCTCCAAAGCATTCTCTTACTCCTCGGGTTCCAAAAAATTACTTACTTACTTACTTAATGGCTCAGTGACCCAAAGCGAATCTTGGCCTCCGACACGAGTTTACGCCACTTGTCCCGATCTAGCACCGTTTCCCGCCAGTTACCGGCTTGGAGTTCACGCAGATCGGCTTCTACGACACCGATCCAGCGATACCTGGGACGGCCGACCGGCCTTCGGCCAATAGGTCGTCCCAAATATACCCTTTTAGCGCCGCGATCTTCGTCCATCCTTTCCACGTGGCCAAGCCAGCGGAGACGGTGGGCCTTCGTTTCCCCAATGACATTCTTGCACTTCTATATAGTATATTGTTCAACCCCGCTACCCCTCACTATCTTAAGGAGCGATTTAAGTATCTGTCGTCTATAAGGTGTTCTCAAAATTTGATTCTTACTCCAGCTGTTTCATCTTCAAAATTGTACAACGACTCATTTACCTTTCACGCAATCCAGCTGTGGAACGCTTTGCCGCTAGATTTGAGACGCGCTAAATCTCTTCCAATTTTTAAAACTCTTCTTAAGCAGCATTATCTGTCACTTCCCTAGGCCTAGATGTCGATGTAGTTGTTTCATTTTTAAGTACGTCATCGTATGTATGTATATATTTATGTATATATGTATTGTGTATGTATATTATTTTAAAGTATATTTGTTTATTTTTGGTTTTTATATTTAAGTATCTGTAAAGGTGTATTGTGTTAAGGGGTTACATGGGTTTCACGGTTTCAAAAAATCGATTTTTTTTTTATTGCCTCATTAAATTTGACAACATCTCTAGAATATTGTCCTAAATTTTCAAATTGATCCGAGTAATAGTTTTGGAAATACAGCCTTCAGAAGTTGAGCGCTCGAGGCCAACTAGTAGGCTAATAGCCTAAGCGCGAAAACTTTAAACGCGTTTTTCTCGAAACTGTGTTTTCAAAGTCGGTTGGCAGAATTTCTCGAGAACTACTCAATCGATCTTCATGAAATTTTACACAGGTCTTCGCGATACAATTCTCAATAAGTTGGACGAAAGATTTTTTTTTGTTTCGATTACAACTATTTAAAAAAAAAAAATGTAGAGAAATTTTCATCGAAATTGTCATTTTTTTGTAAAAAGGTCTGCCAAAAATCCAATTTTCACTTTTTTTTTTTTTCCTTCGTCCACATTATGGTTTATGGTCTTAACTAAAATACATATTTTTTTTTTTCCCTCAATCAATCAATCAATCAATCAAATCGTTTATTTGCTAGAATACAGGTAGGTAGGTACAAATGAGGTCTTATATTCTAAATTGTTCCATGTATTCAGCCTGCGTGCAGGCATGCAAACATTTTAAGTGCACGCACGTTACATCAAATCATAATTAAAATAAAATAAATTCTTATAACAAATTAAATTTCTATTATTCTTACATTTAAATTCATTTTCCTTCATTCCTTCTGATGATCCTGTAAGAAGTTCTTCTGCCAACGCGGACTCCCTTTTTTCCCGAGGGGCCGCCGGAAATGACGTCACAATGGCAGAGTTTTTAATATTTTTTTACAAAAATTTCAGAATATCTTTGTCAAATGTGTATCTTTATGACAGTACAAAATTTGAATAAAAAATTTCATTTTTTATATGAAAAAAGAATTGTTGAAAAAAGGCCATTTTTTCCCCGAGGAAACCCATGTAACCCCTTAATGTATCGTTTTCAACAGCTTTGCACTACCTTTTTCAAAATTATTTTTAATTTACTCTCTACCCTAAGGTTGTCTGGAAGAGATCGCTTTTTAGCGATAAGACCGCCTGTTGTTACCATTTGTAATACTTTTATTTTTCATTTCTTTTGTTATTTTAACTTTTAATTTGTGGTGCACAATAAAGAGTACTATTATTATCTCCTTTATTCATTTTATAGCTTAGATTAGGTTTTTTACAATAAATTTATATAAAAAGTAAAATACAATAAAGAAGTTACAAAATATAAATACGTTATAAAAAACCTAACCTAGGGTGCCTAGGGCAGCGGGGCAGGGCCCAGGCTCCCGGTGGTGTCGGGCTGCAGAGAGAGGAACCTCCTGACAATGCGCGCCGTGTCCAGGAGTACCGCCTTCTGTATCTGACCCTTGATCCAGCCATCTAGCGAGAGTCTCTTAAGATGTCTGTCGAGACTCTTCGCTATTAGACCGTTCGCCGAAACGACTATCGGAACAATGATCTATTATTATTATTATTATTGTCCAAAAAATTAGCTTACGACAAACCGTGCACGTCGTTCCAGGAGATGTTGTACCTGGAGGTGGCGGAGCTGCTGGACCGCGGTCACCAGTGGGAGGTGGCCGTGGAGGTGGTGAAGGAGCTGGTGGCGGTGTACGAGGAGGAGGCGCTCGGCTACGCGCCGCTCGCCGCCCTGCACGCGCGCCTGGCCGGCTTCTACACCGCCATGCTGCGCACCGTGCGCTCGCACCCCGGATACTTCCGGGTCATCTATTACGGGAGAGGGTTCCCGGACCATCTGAGGGTGCCGCATGTGAGTGTTCCGTTGCTGACTTCTTCATCATCATCATTTCAGCCACAGGACGTCCACGCCTCCCCCAGTGACTTCCAGATCGGCCGGTTGGAAGCGATCGGCATCCAACGGCTTCCTGCAACCTTTAGCAGGTCGTCTGTCCACCTTGTGGGTCCTACGCTGCGCTTGCCGGTGCGTGGCCTCCATTCGAGAACCTTACTGCCCCATCGGCAGTCAGTTCTACGTGCTATGTGCCCCGCCCACTGCCACTTCCACTTGAAATGAAGTGGCAGTGGGCGAGGCACACTTCTTCTGACTTCTTCGCTCAACACCAATATACATACCTAGGATAACTCGGGGCACGTTCTAGGGATAGGATATCGATAAAAAAGATGTCGATGTAATTAAATTAATACATGTGCTCAATGAACATTCTGGATTACTATAAAGAGGATCGATGTCATAACTGAGCTGATATCGAGCCTCTTAAAGTAAGATAATAAAAGTATGAGGATGTCATTTCAATCAAAATGTCAATTTACGTAATATTATGAAAATTATTTTAAAATAAACATGTAAATGTTTTAATATGTTTATTTTTTCATTTGAAAATGTGGAGAAATAAACTAATATTTAGTTATGTCGATGACATTTAGATGTTGACAATAACATCGATATATTTTTTTGTCGATAAAATATTTTGCTAAGTCACTTTCATATAGGTGCCCTGAGTTATCCTAAGTATGAATATATATAGCCGGGAGGCTTAAGTAAACACCGGCTTTATGTGAAAATAATATATTAAAGGGATAGAAGTAGTAAAAGTATTAGAAAATAACAGAAAAACACATAAAATAACAGTCGTCTTCCGGCAATGAGTATATACTGACATACGTCTCGCTATGACACCTTCATTCTTACTTTCTCATTCAAAATACAAACCTCTGTCATTCATCACCAGCCAACCATCAGTCCCAGTCCCAAATATATGCTACGCTTCTCGATCCTGGGCCGGCGCTTAGATTTCGATGTTAATGTGTCTTAGATCTTTCTAGACTTCAACTCTCGCTGCTTGTAGTACCTAGTTTTAAATCCTAATAAGTTATCAATTAAGTAATATGGTCTCAGTATAACGAAGCCTTAGGCTAGGCCCTTTTAGCATTAGCTGCACGGGTTTTACGGTGACGTCCCTAGTCGACATTATTTGTACTGCAAAACGGCAAGGACTAAGGAAACTCGAATATTTAAAAAATATTTTTTTATTGACACGAACTAATTATTTAATTCCAATATAACAACTTTATTTACCGAAAATAGCTTTTAAGTTAACATACTTAGGTCGTAAGAAATGTTTAGGTAATATCATAATAAACGTTTTTTGGTGACCATACATAAGAACACAACCCTCTGACATGGCATACTAATTATATGGTCTAACAACGAACCGGTGACGAATACATTTTTTTTCAGGGCTTCGTGTATCGTGGCAATGAGTACGAACAACTAGCAGACTTCAAAGAAAGGCTTTTGGACGAGTGGCCCGATGCCGAAGTTTTGCCCAAGCTAGATCCACCGGGAGATGACATCACGGAGTCCGAGGGGCAGTGTATCCTTTTGGTTCACGTTAGCAGACGTTACTGCTTCAATAAAAATAATTCATTTGGGTGTAGCACATCTTTACTGATTCTTAACATAATTTGAGACGATGGTGCCGATTATAATGTCTGAATCTTAACGGTAGATGGCGCTACGATGCCACCCTAAGACATGTAGAAGCGACTGGTTGAAAAATTCAATGGCTCTCGCATCAGGTTCGGTGGTCCAATAGGTAGGACGCCCGTGTTGGCCCGGAAAACCGTTGGAGACGCAGGTTGAAATCCTGCCTGAACCGTTAAAAATTTTCAAGTTTTTGCTTCATGATAAACATTTGGTTTACGTTAGCATACGTCACTGCTTAATAAATAAGTTTCTGTCGAAAATTTCATTTTCGTGACAAGCTTTTATAGCCGACTGTACTTTTCTTTGGAAATCCATATAATGCTCACTGAGACGATTCTAAAGAGCCCAAACTGGGTATGATTGCTTTTTCTATTGTAGAGTTCCTATGGCCACCTTCCGGCTCCATCATCAGATCAGCCCTATGGTAACATATTATTGTATTGTCATCAAAGTTAAGTAAGTATGCAAAATTTCAGCTCAATCGGTTGACGATATCTGCTTCAAAATTGAGTTGCAAGATTCCACCCGAACAAACATACATACATACATACATACATACATACAATGCAAGTTAAATAAAAGCTTGTAAAATAATTATCGTTTTGTAATCATACATAGTACATCACTTACTTAGGGCTGTCAATTCATGATTGTCGCAGATCGCAGGTGCTTGTGGCCCGAGCCGAGGGCGAGGGGCATCGATATGTGAACTGGGGCTTTACGAATTACCGCTCGTCGTTCATCTAAATGTAACGTCTTACCTTGACCAGGAACTGAGGTATTCTGTCCGCTGCGCGACCCATCCGGCCTAGGGTGACGTTAGTATTATAAAGCCGAAAGTTTGTGAGTTTGTTTGTGTATTTCTAATAAATAATAAAAAAAAAACGGACAACCTCACACAAATCGATCTAGTCCCAAATTAAGCTCAAGAAAGCTTGTGTTATGGGTACTAGAAGACGATATACGTACTTATATAGATAAATATATACTATAGGTAAATACATAGAACATCCATGACCCAGGAACAAATATTCGAGTTCAACACATAAATATTTGTCCTGGCCGGGATCCGAACCCAAGACCGTCGGCTCGGTAGGCAGGTGCACCACAAACCGAGCCAACTGCGTCCGGGAAACAATGGGACTCCCTTATTCCTTCTTCTGTTCAATAAATCCTTGACCGCAAATCAGATTTACAAATAAACGCGGTGGAGCCAGTGATGGGGGACAAGCTGAAGCGGCTTTCCGGGAAGCCGATATCGGGGCAGATCCTTCAGTACTACAAGCACAACCATGTCGAGAAGTTCATCTTCTCCAGACCCTTCCACCGTCCGGGTATGTTACTGTTTCTTTAAACCATTGATACTAAAATTAATATCAACAATGCAAAGATCGACACACAGAAGCACAAGGAAACATTCGAAAGGTTACGTGGCGTTAGGGTGGTGGGATGGTTAACACGGTGGACCGGTAACCCAGAGGTAGTTTATTTAATTCAGTGTATTTCTGAATGCGTGTCTAGTGGTTATAACGATAAAACATATTTTTACTATAGTCATTTGGGTTATGTTTATTGATGACCAGAGTTCCGGGCTCATTAAAGTTTCTAACACTAGTTTGATAAAAGTTTCAAACACTAGTTGGATAAAATGTTTCTAACACTAGTTTGATAAAAGTTTCTAACACTAGTTGGATAAAAGTTTCTAACACTAGTTAGATTGCGACAGTGTTTTGTTTTGCTACCGATTTTCCGGGCTCTGTTGATCACAAGTCTGGTATTCATAGTGTCGTTCCTATGCACCGGCCACGATTTCGCAACGGCGGTTATAAGTAGGAGCGAGAGGTACCAGCGCGGTGTCTCGCTCACTCGTATGGCCGCCGCTCACCGTTGCCGCTTGCCGTGGCATGTCCATTCCATTTGATTTTGTATAAAGGGGCTTCTAAACGGGCCATCATCATCATCATCAGCCCGGAGTCGTCCACTGCTGGACATAGGCCTTCCCCAGTTCGCGCCACCATACCCGGTCCTCAGCTTTCCGCATCCAACCGCTTCCCGCCACTCTTTTCAGGTCGTCGGTCCACCTGGCGGGAGGCCGTCCTACAGGGCGTGTCGTTCGTGGTCTCCACTCTAGAACTCGTCTGCCCCATCAATTTTTTGTTTGCTTCAATTTGTGGCCGGCCATTATTGGCATCTTGCTCTAGCGTAGGGTGTCAGAGAAGGACGGCCATAGTTGCCGGCCACAAATTGCAGTAAAATGTAACCCGTTTAGAAGCCCCATAATGCAAATATAAAGCTATACGTAATATTTATATGTTTTATCAACAGAGGAACCATTGGAAGGATCGAAAGATGACTTGACGAACGTGAACGAATTCGCCACGAGATGGCTGGAACGGACCGAACTGGAGATCAGTGACAAGTTACCAGGTACGGTACTAAACACTTTATAAGCCGCGTCCGCAGATAAAGACAAACTATTACGATGATGATCCAATTAATTTTTAGGGTGCACACGGCGCAAAGCTCCCTCGATCTCTATTAATTTCCACCTGTTAGAAATATGACATATGATAATTGTTGATAATTGTTGACATGTAATTAAATAATTATCAATAAATGAGTTTATGAAATGTTAATATTTTCTTCGGTTTCCGCGACTGTTACACATTTAAATAAAACAATTTAAACGGATTATATGGCGTATATTAATTATTTGAGCCTCCCTGACGTTTCAGTACCTTTACAGATACCGTTGTCAAAGGTTGACTAAGAAAAACACAATTTTTCTCTGTCAAATTTACATTTGTGCAAACTACCCATTTTATAAATATTAATTTAAAATAAAGGTGTGGCATTAGGCCCATCTGGCATGTATGAATCCGTTTAAATTGTTTTATTCAAATTTATGAAATGTTGTCAATTATCACGTTGAACGCCAAACTAAAAACCACGCTTAGCCCAAAGGGCCGCGGCGCACTAAGTACCGCGTAGTGCGGGGCGTATCGCGTTAGGTAACTATATATTTCATAACCATCACGTGTACTCATTGAGTGCATTTTTAGTCGAGACGATGGCAGCATGAGCCGATTTTAAGTCGCAGAGACTGAGTTGTAGACATATCTTCCCTTGTCTTCAATATTTTTGAGTTTTATCGTACAAACTTTATGTAAGTTTTCTAAAATTTAAATGCACGGTAGCGTGAGTATTTACAGCTCCTTAAAATATGGTTTGCAAGAAGTAGTGTTTACCTTTGTTTACCAAAATTCGGATAAGTTTTTTTGTAGGGTGAAGATCTCTCTTCACCCTACTGGTGCAATCGGTACTTCAGTTCCCCCATAATATTTTTCTGTATTTGTAAGCGAGGAGTTTGCGTAGGCATTGACTGAAAGTTTGTAGTGGTCCAACACCTGGCATATTTCGGGAATACAATAGCAAATAAATTTTATTACTCCAATCTTAACAAGGTATCTTAACTCCCAAAATTTTTTTTTTTATATATCGGACAACCTCACACAAATCGATCTAGTCCCAAATTAAGCTCAAGAACGCTTGTGTTGTGGATACTACGGTAGATGACGATATACGTACTTATATAGATAAATATATACTTAAATATATATAGAACAACCATGACCCAAGCACAAATATTCGAGTTCATCACACAAATATTTGCCCTGGCCGGGATTCGAACCCGGGACCGCCGGCTCAGTAGGCAAGTGTCTACAAACCGAGCCAAACACGTCGTCAGAACGATTGACCGAGCGAGCGAAGCGTTTCGGTTTCAGCTTGGTGTAAAAATCTTTCGTATGTCCGGTAGTTTGTATGCTCGGATTTCCGATTATTGTCGCCTAGAATTCGTATGTCTCAACCTATTTTTTAATAGCCATTTTAGGTGTCCCATTGCTGGGCAAAGGTCTCCCCTTCTTTTCTCCACTCTAGTTTATTGCCCTTGCGGTTCAGCCATTCTCTGTTTTGCAATATTCACTCCCACATCTTCTATACCGGTTTTGGGGCATAGTTCCGTGTTTCTGATTCGGTCAGTCCTCCGAGCACCCGGTCTTCACCGATACTCAAACAATTTTGTGAGTAGGGTCATTAATTACAAAAAAAAATTGTGGATTCAGTTTTTAAATTTTTTACAAAATTGAAGGGATATGGGAGTGAAAAACGTAAAAATCACAAATTTTAACCATTACAAAAAACGATATCAAGCGATTTGTAATAAACAACGTGCGAAATATTTAACATGACTCGTTTTACTGTATATTTAAGAGTAAAAGTATATGCACATGTAGTATAATATACGAGGTATTAGCGTAAGGCTCCTTAAGCTAGGTTAAATCTGTCTTATACTTCCTTTTTACTAGGGCCACAGAATTATTCGTGACAATTCATTCGACGAATAAATTATTCGAGATATCTTATTCGGCTAATAATTTATTCGAATAACGAATAATTATTCGTGGTTTTCGTTATTCGTCATTCGAATAAATTTTGCCCATCTCTGAACTAGACCTAACAATGAAAATTCTAATACAACCTCTAAATGTAATTAATATTTAGCGGCGCCTTTAGGTAACTATGGAATGTGATTAATTTCGTGTTAGTATAATTTATTTTGAGATTGTGTTCCTCCATCCAAGTGGTTGTTTTGTCAAGTACAGTGTTAAGTTTTTCAGTAATTTCAGATGAATTAGAATAGAGCGCCCGCCAAAAAAAATTACAACCCGCATTTAATTTTTTTATTTCGGATCCCCGGTTACGAAATGGTTAGAAATAAGTTGGATAGGCCCTTCGGAGGGACCGCGATCTTCTACCGCAGATGTCTGCACGTAGCTGCCCTCTCTCCCCCGCCCCTGACTCAGTTGGAGGCATCTGTCTGTCGCATTTCATTAGAAGGTCACGACCCGATAACGATTGCTTCAGTCTACCTGTCTCCCTCTAACGAACTCTTACTGACAGACCTAAACCTACTCGCTCAATCAGATTCCCAGTAGAGTCTACTTCGCAGCAGGGGCCTTCAATTCTAAACACACCGTAGAAGTATAGTTCTAATTCCTTTTCTTAAGCGAATCCCATTAGCTTTGTACCCGATGAACAATACTCATTATCTGTATTGTTAATTGTGGCCACAACTGCCACTTCGAAATGTAAGGCGTTATAAGTGCAAATTACTTTTACACTAAATTAGTCTTTAAGTCAAACGAAATAAGGTTTAATCTTAAACAAAGAGAACACAGATGAATCTGTATTTTGAAATGCATAAAACACTGTCCGCCCTTTACGCTGATAGTGACGTCATCGGTCCCGTAAAGAAAACTGAAAGTTTACTTTGACGACTTCGAATAGTGCCGTCCCTCTCGATCTCCTGTCAAAGTATATTGGAGTGAGCGGAATGGCACTATACGACGGTCGAATTTCCAATATTTACGCGTAATTCTACGTCACGCTACAGATTAGCAAAAGGCACAAATGGCGGGCGGCGTTTTTGACTGTTCATGAAATTTGTAACCTTCAATTGATAAAATTTAGCTTTCTAGCTTTTACCAAAATACAAGACATTTTTTTAGAGCTACTAAGATCATTATTAACCATTTAAAATATATTTCCAAACTGGGTCTCTACTAGCCTGTTCCCCCTAAGGATCTGACTCACTTTCCAATCTTTGTCGAACACCGACCCGACAAATTAAATGTAGCCCATATGCCGAACGTAACCTTACAGTTGCGTTCTGTAGAAGTGGTTACCGCGTTAGATTCCGACCATTTGCCGGTCATTTATAAATTCGGACCAAACCCCGGTAACTTTCCACCTAGGACCAAGACGATCGTGGACTGGGCCAAGGTGAAAACAGGTAAAGACAACGACCCACACCCTCCACTTAGATTCAACCTCTTTTCCTAACGTAAAAACTACGACTGACGAGACTGACATAGCTATTGCCGCTTTTACAAAGCACTTTACCACCATTCAAGGTGAGGCCTCGAGGGAGGTTGAGGCGAACGATATCGACCGCCAACCCCTCCCTCCGGACCTGGTTGAAAATCGGCCCTTGCTGTGGTCTTTGCAAAGCGAATTCTGCAGGAAGGCTACCGAGTTTCGGGCGAACTCATTCTGTGATGATAAAGCCTAGTCATCTGGCTTACTGTAAACTGGCTAAATCTCTTAAATCTGATAATGTCTACTCTATTCTCCCTTTGGATCGTCCGGACCACCCAACCCCGCGTTACAAAACGATGAAAAATCTTTGCTCCATTTAGTTTGCCCCGAGTCTACTTCAAACCGATGACGCTCATATTACATGGATTGATTCGGAAGTGCAAGCAGAAATCTCTAAACCCCCCCGTTAGCCCCCCCACTAGAACCCGTAACAGTACGGTACAGTTGCCGAGAAACTTCTTGACCCAAAATGGCGGATCTGCGCATGCATATTTGTACGTAAATCGGCTACTGCGCAGTCAAGGTTAGGCTCAAGAAGTTTCTCGGCAACTGTAGGTCAGTGATCTGGTCAAGGGACTACGCGTCAGAAAATTCCCGGGATCGGATGGCATCTCCAACCGTATCCTCAAGCTTCTTCCTAAAGTTTTGCTCCTCGTTCTTGTCAGCATCTTCAATGCTGTCTTCACCAATGCTCACTTTTCAATTCAATTCCCCACTAGTGAGGCCAAACACATTCGGAATTTCCGATCGGTTTTTGTACGGAATGACGTCAGAAAGTGTCTCTGTCTGTCATATGGCCATGTCTCGCTTGCTGACGTTACTCCGTACGGAAACCGAAAGAAAATTCCGAATGTCTGCGGCAACCCTCACAAGTTCACATAGACAAGTTGCCTCTCACATAAAGATCAACATCAAAGGGCTCTAAAATAAAATTCCGAATGTCTGTGGCGGCCTGAATAGATGTTTCCTGTCTGTTATTGGAAGCCGTAGATGTCGAAGCATTTTTTTAATCGGCAGGTATCCTACGCTGGTTCCCGGTGGTGCGGCAGCGCACGTTCTGGGTGTCGCCGGTGGAGGCGGCGGTGGAGGCCCTGAGGGACGCCAACCGCGCGCTCAAGGCGCTCGTGCTCGAGGCGCGCGCCAGCGACGCGCCGCTGCAGCCCCTCACCATGCGGCTCAGTGGTAAGATAGGAAGCCCAGTGGAAGATGAGCAACATCATCCAAGGAAAAGTTGAAGGAAAACGAGGCAGGCGCAGACCAAGAATGTTAAGCTATAGAAAACAAATAAAAGAGAAGGTAAACGTTATACCGTGTAAGGAAATCAAGAGTTGGCTGTGAATAGGGATAGATGGAGACAGCTACATACTACATCAGCTACACCGACAAGAATTTGACTCTTTAATTTATGTTGAGTGAAAGCTCCGGGGCCGCAGCCCGAAGCGTAGCTCCGACCAAATCCGCACCGCACTCGACTCTAACTTCCATGACACGCTCGAGGTGGCTGAGGACCGCTGCAGCCCCACACCATGAGGCTCGGTGGTAAGATAGTAGGAGAATCGGTGAAAAATCCAGGGGAAGAGACCTTGGGACCGCAGCCCGAAGCGGAGCTCCGACCAAATCCGCACCGCACTCGACTCTAACTTCCACGGCACGCTCGAGGTGGCTGAGGACCGTGGAAGGTGGCGCGACATCATTCGGTGGGAGCTGTTCGCTGGTGGTTGCCGAAAGTGCCGAAACCGAAAGATGGGTGCACCTGAACATCAAACGTACGCTTTATTGGATGACGGTACCATAGGTACCTTAATGCCTTAAATTGAATATAGCTACACGTATTGAATGTTAAACGGATAGTTCTATGTCTGAAAGAGACTGTAGAACGACGCTACCCAAAATAGTTCAAAAATTATGGTAATAATTATTAGAAACCGTACTGGTGTCTCTCTTACCCTTTTAGCGTCAAAGACGTAACGTCAACGGACAGCCGTATAGTTTTCCCATTAACACTTTCAACACCAGACAATTTTTTTACCCAACCCCAGAAACCGGCGTAGCGTGTAGGTCTATAGCTACTGCCCGCCTGGCGGGCTTAGCCGGCATCTGAGCAAACATTACGAGTGCCTACCAGGCGGGTTCCCGGTGTTGAAACAACTGCGACAAAAGTTTCTATATTATTTTCCGTCGAAGTTCCAAAAGCCCAGACTTTGAATGCAACATGCCCATAGAGAAATCTGATTGCATCCGATTTTTGGGAGTTGAACTTGACCCCTATCTGAGATGGCATAACCAAATAGAAGCAGTAAACAAAAAGTTGGCTAATGCGTGCTATACACTAAAAAGTCTCTCAAAGATGGCAGACACCAAGATATTAAAAACGGTTTGCTGCTCTTATTTTGAGAGCATTGTTAGGTATTGCTTGGAAGTCTGGGGCAATGGTACTGGGATAAATTCTGTATTGCTTATGCAAAAGAAGGCTATGCGACTTATTGTGGGATCGAAAGATATACCCGTTACTCATAGAAATATGTTTGTAGAAAACAAAATTTTAACAATTACGTCACTATACTCGTATCTATACCGCCTATCTATTAACGTGTTTAAAAATAAGGATAAATATTCGACTAATTCACAATTACATAACTTTAATCTAAGAAATAAAAATAATTTAACTCTAAGCAAATCACACTATGCGCATTTTAACAATAGTTTTAATAATATTGCCATTAAGGTTTTTAATAAGCTAAATGATGACATCAAGGAATGTAGTAACTTTAGAGCTTTTGATAAAAAAGTGAAAGATTATTTTATTAATAGACCATTTTACTCAATTGATGAATTTTTTGCTAATGCTCTGGACGAATAGAAAGCATTTTTGTAATCACAGTGTAAATATCGTTGTGAAATTGTTAATAGGTACCTATTTATAAATTGACTATTGTATTAAGTATGCTAAAACTGTATTTGCATGTACTTGTACGTAAAGCAAATAAAATATTTGAATTTGAATTTGAAAGTGTTAAGTTTTGGACCCGGTTCTGACCAGCGTGTCTGTTCCGCAGGTATCCTGGACCCGGCGGTGCAGGGCGGCCTCGTGAACTACGAGCGCGCCTTCCTGACGCCGGCCTACGCCGCGCGCCACCCCGACCACGCGCCGCTGCTCGCTCAGCTGCGCGACCTCATCGCCGACCAGATACCGCTGCTACAGTTCGGTCAGTATGACGACGCGTTTGGCTCGGTTTGTAGACACCTGCCTACTGAGTCGGCGGTCCCGGGTTCGAATCCCGGCCGGGGCAAATATTTGTGCAAAATATTTGTTCTTGGGTCATGCATGGATGTTATCTATATATGTATTTATATATTATGTATATCGTCGTCTAGTACCCATAGTACAAGCTTTGCTTAGTTTGGGACTAGGTCGATTTGTGTAAGATTGTCCCTGATGAGTATGAGTATGTCCAGGTCTCGAAGTCCACGGCGCCCGCGCACCGACGGCGCTGGAAGGCTTGCACTCGCACATGCTGCAGTGCTTCCGAAGGATCCAGAACCACGTGCATCAGCGATACGGACGAAAGGTAACATTTTGATGACGTTTCTTTTCGCATTGCTATTTTTCACAAACTGCCTCCTAAGCCTTTTTATTTCTAGGGTTCCGTACCCAAAGGGTACAAATGGGACCCTATTACTAAGACTTCGCTGTCCGTCCGTCTGTCACCAGGCTGTATCTCAAGAACGGTGATAGCTAGACAGTTGAAATTTTCACAGATGATGTATTTCTATTGCCGGTATAACAACAAATACTAAAAATAAAATAAATATTTAAGGGGGCTCCCATACAACAAACTTGTTATAGATTATGGTACGGAACCCTTCATGCGCGAGTCGGACTCGCACTTGCCCAATTTTTTTTATTTACCCGACCAGTTTAGATGTGATAAGTGTTTGAACGGAACCATCAATTCGCGAGTCCTCGCATTTGGCCGGTTTGTATTTACTTGTGCCAGTTTGACTATCTACTATATCATGGCATGGAATAAAAAAATAAGGTATGGCACTCCGAAATGAGAGGCGAGACTTTTGACTTTGACTTTGGTTGGTTGGTTCTGTCGCTCCGTTTTTGTGCTGCCAGTGGTATATCATAATACTCCCCGATTCCCTGGTCACCTGTATGAATCTCCATATAATCGTGAGTGTTTCAAATCAATTGCTACAGCAATATAAAACTTGTCAAAGAACCTGAAAATCGTAATACATGAATATCATTTTTTGTACGACTGGCGACAATCATTTTTTTCCTTATAATTTTTGTTACCATAAAGCGCCAATTAATCTCCCGTGCTAAGCATAACGGCAGTAACTCACATTGAATGTTACACAATTAAAAGGTTTTATCTTAGTTTACGAATCTAAATTAAGATACGAGCTTTTTTTTGGTAACTTTATGTGAGTTACTGCTGTTATGCTTAGCACGGCAGTAAATCAGTGACGCACAAAGTGTCACTATACTACGATTTCTAGTTCAAGACCAAAAAAACTACCACAAGGTTGCCACTACAATAAAATATTTTTACAATAGTAAATTCCTTTTTCTTTTTTAAACACGCTAAGATAATTTATTTATTGGTAGCTTTAACTCTATGTTTTAACAAAATAACTAGAAATATTTATTATTACATAATTACGAGAGGAGATAATAAAAACTTAAGCATCGGAGATTTTTGGTACAAAATCTGGTATTGTACTTGTAACATTGTGCCAAATGCAAATGCAAGCCAAAAAACAAACTCAGATGTCATTTAAATGTTGTCAATTTTGACAGTGACGTATCTGTCGTAGTTTTTTTGGCCTTGTATTAGAAATCCGAGTTTAACTGGTGTGTCACCTTATTTTCTTATAAAATGATCATGTTCGGTTTAGGCTTGCGACTTCGAGGCAGAGACAGAGGTGCAACTGCGTATGCCGGTGCGGGACCGCTCGTACACCGACACGCCCACCAGCACCAACCGGATTTCAGACATCTCTACTGGCACTCCCAACGAGTGAGTACCTTTTAAGATTAGTCAAATAATCACATCGTCGCAAAATCGAAGTACGAGTTTGGAAATCCCTAGAATACGGTCTTTGATGACAGCTCAAACCAGTAATTAGTCACAGCTCATAAAATCATACAGTCGTACTATGGTACTTACCGCGCAGGTCCGACTTGGCTTACGATTCCTAAAATTACCTATTTCACCTTAAGGCAGTATTTAGATGAAAACGCTATTATTATAAATAGTATGTATGTTAAACAAATGTATGTGATAAATATGTTATACGAAAGTATAATTATGCATATTGTCAATTATGTCATTTAGCGTATTATATCAATCGATAATTAGAAAAAAGCGAAATATAGGAAAAAACCATTATATGAAACGTTACATTATATGAAACAACTTTATATCAATCGATTGTATATCAAGTGTATGTTAGTTTATCTGACATTATAAGAAACATTACGGACCCCCTGGGTTCAAATCCCAGCCGGGGCAAATATTTGTGTGATATTTGTTACTGGGTCATAGATGTCACCGCGACGCAAAATAACACGTTATTGCAATATCCTACGTGACGGGGAAGTTACGTGGAACCACGTCGTGGTGTTTTGGCCTCAACTCTACTCTAACTATGATTTACTAATTGTTAACACAATGTTTTTGACAGCATTCTTCTAAAGAAGGCGTGTTAAAATTCGATTAAAATTAAATGGTGTCGAGGTCTACAATCGCACAACATGCACATGTACCGCCTACTTAGACTCTTGCAGGGTACAGGGTACACGGCGGAGCGCGCGGGGTACACGCCGGTAGGTACAGGGTACACGGCGGCCGGTAGAGGGTACACTAGTTTATGGTACTAGGGTTTATGTGTTGTGACTGTTAAAATATTCACGATGTAGAGGACCGGTTCTTAAATGACACTGCTTTTACTTTATTTTTCTACTAGCTTTTGCCCGCGACTACGTACGCGTGGAACTTGATAAAAGGGATTAATAAAAGCGCCTAAGCAAATGTAAGAGCAATTGTGCTTTTGGTCTAATAATTACATTTCCTACAGGGTCACCGCACCCCAACAGAAATGTTCACTCACTTTTCAATCTTTTTAGGTATAATTTCCAGGATGAAAACTATCCTATGTCCTTCCTCGGATCTTAAACTATCTCTATGCCAAATTTCATCAAAATCTATTCAGCGGTTTACGCGTGAAGAGGTAACAGACAGACAGACACACTTTCGCATTTATAATATTAGTATGGATAATGTTTTCAAAAGTAGTCGATATAATCAAATAAAATAATCGTTTTGGGTTTTGTGAGAATAAATTAGTAAAATTATTTACTACTATTTGAAAATTTGGAATTTTGTCGTTTGTAGGGAATTGCAACAACATGCCTTTACCTTTATATTTGCTGATCGCTATTCAACCGGTACTTCGCTAGCTTAATCAGGAATTAATGTTAACTTTATCTTACGTTTTAGTCAAAACTTTATCTACCTGTGTGTCAACTTTCTTTCTTTTCCATGAGCGATATTGAATAACAAACTTCTAAGTATACAGACATCGTCACAAACGTTCATATCTATTTTGAGAGTATAATTAAGTCGATAGTTTTTACTTACAGTCAGACCTCAAGACTCGTGTTTACAAAGTAACTGCATTTATTTTCAGCAAGGAAAAAACCATTGAGCGACAAAATTCTTCCGGGGTATCAGTTGACAGTGAACCTCCTAGCCGTAGGTTCGAATCCCGCCAGACACCGACGTTCGTATCATATTATATTTACACCGGCCTATTTGTCTGCTTTTGGGAATTCAAGTCGCTATTTGTACAAATCTACTTTGGATGTATTTCTGACGTGCTATTAATTAAAGTAGAGACGTTAAGCAAGAAGATAGATAATGGTGGGGCAATGTACTAAATTCTTCGTGCTCAGCGTGCTTACTTTATTACATGTCGTGTCAGAAGTGGGGTAACCTAAGTTACTTGTGGTTAAACATCAAACAAAGCTTAAAACGTGTGATCCAGACTACTGTTACGTTGCTTTTGCTTCTTGTTAAATGTCGCTTAAATATGTGTAAAATATAATCTCAGGCGCATTACTTTTGTCCCTAAAACATCTCTTGTCTTTGTTGTATAATGGGATGTGTTCTGAGGAATTGTTTGACGAGCCGTGGGCCTTAAGGCTACTTTCTACCATCGCACTGCTCGCTATCGGCAGGGTGTTCATCCTCACACGGTCAAATGGTTGAGAACTGTGCGGTTCCAGGGGAATTTTCTACCGCGAACGCTCCGCGTGTGGAATGAGCTCCAGCCGAGGTGTCCCCCGGGGTTACAGAATGTGGATCTTCAAGAGCGGAGTAAATAGGTTCTTAAAGAGTCGGCAGCGCGTGTGATGCTCCCGGCGTCGCAAGCGTCCATAGACGGCGGTAACTGCGGGCCGCATGCTTGTTTGCCACCGTCGTAGTATAAAAAAAACATGGATATCCTTAACGGATCGCACGCTTCATATCGTGGGCCATGTTTTTTTTTATGTCGATCTGTAGCAGCCCCTATTTTTGTATTTATATCATTTCAAATGTCTAAAACATCAAGCTCTCAAAATAACAGTCTCCCCGTGAAACAGTTTCGAAACTGCATCCTAAAAATGTCTTCATAATTGGGTGTAACTACATAGCTTCGCTTCATTTAGCTACAAAAAGTCACTAAAACGAGATGTCTTTCATATGTTGTCATTTTCAAATATAGTTATTAGGGATTATCTCTACCTATGAACAAAATTAAGATTATGGCATATTAAAATGTTCACGCCGTAGAATTCGAATAACGCTCGCCTGCTCTCTTGATGATAAATAGCGAACCAGTTCGAAACATGTCGAGCGCTGTTCGACTTTTACGACGTGAGTGAACCCGTTGCGTAGGTATTTTAATATTATTGAATATGATCATTAATGAAACTCTCTCATCTATTCCCCATTGCTTGTTATGTTTCATTCGGCAAATACTGATAGCGTCATTCTCTGTACAGTTAGCAGCAGAAGCACGCCAGATGCTCAAAATGATATTACACACGGACTCTATTATCTAGAGAATAAGGGTTGTACGGATAATTGTGAGCGTAATCTTATTAAAACTTTTGTGAGACATATTCAATTATTGTATTAAGCGGTTTACACTCACGTGAAATTATCACTGCGGTAACTTCGTCACTGATCAGTCGCCGCAGTCCCTGATGAAAAGTCCCATACGAGTTCGAAACCTGTCGGGCCGTTCCTGACAATTTCACGCGAGTGTAAACCGCTTAATGGTAACCTATCTGAAACACTAATTTTTGTTTCTCATCTGTTACGTTTCGCCACATTTTAATTTGTCCGAAAACCATTTTTTTTTTCAAAACAGTTAAGTTTTCAGAATAATTATAAAACAAACCTAACGTAATCCAATGGGCTCTTTAAAATGATGTTTATAAAATACTGAAAACATTACGGGTTTCAGGAAAAAAAGCTTTCGGGCAAAAGTAAATTTGTCGAAACCTTGCAGTTGCGAAACAATGTTTCGGAGTTGTGATAGGATACCCCGCTGACTGTGAGCGTGTTAAAATACTTAGCAACTTTTCCTGCTGACTGTACCGACGACATTCCCGGCCGCTGTAGCAATATATTATTGTTGTTAATTATTTTTATTAAAGCAGTAACGTCTGCTAACATAAACCAAATGTTCACAATGAAGCGAAAATTAAAAAAAAAAATGGTTCAGGAAGGGTTTGAACCTGTGTCTCCAACGGCTTCCTACGGGTGGCTCTCGCATCAGGTTCGGTGGTCTAATAGGTAGGACGCCCGTGTTGGCCCGGAAAGCCGTTGGAGACACAGGTCCGAACTTTGTCTGAACCAGTATTTTTTTAATTTTTCGCTTCATTGTATTATTGTTGTTTTCAGTTCCGCGTCAAAGTCCAAATTCTTCAGTTTCAACGCGGCGATCAACCCCCTCGCCCGGAACAGCAGCGGCGGAGTCAGCAACTACTTCGGGACGTTGAACAACTCGCCGAAGAAAAGAGAGCGGCGGCGCGCGGGACGAAAGGTAACGTTATCTTCACCCACCTGTATAAGAGGCCTATTAATAAGGCCTTATTCCTTATAAAATGCTGATTGTTTTAGATAGTTAGATAGTTTTCTCTATAATCAAACACGTTTCTTAACATATTATTGATGTTACTACCTACAACAGGGCTATTGAAATATATTGGTATATATTTGAAACTTACAGTTTGAATTTTTCATTGATAATTTTTGTTTCAAAAACTACTCGAAATTGACAAAATTCACGCGGAAAATTTGTTTTTTCGACATATTTTCGACTGCACGCAATGAAAGCATGAAATAGCTACGTTACTACCTAGAAATCGGCGAAAAGCATTATTCACTTTCAAAAGTTTGTTAAAATTATCAATACATATATTTGTCATAATATGAAAAAAAAATTTTTTAAAAGGAATAAGGCCTCCTTAGACTAGTTGACCCATAAAAAAATATATTTGAAATGGTAAATAAGGATCTTACTTCTTCTTCATCTGGCCTTGTCCCATTTTTAGTTGGGGTCGGCTCTTCCAATTTGTCGTCTCCAGAGATGTCGGTTCTGGGTCGTCGTTGGGTCTATGTTTCCACTATTTTCGAGATCTTTCTTGATTACAGACATCCATGTATGACGGGGTCATCCACGCTTTCTCGGACCAGTTTTACAAGAGAGCACTTTCGGTCCAGTTTTACGGTTTACAGTCGAGCACTTTTTTATAAGGATCATACTAGCCCTAACAAAATGTATTGTATTGTTATGAGAGCTAGAAAGCTAGCAAAATTTTATTAATTGAAATAATTAACGCCGTTCGCTATTTTTGCCTTCAGCTTATTTATCTGTGGCACGACGTAGAATACCGAGTAAATAAACAGAACGGCTACTCCGATGTTCGAAATTCGACCATCGTATAGTGCTGTGAGCTCAGTCAAATATTCTTTGACAGGAGACGAGAGGGGCGGCACCATTTCACGGTCGAATTTCAAACATCGGAGTAGCCCTTCAGTTTTCTTTACGGGATCGGGAGAAAATACGGACAGCGTTTTAAGCATTTCAAAGTGCCGAATAATAACCATATTTTCAGATTAATTTTTTTCTTAAATTAAATTCTTTCTGTCTTTTCTTCCTTTAAATCTTTTCAACCATCTTGAACTTTTCGGAACTATAAAAATATGTATCTAGGTTTCCTTTGATAAATACAATACGAACTGTCAAGTAGCCTTTCCCACAACAGAGCGAGATCGGCACTCAATCCAGCGGCAGTCAGTGGTACACCAGCTCTGTTGCCAACGGCGCCGTCAGCAGCCCGCACAGCCTCCACAACAGCCACGCCAGCAACACCAGCCTGGCCTCCGCCGGCGCGCCGGCCGACTCTCCGCTCCGCGAGCTGAGACAAGAGGTAAACATGTGTCACAGTCAGTGGGACACCAGCTCTGTTGCCAACGGCGCCGTCAGCAGCCCGCACAGCCTCCACAACAGCCACGCCAGCAACACCAGCCTGGCCTCCGCCGGCGCGCCGGCCGACTCTCCGCTCCGCGAGCTGAGACAAGAGGTAAACATGTGTCACAGTCAGTGGGACACCAGCTCTGTTGCCAACGGCGCCGTCAGCAGCCCGCACAGCCTCCACAACAGCCACGCCAGCAACACCAGCCTGGCCTCCGCCGGCGCGCCGGCCGACTCTCCGCTCCGCGAGCTGAGACAAGAGGTAAACATGTGTCACAGTCAGTGGGACACCAGCTCTGTTGCCAACGGCGCCGTCAGCAGCCCGCACAGCCTCCACAACAGCCACGCCAGCAACACCAGCCTGGCCTCCGCCGGCGCGCCGGCCGACTCTCCGCTCCGCGAGCTGAGACAAGAGGTAAACATGTGTCACAGTCAGTGGGACACCAGCTCTGTTGCCAACGGCGCCGTCAGCAGCCCGCACAGCCTCCACAACAGCCACGCCAGCAACACCAGCCTGGCCTCCGCCGGCGCGCCGGCCGACTCTCCGCTCCGCGAGCTGAGACAAGAGGTAAACATGTGTCACAGTCAGTGGGACACCAGCTCTGTTGCCAACGGCGCCGTCAGCAGCCCGCACAGCCTCCACAACAGCCACGCCAGCAACACCAGCCTGGCCTCCGCCGGCGCGCCGGCCGACTCTCCGCTCCGCGAGCTGAGACAAGAGGTAAACATGTGTCACAGTCAGTGGGACACCAGCTCTGTTGCCAACGGCGCCGTCAGCAGCCCGCACAGCCTCCACAACAGCCACGCCAGCAACACCAGCCTGGCCTCCGCCGGCGCGCCGGCCGACTCTCCGCTCCGCGAGCTGAGACAAGAGGTAAACATGTGTCACAGTCAGTGGGACACCAGCTCTGTTGCCAACGGCGCCGTCAGCAGCCCGCACAGCCTCCACAACAGCCACGCCAGCAACACCAGCCTGGCCTCCGCCGGCGCGCCGGCCGACTCTCCGCTCCGCGAGCTGAGACAAGAGGTAAACATGTGTCACAGTCAGTGGGACACCAGCTCTGTTGCCAACGGCGCCGTCAGCAGCCCGCACAGCCTCCACAACAGCCACGCCAGCAACACCAGCCTGGCCTCCGCCGGCGCGCCGGCCGACTCTCCGCTCCGCGAGCTGAGACAAGAGGTAAACATGTGTCACAGTCAGTGGGACACCAGCTCTGTTGCCAACGGCGCCGTCAGCAGCCCGCACAGCCTCCACAACAGCCACGCCAGCAACACCAGCCTGGCCTCCGCCGGCGCGCCGGCCGACTCTCCGCTCCGCGAGCTGAGACAAGAGGTAAACATGTGTCACAGTCAGTGGGACACCAGCTCTGTTGCCAACGGCGCCGTCAGCAGCCCGCACAGCCTCCACAACAGCCACGCCAGCAACACCAGCCTGGCCTCCGCCGGCGCGCCGGCCGACTCTCCGCTCCGCGAGCTGAGACAAGAGGTAAACATGTGTCACAGTCAGTGGGACACCAGCTCTGTTGCCAACGGCGCCGTCAGCAGCCCGCACAGCCTCCACAACAGCCACGCCAGCAACACCAGCCTGGCCTCCGCCGGCGCGCCGGCCGACTCTCCGCTCCGCGAGCTGAGACAAGAGGTAAACATGTGTCACAGTCAGTGGGACACCAGCTCTGTTGCCAACGGCGCCGTCAGCAGCCCGCACAGCCTCCACAACAGCCACGCCAGCAACACCAGCCTGGCCTCCGCCGGCGCGCCGGCCGACTCTCCGCTCCGCGAGCTGAGACAAGAGGTAAACATGTGTCACAGTCAGTGGGACACCAGCTCTGTTGCCAACGGCGCCGTCAGCAGCCCGCACAGCCTCCACAACAGCCACGCCAGCAACACCAGCCTGGCCTCCGCCGGCGCGCCGGCCGACTCTCCGCTCCGCGAGCTGAGACAAGAGGTAAACATGTGTCACAGTCAGTGGGACACCAGCTCTGTTGCCAACGGCGCCGTCAGCAGCCCGCACAGCCTCCACAACAGCCACGCCAGCAACACCAGCCTGGCCTCCGCCGGCGCGCCGGCCGACTCTCCGCTCCGCGAGCTGAGACAAGAGGTAAACATGTGTCACAGTCAGTGGTACACCAGCTCAGTGGGCAACCATATATTCAAGTGAATAAACTACATTCATTCAACGGCGCCGTCAGCACTCCGCACAGCAACCACAAGAGGTGAATATGTCATCATTTCAACCTAGAATTCGTGGAGCGAATCTATGGCCCAGACAGGCTACTGACGAATTGCGACATACATGCAAGCATGCTCGCAAGCAAGATGAGATAATGAACTTTATTCTGTAAGTAGGCCACAAGGGCACTTTTAGATATGTTGAGAAGAAACGCCGAAAGAACCTCAAGATGCAGTCGCTGCATGGAAACTTCAACAGTACTGCTCGAAAGATATAAATGAGATAGGGGCCACGTTATTTTTGATGCAAATTATCAACTTCTTAAATACAGCATAGCAAATAAGTACAGTCCGACTAAAAAGAGTAGAAATTAAAAAGTGGCAATACTGTAGTGTCGTCCCCGTTTTCTTATATTAATTAGAAAGGGAGGATACTACAGTATTGCCACTTTTTAATTTCTACTCTTTTTGGTCGGACTGTATCTGTCAAAAAAAAATACATTCGGAATTTGAAATTAAGTACTTTTAACCAACTATTTTGATGCTTATAACATGTATATGGAAATAACAAAGCAATGTATGTCAAATTTAAGTGGCCCTTACGAGTATTTTCTATCGAGCGGTATAGATCTCAAATTGCCAAGTCATCAAATTGTCGTTTTACTGGCTTGCGATGGTGGCTCTAAAATCGTATCGATTTGAATGCTTCCAAATAGAGTTAGTGCAAGATCACACAAAGTAATAGAATATAAATGAATTTAAAATGATATAGATCGTAATCGGATCGTAAAATGCGAGCAATATCGATTGAAATAACGGATATTCGCATTTTACGAACCCTGCTTATTTTTCATTATCATGTAGCGAATATCTCATTACTTTACGGAATTCCCTGTCTGCTGTTTTCAGAATTATATCATAGAAACAACTAAGTATTCCCCTATTCCAGTTGAATGTATTGTTATATTATATTACATTCTAGGGTCGTTCACAACAAAAGGACTCGTCGCGGGAGCCTCGTAAACGAATTTACGACGTTTTTGTCGATTGTTTTGTATGTCCCGTGGTTTTAGTGTTATTTTTATACATGTCCACGCTCACTACACCCTCATAAAGAGGCTAGTTATACTTGCTTGCTCAAAATATGTTTGTAACTATCTTAAGAGAAATACTAATGATACCTATTTCTTGAACTTACAAACAAAAAAAGAAACAGATAATTCCTGATGCGAAGATGCTAAATTCAAAGTTCTTGACATTTTACTTTAATATTAAACTGAAGTAATTAAATGCTACTACATAATTTTTACCCGGTTTTAGATTACCAAGCAAGCAATATCTTTGTGTGATCACCATTATTCAGCTCTGTGATTGTTTTTGTGTGTGTTTTTGGGAGTTTGTGCGTTTTATATCTAACACTTATTCTTGTGAACACAACTTTCAGTTCCAGGCGACTGCCCGAATTCAAACCCAATTAAGTAACGTAAGTGACATTTTGAATTTAAAGCTGTATGTGGATTAACTAACGCCGTCTTACTCACCACACTACTTACTGTATAAACAACATATATTTATAGGTACGAAGCGCTCTAAAATATCTACACACGATATCAACATTGGATACCCGACATGTTGGTAATTTTCAAAAGGTTGCGTTTACAATAGCTGTGTCACTTTAATATATGGACTTGATTACATTTTGTTTACACCAAATTGATGGAGAAAAATTAAGTATTGAAATGTTCGAAAATATATCGATTCATAAAAAAACTTAATTAGAAAAATATACCTCATTGTAAAAGAGCATACTCACGATGGGTAGAAAATTAAATGCTATTACGAAGGGGAATAAAAAAACTGCAATATAGTTCTTCTTGTGCATTGTTACAACGCGGAAAGGATAAAAATAAAAAATAAATTTAGATTTTTTGTTTATATGTAGTAATTACCTAAAATTCCTAAAAAAACATGTTAATTTTTTTTAGGCTACAGAAAAATCTGTTTAAATTTTTTTTTTAGGAATGATGGAAATTTCTACCAAAAATAACAAGTTTTTTTTTTATTTATAGGCAGGAATAACCTCATTCCTAGAATAATCTGTAATTATTTTCTACAAATGAGGGTTTTTTTTCTAACAATAAACAAAAATCAAGATTTTTAAAAATGTTATCCATTCCTTATTCCAAAATGTGACGTCATGCTTCCTTCTTCGGTCTGCACATTAAAATGATTTACGTTAATACCGTCATTGAGTGATGTAGCTATTCTAAAGGTACATAATTATATTCTGTCCTCCATGCTGTCAACACAACTTTCTTCTTTCGCTACAGGTATGTACAGTGGACCTAGATATTTGTCCGACACAATTTATATGCAAAATTACGCTTCTCTACTAACGCAATATTGGCAATTTGGCATTGTAAATAACACTGAATCGATACTAAATTTTGTCTTTTATGTACTCATTGGCTTTGACGAATCGGCTTTATGTTACATTTTAATGGATGTACAATCGAGTTCATTTACATCTACACACTTACGAGAACAAAAATATCTGAACACGACCCTATTGTCAGGAGCATAAAGTCGGGTTCAGATATTTTTGTTCTCGTAAGTGTGTAGATGTAAATGAACTCGACTGTATCTAATACGAGGTTAGACTGACGAGTCATGCCCCTACCATGTAGAGCTTTACGCCATTCGCCATATAATTCGTTTTCGCAGTCGCTAGCGAGTACTGTCACTGTAAACTCGTGGTAAAGGTCCAGGGCTAGCATTCTTGCCCCGACTTCGCCTGTCGCGCGACTTAGCGTCGCCTGTCTTACTCGCACGGTATTGAAAGGTACAGGTAGTATTTGCCGTGCGACAGCGTGTTATAGTTATGATAGACGTACAGTTTAAGGAAAATAGTGTATAGAAAAAGCTGTATCCACAGATAGCGCTATTCAGTCGGTCATTCTCAAGCGAATGTATGAAGAAAGGACGCCAATACTAACGCCATATATTTTTTAAACAGTGCCATTTTATTACCTCCATACTCTGTGATACTACTATAAGGTAGTTGTATCCTAATACAATGAGGTCCTTACGTACCGTGTCATATATGTAACCCCTCGGACTGGTAATCCAGAGGTACCGGGTTCAATTCCCGGTCTCTTCCGCTATTTTTTTTTTTCTTTAAGATGCTTTGATCTTTGTATTAATGGTTCAATATAAAAAAATGTGCTGTACCCACATTAAAAATAAACATTACAAGTTTCAAATTTAGACTAACATATTTTTGTAATAATTTTTATGCAAAAAGTAAATGCCATGCCTACAGTACCGTCAGCCTAGGTTTTATAGAATAAAAATGGTTGGTTATTATTCCGGAAGAAAGACTAGTTATTTCGGTTAACTTCAAAGGTACCGTCACACACAAAGTTAAACAATTTCTTTCCGTTGATCTTGGAAACGGTTTTAAAACTCATTTCTTTTAATATACTTTCTACTACCCCTCAAATACTTTCTACTTACATTCCTTACACGATTCCTGGAAATGGTACTACCACAAATTACTCTTCTATATACTTTTAATTTGGAGTTACATTTAAATGCTTATAACTTGACACTCGGAAGATGGCGACTCTTTGGACAATTCACCAAACGATTTTATAACTAATTTTTTTTTCAGAATTTATTTAAACATTCGGGCAGTCATCTATGTAAATATTGTTCAACTTGGTTTTCCATTTTGGTGATTTTGATATCCACATTCAACATTCCTATTTTCTATGGGTTATTTTTGACTGGGACATAAAAAATCCTGAACCATTATAGCTACACTGTTACTGTTTGAGTAAGGATCACAAATCTTATCGTCACATTTTATTCATAAAGTATCAGCACAAAGTTAGAATGTAGGTTTCGGTCGACGACATAATCCCGTCGAATGTGCCCCTGTGTTGTGCATTTATTTTTCTAAATAAATGAATACATGTGTAGTATTTGGCATAACATATATTTTAAAATTACGGACGATAATAACGCTTGGCCAAATAAGTTAATTTACCAATTTCTTAAGTAGTAAACGAAGATCGGCCTTAAGGTACCAAAAAAGTTTCCTTGTAGCTATTTTGCTTTACGATTTTCCTACAACCAAATACAAAATATTCATCCATTTCCAAAATTTGGTCTCATTTAGCAACATAACTGACTTACACTTGTCTTTGTGTAGCTGGTGACAGAGCGGCCATTGCGAGCTGAAGTGGAGCGAGAGAGGAGATTATCGCAACGCGCCAGTCTGCTCACATCGTCGGCTCCGCCTTCCAATAGGGATTCTATAGGTAAGGATAAGGATTTAAAGTGTACTGGCGTATCTTTAACCAAGTTAAGGTTTATTTTCCACTTATTTAAACGTACCTGATGACTGTTTTCAACTCTGTTTATATTAATTTTTATAATATTGTCTGATTTGTTATGTTTTTTGTTTTGTTTATTTTTTTTTCATGTGTATATTTTCGTACGCCATGCGGCAAAACGTAGCTGCACTGTTTACTGTCGTTGTCGCCTTTTCGACCTATGTTTGGCGAAATAAATGTTTTCTATTCTATACCGTAATAATATTAGAGTATTTATTATATTTTATCTATATTAAAATCTTATGATTCCCTTACACCGTATAAAGAAACGTAGTCCGTGTACATGTGTGTAGATAAAGTAGTGTATGCTATTGAAATACGAGTGTGATCCTATTATGAAACTCGCCTTCAGCTCGTTTCCTAAAACCACACTCGTATTTTAAAACCTCTCATTATGTAACAGTTGCATAAACTACTATCAACCCGCGGCCCACAGCGGGCAACAGTTGCATAAACTACTATCAACAATATGAACGCAGATGAAAATACTAACACTACCGAAACTCCCAGGCACAACGGACTCCAACCAGGAGGACGAGGAGCCTCCCCCGCTCCCGGAGAAGTCGTCGCACCGCAACACGCTGGACAGCGACCACAACAACAACCCCGAGCCGCCGCCGCCGCTGCCGCTGCCGCCACGCAACAACTACGACACCGTGTGGACGCCCCGCGGCTCCTTCCTGTACAACTCCATGGTGCGGCGCGCCAGCCACGCGCTGCCCGGCGCCGCCGCCCCGCCCACGCCTCCGCCGAAGAAGAAACACGCACAACACCACCCGTAGGATTGCTCCTTGTATTTATCGGTTCGTTGCGTTCAACAACTGTGATCTTCCGATACCATGAGTATATGTTGTTACTATATAACACGCTGCCCGGCTCCGTCCCGCTGAAGAAGAAGCACGCACAACACCACCCGTAATGCTTCTTGAATTAGTCTTCTATTTACTGTGCGGTTCGTTCCGTTGAAACTCCGTTTAGCAACAGTGATCTTCCGATACCATGAGTATATGTTGTTACTATATAACACGCTGCCCGGCTCCGTCCCGCTGAAGAAGAAGCACGCACAACACCACCCGTAGGATTGCTCCTTGAATTACTCGGCGGTTCGTTCCTTTAAAACTCGGTTTAACAACTGTGATCTTCCGATACCATAGTATATGGTGTTACTATATAACACGCCGAAGAAGAAACACGCACAACATAACTCGTAGGATTCTTGAAATATTACTCTTCTCATGGGAATGACAGGTGGTGATGGGGGGGTCACATTGATCAACTTTTACTATGGGACCAACCATAAAATCGCAAAGGAAAATATCTGCTGTTGCATACATTTTGGGTCAATTAAATCTTAAATAGCTCTTGCTATTATAGTAAAAGTTTCTCTGTATAAACTTTTTGTAAAAATCAACTATAATTTACCAAAAAAGACGCGTTAACCTTTTGACCGCCACAGTCGGCTGTGGCCGTCAACATAAAATCGTGCCCCTGACGCCACGTCGGCCACAGCCGTCCAAATTTCAATGATCAAAAACTTTGTAATTCTAACCGCTACAAGTATTTTTCAATCCCTGTTGATTTTGGGGCACATCTTTTTTTTTTTACTCTGGCGTCAGTGGCACGGTAAATTGCTAGACCGCTTGGCGGTCAATAGGTTAATAAAACGCGATTGATAAAAAATGCTTTAGGTGTGAATAATTGAATGAATAATTCTCACAGTCGTTTGATTATTCCGATTATTGCGTGTGTAATGTGTCTTGTTTACAAGTGACTTGGGCGTTTAAAAAAAGTGTAATTTTTTTTTTTCAGATGATTGTCGTTTAGGCTCATCTTACTCAGTACATTCGAAATTCATACCAGTAAAAAGTATCCCAAAATTTTGCATGAAAAAAAATCCTGTCATGTTTAAAGAAATAAAAAAAGGAATACAAAAATATGTGGATCTGGAATGAATATTTTGGGACACTTAAATGAGCCTTAATAGATATTTTCGTTTTTTTTTAATCGCCCACATACCTTTACTGGATCAAAGAAAATTATTAATAAGATAAAAACACTTAAGAATTACTCATTGTCAATTAACCTAAACTCACTTTATTACCAGTTAAATCATAATTTTAGTTTACCCACCATAATATTATTAGATATTAACTTAAATATAAGTAGTACTTACCACTGAGGTTACCAATTGCTTAGAGGTATTAAGAGTTACGCTATACACCGATAGAGACGATACCGAGATGTGTGAATACTATATTATTAAGTTTGTTGTCAAATAGGATAATCCCATAATTTTGTGTAATTCCTGCATTGTGCAATGAGGGCTAATAGCGCTTGAATTTGCCGCTGAAGGCGCTAGTGTCGAGTGAGGTCATCAAATCTGTCAAATGCATACAAACTACTAATATTTATGGACTTTTAATTGATATTTATGCATTTTAACGCGATTTTCACTAAATTCGGTTTAAAGATCTTTATTTCTCAAAAATAATAACAAATATTCACTTACTTGAGAAAGAAATATTATAAGTATGTATAAGTAACGTAAGCTAGTGGGCGTAAATACATTTCTATTTAAATTTGGCATACGCAAAACTAAACCTATACAATTTCGGAGGTTAGAACTATAAAAGCATACAAAACAAGTTTGCCGTCGTTCCTTACTTGTGAGCGCGCTGCGCTGCGCGGTCTGAGCATACGAACTAGATTAGATAAATTACTCTTGATGGTCGCAAATATTGTGCTGTTCCTAGTTAATGGCACACTTACAATACTTGTCTAGAAGTCAAACATATCACGCTAATGTAATAAAGGCGAAAGTTTGTGATTGTGTGTATGTTTGTTACTTCTTGACGTTTAAACGGCTGGACCAATTTTGATAAATTTTGGTATGTAGGTAGCTGACACCCTGCATTAACACATAGGACTTTTTATCCCGATAAAATGTAGTGTTCCCGTGGGTTGAGCGAGTAACACCGCGGGGGCGCAACATAGTAAACACATAAAACATAACAAATATGGGGTAAAATATTTAGTTAAAAAGTGCATTAATGTCGATGTGTGTTACAAATTTCAATTATTTGTCGAATATAAGTCTGCATTGGGCAGTTTTGCTGTTTAATAGATCTCACTCGACAGTGGCGCCAACAAAAACGATAGCTCTCGACGAGTGCCTGGTCTCTTTCCTTTCAATGCCGTACGAGCAGGATAGTCATGCTGAGGCGATAAACGAAATTGATCTAAGTCGGCCTATTCCGTCAAAAATATAGGCAAGTGACAAATAATAAATATTGTATTATGAGGTCTTAAGAAGTTTTCAGTGTCTGTTTTGTCGTGTAACTTTTAACTGAGTATTTAGTTGTATACAACTATGTTATAAAATGTTGCACAATATGTTCTAAAATTATTAGACCTTAAAACATATATCGTCACTACTTTTAAATAAACTTGCATCTAAAACCAACCTCGAGAAATAATCAGTAAGTGCCTTCTGGCGTCATCTCTAGTTACTACCTTTTTTTTGGAGTGAAACGAGATTAAATAATGTGGGATAAGTCTATCACCTGGAGAAGACTGCCACTAACTAACTAACCATTTTGGTTTACTGACCCAAACAGGATCTTAGCCTCCGAAACGAGAGCATGACACTCGTCCCGATCCTGCGCAGTTTCCCGCCAGTTTTCGACTGAAAACTGCCACAGTCCAAAAAATAACTAACTTAGTCTTACCTCATTAGAATAAAGTTAGTCTCACCCCATCTTGCCTTGCGAGACTATTCAGAGTTGTCACAATATCATAGTGACTTAATAAAAGATACATATGTTGTAAATAACAGATACACCGACAAATGGAGGGACACAAGTCAATTGAATTATCAATTTATACGTAGGTATATGTAAACGTGTGTTTGTGATACAGTAACTTCGTTTGATGCCATGCTTCCAAAGGATTTAATGATATTCAAAATGAGAAAGAAATTTATATTAGAAAATGTGTGATTTAAGACCATGTACATTTTATTTTATACAGTTATGTAATGTGTAGTTATGTAGATTATATGAAAGGCATTTTTTCGTTTATGAAAAATGTATTCTGTGAATTAAATGTATTGATACATGAAGTGTTTCAATGAATGATATTAAAATTGAAGATTTTTGAGATTTGTGTTTAATTTAATTAGATTACATAGTTAAATGTTTTATTTCAAAATTATTAGAGGCTAGATTTTAAGTAGTGTTTACACGAATTCGCAGATTATATCGATGATATTTTGAATTAGTTTGAAGTATTTTGTATATAAATTTATTTATTTCATAAGTAAATAATTGTTAACAGTATTCACTTTAGATGTTAAGCATACTTTTGATATATTTATCTTAGGTTAAAACATGATTTTGATTACAAGACACGACAACGCATCGTGGTACGACGCGATAACATGCCACGATGCGACGTGTCGTGGACATAAATAAATCCGAAATCAATTTTACACGATGCGATGTCGTATCTTGTAATTGTGTTTCAGCGCTTAAATGAGAATATGAACAAACTGTATCAAGCTTGGTTTAATCATTAAGTGTAGGTAAGTTGTTGTTTTTAATGAATTTGACAATAAATAAGCAATTTCGTCACAATGTGGTTGTTAAGATGCCAAATACATATTGTTAAGTGTCTTAACGGAAACAGAACAGCATAATTTACCTGATGTATATTTTGTTATATTAAAATAGTGTGGGCTTCCATACATTCTTATCATAAAATATTTGAAACAATAGAAAGATTTTAATACATGTATAATACATTACTAATAGTCATCATTCTATATTATTTGGAATATAAAGCACAAATAAATAAAAGTCCTATTTTAAGTCTCAACACCATACTCGATTTTTACCCACCAACTAATTATTAGAACACGATTTTTGTTATTGGTGTACCTAAATTATTTAATATTGATATAATTATTGCTAACGATGGGGAAAAATAGGTCAAATGTGAAAAAGAAATACGTTTACTGTGTGTTTTAATGCAAAACGGCGGACCAAAAAGCTACCACCTTAACATGAGTTCTTTTTAAGGAGCTTTCTAAACGCCCGTCGACACTGGTGACCAAAGGGCTGGCAGCTTCCTCGCTCAGCGTCTTAGTATAGCAATACAGCGAGGTCTTTGGTACAATGCCACGGGGTCCATTTTTAGACATAGTTTATTTTTGGATTAAATATTATATCAAAATTTCCGTTGTGCGATGACAGTGAACTATCGAGTAACGTAACATAATTTGGAGGTTCCTTATTGTATTTATTTTCGTCGCACAACGAAACTTTTTCCAATCGCTTTGTATTCTTGTCTTGTACGCCTCAATTTTGTCAGACTTTTTGGTCCTTTCCCATACAACAAAATTGGTATATTATGTCGCGAATACGACAAAATGTACTGAACATTTGAACAAGTCTGTATCCTTAGTGGCCATAGAGCACCAAATGATGATAAGATGTATATGTATAGACGTAAATATAGAGAATTATAGATATTATACTTAGTTTTAGGCGTTACGGACAATGAAACCAGGAACAATAAATAGATTTTTCTATTATATTGAGTTTTATTTATCCTCGTATTTTTTTATACAATCGTCTGGTAAAAAGTATCCTTTAACCATCTCTGGATATTCGGCTATCCCCGTACTAAAATTGGTTAAAATCCGTCCAGCTGTTTCAACGTGTTTTTTTTTAATACTACGACGGTGACAAACAAGTATGCGGCTCGCATGTTAAGCAGTTACCGCCGCCTATGGACGCTTGCGACGCCAGGAGCATCACTCGCGCGTTGCCGGCCCTCCTTTAAGAACCCATATACCTAGAGGACAAAGACAATTTTATCAACAGATGGCGTACGGCTGGCACAACGCTGTTACATGGCGCTTGATTTATGAACTAGACACCACTATTTATTAAATACAAAATAAATATCAAGCACAAAAAAAACCGGCCAAGTGCGTACAAACACGTATCCCATCTTAACTGGCCGTGCACCTGATGGTACAGTCTGACCAAGAAGACGTTTTCTGTATTTGAGCCCCACTTAAATATTTTCACCTCACTAGCTCGGAAAGCCCAGTTTGTCTGTTTGATATCTATTGAGAAAATCGCTTTTTATCCACATGTGGAGAAAGAGTTTTGACGTTTCAACGCAGCTAAAGTAAAATTTGACATGAGCTTATTTTCTGAAAAATCCCGTTTAAAATACCTACATGAAAGCTAATTAGACGTTAAGTTTTAATAAATGGCAAATTGGTTGATTATTGCAGATATTTTTCAAAGATTTAGTACAAACCCTTATTCTTTTTTCCTCGCTGTAGTGAGGTGAAAAGTTTTGTGTTATACTCGGGCGAAAAGTTATTTTACGTCTCGTGTTTTGAAACACTCGCTACGCTCAGGATTCTATTTTGAACCACTCGCTTTGCTCGTGGTCAATCATAGGATCCTTTCGCTAGCTCGTGTTTCAAATAAACACTCGCGGGTAAAATACAACTTTCCCCCCTTGTATAACAAATAACTATTATGGGTCCATTGCAACACAAAATCACGATAGCTTCCTTTGTGTGACGACAGTTAGTCATACAAAATGTATGGGTAACTTTCGTCGCACAAAGGAATCAATTAAGTTTTGTTTTAATTAAAGCCCTTAAACTATGTACCTACATTTTTTTGCAATCGACCCGTGTTCTGTTTTTAGTATTTGTTGTTATAGCGGCGACAGAAATACATCATCTGTAAAAATGACAACCGTCTGGCTATCACGGTTCATGAGATACAGTACCGGAGTCTAGACATTATTAATAAACAATTATAAGGCTTAAGTAAAGACTTTATCACTTCAACATAAGAACTATAGGTATCCCGAAGCTTGAGTCATACTTATACCATTTATTCAATTTATAAAGAATTAAGTTGTTAGGATCTCGCATTCAAAATCAGCTTTAATATCGTTTAATACGATTTAAAATGGAGGCAGCATGCATTGGAGATCAGCTCATTTCCATTTGAACAATCTTGTAGACATCATATTTAAAAACAGTAACGTATTTTTGTCAACGAAATTAGACCTTTATGGTTTCTACTTTGAAGTAATAAATACAACACCAGTTATCTTGTAGTTGGGATTTTTGTGCTCTAGGGTGGAAA
The DNA here is from genome assembly GCA_905147355.2 of Apotomis turbidana. Taxonomy (NCBI): domain Eukaryota; kingdom Metazoa; phylum Arthropoda; class Insecta; order Lepidoptera; family Tortricidae; genus Apotomis; species Apotomis turbidana. Next base: position 16,564,718 of record LR990301.1, on the reverse strand, counting down.
CATGTCAACAACGCTATCTTATTGGGTGAAGGTAGATAGGGTTATTTTAAAACTGGTTTAATAATAGGTTTATTATGTTTACCGGCAATTGTAGCTTATTAGATTATTTTGGGAGGTCGGCGATCTCCTATCAATGTCAACACGTAAAGCAATTAATAATTACAACATTTTAATTTATTTTGATTTCTTTTAAGATCGTTGATTAAAATGGCTCTACAAACTTTTTTAAATAGAGGTAAAGGTCTTTTCTTTTGGAAAAGAAAAAAATAACGGGGAATACAATAATCCTGGCTTTTTTTTTTACTTATGCTTTTGATAGCATCCTGAAACCAACCCTGATATTTTTCACAGGGCAGGGCTTACCTCGTGAAAACGAAAGCTGAAAGCCTCAATATTCCAGAAACTCGGTTTACACTCACGTGAACACGTCAGGAACGGCCCGACATGTTTCGAACTCGTATAGAGCTCTTCATCAGGGACTGCTCCACGTAAAGCCGCAAACTTTGCCAGTGACGATAACTAACAATTTTATTACACGTGAGTGTAAACCGCATAATATAATATTTTTTTAACATGTCTCACGAAAGTTTTAATAAGATTAACTCTAATTAATATACACACTGTATCCGCCTAAATTTTATTTAAAACTGCCCTTAGCCTGTTTTTTTGGATGCATGCTAATATAGGTAGAGGTTGTAGAGTGGGTACTAGCGTGGTGTACCCCGTGTACCTTACACGTACCGTTCACTGATATCTAACAGCGGGGGCTGCGTGGATGAGATAAAGAGGTGCGTGGCTATCTTAAGATCTGCTATGGACAAGGAGAACATTATGGCGAAATCGTAACATCACCAAGAAGACCACGAAAGTATGACTAGTCAGACGCCGCAGAGGGACTCTAGGAGAGATATAGCGCAAGATAGGTGCGCTTGAAATATGGTGCTGGAGAAGAATGCTTGGCATATCATGGACAGAATTTAGCACCATCCATTCTTCAAGAGCTGAACAGCGAACAGCGCCTGTCCTCAATAGTGAAGTCCCGAATCCTCACCTTTTTCAGACACGTGTCAAGACGTGGAGCTTTGTACATTGAGCGCCTGGTGGTTCAGGGCAGAGTAGACGGTACTAGACCACGCGGTGAGTCTCCCATGAGGTGGACTGACCAAATCAAATCGGCCACAAACTGCCCTCTGCAGAAGAGTACCAGATGCGCGGCTGTGAGAGAAGAATGGCGCCGTGTGGTTAGGCTTGCCACACAAGGAATGGCAGCCTCGACCAATCTGCCAGTGCCAAGAGTGTAACGACAAAGAAGAAAAAGAAGAAGCGTGGTGCGTTTTCCTTAAAGCCTATTCAACTCAACAATGGCATTAATTACTAGGAAAATTTCAATTCTATTTAATTAACTAATTGCCAAACACTACGCGTAGTCACGGGACACCGAAGAATGACTTCAATAAACAATGCTTCAGAGCAAACCTGTGAGTCAAGCGACTGTAATGTTATCGTGAAATTATTTTGTCGCATTTCCGTGTACGTGAATGCCCGGCGGTGCTGTGTAAGATAGAACTCGTCACATGCTGTCTGCTGGAACACAAGGCGAGGTACAGTCAAATCACCTGTTTTTAGGGTTCCGTACCCAAAGGGTAAAATACTAAGACTTTGCTGTCCGTCTGCTCGTCTGTCACCAGGCTGTATCTCATAAACAGTGATAGCTTGACAGTTAAAATTTTTACAAATGATGTATTTCTGTTGCCACTATAACAACAAATACTAAAAACAGAATAAAATAAATATTTAAGTGGGGCTCCCATACAACAAACGTGCAAGTTGCGTTAACTTTGCACCTCACTTGTATCCGGCGCCATACATACCAGGTGCAAACTTAACACGGCCAGTTAAGATGGGAAGTGTTTGTACGGAACCCTCGGTGCGCGAGTCCGACTCGTACTTGGCCGGTTTTCTAATTGGGTTTTGAAGGCAGAGAGCCCTTCAGCCAATAAAAAAACAAACTATCACAATTGAACATTAAGAGAATATTCTGAAAAAACCGTGTTGAGGAAAAATCTAAAAGATTCTTAAAACCTTATGGGAAGAATTATCCGAAAAAAACATATAATTTAATTTTCTTCTAGAAACTTTATCTACCCTATTCTTGATTCGATAAAACATTTATGTAATTAACAGGAAGGTTTGTGTTGACAGTTATTACTTCCTTATATTGTTTTTCCTTATCGTACTTTGATAAATTAGTCAATGTGAAAAACAATTTGACGCCGGACAGATTCAAATTAAGCTAAGCAATATCTGGAAAATAACTACTAAACTTATCTTCTAATGGAATTTTAATGGAGTTCTAAACATAATAGTACCTATTCAAAATAACCTGCCACAGATAATACAATAACGTAAACTAGTTTAGGTAGTCTACCAAATTGCTCCAATATCGGTCTCTAAATGATTGCCAATTTATTGACTTTTTAACCTTTTCAAATTTCATTAATGTAAAACGTATAATATAATAATGTAAAGCATGCTAAGAACTAAAATGTGCTTGGTAGTGTGTGGACAAAATACATACAGCGTGTATTATATTTGGTATAACCGCAAACTTTACGGGGTCTTAGTATAGGCACTTATTAATATACGAGTATTAATCGGTAAATTATTAAAAAATCGAACGTTTTTTTACATATAAAATAATTCAGTAAGTACCTACGCAATACAATACAATACAATATAACAATACTTTATTGCACACCAATAAAAGTTTATAAAAGGAAACAAGACAAATACAATTTATAAATAACCGTAGACAACAGGCGGTCTTATCGCTAAAAAGCGATCTCTTCCAGACAACCTTTGGGTATTGAAATGCATTTGTTTGTTGCAATGCATTTGTTTGTTGTTGTTTATTGACACTTTACATCGTGATAATAATAAATAAATATCGCACAATAATTTTGTTTACATCTACACTAAGTATTATACAAACGCGGTTAGCGCAGTGGTAAAGCAGTTGCCTACTGAGCCGGCGGTCCTGGGTTCGAATCCCGGCAAGGGCAAATATTTGTGTGATGAACACGAATATTTGTGCCTGGGTCATGGATGTTCTTCAGGATCATGTTTGTATCAAGTTTGGGTTTAAGTCTGTAGAGTAGCAACAAGCAATATTATTGTGTGTAATTTTTATCAGTACTTACAGAATAATTTGCTTTAAATACAATCCGAGCTAAAACTCCATTTCATAATCTTGGCCACCCAAACGCTGATCTCAAAACCCGACAAAGCAAACACACCAATCCTTTTACGACAGACGGGCCACTCCGAGATGTTTGTTTGATTTGCCTGAAACGTCTAGTTTCTGCGCATGTCAGCGGCGTGGACAGCGCGTGAACGGGACAGTAGGAAAATTTTATACAGCAATGTCACAGTATATAGATTTCAGTATTTTATCTTTGTCAAGGGCTTACAGCCTGGTAATAAATAGGACGTTATCAAGCGTGTTTCTAACTACCTCATTATAATTATTGTTTACTTCATTTGAAGTCAGTCGGGCACCTACCATATCGAGATATTGAAAAGTTCAAAATCAGTAGGGACTTACGCCATCTTACGGGCATGCCACGACTTCGGCGGCAAGCGACAGCGGTGAGTGGTGGCTAGCCATAGATGGGAGCAGATGATCCGAAGTCCGAACGCGTGGTCCCGCTCACTCATTGGCGCCAAGAACTAACTATAGTTGCGTGAGATGGCAATAGTAGTATATATATATATATAACAGTAGCGGACTACCTGACAGACAAAAATGCATGGCCTGAACCAGAAACCGAGTAACTGATTCCTTCTTAGATTGTACCTGACTAGTTTAAGGGACACAGTTCTAATAAGAAAGCATATCAAACGTACATAAATTGTAATAAACCGTCATACTTACTTTCTTGTAGTTTCTATTTTATTCTAACACTTTTCCTCATTTATATCTTGGAATACACTTTAAATATGTTTTCTTCGAGGACTACGTATAGTTAAGTTCATATTACTGAAATTGTTAAGTACTTATCCTTTCTGAAAAAAATGACTGACTGTTGAGTTTCTTTTGGCGTTTCTTCTCAACATTGGTCTCCTCTTGTGAAATGCCGGCAGACTCAGACATGTAAAAGTGCCCTTGTGGCCTACTTGCAGAATAAAGTTCATTTCATTATTTCATTAACATCTGCACTTTTCGATAATTATGGTTGGTGCGTTTGTCCCGCTGGTCCTGTCCTGTCCCAACTGCACTTAATTAAGTATCGTTCATGAACGACACGAAAACAATTAAACCAAAAACCAACATAATGTATTGTTTTATATCCGCTGTTTACGAGAGTTGAACCTCCTTCAACTCTGGTTCTGAAGTTAAACAGACGCGCTACCTGGAGCAAAAATCCATATACATACTAGTAGCGTAACTAATGCTGATCCTAGTCAGTCTTGTTTTTTTTTTTCTGGTGGCACCCAAGAAAGTCACAACGAGACCCCTGTGTGATACGGCGGTAGCTGGGCCATTTTTTCTAAAGTTGTACCCCCCACTTTTCTTTCGATATTTTGTGGGTTTTCTACTCAGAATCACGAGCCTTTTCGATCTAATAAGGAGAAAAAAACTGTCCCAAGTTTTTTCGTTCCATTCCGTTACCATTTCCATATAACCTACTACAGCGGTAACGGAATGGAAAAACAAAAGATGTATAAATATTTTGGGACAGTTTTTTTTCTCCTGATTAGATCGAAAGAGCTCATGATTCTGAGTAGAAAATACCCAAAATATCGAAGATTTAAAATAAAAGTGGGGTGTACAACTTTAGAAAAAATGGCCCAGCTATACTATACCTGTAGGGCTGGTACCTATATTTTGACGCGACTTCGCTTGTTGCACGACTTAATATCACCTGTCTTACTCGCACGGTATCGAAAGGAGAGAGACAGTATTGTTGGTCGAAAAAGAGTCGTGTGTCACAATTATGCTTGACGGGGTGCTCTAAAATATGCACCATAATATGTTTACCTAATTTTCTTGGAACATTTATTCGTTAAACTGCTCTATGGCTAACTGGAAGAGATCCCTAATAGGGATAAGTTCACCTTTGTACATTTCATTTGCTATTAATGTATTTATAGCCAGTTCTTGAGTACAATAAAGTGTTTACATTTTATGTTTGTAGCTTTACAAGTTTGGTTAGCAAAAGATCATGATACTGTTCACATTATCTTCACTGTAACTATTTAGACTAAGAACAAATAACTTATACTTTATGTGTTTGTTTGCCCAGGGATTTTAGTATTACCATTATTGTTTGCTAACAGTTAACGAGACTGTGGGATTGTTATGAGGAAACTGGAGTAGTTCTGTGGGTGAGGTCAAAACACATATTAATTATAAGCATATTGAGTAACTGCTCACAAAATTTCTCTCGTTTGGACATCCAAACATATGAAGTTCGGACATCGAAAGAAAATTTTGAAACGTGTCGGCCAGGAGAGCCGTTGGAGACGCAGGTTTGAATCCTGCCTGAACCGTTAAATTTTTCAATTTTTCGCTTCTTTGTAAACATTTGGTTTACGTTAGCAGACGTTACTGCTTTAATAAAAATAAACTTCATACTAAGTATGAAAATACGGGCTCGTTAAGTACGTCACAAAAGTAAAAACATCTTTAATTTTTTTGATTGAAAATACCCAGTAATAAAATTATAATATCCAAGTGGTTGTTTATTTTATGTCCCGGTAATGAATCTCGAACCGATTCGAAACGTGTAGATATTTGACTTCGACGACGTGAATAAATCTGTTTCGTAGTTATTTTAATATGTCTGAGACTGACGGTAGTGTTGTATGTAAAACATCCTCTTTTTATTTATTTTTTGGATTCACAATAGTAATAATATCCAAGTGGTTTCATTTATTTATTCAGATTGTGCCTTAATATTCATTTATGTTATTTTATTCCCTTTATTTTTTTAAGTGAGTTTAGTGGTTAATTTATTTTCACTAGTCGTCAAAATACCGTATTTAGAATGTTTTATGTGAGTCAAATTTGGCTGGTGCTAATTGATAAAAATGACAAAATTATCACTTGCCTCATTTTGTCATTGGTCAAAACTAACTAAACTAATAGACGGTTCCTTTTAAGGAGTTTGTTGGCAGACAACTTAAATGGGTTCAGTGATTTCAGTGTGTTCATTTCTAGTTATCACTTCCAGTGACGTTTTATAGAAATGCAAGTTTATAATATGTTCACCTGTCACCCATTTAAATAAGACAAGAAAAGGGGCCTTATTCCTTTTAAAATTTTTTTTTTTCATATTATGACAAATATGTTGATAATTTCCACCAACTGTTAGAAGTCAATAATACTTTTCCCCGAGTTCTAGGTAGTAACATAGCTTTTTCATGCTTTCATTGTGTGTAGTCGAAAATAAGTTTAAAAAACTAATTTTCCGCATGAATTTAGTCAATTTCGAGTAGTTTTCGAAAAAAAAAAACAATGAAAAATTCAAACTGTAGGTTTCAAATATATACCAATAAATCCAAATAGCCCTGTTCTAGGTAGTAACATCAATAATATGTCAAGAAACATGTTTGATCAGGAAGGAATAAGGCCTCTTAAACGGATTATATTGCATACTAGAAGGTGCTCGCAACATCGTACGCGTTTTTTTATACCGTAAGCGGGTAAAAAATAAAGTATAATCATCTTTGGATGGCCAGCTATCCTCTAACAAAATTGGTTGAAAGGAGGATGGGCAGATTGTATGGACTCTGGCCTAGGGACCAATAACGACAAGCTATGGTATCATTGGAAAGGTTTTTACATATTATACTACTTTTTGTGTGGCGGGAAGTCTCGAATCCCTGTGTAAAAAAGTTGATAAAAAGCGATACAGGAACTTAGTATCGAAAAACCATACCGTGAAACATGCCAACTTTGCCCGCTTTTTGCGTAAAAACCCGAATTTCTCTCTTTTTTTCTATGACGGGATAAAGTTTTTTTTGTCTAACGCATCCATCGTATTCATATGCATGCGTTTATTCCGAGAAACAATTTTTAAATCTACATTTTACCAACGTTTTCATTCAATAATCAATTTTCACCTCGGGTAAAGTTATCTAAACTTTTGCCAACATTGCCCAAATCGATTATTTTCGTAACTATAGCCTACAACGTGAAGATAAGGATCAGTATAAAATCTGGGGTAATAATGGCGTTCCACGTAAATATCTTGGTCTTAACTATACAAACACGTGTGCAATATGGGTGGGCAATGTTACATAGGTATTTTGTTTTACTCCATACAAGCCGAATCAAGCAGTTTGAAATTGTCAGGGTTGTCACTTTTGGTTGAGTAAACCATCTTTACCAATACCATTATCAAAATGAAAAATGTATGCTTAATATTGGGTACTAATAGTTAGGCGGTTATTTTTTTACTCCACGTTAGAATAATCGAAATAAAAATTGTCATTATTGAATATTCTATGTTTTTGTGTTTTATGGACATGACATGAGACATGCAGCTACTGCTAAAAGTACAACGGCTTAATAGAAATACAATTTACCTTATCTTAAATACATAACCCTCCTTTATTTACGAAGTCAGGTAAAATTACAACAAGGTGACAACCCTAACCCTATTTTTAGGCTGGGCAATGTTGGCATTCATAGGTTAGCCAGTTACTGGATAACATTTCCCATCATCATAACTCTGGTTTTAATAAGTATTTTTAGTACAAACTACAGTAAAAATGATCTACAGTTCTTATTTTATAACAAGTAATAAGATAAATTCACCTGAGGCTTCCCCATTCTGTAAAAAATACACCAAAACTTCACCTAAAATTGGCCCGCCAAATCACGCACCTTATTCGACTAGTTCCAACACGTTACGGAATGAAGTTGCGCGCAAATGTGATTCCCAGTGTTACCACAGATAAAATCTATTTTCCACTAAAAATAGTAGTGTTGCCATAATCATCTTGAAATTGTCTACAGTAACGTTTCTTTTTGTAAGTAGCGTTTTGGGCAAAGTTCCCTGTGGAGGCAAAGTTGGCGTATTTCACGGTACCTACATAATAACATTTCAACTCAAATTTCTTTTATGAAGCGATAACTTTCTTCACTTCCTGCCATAGCCTCCTAAGACCCAATCTATTTTTAGGACATTTGTACCTAATAGCGAGCCAGTGACCTAATTTTAGGTTTTTAGTCTGTGTCATAATTCTAGGACCTTGGGCTGATATTTGATAAATTCATACATTTCATTTGGCCGCAATGAGTACGATCTCTAGTCTTTAAAATAGGCCGTTGGGTCTTAGGAGGATAGTAAACGTTTTAGAACTTAGAATAAGCTGCACTGCTCGCCATCGGCAGGGTGTTCATCCTCACATCCTAAATGGTCGAGAACTGTCCGGTTCAAGAGGAACTTCCTACCGCGAACGCTTCGCATGTGGAATGAGCTCCCTGCCGAGGTTTTCCCCGGGGGCTACAGTATGCGGTTCTTCAAGAGGGGAGTAAATAGGTTCTTAAAGGGTCGGCAACGCGCGCGTGATGCTCCTGGCGTTGCAAGCGTTCATAGGCGGTGGTAACTGCTTAACATCAGGCGGGCCGCATGCTTGTTTGCCACCGTCGTAGTATAAAAAAAAAAAAAGCTATCCAGTGATATATAGCTCCCACCCTCCTTTGTTCAGCCGTTTCGACGTGATAAGAGAACATTGGAAATTGTTACCAATAGATGGCGCCAGACTAGCATGGCGCCGCGCGCCCATACAAAACAAAAGACGATCCTCCATCTCGCTATCAAGATTTTTCCTGAAATCATGACCCCTCTCGATAGAACACTGACTTTTAATACTAATCTAGAATTTTATAATAGTATAGATGAGATATCTATCTGTCTATCAGGAAATCGGTTGTAGATGAATCACTGATAAGATATATTTCAACAGCCAGACATATTTTATTTAGGAAAAAAAATTAGATGAATCATTCTGATAAGATGTGTTCTGTCTGCTCTGACTGTAAGGATGTTACTCATACAGTTGCTATGTAAATTATGTAGGTAGTTACCTACATTTTAAGTCTATTTTTTTATAATGTCATTTTATCTTGGTCGGTTTAAAAGTGGTACCTATGATGTCAGTCTGCTGCCATTTCAGCTTGTTATAATTAGGCATTACGGTTTATAATTAGGCATCATACTTCTGATAGCACGGTAGGACTAAAGACACAGACTAAAGAGAGCTGTGGAGCTGATTAACATTAAAATATAATTCATACTCATACTCATTCATCTATTTCATTCCAAACTGCCTTTATGTTTGTTGTTGTTAACATTTCCATGCATTAAATGCCTAAAATTAAAAATTTAATTAAAAGTTTACAATATGCCAAACTCCTATATTTAACTTTATTAAAAGTTTACAATATTATAAACTCCTATATTTAACTTTATTAAAAGTTTACAATAAAATAAATAAATAAATAAATATTAAGGGACAATCATACACAAATCGACCTAGTCCCAAACTATGCAAAGCTTGTACTATGGGTACTAGACGACGATATACATAGTATATAAATACATATATAGATAACATCCATGACCCAAGAACAAATATTTGCACAAATATTTGCCCCGGCCGGGATTCGAACCCGGGACCGCCGACTCAGTAGGCAGGTAGGTGTCTACAAACCGAGCCAAACGCGTCGTCAAAATACAAACTCCTATATTTAACTTTATTAATTGTCAATTTCATGCATTTTCATAACTGGATACTAGATTATAAATTAATATAGAACCCACACTACTTCAGGAAACATGGAAAAAGTCGCAAATATTTACGTATTTTATGATTACGAAAAAAACAATTCCTACACAACTCAGGTCTTAAAATTCCTCTGATTTTGTCCTTGACTATAAAATTAAAATTGCGAATTAAACTATTGAATAGTAATCAGTTTAAATTGTATTTAGAAAATCGTAAAAAAAAAACAGAACAGAATGTATAGAAACATTAAAATACTGTTCGCAAACAAAAACTATTGTGACATGCAAATCATCTTTTATTGAAAACACTTATGGTGTACCGCAGGGAAGTATTCTTGGACCTCTACTGTTTTTAGTTTACATAAAATGACCTCCCAAGTGTGCTTTCTGATGATTGTGTTTTGTATGCAGACGATACTACCATTATCATAGGGGGGCAAGACTTGTCTACTTATAATGATAACATAAACAAGACATTAGCTCAAACCATAAAATGGCTGACATCAAATAATCTAAAAGTAAATATAACTAAAACTAAATTTATGCAGTTATGTTCCTCTCAAAGCAAAACGCAGTCATTACGTGTAAAATATGGTGATGATACCATCGAAGAAGTGTCACACACAACATTCTTAGGTATAACAATAGATTGTCATTGTAATTGGAAGACACATATTAATGACTTGTGCTCCAAAATAAACAAGTTTGTATATGCTCTAAGAAAGGTCCGGCAGGTCGTGTCCTTGCAAGCCGCTATTACAGCGTATAACGGATACATTGATTCGGCATTGCGGTGCGGTGTATGGGGAAATTCCACAGATATCACAGATTTGTTTTTAATTCAGAAGCGATGCATAAGAGCAATATTTGAACTTAAAAGAGATGAATCGTGCCGACCATAATTTCTTAAACATCGCATTCTAACTATATACAGTATTTACATTCTGGAGGTCTGTTTATTTGTACATAAACACAAACATTTGTTTGAAGATGTTCAGGCTATGTCCTCTAGAACAGTACGGCAACAATATATGCACATAAACTTTACAAGCCTCGTAACAGACTAAAACTTACCCCGAAAAACTGTTACGTAATGTGTATCGACATTTATAATAAATTACCAGACAGTTTCAAACAAATTAATGACAATAGATTTAAGCAAGTAGTTAAGTGCTGGATCGCGGACAAGTGCTTTTATAACTTAAAAGAATATAATATGGAGCTTTAATTATAAATTATAATTTGTATGAATCTATTGACATTGATATTATTGTATTTTATTTATATTTGACATGTTATTCCAATATATGAAGGTCATTTTGTAATAGTTAACTAATCATTTTGTAATTTTATTAATATTATTATGGTTTTACTGTATAATTTTAAGTGTGCACACCTGCAAAGGTAGGGTTCGGTGAAACTGTTTTATGTAATAACAATGACATCTGCTTATTGTAAACCTGAATACACGCAATAAATCATTTATTCATTCAAGAAAGAAGAAGAACAATTTATTATTCATGGAGCGTGCGGTAGCTCGGCGCAGACTTCTATACTATTATAATATCCTAAAATTATATTGATATTTAGATTTGGAGCAAGTTGGAGAGTAGAGATGTCCCGTTCTCGAGAATATTTCCCGATTGTTCTCGAGAACATTTCTCATAAAAATCGGGCCGAATGAGAAGAAGACGCGGCTAAATAAAAAATAAAAAATAAACAAATAATAAATATCGGACAACCTCATACAAATCAATCTAGTCCCAAATTAAGCTCAAGAAGGCTTGTGTTATGGGTACTAGACGCCAATATACGTACTTATATAGATAAACATATAGGTATACTTAAATACTAGAATTGACCACATACACACATTCGAGCAAATAATAGAGAAACAACTAGAATTTAATCAACCGCTCTACCTGGCATATGTTGATTACGCGAAGGCGTTCGACTCGATCACGCACAAGAGCATATGGCAAGCGCTAACGTCCCAAGGCGTTCCTAGCACCTACATAAACATAATCAAAGACAAGACACATAATTAAAAAAAGTTCAAGCCGAGTAAAACTTGACAGACTTGGAACAAAATTTCACATTAGACGAGGGGTGAAGCAAGGAGATCCGCTCTCCCCCAAAATATTTATATCGGTATTACAGAACATAATGAAAGACCTAGAATGGAGCAATAAAGGAATCAAAATAGAAACAAACTTTCTGAGTAACCTTCGTTTTGCTGACGACATTGTTATCTTCTCAAGAACACCAGAGCAGCTGGAAATAATGTTGAGAGAATTAAGCAAAGCCAGCAACGAAATTGGCCTACAATTAAACACTTCAAAAACGAAAGTTGCTACAAACAGCATTCAAAAGCCTATAATCGTAAATGACAGTCGTATTGAGTATGTAGAAAGCTATATATACTTAGGAAAGCAAATTTCATTCAAAAAATCGAGAAACGATGACGAGGTAGAGCGCCGTATACTTAAATATAACCTGGAAAAAAAACTGAAACATCCAACGCGTAGAGGCCCCTTGGAGAAATTTGCTGTGGCTGTTGCCCTGCTGGGACCCGTTCCTGATCATATCAATAAGATTATTATTTTATCATGTTTCTTAGGATAGGTATTTTTTACAATAAATTTATATAAAAAGTAAAATATAAAAAATACATTACAAATATAAACACATTATAAAAAAAACCTAACCTAGGGTGCCGCCGGCAACGGGGCAGGGCCCAGGCTACCGGTGGTTAGGGCTGCAGAGAGAGGAACCTCCTGACAATGCGCGCCGTGTCCAGGAGTACCGCCTTCTGTATCTGACCCTTGATCCAGCCATCTAGCGAGAGTCTCTTAAGATGTTTGTCGAGACTCTTCGCTATGAGACCGTTCGCCGAAACGACTATCGGGACAATGATCGTCGAGTCAACATCCCACATGGCGGTCACCTCGTGAGCCAAGTCAAGGTACTTGCTGAGTTTATTATTATTATTTATTGCAGTAGAAATTATTATTATTATTATACATGTATGTCGCTCCCGCTCACGGAACAATAGTGTCCCGGACCTTTGGGAGGCGTGCGCGGAGCCGAAGCCAACGCGTAGAGGCCCTTTCGACAATTTAATGAAATGTAATGTGTACATCGAGCGGATGCTGTCCCTTTTCGTGTCATGGGACGCACACAGAGAAAGCAATCGCTTGGTGCAAAAACTATTTATGGATCTATGAAATCTAAATACAAATCGGGCTATGGGGATGAAATGGAGGACTGGGTAATTGGGCTTTGGATTGAGACTATCGGGCGTCTACCAGGAAAAAAGTCTCATGTGTAATGGCACTGGTAGACGATGACTCGCCTCCCGCTAGATGGGCCCCCACAAAATAGCGACACATAGAGTGGCCTAAGGGCAACACCGGCGCGGAAGGCTAAGGGCGGTGAGGTGTAATACTGGGCTTTAAACCGAAGCCAACTAACCCCTTACGTTTCCACATCCGCCCCCGAGCCGCAACTCTCGCGACTCCACTCTGGCCGGCCGGTTAAGGCAAGACAGAGGCGGAGGCCCCGACCCATCACCCCCCGTCAGGATCCCCCAGGAGCACTCAGGTACGTGGGGTCGCTACCCCCCAACAGCTCGCCATAAGCTGCCCTGCGTGACTGATTGCGTTGGTCATACCAGCGGGCGATGGGGTCGTCACATCCCTACGCCTTATTATTATTCTTAAATACATAGAACAACCATGACCCAAGCACAAATATTCGAGTTCATCACACAAATATTTTCCCCGGCCGGGGTTCGGACCCGGGACCGCCGGCTCAGTGGGCAGGTGTCTACAAACCGAGCCAAACGCGCCGTCAAAAATATTTAAATGGCTAAGAAGCTTGGATATCAATTTGAAACATAACTGTTGTATATACGAGTATTTCAATTTCTTGTAATACGATAAATAAATAAAATTCAAATCGGGAAATGCTCTTGAGAACGGCACATTTTTAATAGAGGGGTCATTGTATTAGAAAAATCTTAACTGCAAAGGGGTCATGATTTCAGGAAATATCTTAATAGCGCGGTGTAGGATCGTCTTTTGTTATTCATGGGCACGCAGCACCATGCCAGTCTAGCGCCATCTATTGGTCATAATTCATAATTATATTGCACTCCCATTACACTGAAACGGCTGGACAAATTTTAATCAATTTCGGTACAGGGATATCTGGACATCCAAAGATGGTTACCAGGATACTTTTTACCCGACAAGGGTAAAGAAAAAATGCAGCGGACGAAATTCCGGGCACCTTCTAGTATTACATATTATTATAATATTTTTTTTTATTTATGTAGGTATTACATAATATTATAAAGATGTAAAAAAATTATAATATTTGCCCTCTCATCACGCCTAAACGATTGGATCGGATACAACAGTATTTTTACTTCGATCGATTACAACAGTTTACGCATTCCCAGATGGTTATTTATAGGATACCTTTTACCCGTCTACGGAGAAGAAAATCACAACCCACTTTTTCCGCGCGGACGAAGGGTGCCAGCCGGTGAGAACCTACTCTACTTACTCAAAATTGGACGTATCCAATCATAAAATGCTCTAATCACTATTATCTATTTGCACAAACATACTTTTATTATAAAAGGTGCGTGTGTATGGTCGTCACAGCAAATTCAAAACAGTATTCGACGCGGCGCCGTACATACCGGTGGTGTGGCGCGCCCGAGGTGACAGTAAATAAATAAATAAAGTGGATTGTATGGACTAAAGCCAATAACGTACTATATTTGGAACTATATACTACACACGTGAGTTTCAGTAGTTTATTGTTATGTTATGGTGTTGTATTGAGGAGTAAGTGTGGTGTTACGAACGAAAATTGCGGAATTTTCGATATTGCAGTTTATTTAAATGTTGTATCTGTGTGTGTCGTTTTTTATTAATGAATGAATAAGCTTTTTTTACTCAAATATGGTACACGTATAAAATAACATAAATATAAAAAAAAAAAAAAAACACTTATTTGGCCGCTGATACAATAAAGCGGACTTAGTACCGTAGCGCATGAACTTTGGTGAAAATAGAAAATATTAGCGATGAAACTAATTAACATTTTTTTATAATATTACCTACTTCACTAATGTCAATGCAAAAGTATTATGCTTGCAATATAAATAAATATGTAAGTTATACATATATCATAAAAATACACGTGATAATATTAAAAGCTATACTAAAAAACTTCAATTCCACGTGTAAAGCATAGTCGCACAGCTTTTTTCAAAGCTGAATAATTACTGACACTTAAATTATAAATTTAAAGCAAGCTGTTTGGATGGAAAACCCGCATTTTTGAACCCTGATCGCCGTTTCGCATTGTAAAAAAATAAAACACAATAAACACAGAATCCGGCCCCTCAGTAAAAAAAGATAATACAGCCAGGTTTACAGGATTACCAATTTATTCATTAATTAAATTCATCTTGTTTATCTCACTCGTGATTAATAAAATTGCTTTTTCAAAGGATTTTTTTAAAATACGCAATAGGTATGGACAAGACTTAAAATCAATGATAGGTACTCCAATGTTTGTTTACACATATTTAATTTCACGAGGCTTGCCGAGTGGCCTAAGTAAGGTACGAGATTTTAAGACCTAATTTTATAACTATTGCCTACAATAATTTTTATACGAGCAAAACACAGAAAAACATTATTTACTTACTTCAATCGTCAATCCCCACTATGAATTTTTATTTTTGATGTAACCTTTTTCGTTTAACTAAAACTGGCCTATTAAAAAAACATGATCGCGATGGCCATGGCGGGTGCCTCGTGATTGGTTACATTTTTTGACAAGTAATTTCAACCAATCAGTGAACAGTGGCGTTATTCTTTTTTAAATCAAATATGCTGATGTTCTCTTTTTGAAATTATTTGAGTTGAATATTAAAGTTCTGTAGCGGGTACCATAGAGTATATAATTTTGGTACAGGATTAAAAAGTGCGTTATTGTATTTTGTCCGTGAAATAATAATAAAATTGACAGATTAAAGTACGCGAGTATAAAAAATGCCATTAAAGTCTGCTTAAGTAGTCACTAGTCAGTACTTTCAATAAAAATGCGCAGTTTTTAGTAACAGTTGTGCAAATCTACGTATTTCACAACGTAAGTCGTGAATAAAATCATAATTTAATTCTTACATTTTGCTTCATCAGTGATTAGTTGATTACCTGCCACTAAAACTCTACCTTGTTTACGAATTTGCAAATCAGCGCTTAGCACAAACGTGCAGTGTCATTAAATTGTTAAAATGCAATTCCTCAATTTTGAAATTACCGCCAAAATTACGGACTAAAGTGACAGAGGAGAATTTAATGGCTTTTAGCAGAGTTCTATTTTTAAACGAACTTTTTGTACCTTATTTAAAAGTCAGCTCTTAAAACTGTTAAAGTGCCATCTAGAGGATTTTTTTATTAATGGACCTAGGCCGCGCGGTGTTACCCGCTCATTCCACGGGAACACTACATTTTTTTCGGGATAAAAAGTTTATGTGTTAGTCCATGGTGTCTGCTGCTATCTTCGTACCAAAATTAATTAAAATTGGTCCAGCCGTTTGAGCGTGAAGAAGTAACAAACATACACATAAACATACAATATTTATTAGTGTGATAATATGAACCGCAAATGCCTAAACTTTTGTCGCACAAGCGAAACAACGAGAATTAATTATAGATTATTATTATAAGAGGTAATCGATTGCGAAAAATTAATCGTTACAAATGAGGACTTAATTACTTACCTCATTTAGTATTTTTTTGCCGCTAAAATGTTGCAGAGCAAGGCCGAATGTTTACTTTGCCTAATGAATTACATGTATTACTTTTCTTTATTGTTTTAAAATTATAATGACAACTCAGGTCCCAAATTATAATAACTAGAAGGTATACATAAGTACAAAGCCTCAATTCAAGCGTACATTCTTAATGCAACAACTCGACTGATTTACACGGTTGGCGCAGTTTGCATTCACCTGCTTACTGAGCCAGCGGTCTTGGGTTCGAATCTCGGCTAAGGATAATCTTTGTGTGATTAACTCGTATATTTGTCCCCGGGTCATGGATGTTTGGATACATAATTAATCTATAGATATATAATAATTATGTATTAATATTTATATAATAATAATTATTATGTATATCGTCGTCTAGTACAAGCTTTGCTTAGTTTGGGACTAGGTCGATTTGTGTCCTTAATATTTATTATTCTTCTATTATTTACTTGACCCGTACAAATAATAATATAATTTAATACGTCTTTGAGACCTAGGTATTATATTGCCTTAAAAAATAAACACCAGAGCCTCTGAAACTCTTAATTGTATTACCTCAATCAATGTTCTCAAAACATACTTAAACTGTTTTTGATAGGTACGTCTAGTCTCATTAATAAAATAAAACAAGCATATTAATGTATACAATACTCGTAATAATTATGTATACAATTACATTATGCACACAGTTTATTATATATATATATATATACATGTACATAGGGTAACTTATCTGTTTGATGGATCTTTTCCAGACAGCCTTTGAGCACATGAGCGGTCAGATATGGGAGGCGGTACTCATAGACAAAACGCAAAATAATAAAAAAAAAAACATTATAATAACGGGTCACGTTTTACAGTATTTTATTACTGTATGAAGTTCTTTATGAAAAAAATACGGACAAAATATTTTTATGATTTCATTACAAATGTATGGTTTTCAGATTCTTTCCTATACTTCTGGTATCTATACATCGGTATTACTTGCAAATTTCATAGTTCTAGATCAGCAGAAAATATTCTAAAAAATTTGATACTTTCGAGAATGTTGAAATATAGGTTTTTTCGGTTTTCGGTTTAAAACGGCTAATATTATATAAAATTTTGAAGTTTGATTTTTTCAAAGCTTCAATTGACTGTATATTTGAGTATACGGTTTTAATTCCAACTTGATACCTTTACGCGTTCCAGCGATAAAGGGTATTGACAGACAGACGGACGAACAAAAAAATGATCCTCATGGATTCCGTTTTTCCTTTAAGGAACGGAATCCTAAAAACGTTGTAATATTATATTTCAGAGCGCTGGGATTCCACGGTATCAGGCTGAAATCCATGATAATTTCACGCCTATTGACTTTACATAATGTAGGTACATCAGTGTCATTACGCGGGGTTTATATACCTATGTACTCGTGACTTATTATATAAAGTAAATCATAATTTGTATTGAGCAAACAACGCAGGAAGCATGTGGTGTGTTTTTTCCGGGAGCGCAGTTTTTCACATAGCGATTGTCCTAAAGTATTGTTTGTCATAAAATCGTTTACGTCGTGGGCAATCGTGGACGATGTGGTGTATGGACTGAACCGGTGCCCCGCAATCACATTTCGGTGTTTCACGCCATCCACACCTGAACATGAACTCGCCACAACGGCCGTGTCCAGTGCGGATTCTATTTAGTTGGCACCATTCCCGTCTCGGTGCGGAGAAGCCCTGTGGTATACTTGTAGGGTTGAAATTTGCATGAGCACCCTTAGGCAAGTTGGTCAGCCATTCTTCCTTCCATCTATCTGTGATGTTGAAACCGTGCTCAACTAGATCCTGCGCCGTGTTGTAGGGTGCGCATCGAGACTTGAGGCGTTGCTTAGGAGGGCGGCTGAATTCCTTATGGACGGGCAAATTTGGATTTGCAGCAATCTTGTTTGCTTCTGCAAGTAGGGCTTGTTGTCTCCTTAGATGTGTTGGGGGAATATGGCTTAGAGTTGGCAGCCACTGGATAGGAGTTGATTGTACGTAAATACCCAGGAGACCCCCTGGACCTACTAACATTAGGTGGAAACGCAGCCCAATGGGTGAAGAACTTGGATGTTAATTTGTAAACAGACTCGAAAATAAAGCCATACGATAATAATAATAATAAAATCGTTTACCATAACTCCGAAATAATAAACTTTACAAGAGTTTTGAGAGGTTAGGTTTATATGATAACAATCCTGAAAAGTTATTCGTTTCAGAGAAAAGAAGGAATTATGACTACTAAAATTATGACTAATAATTATACTTATGAATAATAATTTTATGAGAGCTAATTTAGGTAGAATTTTCCTGTGGATATAAATCTATTTTTAATTTGATGACGATAATAATCAAGAACTTATTATGACTGTCAAAACATTACAAAAATGTATAGTGGTACTTTATAGAATTTCACCATGATAATCTCATTCAAATTTGAAGATTCATAAAACATCAGCTTCACCTTGTATTCCCTGTTTCAACATCACAGGAGTAATATTTTATTTCCCAACACATTTTTGTTTTTTGAACTTTTTTTTAATTAATTTATTTTTTATTTATTAAAAAACAGTCTTAAAATTGTAAAACATAAGTATTGTCATAGGACTAGAAATAGCCTTAATTATAGACCTTTAGTTCCATACATAATATTAGAGTGTTGAATTTTATTTTTTATATTTATATACTTTTCGATAATAATATAGGTACAGAAATCGAAACGGATAAGGAAATTGATAGCGTACGTACAGTCTGTGTCTCTGGTCGAAAGGTTGAGACGTTGTACCGGTAATCCAAAGGTACAGTTGCCATCAGATATATCGCAGCATATAAGGCGTTCATAAATATCTGAACATGTACTGTAACGCCTAGTCAATAAGAGTCGGGTTGAGATATTTAAGAACGCCTTATATGCTGCGATATATCTGATGGCGACTGTATTGGGTTCGATTCCCGGTGTGGACCATGTACGACCGCATTTTTAGGGTTCCGTAGTCAACTAGGAACCCTTATAGTTTCGTCATGTGCGTCTGTCTGTCTGTCCGTCCGCGGCTTAGCTCCGTGATCATTAGTACTAAAACGCTGAAATTTGGTACGAGTATGTATATGTATTACGCCGACATAACGGTAAAATAAAAACTTAAAAAAAAAACATTTTTCGGATACCTCCCGTACACCTAAAGTGGGGGTGTTTTTTTTTTCGTTCCAGCACTAGTGTGTGGGGTGTCGTTGAATAGGTAGGTATTTTAAAAATAATAGGGGTCTCCAAGTATTATTTTTTGATAAAGTCAGCAGTTTTGTAAATATTCGCTCCGAAAATAAAAACAATAGCGTCCCTCCCCTCTAACTTTTCAACCATGGGTCAAAAAATTATAAGAAAATTCATGAGAATGAGGCCTTATAAGTTCTTTCAACGAAAACTTTATTGAAGAAAATCGGTCCAGCCATTTTTGAGTTATCGCAAAAATTCATATTTTTCTTTAAAATGACGTAAGTGCCGCGTTGTGTAGGTACTTATACTTCGAATGTTACACATATTAGTTAAGTGCCATACTGTATTACAACATTTCGCTCAATCTGGCGCGTATAATCGATAACTTCCAGAAGGTAATAAGTAATTACTGTTACTTTGGCGTTTACGACCTTTTTATAGAGCTTGAAATCTTTCTCGTTATTTAAATCTTTCTCGTAATTTTCGTCTATTGTGAAGGATGGGCAACTACGGAACTCTACACTGAGCGTGGTCCGACATGCTCTTGGCCGGTTTGTTTTTCGCGTATTGATCTTTGTGTCTATATAACAATTACAGGAGAAGTAGATTTTGGGAAAAAAAATGTTTTTAGTGGAGGACACATCTAGATAAGTTTTATTGAGCACAATTTCCTATAGAACAGCGATACCGGCTCATATTTATATCTCGGAACCAATTCAAGTATGATCTAGTTACTGGTGAGTTTCTTTCGGCTTTCTTCTTAACATCGGTCTCCTCTTGGGAAATGCCGGTAGATTCACAATCTGACTTGTAAAAGTGCCCTTGTTGCCTACTTACTGAATAAATTATTTAATTTCATTTCATATCTATGTATTAAAAAAAAACGGACCATCATTAGTTGGTTTGTTAACTTAAACGCTATGTTATTAAGTGTTCGCTGCGCCTCGCGGTGTTACACAGTTATCCCACGGGAGCACTGATTCATTTCGGAATAAAAAGCCTAGTGGTCAGCCTAGGTGTCAGCTACCTCCGTCCCAAATTTTATCAAAATTGGCCAAGCCGTTTGAGCGTGAAGAAGTAACAAACATACACACTGATTTTCACCTTTATAATATTAGTGTGATAATATTTGTCTTAAGAGGCGTTATTCCTTTTTTTTTTCATATTATGACAAATTTATTGATAATTTCAACCAACTTTTTGGAGTGAATAATACTTTTCCCCGAGTAGCATAGTTATTTCATGCTTTCATTGCATGCAGTCGAAAATAAGTGGACAAAACTTATTCCCCGCGTGAATTTTGACAATATTGAGTAGTTTTTGAAACAAAAATTGACAATGAAAATTTCAAATTGTAGGTTTCAAATATATACCAATAAATCCCAATAGTCCTGTTCTAGGTAGTAACATCAATAATATGTTAAGAAACATGTTTGATCATAGAGAAAAATGTCTAAAACAATCAGCATTTTAAAAGTAATAAGGCCTTAAGTGGGACTGGGCCGGACACCTTTGCCGCATGTCGAACGAACTGTATGCTAAGAATACCACGGACTGGATCCCACCTACCTAATAGAGCACGGCGTTGCGGCAGACCACGACGGAGATGGCGGGATGACCTAAACACATCCCGAAAAGATTGGTCTGTTGCTGCCTTGAACAGAGATGACTGGAAGTAAGAGAGGAAGGTCTTTGCCCAGTCCTCAATGCAGTGGGACAGCACTGGCAAAAAAAAAGTTATCTTTCTAAGATTAATATTGTCATTAAGTACCCTTCATGATACAAGATACATAATACATATTATGATGTTTTGCGAAGCTTGTTTAAATCGTCCCAGAACATTTTATTTATTTAGTACCTACACACATTTATATCCACTTACGAACGAAAACGCGATTGAAACATTTTATTGCATTCACGTTTTAAACACGAGTTTATTTTATTGAGAATTCCTGTTAGTTTGTGATTCGGAAACAAGTGATATTCTGATATTTCTTTGAGAAACATATTGAATCTAAAATAGACGTAACATTCTAAACAAAGGAAAAGTTATAACAATACTCTATCTATACAATAGGCAGAATAATCAAAATGGCCGACATAGCTCACAGGATTGCACGTGAAGTGGCAATGGGCGGGCCATGTAGCCCGGACAACGGATGGTTGGGGTAGCATAGATCTGGGGTGGCAACTACGTACAGGAAAACGCAGCATGGGCCCCCGACGGGATACTACCTTTTCGCAGAAATATAGAATGTTTCATTTCACCGAATTTTCACTTCGCAGACTTTTAATTCCTCTGTAGTCATATAGTTTTCATAATTCTTGCTAATGCAAACAAACCTTAAAACTAGTTACATTTAGGCGACATAACGACGCGACTCGGTTGCGTCTTCGTCTGATCTGGTGTAAAATTCGCGCTGGGACATCCTTCGGCCAGAAGACTGCACTTGCGATGAATCACAAACGAGCTGAAGTGCACGTAGTGATTATATCAATGCGGTATTGTAATTAAAAGTAAATCTTGAAAGAAACATCGTAAATTTCTTGATAATAACTTAATCCCGCCATCCTTGTTTCACCATCGGACAACCAGGCAGGGTTACTCGCACGAAGCGATTTGCTTCATCGTTTCTAATGCGAACCGCTAAGGAATGGAACTCGCTCCCATCGTGTGTATTTCCCGAGAATTATAACTTGTGTCTCTTCAAAGTAAGAATGAATGGGCTATTGCTGGGCTAGCGAGCTACATCTTCAACCACAGTCACTGGCCAGATTATTGAGAAAAAAAACATAATTTCCTTCCTAAAGCATATTTGCAAGCAAGCTAATCTAATAAGAATCAGGTTCAATGTTATGGCTTGTGCTATGTCAATTACGTTCCGTAAAACTACCCAACTATAGTCCAGTCCTTACAACTAATCCGAAGTCCAATTTAATTTAATTTAATCCGAAAATTACTCGTTAATATTATGACTATTATTACGAATAAAGGTGAACAACATAATTAAACAAAGTTTAATAAAAACGTATAAAATCACCGATAAGATACGGATTTTGATAAAAACACACGAGTTTTGTACTATGGTCATAGTTAGATGATTGGAATATAGTTGGGTAGTTTTACGGTTCATGTTATTTTATACTATAACATTCAATAGACACAATGTAAACAAAACAGGTTAACCACCACGATACATTGTGTGACACTGCACATAACACTTGCACATAATATAGGTGCACTACACACACTAATGCTACATATAACAATAACGGAATGATATTAATGTATGCAGGCACGCAGTTTGCAAATAATACGTTGATTGTTATGATTTGTCGTTCTGTAACATTTTTGATATTTTGCCTGCATTTGCAATCGTATTAAGCTGTTTAGATTTTTATGAGTAGGTATTTGTAATATGTCACGATATTGCTTGCCAAATTTAATAGTTCTAGGTTATCGGGAAGTACCCTATCATTTTGATTGAGAGTCGATCTGTACGTTTTTTTGCGACATTTAAACGGCCGTATCTTTGTTACGCGTTAACGTAGAAGTTTGTTTTTTTACAGCTTCAAGACACCGTAGACCAGACTATATGGTGTTAATTTCAACTCGACACCTCCATGCGTTCTCGAAATAAAGGGTCTTGACAGACAGACAGACGGAAAGACAACAAAGTGATCCTATAAGGGTTCCGTTTTTTCCGATTGAGGTACGGAACCCTAAAAAGGAGTGTACAGCATCTCTAGCACAACTGTGACACAAGACTCTTTCTGGCGCGATTAATATTACCTATTTCTTTCTTCGCTGTACTGTGAGAGAGTGACGGGCGATGATAAGAGACGCGAAGCGTAGTTGTGCTTGTCAAGCAGATATTTAAAGGGGATCCCCTGGAGTTGCAGTCCATAAGATAAGATAAGAATTGTTTAATCAATTGGGATTCACTGGAACCACTTTTGCATTGCCATTGAATACATAGCTATTAAATTTATTGGTACAATAGTAATAAAATTAACACAAAATTATAATAGGTACACAAGATTTCCAAACATTTGCAATATTCCCGCGGTAATGCTTCGTCAAAAGTAAACGAGGAGATAAATTACATGAAAAATTATGATACCTAATTAAAATATGGCATAGGCTGCGGTAGCCGCTTCCCATCAGGCGGGCCGTAGGTATGTTTGTTTGCCAACTCCGTGGTATAAAAAAAAGTTGTCAAATTGACTCGTGATACTGTGGTCTATAGAGAACATTTTGTATTTCGTACCGATAAATAAAATAAAATAAATCAACTAATATGATTAAACCATTGAAAGCCTTTCAAATAAACAATGCAAATCGACACACAGGGCATAAGGGCTTGTGCACAAATCACGTGAGGTTTTTTCGGCTACTTTTTGACCACCCTCCCCCTGGTGATATTTGGTGCGGTTCTTTAATAAACCGAGACATTATCATAAAGTCATGTTCATACATTTATAAACTAATACGATTTCTCAGAAAAAAATGGATTTAGAATAGTTAGTAGTGTTTTCATCAAAGTAACCAAAAAATGTATACAACTATCCAATATTGCTTAATTTGTTGTAATAACTATCACTATTGCGTGTTCTCGAGATGCGAGCGTACTAACAGATAGCCATACAGGCACAATCACACGTCTGAACCGCGAGCAGAACAGTCACCTGCAGCGGCGCGATGTTCTTAGAACCCGATTCTCATCGGCTTGCTTGTTATAAGGCTTTACCAAGAATACGTTTGATACACGCCATTGGTCACCTCCTGCTGTTATTTGAAACCAAAGTTCAAAATACGACGACGTGATTGGCGCAGTGGTTAAGCTGCTGCCTACTGAGCCGGCGGTCCTGGGTTCGAATCCCGGAAAGGGCATTTGTGTGATGAAATTGAATATATTTGTGCCTGGGCCATAGATGTCATTTGTATTTAAGTATAATTTATCTAAATAAGTATGTTAATCGTCGTCTAGTATCTAAAACAGAAGCCTACAAATGCTTACTGTGGGACTAGATCGATTTGTGTGAGGTTGTCCGATTTGTTTTTTTTTTTTATATCTGTCAGAAAAAGACATATAGATGTATTTTAAACAAATATTTTGTGCAAAGGATCACAGGATCCTCATAACTTAATGAAAAATGTGGCGTGACGTTATCAGAACTAATTCATAGTATTTTCATACACTTTTCCATCCTGGTTTGCAAAGCTATGTATTACAACGTACTTTTCGAGCAGTGCATGAAAAGATCAATTAAATCGACACCGTGACCTATCAAAAAGCAACACTAATGATACGCGTGACGGGTTCATAATGGATTAAAATTGTTTTGCATGGGGTTGTAATTAAAAATGCTTCCGATAGGATAGATACTCAAGATGTAATAATAGTGTAACGTAAACCGGGGTTACTTTAGGAAAATTCGGGGCTACTTTGATAGATTTAAAATGGTTATAAAAACGAAAATATTCATAGCTCGATTAAGCAAATAAATAAATAAGATAAGATAAAGATAAGATTCCCTGTGTTTCAGGCATAAAGAGGACTAACTTATTAACAATTTCTTAAATATATAATCATGAACACATTAAATTAAGAATTATAACAAATATTTATGATAACAATTTGACATGTAAAATATTATTTTATAAATAAATGTTTGAATTGAATTGAATAAACAATAAATATCAGACAACCGGAACAAGAAGGCTTGTGTTACGGGTACTAGACGACGATATACATAATATAAATAAATATATACTTAAATACATAGAAAAACCGTGACCCAAGCACAAATACTCGGGAGTTTTTCCAACGGAATGGAAACTGGCTCACGTTGTACCAATCCATAAAAAAGACGATTTGTAAAACGTTGCAAACTATAGGCCTGTGTCAATTCTTTCCACTTGCGGTAAATTGCTGGAGTCGTTTGTTCGTTCACATGTGTACTGGCATGTTAAGTCGATCCTGTCTTCGAGGCAACACGGTTTCCTCCCTCAACGGTCTACCACAACAAATCTCATTACGTATGTAAACGATATAGCCACAGCACTTGACAATAAACAAGAATTACACGCAATATATACAGATTTTAGCAAGGCGTTTGATCTTGTTAATCATGACAGACTTCTAGATAAGCTTGGGCATTCTGGAATACATGGTTCTTTGCTGAGATGGTGAGAATCATATTTACGAAACAGATCACAGCTCGTAGTCCTAAAGGGCTTCCAGTCCACGGTCAAACATATTCCATCCGGTGTTCCTCAGGGTTCCCACTTAGGACCTTTATTTTTCTTAATATTTGTAAATGATTTAACATCGAGTCTCCAATGCCAATATCAGCTCTTTGCTGATGATTTAAAATTATACAAAGTTATTAATGATCATGCAGACGTTGCTAGTCTCCAGAATGAAATAACCGTGGTCCATAACTGGTGTTCGCGTAATGGCATGGTCTTGAATTCTGGGAAGTGCTTTCATATCAGGTTCACCAGGAAGCTGAGAACTGCTTCAGTATCATACGCAATCGACGGCACTAAACTCGCTGAGAAGGAGACTATTCGGGATCTTGGAGTGATTTTGGATAGGAGACTGACGTTTCAGGAGCACTTAAATAATTCCATATGTAAGGCAATGAAACTGTCTGGGTTTATAGTTCGGCAAATGAAATTTTTCAATAACACTAGTATTGCCCTTCTTTTATACAATAGCTTAGTTCGTAGTACGTTAGAGTACTGTAGTCCAGTGTGGAATCCCACTTACGCTGTTCACGTTAAAAGGCTGGAGTGTATTCACAAGCGGTTTCTCTACCATCTCGCGTATAGTGACAACAAGTGTCGTGAATTACCAAGCTATTCCGAAAGATTGCGCCACTACAACGTCATGCGTCTCGAGACTCGAAGGGCGATGAGCGACACTGTATTGTTGTTTAAGCTGTTGCACGGGATATTGGAGGCTCCTGATTTCTTAAATAACTTTATCTATCCAAATATCATAAACCCTCCATGATGCGTTCAAGAACCGCACATTATGACCATCATAAAAATATTCTGTTTTGTTGGAACAAATTTTTTATCTGTAAAAATGTTATTATTGCTAAATAATAACATTGATTTCGATAATATTATTTATTAAAATTTCGAACATCTCTGAAAAACAAAGGATTTGACCTCTATTCTATTATCAGTCGAGATGACGTTTACTTCGAAATTAATTGTCGATTTGCAATCAAATTTGACAAAAGTCGCACGTAAGTAAGATATCGAACGATATGATAGTTGGGGCAGACTCTAGTTTGTCTCTGAATAAAAAAAAACAATGACATCTGCTAGAAAACTTACCACCACCGCCATTACCGGGTAATATTTGTCATAATGTGCGACTCCTGAATGCATCATGGAGGCTTATGATATGTGGCTATATAAAGTAGTGTATGTAACTGTACATAATTAGGCATTAAAACACTCGTGTGATGTTATTATGAAACTTGCCTTCGGCTCGTTTCATAAACCCACACACTCGTATTTAGGTAATACCCTTCATTATGTACAGTCACATAAACTACTATAAGACTATCAGTCCCTCGCCAGAGCAGCCGACTACAAAATCGCAAGACATTTGCCTTACGAGTACCTCTCAGAAGAACAGTAACTGGCAGGCACTCTCCGTTGGACAGAATATGCTCCCGATGCAATGATATGAGAGCTATTAAGTTATATATGTTTCGTGGTTCTGTGGTCTCAGCAAAGGCACGTTTGCAGTCTTTGCATAAATTTAAAATTTTTCAGGTATTCTTAATGTACTTATTTCTTCTATTCTCAATTCTTAACCTCGAATGCAATTTTATTGATAGCCATATTATTTTGTTAAGTAAGTAGTTATTTTTATGCATGTAGTGTTCGCATCAAGTAGGGCGTACACTATTGATATTGTTTATTATATTACCATTTAAGCTTGCTTGTGTAACGCTCAGTTTTGTGATCCTAATAAAAAAAAATATATATATTCGAGTTTATCACACAAATATTCGCCGGGTCAGTAGGCAAATGCTTTACCACTGCGCCAACCGCGTCGGCAAATGAAATTTACTTCACCTAGGTATTTCATTTCCACAGATGGTAAAAAAATAAGGACATGGCGTAAAAACACGTATCCAAAGTAATAGAGACCACGTCAACTCTTCCAAGCAAATGAACTGTCAAACAAACCATACAAACTGACTCACTTTGTAATTTTTTAGGATTCGGAGGATTCAAAGTTTATCTTTCTTGCACGAGGTTCGATGTCCAAACCAAATTTACTATCTGATTAAAAAAGTGCATGTGTACTGTTTTGAAAAACGTTTACCGTGTACTGCTAAGTCTTCTGTTAAATCGTAAATCATTGTATCGAGATTCAGAGAAGCAACGTTTTAGGTATTTCCTCTTCACAGAATTGCATGCATTGTGCTTACTTTTGTTTACAGCGAAGCATTGTGGATGTTCTGCTTATTTGACGATTCAGATAACTAACGGAGTTGTTATGAGTTACGAGACCTATACCTACCTATTATCTGGTTTCTGGAAAACTTTATTATTATTATGATGACTTAGGGAACAGTTCACGTCGAGTCATAGATTGAGTCATAGCCAGTACCGGTCATTGAGAAAATACGATAAAAAAGTATGTCCATGGCGTTGTTTAGATTTTCCATAAAATTATGAGGTCCTACCTACCTACGTGTTAGTCGTAGTGTAAAAGTAGGAAGTAGGATTGTACCTAAAAGTCCATCTCATTTGTAGCTTTCTTTCAGTTTTTGGATATACAGGGTGATCAATCCAAATGGGACAGTAGGGAGAAAACGAAAACAATAAGAGATAGGGAAATCTGTTCTTAGGAACCATGGCGTCGATTTTAGATTTAATAGAAACTAGTTCGATGTTTTTTATAAATCTCATACATAACCAGGAATTTAACCTGAACATTTTGTAAGTAATCGGATGTCGTATTGTAACATCTACAGCGGTTTTGACCGGGTCATTTGTATGTAATGATAATTATGTATGAGATTTATGAAAAAAAATGCAGTTTTTATTAAATCTAAAATCGACGCCATGGTTCCTAAGAACTGAATTACCCTATCTCTTATAGTTTATGACTTCTCCCTACTGATCCATTTGGATTGATCACCCGGTATATTGGCTCGGAGCCAGCTTCTAGTGGTATAGCAACTTAGTAAACTTGGTAAGGCGTGACGTTCAAGTTAGGCGATGACCCGCAAGGTCGCGCGATCGATTCCCGGCCGAGACACGTTGTACCAGGCAACGAGATATATGGGTATTTGAATGTAACCAATGTAACTTGGTGTAACTATGTATGTACTGTGCGTGTGCTTACAGAATGCGATTCGAGTTTTATACCTGTCTTGCTCGCTCTTACGTGACACAGATCAGAAGCTCTCAGTTTTCACCCGAACCTGAATTGCAAGCTGAGAGCTCACGGATTGTATGTGTGTGTAACTTGGTAATCTACAAGCTAAGAAAATATGCATGCCAAATTCTTGTCAATCGCGCAACACAAAAAAAAATAATACTTGCATCTTAGACGGTCAAACTGTCAAATATAGTCAATTTCTTTTTGATTGGGTTTTAAGAGACCTTATTCCTTTTGAAAATGTTTTTTTTCATATTATGACAAAATATGTTGATAATTTCAACTAATTTTTTGAAGTGAATAATACTTATTTGCGACTGCACGCAATGAAAACATGAAATAGCTATGTTACTTTCTTGAACTAGGGAAAAGTATTAATAACTTTAAAAAGTTGGTTGAATTTTTTTATATATTTGTCATAATATGAATGAAATACAATTCAAAAGGCTTCTTAAATTGCTCCATCAATTCAGTTCCAAAGTTAGCTACATAGTTCCTACAACATTGATCATCAGTTATTTCTTCCGGCCGAGTTGGACGACATAGGCGAATCTAGTGCCAAACCCGTCTTAGGTTGAGTCTAGACATTCATAAATAGATTAAACATCGATTCGATTCAATTCAGCTCTATTCATTCTTCGTTAGGTTTTAAAATGAAATCATAATTATATAGCTCTTTTTGTTTATTTCACCTTAAAAGTATAATTTTAAGAATTTAAGTAGATAGTTTGACTAGATATTTATTGTATGAGAAATAAGAGTGAATAAAACTACTTAGTGGTTCTGTGAGCTGGGGGTTTCCCCGGATTTGTCCTAGTTTGGAGGCCCTCCGGGGGGGTTTTGAAAAAGTGACACTTTTTGTGAATAAAAAATAAGCGAATGTTTCTTTTTTATAATATTATTTTCGGACACGTCGGGGAAAAACTGTGATTTACGCCAAATGTCCGTTTTTTTTTAGTCTTTTTCCGGGTCCGGCGAATTTAGAGATGGCAGCCCTATGAGCTGTACATTGACCTCGCGAGTTTATTTCGATGTATAAAAAAAAGATTACTTGCGTTTTCAATCCTGATATCAACGCCATTTTTAAATACTTCAAAATACTGGATTGACAAAAATAGTCTACACGTATCCTACTCACGAAACTTCATGTGAAGCATCCCACGGGAACACTACATTTGACCATGCCGCACATTTCTATATTGTATAATTCCGCACCAGCTATGTCTCTGTTTGGCCTCATATGGTTGACTGGAAGAGAATGCAACATAGCTAACTAACTTGAGTTAAGTTTATTACATGTTTTCTGTACTCTCAGATCATTAATTCAAAAACTATTTGATTAGTGGAAACTGTTTTGGCTTTTGGAATATCTATTTTTGTTAACTCTAAGTGTGATTATATGCTGTTTGTTTCCCATTACAATAAAAAAAAAGCATTCAGTCCACCATTAGTATTTTTGAATAATGTGCAATAAAATATGAATAAAAAAATAAAATTAATCCGAGATCTTGCTAATTTAAGATATCTCGAAGTACCGTTGATATCAGCGAGATTAGAATAGAACGTGACGTAGCTTCATTTATGCAATGTCAGGAGCGAGGTTCAGCGATTAGAGCAAAATGCACCGGTGGTTGACCTTTGGTCGGCTGACTCATGAATGATGTGATAAAATGTTGATGTTATGTCATTTACAATGTAAGCATTCTGCTTTTTAGGGTTCGTGCTCAAAGGGTAAAAACGGGATGCTACACGCTTATCCGTCTACCACCTGTCTGTCCGTCCGTCTGTCACCACGCTGTCTCATGA
This sequence comes from Apotomis turbidana, assembly GCA_905147355.2. Taxonomy (NCBI): domain Eukaryota; kingdom Metazoa; phylum Arthropoda; class Insecta; order Lepidoptera; family Tortricidae; genus Apotomis; species Apotomis turbidana. Next base: position 16,533,618 of record LR990301.1, on the reverse strand, counting down.
ACCGTGATAGACAGTTGAAATTTTCACAGATGATGTATTTCTGTCGCCGCTTTGATTAAGTTTTGAAGGAAAAGATATCTCTTTCAGCCACTATTAAGGAGAACTGCCCATTTGTCAATTTAAAAAGAAAAAAACTAATAAACCATGGTAAGGAATAATTTTATTAATGAACTTAAAAATAAACTAAAAATTAATGTTCGCAGATCCTTACAACAAGGACTATCGAAATAAAATATAATTTACTGTTTTTTTGCTCATTCCTCTACCCTAAGATTGGCTGAAAGAGATCGCTCTCTAGCTATAAGAACGCCTATTTTCTACCATTTATAAATTAAGGTTTCAAATGTAACAAACTAATAATAATAATGTAATGTGTCCCATTCGCCTTTTGCATCACCTACTCAATTAACGTTTTATAGCATAAACTCCACTACCCAAAGGTTGTCTGGAAGAGATCGCTCTTTAGCGATAAGACCGCCTGTTTGTCTACCGTTTTTAATTTGTTTATATGTGATTTCTTGTGTAAATGTTTTTGGTGTGCAATAAAGCGTACTTGTATTGTTGTATTGTATTGTAACATTTTCCTTGTAAGCGTGCAATAAAAAAATGTTGTATTGTATTGTCTTCCGAAAATTGTATCAAGCCAGTGGGCTTTAACTCACTGGTGCACGCTTAGACCATATGAGGGTGCACGTGTCCCGACTAACATCAGCAATAAGTTTTGTCAAAACAAAAAAAAACAACAAAAACAAAAAACGGCGACACGCTTCGTGAATTCTAAATACTTCCCATGATTCCTCACTAGATATTTTTGCAATTACTATAATGTGGCGTTTAAAACTACAAATGAAGTCATTTTGTGCAATTTGCTCCATAAACTGTGACAGATCTGTAATGACAGTGACACTCCAGATTTTATCTTGTAGCTCTCATTAGGAAAAACTTGGACTTCCGGTTCGTGTCTCAAGTTGACCGCATGCGTTTAAGTTTCGTTGTTCATTATTTATTCATTTTAGTTGTTCAATGTGTAGTATTGATAGCGTATTGTGCAGTGATCTAACGTATGAGTGAATAGCTAATGAAGAATTCAACTTGAAGCGTTCATAGCCCTTCCTGGGTCAAGGCCCGATAGTCCGCGTGGTTTTTTGTAAATCGCCTATCACTTTACAAAAAGCACGAATTTTCAACTCACCGTACAACGTGGTATCAATCCTCTATCTAGTCGCCTAGTGCGATTGGCAACGAGACATTGGCAGTAATGGTCGCTTAACTGTGACCGGTTGCCATTTTTTAAAAAATAGAATAGAATAGGAAAAACTTGGGTACTTAAAAACTATATATCTATACTATAAAATTCTGACACTGTATTGAAACTAAGTTTTCTATAGAGAGAGGTTCGCGCCAGCGTTTCGTCAACCATGCAGAGCCATCTGTTAGTAAAATTTTCTTTGTCTTCTCATCACGCCGAAACGGTTTGACGAATTTTAATCATTTTTGGTAGAGACATCTAAAAATTGGCCAAGTGTGAGTCTGACTCGCTCACCGAAGGTTCTGCACAAATACTTATCCCATCAAATGAGGTGCAAAGTTAACGCAACCGATCACGTTTGTTGTATGGGCCCCTTACTTCAATATTTATTTCATTTTGGTTTTCAGTATTTACTGTTATAGCGGCAACAAAAATACATCAGATTTTTATTACAACTAATTAATTGCTATATTTTGACGACGCGGTTGGTGCAATTTGTAGAGCACCCATACTGAGCCGGCGGTCCCGGGTTTGAATTCCGGCCAGGGCAAATATTTGTGTGATGAACTTGACTCTTTGAACCCTGAGTGTAAAGCACAATTTCAATGATAATTATTGTTTTGTTTTGTGGATTGGATCGTTTCTGTTAAAAGGCGTCCTAGTTAAGAATGTTAACAAATTAAGTGAGTGCAATACTCGCCAATAAACTTCGTATTTGGAGAAATTTGTGTAAAAATGTGTACCATGCTTTTTTCCATTTTAGTACCCATAACACAAGCCTTCTTCAGCTTAATTTGGGACTAGATCGATCTGTGTGAGGTTGTCTTATATTAATTTATATAGCTACCAATCATTTCGAAAAATACAATTGTGTTTCGCAACAAAATATTAATATTAATAATTGTTCGTACTAAGCAAACATTAGACAAATCATTTAACACTGTCCTGAAATGTATTTTCATGTAATTTTAACATGATTTTAAATCTAAATTTATTCGAACCTAAGCCGGTAAAGATAAAGAGTTGAAAAACTGGCTCCTGCGTCATACAATTTACATACAAACGTGGCTGAATGAGACATTTGTCGCGGTACCAGCAAAATAACGTTTCAGTTTCAGAATTTTGCATTATCATGTCAGATTGCCGTAGAAAATCAATTTTTATCATGGATCATGCATGTTTGAATAGGATGGCATATATTATTGTGATAATATTTCATTCGGTTTCCGCGACCGTTACACATTTAAATAAAACAATTTTAATGGATTTTAAATAATAATAAATATCGGACGATCACACAAATCGATCTAGTCTCAAATTAAGCTCAAGAAGGTTTGTGTTATGGGAACTAGACGACGATATACGTACTGATATGGATAAATAGATACTTAATTACATAGAACAACCATGACCCAAGCGCAAATATTCGAGTTCATCACACAAATAATTGCTCCGGCCGGGATTCGAACCCGGGACCGCCGGTTCAGTAGGCAGGTGTCTACAAACCGAGCCAAACGCGTCGTCGATTATATCGCGTATATTAATTATTTGAGCCTCCCTGACGTTTCGGTAGCTTTACAGCTTATTAGCAAATTTTGACTGAGTGTTAAGCACCAACACCTCTACCACAACTGTGACACGCGAATATTTCTCGCGCGAGAAATATTACCTATTTCTTTCTTCGCAGTACTGTGAGAGAGATGTCGCGCGACAAGAGTGGCGAAGCGTAGTTGTACTACACGGGCAGCTCAGGTACGCACGGGAGCGGTGCGGGAGTGGCTACAACGCAATAAATAAATAAATAAATAAAATAAATAAGTGTGAAGAAGAAGACTTCAGTTATCCGGATCGAAGGACCAATGTTAGGGTCCTACGGGACGTAAATAATAGCGGACTGTAAACATAATCGAGCTGGTATTTTGTGGAATTTTACTAGGCATTTTACTGGCTTTATATTCTAGCGTCTGGATAAACGATTCCTTCCCACTTCAACTGACGTCACGTCAACTGTCATTTACGGAAACGTCATTTTACATACCAAGTATTTTACATCTGCATAATAGGCTTAGTACAATTTTGGGAAGACCATTCAACCAATTCTTAATTAGATAGTCCTCGCTGTAAGGTATCTACGAACCAGGTCATTCAATTTCTTTGTCATGGTTTTTCCGAAATGATTTTTTTTATTGACAATTTGACAGATCTCAATAATAGTGGCTGAAGGGATCTTTGCGTTCGAAACTTAATTTAAAAATTTATTTATATACTAGCTTTTGCCCGCGACTACGTCCACGTGGAACTTGGAAGTATGGAAGCAACCTCATACAACACGATAGATATCCACCTAATCACCTTAATTAATAAAAGGGATTATTAAAAGCGCCTAAGCAAATGTAAGAGCAATTGTGCTTTTGGTCTAATAACTACATTTCCTACAGGGTCATCAATGTCATCATGAATTACTTACTCACTTTTCAATCTTTTTACGGAATTTTAATTTCCAGGATGAAAACTATCCTATGTCCTTCATCGGATCGTAAACTATCTCCATGCCAAATTTCATCAAAATCGATTCAGCGGTTTAAGCGTGAAGAGGTAACAGACAGACAGACACACTTTGGCATTTATAATATTATTAGTTTATATATAATTGTCACTTGTGAATGTGAAACTATTGAAATTTTGACACACAGTGTCATACCATTCAAATTCTGATACATCGGTTTAAAGAACTTTATTCTCATTAAGACAATTGTCACTTACATGAGAACTTACAAGCTAATGCAATGTACTAACATTATGAATTTAGATAGTGATGTTAGTAATATACAATGGTATGGTTTTAGATTATGATATAATATAAGTATTGTAGTGGAGGAAGTTAAGGAAATAAAAATTAAAAATACATGTCAGTGTCAAACCATTAAAATTATGATATTGACAAGTGGCAACTATAGACTAGTTTTTTTTATTGAGTTTCCAAGGCAAAGAAGTTTTTTGTATGGGAGCCCCCCTTAAATATTTATTTTATTTTTAGTATTTGTTGTTATAGCGGCAATAGAAATACATCATCTGTGAAAATTTCAACTGTCTAGCTATCACCGTTCTTGAGATACAGCCTGGTGACAGACGGACGGACGGACGGACGGACAGACAGCGAAGTCTCAGTAATAGGGTCCCGTTTTTACCCTTTGGGTACGGAACCCTAAAAACGGAAAACCATGGCAAAGAAAAATGAATGACCTGCAGCTTGTAGATCCTTAGCAAGGACTATCGAAAAAAGATAATCAATTCAACCATTTATTCAATAATAACATGAGTTGTGTATGAAATGCACAAGTACCTATACAAAATAATTGATTAAACACAGCTAAAATTTATAAGCTAAACAATAAATTAAAAAATCTAATCTAATGATCTAAGTCAATTCGTCGGGGATAGTGCAATACCGCGTAAATAACAGCTGTCGATAAAGTTGTCATTTCAATAAAATACTTCGCATTTGTTTGAATATTCGTATCTACACTTGTTACTTACGCGGTATTGCACTATCCCCGACGAATAGTAATTGTACGATATAATTTTATAGTCATCCAAAAATTGTACCAAGCCTATTCGAGCAATCTATCCACGCGTCTACGCTATTAGTGTGGGCGGTGAGAATGAACTGATGTTGTACGTCTGTAGCCAATTATCAACAGACATTTTTACCGGAATAGGTAGGTACAGTACGTGAGCTGACAGAATGTGATTCGAGTTTTATACCTGTCTCGCTTGCTCTTATGCAATCGAGATAAGAACCTCTCCGATTTCACCCAAACCCAAATTTTAATCCCAGACTGTACGACATCATTACCGGGTTCGAATACAAATAAAAGTGTCATCATTAGCCTTTTACATCTATAACAGATGAGTTAAGCAGCGTCTAATAAACTGCGGCACTTTCGAAGATGGCTGGATAGCCCGATACGAGAGCGACAGCCGCGGCCGCATAATTGACAAATAAATGTTGCGCCTATCGATGAAGGGGGAAAAGCTGCACGCTGATGTCTCAAGTCGCGCTTGTGAGAAAGAGAAGCAAACCATACTTCATCATGCGCAACCACACCGTCGCACAAAGTCTTCCTCCAAAGGTCACGATCTTCAGACATAACCTCCCAGTGTTGGGTGTCAATTTTGAATGATAACATGTCACGCTTTACGCTATCCTTAAAGCGTAACATAGGTCGTCCAATGGGTCGCTTAGCATCAGCAATCTCACTCAAGAGAGCTATACGTGGCAAACGAGATGGTTCCATCCTTTGCACGTGCCCAAGCCAACGCAGGCGTCTTTGTTTCAAGATGGCTGCAATGCTGGGCAAGCGTGCGATACTGAGCACCTTCTCGTTTGTGACTCGATCCTTCCACGAGATACCCAAAATACGACGCAGGCAACGCATATGGAAACTGTTTAATTTACGCTCCTGCTTAGCATACGACGTCCAAGTTTCAGCACCGTACAAGAGTATGGACAAAATGCATGTTTGATAAACGATCATTTTGGTATGTACGGTGAGGTGTCTGTTTTCCCATACTCTTGCACTAAGCTTCCCGAACATCGTTGATGCTTTGCCGATACGGGTGTTGATCTCAACATCAAGTGAGAGGTTACTTGATACCATAGATCCAAGATAAGAGAAGCTGTCCACAACCTCCAGAGGTGAGTCATTAAGCGTTACTGAGGGGTCTTCATATACGCCTTGGGCCATTATAACTGTTTTCTTGGCATTGATGGACATCGAAAACAATTTACACGCTGCATCGAATCTGTTATATTCCGGGATAGTTCAGGATAACGGGAAGCACTACGGGAGGGCACACAGAAACACGGCGTATATGTTCGGTTGTTTATCCCAGACTGTCAAGGCACCCACCCAATGACAGTATAAACTTAGGTCTACCTACATTTACATACATTACACTCCTCCTCACTTAGTTAATACCAGCTTATTCTACTCTTAACTATTTATTCTAACATTACATCTCTACTGATGGCACCTACCTATTTCTTAATCTAAGTTGCTTTATCCTATATAATACACAATTCATCGTAACACCTATTATTGTACATTAACATCTATAAACGGGTTTATTCTGGGTTCTGCATTGACGTAGTGGACGAGACCGTTTGGGTACACGGGCGGTTGGCGACGACTGCGCAGAATCCGTCACCTCAAGTACTTCTTTTGCTGGTGTCGAAAAGAGTTCCTCATCCACCTCTTCCTCCCCCACACCGCGCACCGGCGGCGTCACCCCCCGCAGAGGCGGGGAGGCCGCCATCGACTGATCTGAAGCACCATTCCCTCGGTCCAAACTAGGTGGACGAGAGACCGTCTCCGTATCGCTCGCGGACCCTGGCTTAGTGCCCATTAAACAACCGATGGAATTCCTAGTCCTACGTCTTAATTGGTCGATATGTCTATGAATTTCGTTACCCGCCCCGTCTGTTACCTTATAGTCTGTATTTCCTAACGATTTAATGATCTGTCCTGGAAGCCATTTTTCACCCCTTAAAAATTGCCGGTACCAAACGTCTTCTCCTACCCCTAACCTTCTAACAGCCCCCCCGGCTGCCTTAGCTTGACGTTGTTGACTTTTTAACACTTTAGACCCTCTGTCTGGTTTTACTAGATCTAACCGCGTTCGCAACCGACGGCCCATAAGCAACATTGCCGGACTTTCTCCTGTTGAACAGTGCTCGGTATTTCTGTAGTATAATAAAAAAGTATTTATTGCACCTAGAATATCTTTCTTTTCAAAAACTGCTTTTTTAATGACGTTTTTGATAATTTTGACCGAATTTTCAGCCGCGCCATTCGACGAGGGGTGGTATGGAGCCGAAAACAAGTGTTCAACCCCATCGGTTGCTAGGAAACGCTCAAATTCCTGGCTCGTAAATGGCGGGCCGTTGTCACTGACAACCTGTTTAGGTACTCCCCACCTAGCCCATAACTCGCGTAATTTATCAATAGTGGAACTAGCGGCTGTGCTCGGTACCTGGAACGTTTCTACCCATTTAGACATAGCATCAACAACTACTAAATATATTTTCCCGTAGATTGGGCCCAGGAAATCTACATGTACGCGGGTCCATGGACGCCCAGGCCAGGGCCACGCGCGCGGCGTGTGCTGCGCGGGCGCCTCGGCCAGCGCGTTGCACACCCCACACGCGCGGCACTCCCCCTCCACCGCTTCATCGATCCCGGGCCACCACACATAACTCCGCGCCAAACTTTTCGTTTTTACTATTCCCATGTGTGGTTCGTGTAAAATCTTTAAAATTTTATAACGACAACTCTCCGGTACCACTACCTTATGCCCCCACATCACACAACCCAGTTCCTCATATAATTCTGATTTCCTGTTGAAATAGGGTTTTAAATTGTCAATATCACATTTGCCCGGCCAACCGTCACGAATATAATTCAATACCCTAGCTAACATGGGGTCTGCCATAGTTTGTCTTTTTATCTGATTATAATCTAATAGTAGGGCATCTTGTGCAAAATGCAAATATGTTTGCTCAGGTATAACTTCATATGACTCGTTTGCTGCCTCAATACTATTCGGTAACCTAGATAGACTATCCGCGCAGTTATTGCTTGTACTCACATATTCAATGTCATAGTCATACGCCGCCAAAATAACGGCCCATCGTTGCATACGACTAGCTGTCATGGTAGGTATGCCTGTGCTGGGTCCGAAAATAGAAACCAAGGGCTTGTGGTCAGTGCGTATCGTAAATTTACGGCCATATAAATATTGGTGAAACTTCTTTACGCAAAAAATTATTGCCAACGCCTCGCGATGAATTTGCGAGTAATTAGCTTCCGCGCTATTTAAGGTACGAGATGCGTACGCGACCGGCCGCTCACCCCCCGGTCCCACCTGCGTCAGCACCACCCCCACCCCCCGCGGACTAGCATCGCATGTCGCTATGAGTCGCTTAGCCGGGTCGTAGTGTGCTAACACCTGCGCACCTGAGAGTAATCGCTTGACTTCATCAAATGCTCGGTCCGACTCTGAGTTCCAAAACCATTCGACCCCTTTTCGTAACAAGCTATGCAAGGGAGACAATACTGTACTTAAATTTTTAATGAATCTACCAAAAAAATTTACAGTACCCAAAAACGATCTTAATTCGGATATGTTTTGAGGCTGATCCATTTTTAATATTGCATTTATTTTCGACATATCCGGTTTAATTCCATCCCTAGATACCACATAGCCAAGATAAGTGACCTCCTGTGCTAAGAACACACACTTACTCTTCTTTAATTTGAGTCCGCTGGCCACTAAGCGTTGTAACACCATTTCTAGGGCTTGCAGATGTTCCTGTTTTGTTTTCCCGCCAATTATAACATCGTCTAAAAACACCTCAATATTCGGTATGTTTCCTAATAGATTAATCATTATCCGCTGGAATATACCTACGCTAGAGGATAAACCATATACCAGCCTGTTGTACATAAATAATCCGCGATGTGTGTTTACCACTGTATACTTTTTAGATTCGTCCAGTTCTATCTGATTATAAGCCTGTGAAAGGTCTATTTTGCTAAAATACCTACTGCCGTTCAGATTTACTAAAACATCTTCTATCTTAGGAAGTGGGTAACGATCGACCAATAAAGACGGGTTTAAAGTACCTTTATAATCCGCACAGATTCGAAGTGAGCCATCGGGTTTGTTAATGGGTACCAACGGAGACGCCCAGTCACAGCAGTCGACGGGCTCGATGACGCCGGCGCGCAGCATGGCATCCAGCTCGGCGTCGACGCGCTCGCGCAGCGCATACGGCAGCGGCCGCGCGCGGTGGAACACGGGCACGGCGCCCTCGCGCACGCGCAGCGTCGCCTTACCGCCCGTGAACCGACCCAGTCCACCGCCAAACAACTCCTTATACCTGTTGATTAGAACACCCAGTTCATCATTTAATTGTTTGTTTTCCTCGTTTAACACGAAATTACAATTAAATCTGGGCACCTCTATTTTTAATTCCGTAAGCCACTGTCTTCCCAGTAGGGAAGTCGTACCTCCGTCAATTATAAACAATTCCAGTTGTCTACTACGACCGTTATAAGTGACCATCGGTTTTATTATGCCTAAGGGTTTGACCTTTGACCCGTCGTAGAATTTTAATACAGTGTTATGTTTTTCAATAGGTAATTGTTCAAAGTACTTATCGTAAGTAGCCTTACTAATACATGAAATGGCAGTACCCGTATCGATTTCCATTTTAATGCTACTATTTTCTACTTTTACACATAAACTTACAGGTTGATAATCATTTAAACATAGATGATGCAGCTCCTCCTCGATGTCCCCGCCGTACTCCTCGCTTTGTCCGCGATCGGCCTCACCAAAGTAAAGGGCGGCACGCGCCGGACCCGCCGCCGCCGGTCGCGCGCGCCCGCGCCGCGCTGGTGCCGGCGCCCGGCAACCGCTGCCCCCTGCCCCCCAGTCTGGACAAACGCGCCGCAAGTGGCCCGTCTGCTGGCACCGACTACACACATAGTCTCGGAAACGACAGGTTGCACTATTATGGTTTCGCGCTCCACAAGAGTCGCATGACATGTCGTTTCCCCCGTTCGCCGCGCGGAACTGCCCCCGTGGTTGACCTTCGAGCGATCGCCCGCGCCCGTTTATTCCCGGTCGCCCGCGACTCGCTGGCCTGATGGCGTGTACCGCTCCTGAACTGGTTCCACTCGAACTCGACTCCGATTTCTGTTCTACTGTTGCGGCATCCCTTTCTGCCGCCTCTAAGGATGTTGCGAGCCTAATGGCCTGCGTGAAGGTCACGGTGTCCTCTTCCGCAAACAAACGTTGCCGTATGACATCACTGTATATACCACAAATAAATTGATCTCGGAGATCTTCACTAAGGTGGTCACCGAACTTGCAATTTTTAGAAAGTCGTTTTAACTCCGCTACGTACGTTGCTATGTTCTCGCCGACGTTCTGCCGCCTTTGTCTAAAGCGATATCTTTCCGCCAATGCGGACGGCGCCGGTTGGAGATGTTGACGCATTAATTCGTCCACCCGCGTTATTGTGAGCTCCGCCGGTTTAGTTGGGCTTGCTAAGTTCTCCAATAACTCGTATGCCTCATCTCCCATCGTAGCTATCAGTATAGGTAGCTCCATTTCCAGTTCAACCTCATTAACTTTGAAATACATATTTAAACGGTCATAATACGACGACCACACCCCGCTCTTTACATTAAATTCTTGCAGCGTTCCAATCGGCATTGTTACGAATTCCTTAAACCGCACGGCGTACACACGTAGGAACACTATCTCGTCGCCACTGTTATATTCCGGGATAGTTCAGGATAACGGGAAGCACTACGGGAGGGCACACAGAAACACGGCGTATATGTTCGGTTGTTTATCCCAGACTGTCAAGGCACCCACCCAATGACAGTATAAACTTAGGTCTACCTACATTTACATACATTACAGAATCTATCCACCATACGCTGAAGATCCTCCGGCGAAGTTGCGACGAAAGCGGCATCATCGGCAAATAACAATCTGTCAACATAATAATCTTTGCAGTGTTTTCGAGATTTTAAGAGTGATATGTTGAACAACTTGCCGTCAGCCCTAGTTCGTATGTGTATACCCTGCGTGTCATCCCCAAAAGCAACCCTCAAGAGTACGGAGAAGAATATGCCAAACAACGTTGGCGCCAAGACGCAACCCTGACGTACACCTCTACGCATATCGAACGGGTCAGACGTGTTACCGTTGTACACAACAGAACCCTTCATATCCTGGTGGAAAAGCTTAATCAGGCTTAGAAGCTTTGGAGGGCAACCGATACTCTGCAGTATGGTGTATAATCCTTCCCTGCTGACGGTATCAAATGCTTTGTTCAAGTCCACAAATGCTACCAGGAAGGGGGTTCTTTGCTCTCTGCACTTCTCTTGTAGTTGACGAAGGGAAAAGATCATGTCAGTGGTGGAGCGCTGAGCACGAAATCCGCATTGTGCCTCAGGATACACACGATCTGCTAGTTTTTGCAGCTTGGCCAAGATGACGCGACCAAACAGCTTTCCAGCAATGCTCAACAAGGAGATGCCACGGTATGAGTCACAGTTGCCGCGGTCACCCTTGCCTTTATATAGTGTGACAATATTGGCATCGCGCATATCCTGAGGAACATGCTCCTCTTGCCAACATTTAGCAAAAAAGTTACAGAGAATGGGAGCTACACACTGCAATTTAACAATATCTGCAAGGATGCCATCACATCCAGGGCTCTTACCACGCTTAAGTTGTTTAGCAGCAGTGTGGAAGTCTGCAACAGAGGGAACGCTATCAAGCTCATGCAATACCGGTAAGTTGGGAATCAATGCAATTGCTTGCGGTTGTATCCCAATAGGTAGTGAATAAAGTTGTGTGTAGTGTTCTACCCATCGGTGAAGCTGTCGGCCCGTGTCTGATATAATTGTGCCATCTGCTTCCTTAAGAAGAGCAGTCTTTGAAGGGAGAGGACCGAGAGCTTTCTTTATGCCCGAGTATACGCCGGCAAAATTACCAGTGGAAGCACTAGCTTCAATACTTTTGCACACCTCCACAAAGTACTCGTTGGCACAGTGACGAATATTACGTTGCAGGTCAGCTTTGGCTTTAGTCAATCTTTCCCTGGATCCATCAGTAGAAGTAAGTTTATGGTGCAGCGCAGCCTGTCTTTTAGCATCGAGAAATGGCTGAAGCTTATCAATGTTTTCCTGAAACCAGTCAGCCTTAGAAGACTTTAAATAGCCAAAAGCCTCCGCGGCTGTATCTGTAAGGACCTTTTTTACCTTAATCCATTCCTGGCTGGTGCTCATGTTCAAATCCCAGTTAGCTGTTTGTTCACGAATTAAGACATTGAACGATTCAACCATCTCGAAGCTTTTTGATGTTGGAACCTTTAACCTTTTGCGACCAGTGGTGAGTGACGAGTGGATCTTCTTCGCTTTAAAAATAGCTGTGGTAATTACAAGGGAGTGGTCAGTATCACAGTCAGCACTATGGAATGAACGAGTATGGAGTATGTAACGTAAATCCTTCCTCCTTGTTAAAATAACATCCAACTGGTGCCAATGGCCAGATCGGGGGTGCTTCCATGATACTTTTCTCATAAATTTACCCTTGAAGTAAGTGTTAGTAACACAGAGCAAATTTTGAGAACAAAATTCCAAGAGTCGCTGGCCATTCTCATTTATGTTACCGATGCCATGACTACCTATGCACCCTGGCCAAGACTCCTGCGATTGTCCTACGCGCGCATTGAAATCACCCAAAATCAGAAGCCGATCTCCCCTTCGAACTTCAGCCACAGTTTCAGCTAACTGACCATAGAACTGGTCTTTCGATTCTGCCGATGAGTTTAGTGTCGGAGCATAAGCAGCAATCAAAGTGATGAAGCCATTATTGTTATTTAAGCGACACGTCATGATGCGTTCTGAAACTCCTTTTGGACTTTCTAAGGTATGCAGTAGGCTGTTCTTGATGGCAAAGCCTACTCCATGATGCCGAGGCTCAGATGAGTCTTTCCCTTTCCAGTAGAATGTGTAATTAGATTCACGCAGGGATCCTTCATCTGGCAGTCTGGTATCTTGTAGGGCAGCTATGGATACATTAAGCCTTGTTAATTCTGCATCGATAACTGCAGTTTTGCGAGGATGCTGTACGCAATCTAAGCTCCCATCGGTGTTCGGGAAGCCTGTCCTCATCGTCCGGACATTCCATGTCGCAATTCGCATGGATTCGTGATGCTGATTGTCTTTTTTCCTCTTTGTAATCGCAGGTGTAGTTGCTAACGACACTGACCTTCTAGCAATACTAGTGCTTCCCTCACCCACGAGAAACAAGTCAGCACCGAGACGGACAAGTACCCAACTGACCGGGGGCTGCCCGGCTTGAAGCGGGCGGTAACTTGTCAATGGGCCTTCGATGGACCCTCCCACTGACGAGAGTGACCCCTGGCGTCCGCACTAACGCCCATATGTTTGGACTTATAACCGGTGACTGCCACTCTCCGTGTTGTTTTCCACCCAGCAAGCTGAAGTGGGTGAAGTGACCTCTCCACAGACGCTGCATCGCCTGGGACGCGGATAAGATAATGCAGGCATGCCCAGAACCCACATCACTCTCTCGACCTTGCCGACTTGACCCGCAGGAAAGACAGAGTCAATACGTGCGGAGTCGGTTCGGTTGCAGGTGCATATCGGCTGGCACCGAGCCGGGTTTGTTTCAAGTTTCCCTTCTCTGCTGCTAGCTCTTCCGTTCATCAGCAGGAGGACCACTTGCAGGCGAACTTAGCTGGAGACACAATGGTCTTATTCGCGTCTCCTCCCCCCCAAAAAATAAAAGTGTAGTCATGACTAAAATAGGTAGAAGGATTGTAATTTTAGGCTTACCTTATTTTGGTGCAAGTAATATTTTTTTTGGTGTTTGACATGATTTTTAGGTGATCCGGGTTTGGGGGCCCAACATTATTTTTTTGGTGGTCAAAATATTTGTTGCCATAATATACGTACAACACAAAAAAAGACTTAAACTAACTTCCAAATGATAGATTTACATACCTACAATAAATTAAAATAGGTGTAAAAAACTGTGCCCCTGCGACATGGTCCCGAAGACGCTGGCAGCATTTCCTCGGTGAATCGCAATGCTGTGTGTTGTGTGAGGAAGCTGTGAAAGCCAAAAGTCAAAATATTCTTTATTCAAGTAGGCCTAGCTACAAGCACTTTTGAATAGTCAGTTACAGAGAGCAATTCATTGATAGAATTATTACTAAAAATAAAATAAAAAACATAAAAAACAACATTATAGCAATAAAAGAAAAATCCCAAAAAGGATCGTCAACAAATAAAAAACGGAGTCTAGAATGTTTCTAGAATAAAATTATAAATGTCAAAAAGTATAGGTAATAATAATAAGCTGCCGGCTGTTCGGTCGCCAGTAGTTTCTATTAAGTACCTACCTTTTTAGTATTTAAGGTCTTTATATAGTTTGTGGGCGCTGGGACCCCACGGACCTAAGGGACGGATTAGTTCCTCGATTTCTAACTAAATGGTTTCGGAGTGGTTTTGCTGAATCCCCGAGTGGCGTCTAAGGACGAAAGTGGAATATATTAAAAAAATATATTTGAATTAGTACTAAAATAATATTATTATGTTTTGGATTTCAGAATGGCGACAAGCTGGCTGGCGTGGGAATGCGTCGTGTTCGCTGTGTTCGTGTGCGCGACGTCGTGCGCGCCGCTGTGGAGACAGCGCGGCGCACGCGCAGCGGGGACTAAGCGCGCTTACATATTCGCGGGAGGCGGGGTGTCTACTTTAGCTATGGTGCTGTCCGTGGCGCGAGGCACGCTTGGAGTTAGGAGTTTTTTGGGTGAGTCGAAAAATACTTTTTTTTATACGGTGGCAAACAAGCATCGCCTGATGTTAAGTTGTTACCGCCACCAACGGACGCTTGCGATGCCAGGAGTGATTTACGCCCCTCTTGAAGGACCGCATGCCGTAGCCCCCGGGGAAAACCAGACTTCATCAAATTGTACAGCATATTAAACATATTCTACATTCTACACTTAGGTACAATCTATCTATAATCTTCATTCTATACATTTATCTGCAATTTACGATTCGCGTGATGGCAAACAGAAACTCAAAGACAAGCCGATGTAGATATTGTCGTGTTTCAAATAAACCACCGAATTAATTAATAGTAGTTTATTTTCCTGAGAGCAAACACAGTACATTGTAATGGTACGCCATCTTGAACGAGAGAGAGCGGGAGAGCGATATAGCTCGAGCAGGACAGAATATAAAGCCCTGATCACACGATACAACAGATATTGCTTAAGAAAAACAAACCTTAACACTCAAGGTATCATGAAAATGTGAAAAACTTGGCCCACTTACGCCGACTGAAACGTCAAGGCTCTACCAACCACCCACTTGACTTGATCGAATTTTGCTTGAACTCTATTTACATAGTAAAACTAAAAGGTGCCCGCAACAGAACTTCGTACACGTATTTTTTTAATACCATAAACGGGTAAAAAGTATTCATGTTACGAGATCGGTTGCGTTAACTTTATACCTCATTTGTATCCGGCGCGATATCATACTAGGTGCAAACTTAACTTAACCCGGCCAGTTAAGATAGAATAAGTATTTGTACGGAACCCTCGGTGCACGAGTCAGACTCGCACTTTGTCGGTTTTTTTAGTATGAAAAAAACACAATTTTAACCGGTTCCGCGGGTTTTTCATATTAATCGTTTGCATACTAGCTATCTTAATTATAAAAAAGTGGTTTCTCTCCAGGGCCCATACATGTCTTCACCCTGTATTTAATTAAACTTAACCTTGTAAGTATGCGTATGTAATCGTCTTTATCATAAAGTTGTGAAATTCGGAAGCGATAACGTACCTACTTAATTAATCGTAATTAACCGTGTTGTTAATGAATTGTTAAATAGGTTAGTGTTATCAGAGTTTAAGTAAATAAGTGAGGAAACTCTGTTGATACACGTCTGAGTCTGAATCATTTGACACAATTAATATTATCACTATGTACATAAGAAACACATTTAGCTGAAATAAACTATGTTTTCCTTTTGCCATCTGTACACCTCACAGACTCACCAGTATGCGGCTCCTCTTATCCGTTCAAAAATGCTGATTGTTTTAGACATTTTTCTCTACGATAAAACATGTTTCTTAACATATTTTCGATGTAACTAATCAGTGCAGAGGTATTGAAACATATTGGTATATATTTAAAACCTACAGTTTGAATTTTACATTGGTAATTTTTGTTTCAAAAACTACTCAAAATTAACAAAATTCATACAGAAAAAGTTTATTCAACTGATTTGCACGCAATGAGAGCATGTAATAACTTTGTTACTACCTAGAACTCGGGGAAAAGTATCATTCACTTCAAAAAGTTGGTTGAAATTATTAATGAAAAAATTATAAATAAACTATTTTTTTTCTTTAGATTTACAAAATGTTTTCCTTTTGCCAACTGTACAGCTTACATAGTCAATTCAGTGACGTATTATTATTTTATTATATATTATTTCTTAAATTATCCCTTCTTTCCATTAATATTGTATTATTATTGCATGCTAATTTGATATTAGTAGCCAAAATAAAGTATTATATAGTTATACTCGTATGTCTAGTGCAGTGCCCTTACAGGGTTAGTGTTGGAACTTCTTAGATATTTAAGACCTTTTTTTGTACACACAAATGCATTGAATAACTTAACAAATGACTCACCAGTTTGTATAGTTTTAAACGGCTGATAAACGCCTGTTAATAGATTATGTTATGTGTTGTCACTATCATAATAAAAAGTTCATCATCATCATCATATCAGGCGATAGACGTCCCCTGCTGGACAAAGGTCTCCTCCAAAGTTCTTCACAACGATCGGTTTTGTGCCGTCCTTATCCAATTTCTGCCCGCGATCCTAATCAGGTCGTCGGTTCACCTTGTTGGGGGCCTTGCCACACTGCGGCTTTCTGTCAAGAACCTTTCTGCCCCAACAGCCATCGGTTGCAGCAAGTGCCCCGCCCACTGCCACTTAAGTATGGCGACTGTCTGAGCTATATCTACAGCCTTGGTTCTCTTGCGTATCTCATCATTTCGGATTCGATCCCGCAAGGAAACTCCGAGCATAGCTCGCACCATTACCCTTTGAGTAACTTGACCCTTCTTATGAGACCCAGATATAATAGATACCAACATACTTGTGCATATTTGTGCTTTCAGGAAACTATAGGTATTTTTTCTGTTCTTGTATTTCTATAAAATTGTTTCTGAATGACTGTTTGTTTCTTAATAAAAGAAACTTACTCGTACATATAAATATTTTGAAGTGGCTATTAACGTATGAGTATTTTCCAAGAAACGGTAATACTACACCGGTATTCTAATGAATGAATATTAGTGAGGATTAGAAACCCGTGAAGAAACACGGTTCCCGACACGTGATGCTCAAAGTGCTTTGTTTACAAATCTTTGTCTATCTTCATGCTTTTCTTCCACACAAACAGATAGGGGAGTAATACGACCAATTTTAGAGAGATGATGGAGATCTCTCAATTTCATCGCCATCCGTCACTTTTGACGTGTCCCTACTTGACAAGTGGCGATATCCCTAGAACATCGCAACCTCGTCAATCCGGTCGCATTTAATTTGCGTTTCCTTTGTATGTGGCATAAATAACAGGCGCATACTTTAACTGGAACGTGTAGTGGTGGAAAATTGTCAGTTACGTTTCGTTCAAAACAGAAATTCATTTGCATGAATAGCATTTTTGACAGTCATTATTGCCTTCGTATTTCCAAAATTGAGATGAGATATGCCACTTAAAGATCTTCGCATTTTAATGACACTTCAAAAGCAACATCACTGTTATCTAATAGAGATTTGACGGTTGGCGATCTTCAAACGGCATTCTCGAATTAGGTCCCAGTTTTCTTTCAAAAATTCATAAATGTTTATTGGTTTTTTTACACAGGTTGTGGCGTTTATGTCGTTTTGTACACTATTAGACAAGTGTGTATGTGTAACTGGTTTTTAATCGCAAACAAGTGCAAAATGGCATTTTAATTGGAACGAAATTCATTTTGCATGCGGTTTTAATTTATTTTGACTGCGCATAATAAGATAAACTCCAGCGGGATGATTATGGTCACGTGATAAATAACTGATAAAGAATTTCTCACTCTCGCCTTATACCTACTTTTGAGAAATGGACAGATGTTTTATTACTTTGCCTTATGTTATAACGCGGGCATTTGACGCTCGTTGTAGGTGGTTGTAATACATAAACTTAACAGACTATGCTTTTATATTCATAAAACTGAAATCTTGGGCACACATTGACGACAATAACAATCAAAGCAATTACGATTATTTCAAATAATCAGGATTCATATTGCATTGCAATTACAATAATTACGCTTAAACCATTAAAATTCATTAAAATTCAAATTTAATGTCACGATTAGTAAGAAGCATTATAAACTACGAGTAATGTGTTAGTAACCCATCCCTATATTTATTATATTACTATCGTCCTGTCCCGTCCTGGATAGTGGATCGCTCAAGTACCAAAAAAAAGATAGCCTACAACACTATTTTCTTAGGGTTCCGTAGTCAACTAGGAACCCTTATAGTCAAAAAAATATGGAACAATTCATGAAAATGAGGCCTTCTAAGTACTTTCAACGAAAACTATATTGAATAAAATCGGTCGAGCCGTTTTTGAGTTATCGCATGATTTCATAATTTTCTTTAAAATGACGTTAAGTGCCGCGCGGTGTCCTTATACTTGGAACGTTACACATATTAATTAAGTGCCATACTGTATTACAACATTTCGCTCAATCTAGTAAGTATAATCGATAACTTCCAGAAGGTAATTACAGGCGACTACTTTGGCGTTTTTGACCTTTTTATAGAGCTTGAAATCTTTCTCGTAATTTAAGTATTCGTAGTCTATTGTGAAGGATGGTCAACTACGGAATCCTACACTGAGCGTGGCCCGACATGCTCTTGGCCGGTTTATTCAATCATAAGTGCAAGATCGTACTGAAAATGCTTGAACACTGCTGGAAATGTGTTTGTGTACGTTCATGCGCTTACATTACACACACAAAACACTCGAACACGCGTTGAAAAATGAGACCTACTTTAGTTACTTTTATGTTTTTATTATTTTGTATTTGATAATACGAGCATGTATGTTAGTTTTAACACATTCAACACCGGGAACCGTGGGCGCTGTGCTCGTAGTAAATTTTCGCTACATACGCGTTTCCACATGTTATCGGCTACGCGCGTAGCGCTACGAAATCGTTGGCAGTGAATATGTTAAGGTATCTATGGGTCAACATTGAATAATTCTTTCAATAAATCTGAAATAAATCTTTTCATTCATTCATTTCATTACAATGGATATTCCATAAATTCCATTACCTTTGATTTTTCTAACAATCCTTATTACTGTTCCAGGGTTTCCGTCTGAACTGGTGTACCGAGGGTCGGCCATGTGGGAGACGCTGTATGGCATGGTTTTGGCCTTCCCCCTGGTTTGCTGGGTTTTCGTGCCGGTATACTATCGGCTACAGACTAACTCCGTCTATGAGTACCTACAGGTAAACCGCATCGCGAGAAAACATACAAGCTTATGAATAACTAGCTGCACCGCGCGGTGTTACCCTGTCATCCCACGGGAACACTACATTTTTCGGAACAAAAAGTAGCCTATATTAATCTAGGGTATCAGCTAGCTTCATACCATTTTTTTTTCAAAATTGGCCCAGCCATTTGAGGGCGAAGAAGTAACAAAAATATACATAAATACACACTAACTTTTCCCTTTATAATATTATTGAGATGCAGATTCATACCGATAACACAGTGTCCTAAGTCGTTCAACATCATATCTTCATCAGCCGACAGGCCTTAAGTCTCAAAGTGTATAAGTATTTATTTTGATTCTTTTGACTGCCGTGTCGACCAGTATTGAATAATTGCGGCACCCCTTCATTAGAGTCACTGCTGAGTGCCGTTGAGTCCAGGAACTCCCAGAATCTTCGGGCAGTGGGTCGTATCGTATCTCTTCTAAGAGGATATTATTTTATGCCTGAGTGATCCACAAGAGCAAAGGATATCCATGTTAGTCTCCTCTGTTTCAAAGTTATACTCAAAGGTCGACGATGGAGCGAGGCTAGTTACGCTCGGAGTTTCCTTGCACGATAGAATCAGACATGGAGACTCGCAAGAGAACCAACGGCCATATGTCCGTAGTTTGATTGGTGTATCACTCGACAGGATTTGGCTCTAAATTAATTAAACTCCTTAAATTCCAGATGCGATTCCACTGTCCATGGGTCCGCAGAGCAGCTGCAGCCACTTTTCTGATCCGACAGCTTCTGAACCTGGCTGTGACGGTGTACACACCAACAGTAGCTCTTCATGCAGTTCTGGCGCTTCCTCATTGGGCCTCAGCTGCGGCGCTGACCGCAGTGGGGATCGTGTTTAATCTGCTGGGTGGATTATCGGCTGCTATTAAGTTAGTTTCAAGAAATTCAAAATTTAATATTATTACCAATAGTCCAAATGGAAGGTTTGCCAACTAACCATGAAGCGCAGTGAAAAGGACGGATTGCATCCGAAACACCACGTTGTGTTCCAAAACACGCATAGCTGACGTAGAGGCAATAAACTGTCAGGCTCAAGTGAGACTGGGTAGGACACCAGCAGGTATGAACCGTGGAGCCCGGACGCCCACAGACTGAACAGCCCACTGTATAGACCACAGAGCCAGCTCATGCCTCGGCCACAATATTAGCTTGGCTATTCAGCGGGGGAATGTAGCCGGCATCATGACTGCCGCAGGGCCATTCTAATTACCTACGTATTATGATTTCAGAGCCGATGTGATCCAAACGATGACTATGATCATAGTGAGCGGCGCGTTCATAATCCAAGCGACTATCCGCGCCGGTGGTCCGCAGAAGGTGCTGGAAGACAACATAGCAGGAGGAAGACTTCAGTTCTTCAAGTAAGTTGTTACATCTTTATTTTGTTAACGCTATAGATGAATGAATCAAGAAAATTACAAAGGCCTATACAAAGTCCGCCGTCCTGGGGTAAAACCATAGAAAGCTCTCTGTCCCAAACATTACGAATGGTGCTTAAACCTCACTTAACATACAAGCGCTATCAATTGACGTTCCCTTGTGGAAATAATATACAGTAGCAACCTACTAATAACAGTGGTACTATTTCGTAGTGATACTTCATGAATTGGGATATTTTCGATAGTTAAAAAATGTGGTAAAATTAAATTGTTCATTTTTTGTTCGATTATATCGGAAAAGTGCCTAGTAAAAAAAATTAAATGTTGTTGATTCATGAATACACAGTGTCAATGTTCCAGAATGTATTAGCTTCAGATGTTCGTTTACACGTGACTTCATTGTTTTATTGTTCTTAAAACGAGTAGGTACTCGTAAATGTTTGCGCTTTGGATGTACATAATAAGACATACTGTGTCCACAAACACCACGATCATGGCCATGAAACACTAATACACGTTTAATTATTAATTATGCACGTAAGTTTTTCTGGACTGACTCTTCGGTATAAAATCCGGATGAACTAACATACATAAAGAGACAAAATATAGTTGAGTAAGAAACTAGTGAGTAAGAAGTATCTAGTTGCTAGAAATTCAATTTAGACACCGATTCCAGGAAGATAATAATATCTCCAATTTAGCAATATCGCGGACATATAGATTTTTGCTTTTGGACCGTCATAACTTTAAAATTGCTATCGGCTACCGCACTTCCCATTTGCACTTTAGCGACATGACTCGTCATTTTGAATTTTAGGACTATCACAAATCACAACAGAGTAAATTCACCTCATGAAAATGAAAACATTATAACGGCTTAGAACAGAGTATCCAGCTAAGATAGACCCATAGTGGTGATATCTCTGATATGTCTTTAAAAAGTATAACCTTTGTTTTCCAGATTCCACTGGGACCCAACAATCCGTGTGGACACCCTGTCCGCAATCGTCGGTCAACTCTTCATGTCCCTATCCATTTACGGCTGCCAGCAGACCTTCGTCCAGCGCTATTGCTCCATGAGCAGCGAGGCCCGGGTCAGAAAGACCCTCCTAGCCAACATCCCAGCAGTCAGCATTCTCTTCAGCTTATCCTGGGTCGTGGGAATGGCAATCTACGCTGTCTATAAATATTGTGATCCAATGATGTCTGGAAGAATCGCTGCTCCTGATGAAGTGCTTGCATTTTATGTGCAAGACCAGTATGCGTTTTTGCCGGGCATGTTGGGGCTGTTCTTAGGAAGTCTGTTTAACGGGGCTTTGAGGTTAGTTTTTTATAATCTCTTTCACTCATATTTTGGTTTGAATAGTGATGTTTGTTTCATTAATCATTCGCGAAACTTTACTCAGTTTTCGATTTTATATTTATTAAATCTGAAGATAGCTTAGAGATGTGCCATTCTCGAGAACATTTTCCGACTTGTATGGGAAACAATTTTGTCGAAAACATTTCCCATACAAATGCGGAAACGTTCTCATACAAATGCGGAAACGTTCTCATAAAAATGCGGAAAAGTTCTCATACAAATGCGGAAATGTTCTCATACAAATGCGGAAACGTTCCCATACAAACGCGGAAACGTGCCCATACAAATGCGGAAACGTTCTCGAGAACGGCACATCTCTATGTTAGCTACATACATTGATGCCTTATCGTATAACAGTTTATCCAAAGCCAAACCCAATTAAATTTCCCGATTTATTTATCTCCGAAACCAATAATTTAACTTCTTCAGATGTTAGTAGTATAGCAGTTAGTTTATCATTAGACCATCTTATATTATATTTCTGAATTTGTCTACTGTCCCTGAACAATTGAAAAGTGTTCCTTCAAATGTTTGCAGTTTCCTTGTCTCCAACGTGAATTCTCTGGCTACGGTCACATGGGAAGACTTCGTATCAGCAGCCCCAGCGTTCAAAGACTGCACTGACAAGCAGCAGTTAACCGTTATTAAGATAATTGGAGTAATTTATGGTAATATACATTTTGATAGGATAGTTCAAATACGTCTAGCTTTCTTAAACTGTTTAATTTGTTTAAATCAAAAATATAATCAGTCAATCAGTCGCGTACTGTGAAATAAAAACTGAAAGCAAGCCGGGATAGATTTGGCTTAATTTTTCTTCTTCCTTAAATGCCCTGAAGTAGGCAATCCAGTTAGGATCGGGTACTATGGATGCCACGCCACTGAATTAATAATTATATTTTTGGGTAGTAACTCTGTACAATGTCGTTGATGATTACTAATCCCACATGGGATCTTGTTCTTTGTGACTGCTTAGGCTAAAAGGCTATCGTATGCTGGGACATTTTAACCTTACATTCAAATATCAGTTAATTTCAATTTAATTTGCAAATTTTGACATGGCATAAGAGGGGTTAAATATAGATTCTTCAGAACACCTTCTAAGTCTGGCCTCAATTAGCACTAGGTTTTTGAAGGTGCCTTTTATGTTTCTACATTTACGAAACCTACAAAAATAATAGTTTTGAAGCCCGATTTTGGTTTAAGTTTTCGGTTGAAAGCACCATTATAGGAGTCTAAGTCTGATTTTGTGTTGAATCGTGTACTTAGATATTCATAGCATTCTTTTCTTATTTCAGCCATCGTGATAATGTGCTTATCCCTCTGCGTCGGTATGGTTGGCGGTGTCATCGAAGGCTCCATGCTGGTAACTTCTGCCACTTCTGGTGCCCTTCTCGGAGTCTTCGTCCTCGCTACACTCTGCCCCGTCGCAAACGGAAAAGGGGCGTTATGGGGCATGATCGCTGCCCATTTCATCACGACGTGGATGGCAACTGGCAGGCTGTTGTATGTCGATACTAGCGTGGCAATGCTGCCTTTGTCAGTAGACGTGAGTAAAAATTCAATTCTAGTTATTGAATAATGTGATCGTGAAACTATATTCCTCACATGAGGAGGCCCTAATCCAGCAGTGGATAGATACGGGCTGATGATGATGATAATGATGATGATTCCTCATAGAATCATAAAGGCACATTGTTAGTTGTGAGCCCTTATCAGTTACCATTTTACTTGTAACTATGCTCAAAGCTCGTTCTTCTTCTCAACATGGTCAAGGCAAGCTACTATAGCACTAGGCCTGTAATTACAGTTATCTCTTGAGGGTGTTGCCTCATTGCGAGTATTCCCCTTGAATGTATTAAAAACAATGAAATTACAAGCTAATGCTCGCAGAAACGGGGAGCATCCTAAAATTAGGAACATATTTTGTTTAGTCGCTCTACATACTATATCTAGATAGATAGATTTTTATTTGTACTAATCAGATATTGTCAAAATAAGCAGACAACATATCCAGGCATACAGGTATACCTGGTAGAAAATAAAGGAAACAAAAACCGGTATAAATCTTTACAAGTCCGTGCCTTTTGCGTCGAGTTAATGTTTACTCGCATTTTGCAAAACATCCCCAACTGTCAGGTGTTGCATGTTTGCTCTTGCTATTTGACTTGCCTTTCATGCTTTATATTATACAATTGAATAAAAGAGGTTAACTTTTAATTTATAATTGGTAAAGCGAGAAGGTATGGCGAGTTAATGTGGTGGTGTAATATTGTCCAATATTATATCATCATATTTTATTTCTTTAATCTTTATTGCACAAAAGAAAACTTATCGTACAAACGGCAAACTTAAGGCCATGAGACATCCTCTACCAATCAACCTTAACGCAAAATGTTAGTCGGTGCAACTAACTTACACATAAGTAACAACACATAATTATAATACATAAAGATAAATACATATTTCTGTAAAAAATACTATTAAGTAGTCGAAATAGTACAAAATATGCAATGCGATTTCTAGTTATTTAGAATAGGAAATGGTTAATAAGATTCAATTTTAATGAGACACTAATTACACTGATTGCCTAGGCAATATAAATTAGAATGAAATTGAGTGGAAATAAAGCTTACATTGAAGTGAAGCATTACGTAGATGACGTAATAACTGGTAAACATGAACCTAATAACGTTGACATGAATAATTATTTTTTTTCTAATGATATTCCAGCAATGCCCCAACGGAACGTTGAATGTGTTTCACCCGAAGCCGCTGCCGGTGGGATTGAACCAGACCCTGATGCAACTAGTGCCACTTCTGCAGAATCTGAACATGAGCCGCGTGCAAGTTCCCCAGGAGTCTATGATGTAAGTCAGCCTGTGTAGTAAAATCTATCCCTCTTTATTTTATGTCAATCTTCAATGTTATCTTATCCTTTTTGCCATTTCCTTAATGTCTTCAGAAACGCTGCGTTCCTTTATAACCCTCAGGAACAATATGGCCCATGGGGGACTTAGCGCGCCCTCTAGTTCTTTCATCTTAGTATAATTCCGTCAATTGGAGTAGGTACTTGATTTCCAAGCCAACATTCTTGTAGAAGAGTTACCATTACATTGATATTCTTTTCAGTATGGTTCTATTATTGACGTGATAACGTCTTATAAATCGATGAACGCCGGCTGCACGCACGAAAAAGCATGACTCATGGTCACGTTCCGTCTGAGCCGAGCGTGCGAGCGAGAGCGCGGAACAAGCGATAGAGAGGCACAATCGGCTTAAGCGTTCGGCTTGTGAAGCATCTATCTCTCTTCCACTCCATCGGCCGGCATACGTTATCATGTAAAATTATACTCCGTAAACCAATTTTATAGACAACCAATGTTTTCATGGTATTATTTATTCTACCCTAGAAGTTGCCTGCTCTTATCCCAAGATCTAATGCTTGTTTGCGAGTGTCATTCTGTATCTAATCACGATTATATCTTTCTTCAGCACCACGGCCCTCCACCGCATGTACGCGGTCTCCTACATGTGGTACGCCGTCATTGGGACCTTTACGTGCGTTATCATCGGCTGCGTCATTGGTGCCATCACCAGCACAGACGCGGACAAATTTGACAAGAGGCTCTTGCATCCTCTAGTCGCCAAGCTTTACAATAAGATGCCCGGTACGCCTTTACTTTGGTCTATGTAAATCCAAAAGCATGTCTGATTTCATCAGTTTCTTGTTGTGTCCTATTGTATATCTTTTTAGCTACATAATTGTTAAAAGCTTAAGAAGGCAATGTCTGTAAAGACCCTGCGATACAAGTATTAATATTTTTGTAAAATAGAGCTTACTACAATCTATAAATTAAAAACGCAAAATACAAGAAATTGCTTAATATATTTGGATAGCATTACTACTATCAAATCTTGTTTTGTATCGCACGGTTGTTTAGGTCACAAACTACGATAATTAATTAAGATACAAAAGTGTGACATTGATGATGTCGATCATTTCATCATAAAAGCATTGACATTCTTGCAAGATAGTTGTGTGACGAGATACTAGAGTACGATGTGCCAATTTGTCTAATATATGTTTTTAACGTTCCAGGAAAAAAACGCACTTTCAGCAACGAAAAAGCTAAAACTCCAGAAAACAAGTTAACACCAGAAAAAGACTCAAGTGAAAAAACCGATGTAACGTTAGCAGAAGACATGAAAGACACTGTAAGTCCTGCCAAGATTACTACACCCGTTAAAGAAAGGTCTGCAGTTGACCAACTGCAAACCCCCACAGTTTTCGCAACGACAAGTAGTAGACTTTTCGATGCTTATGATACCGGGAAGCCTAATGGATCACCTCTTCCAGTGAGGACAAGGTTGTGAAGAAACTATATAGTTTGTATATTAGTGATAAGTAATGATTTAGAGATAATAACTTCAACTACAACAATAATACGTTTTCGACTGTTGACTTTCTCGTAGCTGACGGAAAGATATTGAAATTTTCGACTCGAAGTTCAGTCTTTCTTAATTTGAACACTTAGTTCAGATCATCGTTTGAGAAATATTTTGGTTTGGTATTAAACGATATTGAAGACTCAATTCGCTTGACATTAAGGTAAGGTGGGGTTAGACCGACATAGTTTATTGTGTAATGGGGTTAGACGAACAGTTAGTTGTTGGACTGAGCAGACTTCGACCGGTGATAGTCTTACCTTACCTTACCTTACCTTATAGCTGGAATCTTTTCAATCTATGTTGGAATAGACAAACAATTTGAAGCTACAAGGTGATATTGATAAATTATCCTCGACTACGTGAAGTAGTGTATGTTTTGACAGCTCAGCTACAGTTGAATTATCCATTTTAAATTGATAACGGTTTTTTGTTCAGTGATATGAAATCCGTGCGAATGGATAAGATCTTCAGATTTGATCTAGGCAGAGTACACTAATTTTGCTAATTATTTATATATTTAACGTGACTGTGAATAAGATTTGCACACTGAGTATTGACACCATATCGATTTAAAATGAATTGATACAATAATTGACTTGCCTTACGAAGCATTTTCCGTTTGTGAGTAGATTTGGAATGATTAAATTAATCAGTCCATTACGTTTAAGTTTAGTTTAGAACTAATGTTGATCTGTGGTACTTAAAGTGCCTAACATTATATCGAATAATATTTATAACATAGGATTATTGATTAGGGCTATTAATGAATCTACTGCAGAGTATCTTTATAATACTAAATATTGGTTTATAGTAACCTATCGACGTATTCTGTTCATCTTAGAATAACAACATTTCAATATAGGTACTTTAACGCAATTCAATTAAGGACAATCGGGGCAAGCACAAGGCCATGATAACGTTGATGATGACATTCTATAAAAATATCGAAAAGTATAAAGTATTATCTTGACCTTAGTGAAAATCGTCATGATTTTTTCTGCATAGATTATTTGTGATTTCTGCAGTGGAATCTTAAATACAAAGTAACAGTCTAACTATTATATTTAACCTAATTATGCCTTACCTATTTGATATTGACTTGTAGTGCAGGGTGATATGTTTAATGGAAACATGATTATGTGAGCAGATTACGGATACCTTTATAAGGGTGCGTCTAAACTGAAGCGGAACAGAGACGTGCTGAATTGACCAATCACAACAGTGAAACGGAGCTGTGATACGAAATGAAATGAAATAATTTATTCAGTAAGTAGGCCACAAGGGCACTTTTACAAGTCAGATTGTGAATCTACCGGCGTTTCCCAAGAGGAGACCGCTGTTGAGAAGAAAGCCGAAAGAAACTCAACATTAAGTCATTTGTTTCGTAAATTATGCTTAAAACAATAATTTATATTTATGGTATAACTAAGTACATTGGTATACGTAAAGGAGATGTATAGATTCTCCAAATGTTAATGTTAACGAAGTAACTACATTTGAACAAAATTTATTCAATTCAAACTAATGATTTCTCCAGAGATGTATAAAGTCTCTAGGCGTCTTGACATGCAATATGATACGATTAGTGAAGTTAATTCCACAGAGATGTATAAAGTCTCTAGGCGTCAACGTGAATAGGGAACAATACAAAATAATTAATGAATCAGATTTCAACTCCGGTGATTGGTCTATTCAGCACGTCCGCTCCGCTTTATTGGAGACGCACCCTTGATAAAGTACCTATATTTGCCTTTACCACAAAACAGATAGGTACAGAAATCAATCTACATATAAGCGCGCTCGAGCAAACGCACACATAGACATTGTTTACGGACACGATATCTCGGACCAGTTCAGACCAGTGCGAGCGCGAGTGCCATCGGCTTGACGTGTCCGTGAGCAATGTCTATGTGTGCGTTTGCTCGAGCGCGCTTGTATGTAGATTGATTTCTGTACCTATCTGTTTTGTGCCCTTACTTATCCAATTTAGTAAACAAGATTCTACCCTCAAAGTTTGTACTTTCAGTCGAAAACTGCCATGTTCCGTTATATAAAGTAACCTGAGTCACTATCTTGGATACTACGTTGACTTAACAAACGAAGTTGATTGCGAGGAAAATGCAATGAAAAGCTAGTTATGGCATTCAAATTAATTTTTGAGCTTAGAATCTTGTTTACTGAATTGGAAAAGTAAGGACGAATAGACTGTATTGGGTTTTATTTCGTCGAACATATTTTTCTCAGCAACCATTGACTGTTTCATTTTGAATTGTAAAACAAACCTAACTTGACCTGCACAGTCTTTTTAAAAATAAGGTTTAGAGGTAAGGTAAGGTGGGCGAACTAACATAGTTTATTGTCTAATGATGTAAGACCAACAGTTAGTTATTGGACTGTGGCAGTCTTCCCCCGGTGATAGTTTTATCCCACCATACCTTACCTGCAACATCGAGATCCTATAATTGAGAGAGATACCTATGTAAAAAAAATTGTGGGGCTATTTAAAAGTTGTCTGTGTTAATGAAACGACGCGTTTGGCTCGGTTTGTAGACACCTGCCTACTGAGCGGCGGTCCCGGGTTCGAATCCCGGCCAGGGCAAATATTTGTGTGATGAACTCGAATATTTGTGCTTGGGTCATGGTTGTTCTATGTATTTAAGTATATATTTATCTATAGAAGTACGTATATCGTCGTCTAGTACCCATAACACAGGCCTTCTTGAGCTTAATATGGGACTAGATCGATTTGTGTGAGGTTGTCCGATATTTATTATTATTATTAATGAAGTTTGAGTAATGCTGTGAGCTCACTAGAGCTTCTATACAAACAACTCTGGGATTGGAAACTCTAGAGCTCACTGCAAACTATTCGTCTAAGTATAGGTGTTGAATAGTAGAAATGTTGGGCCCAAGTTTAATTGTGTTGTATACTCGTGTTTAGGGCCTGGTCACACTTGCTGCTTGCGAGCGAATTTTGTATGAAGGCGAACACGCAGCGAGATCACCGCGAAGCTTATTTGAGTAGAAAACTCGCTGGTCATTCGCAAGTATGATAAGGCCCTTAGCGAAACGCCTTAAAAGACATATGAATGGCCTGAGGCCTGTTGGATTTATTATATTGTGCCAGTTATCATAGTGGTAAAAACAAGTTTCATTGTATCGTGAAATTATAAAGTGGAAATACTGTAGTGTCGTCCCTTTCTAATCAATCTAAGAAAACGGGGACACTATAGTATTGCCACTTTTTAATTTCTACTCTTTTTGGTCAGACTGTAATTGGATCCTAATTACGACCTGTTAATACAGAAACCATTTCCGGGAAGATGGCTCTTAGGGTGGGGCTCTTAGATTGTGACAGATGTCTAATTCCACGTACTACCCGGTCAAGTTAAGTATGCGCCTGATATCTATGCCATCACATACAAAGGAGACGCAAACTTTATACGACCGGATTGGCGAAGTTGTGATATTCTAAGGATATCGCAACTTATCAATTAGGGACACGTCAAAAGTGACCGATGGCGAGTTAATGGAGAGATCTCGAAAATTGGTCTAATTGAGCCCCTGGGTGCGTAAAATGCGAGCAAATTCATTGAAGCACTACAGACGCCACTAATTATCATAGTCCGTCTGTTGACAACCATCCCTGAAAACTCACTAAGTAACAAATACCTACTCAAAATAAAGCTCGTAACTCAGTATCAATCTACAAACAAGATAAGAGGTTTTGAAGAATAGTGACAGAAATTTTAGTGAATTTTGTTAGTCACCAGGCGATTCATCATTTCAATCGATTTTGCTCGCATTTTACGATCCCTGATCATAATAAAATTTCCGATTTTCACTTGCCTTGTATGAGGTTCGAATACAAAGAAGTGAATAAAAAAATTGAGCAAGTGCGAGTCCGACTCGCGCATGAAGGGTTCCGTACCATAATCTATAACAAGCTTGTTGTATAGCCCCCCTTAAATATTTATTTTATTTTATTTTTAGTAGGTATTTGTTGTTATAGCGGCAATAGAAATACATCATCTGTGAAAATTTCAACTGTCTAGCTATCACCGTTCTTGAGATACAGCCTGGTGACAGACGGACGGACGGACAGCGAAGTCTCAGTAATAGGGTCCCGTTTTTACCCTTTGGGTACGGAACCCTCAAAACATTTTCTGACACAGTGACTGGTACAATGTAATCTTACCATATCTATGTGATCTTTCTCAGTATTAGTTAGTTATGAGTGCTTAAGTTAACTATAAATGTAAGAACTCATTTTAGAAACGTGGATGATTGAGCGTGCCAATATTTTTGTAAGAATTATTGTTAACAAGTTATTAATGTAACATGTGATTATGAAGTGCAATAAATATATTTGGATTACTTTGGTTGTTTCTATAACTATTGGCTACCCTACCGTATCGTTATTGGCCAGGCTCTGATAAGAGCAATGAAGCGAGCTTCGCTCGGAGTTTTCTTGCGTGATCGATTCGAAAATGATGAGATCCGTACAAGGACCAAGTTCTTGGAAGTAGTTCAAATAGTCCAGACTTAGGTGCCTTTCCCTGTTATTTTACCTTAGCGATATGATTCGTTGTGTTACTTTTATACAAATAAAGTATATTAATCTAAATAAACAAGAAAAAAATATAGAGCACTAAATGTAGACAAACACGAGAGCACGACATTAAAAATAACGAATTTAGGCGTTGAATTAAATGTACCTCCTTCTTACGAAGCGCGTTCAATCTTGCCAGAGTAATTTTCTAGCTCCTTGTTCTATATAAAATACGAAGCCTACATATCTTACTTCAAATAATTATCGAAAATAACACAGTCATGTACTTATGCTTTTATTTACAATACTACAGAAGCTAGAATTGTACTTAAAAGCAAAAATATGTTATTTCACCAAGCAGATATATGTATACTTATATACAGTTTAATGTGTACGTAGAGAAATACCGAATGATCCATCAACGTACACCTATATTTTAGACGGATTATTTCGTATTCTGCTAACAAATTACGGTTCTGGGTATGATTTCCTTAAGATAGCATGAAAACTGCGTTCAACTAGAATAATAACAATTAAATTTACAATTTGCTCTACAAAAGTTTGAAACGTTCATCATCATGGTGGACTTTTAGTGATCCAATCTTGGATGTTGGACTCTTCCCTCTTCTTCCACTAAGTGGAATCCACTTTTTTTGGTAATTGGTGAGGCCTGAGTCTTACGACTGTATTTGGCGATCTGGGAAAGCGGGTCGCTGTAGGGGACCACCTGTCCCGCAGTGTGGGTGAAAGTGGGTGAATGCTGCGTCGCCATGGCCAGCTGCGTGTTTCTTTTGTGTATGATTAGTGTATGTGTTGAGAAACTAGATCTGTGTGCGTCTCCCACTTTCGGCAATCCTGTGCCCGACTCATCCAGTCTCGACCCCGTGTCGTCGAGTGTCGTCCACCCAGATCAAAGATCATGCCCTCCAGCGTCCGCTCTAGGTCTCAATTCAAGGATTCGTCATGTTCAGCGGTTTTCGTTCATTCTTGCAATGCGCCCAGTGCATGCCCACTTTTTCTATTCATATTATTGTATATATTATGTATATGTATTTCATGTATGCGTATATGCGTACTTGTATTACCCATATATGCGTACTTGTTTTCCGTTAGTATCTAATTATGTGCTCCCTTCACCTTCTGCTGCACCTACTCTGTATTAATCATCAATTTCACTACCCCAGGGTTGTCTGGGTGATTTGGCAAAATGAAAGGACAACTTTTATCTATCAGGATATGTAGGTTATAGAGCCAAGTTTAATTTTATCTACTCTCCCCCCCTCTCAGGGGTGAGCGTCACTCCCCCGCGCCCTCGAATGTGTCCCGGAGCGCGGTACTTTTCACTTTGAAAGAAAACCGTGTACGATACATACAAAGTGTATAGGAATGAAATAATTCTGAATAAATTTACTATAAACCTTTCATACATAAAAAAGCAATAGCAATTATTTAATCAGCGCAATCTCACGTTTTTCAAATACTAACGTTTTTAATTATTGATCTTTTTTTTCTGCTTAAAGGTTAGTTATCTCAAAAACACTTCTCGGCCAAAATATGTATGAAAAAAGTAAAGCATAGAAAATTTTCTTTCTAAAAATGTATAATTTATTTCTGTTACTCTTACATTTACCGTTGTAATGCTATTTTTAAAATTTAAGTCATTTGGCCATTATGCGAAATATAAATATTCGTACTAGTTTAAACGGTGTTACTTTCAATACCATAGACTTCTTATATGTTTTTCTGTAATCTGCAAGTATTGAACTATATTCTGTATTTTTTTTAGACTTACTATTTTAGGAAATAAGGGATGTGTGGGGAAATCTTCAATGTTTGCTCGTTTTCGTTAATAACTTCAAACGCTCGAGGTGACGCTTCACCCCTGAGAGGGGGGGAGAGTAAATACAATTAAACTTGGCTCTATAATCTACATATCCTGATAGATAAAAGTTGTCCTTTAATTTTGCCAAATTTTCCATACATTTCAATCTAATTTTCTTGTACTAATATTAGGGTCCCGTTTTTAGGGTTCCGTAGCCAAATGGCAAAAAACGGAACCCTTATATATTCGTCATGTCTGTCTGTCTGTCTGTCCGTCTGTCTGTCCGTCCGTATGTCACAGCCATTTTTTTCCGAAACTATAAGAGCTATACTATTGAAACTTGGTAGGTAGATGTATTCTGTGAACCGCATTAAGATTTTGATGCAAAAATAAAAAAAATAATAATAAATATTGGGGGCTCCCCATACTTAGAACTGAAACTCCAAAATTTTTTTTTTCATCAAACGTATACGTGTGGGGTATCTATGGATAGGTCTTCAAAAATGATATCGAGGTTTCTAAAATATTTATTTTCTAAACCGAATAGTTTGCGTGACAGACGCTTCCAAAGTGGAAAAAAGTTGGTCCCCCCCCCCCCTCTAACTTCTAAAATAAGAAAATGAAAAATCTAAATAAAACATATGATGTACATTACTATAAAAACTACCAACGAAAATTGTTTTGAACGAGATCTAGTAAGTAGTTTTTTTTTTAATACCTAACTTTCCACCTAATTTATATGGGACGCTATACATACCAGGTGCAAACTTAACTTAACCCCTTAGGGATGGAAAGTGTTTGTACGGAACCCTCGGTGCGCGAGTCCGACTCGCACTTGGCCGGTTTTTTTTTACCCTTTGGGTACGGAACCCGAAAAAATCTGATAAATATTCTTCAAACATAGCTAACAACCGAACACCGGTTGAAATATAAATGCTTTCGCTTGTCTGTAGTTATATCATTGTCGGACTAAGCTACACACGTAATTTAGAATTCAGCCCGGTGTTGTAATACCAGCTACAGTGCGAATATTCGCACGAACGCAAGCCGGCTGTGGATCGAAAGGGTATTCTTTAAAATATTCGCGCATATACAGCACATATGAGAGACCTCATAGTCAACTTAACAACAGTACGTCTAGAATAACTGTGACATGCGACTCTGTAGCGCGACAAACACTACCTGTCACTTTCCTATCAGTACCGTGCGAGCAAGACCGGTAATGCTGAGTCGCGCGACAAGCGAAGACGCGGCAAAATATGCCAGCCCTGCGCGTCCAGCACAACTATGCTTCGCGACTGGTCGCGCGACATAGCGCTACCCGTCACCCTCTCACATTACTGCACAGAAAGAGACGGGCAAATCGGGCAATTATCTCGCGCGAGAAATAGTCGCTTGAGACAGTTGTGCGAGAGGTGCTCCAGTAAGGTATATAAGTAGTATAAACTTTTATAAAATTTCAGAATCCAGTTTCAGCCATGTATGATTTGAATCAATAGTACAATCACGAGCTCTTAGATTGGGATTTGCGTTTCGGTAAAATGGAAGGGGTTCTTATCTCGATTGCATAAGAGCGAGAAAGACGGTTATAAAACTCGATTTACCCAAATCTAATCAAATTTTATTTCGCCAAATTTTCGTTTAGGTAAACGAAAATTTGGCGAAACTTCACAGAGACCAATGTTTCGTGATATCTCTCTCTCTCTCTTCGTTCAGGATCGTGACTCCTGATTCCGTCAACTAGTTGTCTCCATGCATCGGTTACGTTCCGTTGCTTGGTGGAGTGCAGCACTGACAGATATGTCCAGCTCCTCAGGTATCTGGTCTGCCCACCTTTTGGGACTTCTGCCTCTAGGTCTTTAACCTTGTGGAGTTGTGATAAGTGTAACTCCAAACACTGTTCAGCTTTAGTTGAGTAATAATAACATAAGACTGCTGACATTGTTCAGCGTAAAAACGCATATGAAATGGGTTTACTCGCGTCGTAAAAATCTCGCTCGACATATTTCCGTCGGATTCATCATCAGAAACGCAGTCAGTCGTGGCGACGGCCAATCGAACATATTGTTCTCTCTTCGTAATATTTGGGGCTTAAAATATGTTTCACCTACAGTATTGTTTGTATGTAATTATATATCGTCACCTAGTAAATACCCATAACAAAAAAAAAATCAAATTCAAAATTATTTATTTGTCAGAATACAGTTATATACATGGTCTTAAGGTATGATATAAAAGTCCTCGTATTCAGCATGCAAGCATGCGTACAAATATTTTTGTGTAAATAGGCTAAAATAACATTTCAATTTGGTATTATTAATTAATATTACAATAATTGCATATGTCAAACATTTTTATAATTCAAGTAATCCTTAACACTGCAAAAGCATTTGTCCAGTAACCATTCCGTCAATTTTCGCTTAAATATTGGTCCCGACAATAATCGTAATTCACGTGGTAAGATATTATAAATGGTTATACTCACATTAGCAATTTTTCTTTTGTACATGTCTTTGTAGCTGGGAGGTTTGCACAAAAGAGACATGATATGTGGTCTTGTCTGCCTCTGTATGACTTCACTACGTTTATCCAAGTGCTCTTTATGAGAATTGACAAAAGCACATACGTCTCTAATGTACAAACATGGTAACGGAAGAATATTCATTTTTTTAAAGAGTGGGACACAACTGTCATTCAATTTGACATTACTTATAGCCCTTATACATTTTTTTTGAATTTTAAATACTCTTTC
This sequence comes from Apotomis turbidana, assembly GCA_905147355.2. Classification (NCBI taxonomy): domain Eukaryota; kingdom Metazoa; phylum Arthropoda; class Insecta; order Lepidoptera; family Tortricidae; genus Apotomis; species Apotomis turbidana. Next base: position 16,497,778 of record LR990301.1, on the reverse strand, counting down.
AACCTGTACAGACTTACCCCATAATATTAAGCCCTAAGTAAGTACTGATGACACATAGCCATAGTAAGCTGCTAAAGCAGCTTCTTTGGAGACGGTTTCTCTCAGTCTTTTTAAAGCAAATACAAAACGATTTAACTTATTACATATGTTTTCAATTTGATCTTTCCAACTAAGGTGTTCGTCTATCACTATGCCTAGAAATTTCATTGATTTAACTTTGTCAATTATATTCTTTTCATATTCTATTTTAATTGGTGTTGGATTTGAATTATAGGATTTAAATTGAATAAATTTTGTCTTGTCAATATTGATATGTAAATTATTTAATGTCATCCATTTTATAATATCTGTTAGTGCATTGTTTGCATTTAATTCAAAATTATCATTTCTATTGTACTTTACTATAAGCGTTGTATCATCAGCAAACATTATGCTCTTCTGCGTGGTGGCTTCAGGTAGGTCGTTGACATAAAATAAAAATAATAAGGGCCCCAGAATACTTCCTTGTGGAAACAGTGGCCTTCTTGAGCTTAATTCGGGACCAGTTTGATTTGTGTGAGTTTGTCTAATATTTATTATTATCACCTACTGTTTCTCCTGACCCTGTGTACTAGAATACCAGACAAGTGCCGGTATTGAGGTATCGATCCAACGCTCAGCATAAGGTTACACGTCCACCAAAGCTTTACGAGGATGCGAAGCGATGCTATAAAATAGTGACGACGTGGCGTGGTGGTATATAGTTGTGTAGTCCCATAACACAAGCCTTCTAGAGCTTACTGTGGGAGTAGATCGATTTGTGTAAAATTGACCGATATTTAACATCATATTAAAACAAAGTCGCATCCTGATGTCTGTCCCTATACTCCTTATGTATGTTTAGATCTTGAAACTACGCAACGGATTTTGATGCGGGATTTTTATTGAATGAAATGAAATGAAATGAAATGAAATGAAATGAAATGAAATGAAATGAAATGAAATGAAATGAAGAGAAATGAAATGATTTATTTAATGCATGTGGGAAATCGGGTAACATTTGCAGTCATCATTGCTTAATACATCGTATCACGAAACCCTGCCTTTTCAGGCGTACATACATTTTAGAATAATAATATAGAAACAACGAAATTAATTAATTTAAATGTCAGTACAAGAATGTGCAATGCAAAATAATATCATAGTTTTAATTAAATACATAATAGGTCAAATAACGTCATCCAAATAATCATTAACACTATGGTAACATTTATGTACGAGCCATGTCTTAACATTTTTTTTGAACAGATGTATATTTTGACATTTAAATTTGTCAGGCAATTTATTATAAATTATAATGCACATGCTGTATGCGTTTCTGGAGGTTAATGCTAATTTTGAAGCAGGCGTATATAGTTTATGCTTATATTGCGATCGAACATTACGTGTGCGTACCTGCTGCATTGATTCAAGAGGAAGGTTTATATGTATAATACATGCATAATTTTTAACATTGCACCCGTGCGAAGCCGGGGCAGGTCGCTAGTTTATTTATAAGTAGTGAGCGTCACATCAAAGGTTAGGCCAAAGATACATTTTATTTAGGCGAAAACGTGTCGCCAGCGACATCTAGCGAGGTGATGCAACGTAGCCGGACTTCGCTTGACATTAGGGAATACTGGGTCCCTTTGCTTGTTAGAACACATCGACGTGAATGTAGCCTTAAAATACGATTCCTACTATAAGACAGTCAAGTCAGAATAGAACCTTATTTACGAGTAAATAAGGTTCTATTGTAAATATTTAACGTTTTATAATGACGAAAAAAAAAACAATACCTAAATAAACATAGATAGACACAAAGGTAAATTATGAAAGAAAAATGTAATGTGCTCCACAACAATGTAAGCAGGACTCGAACTTACGACCCTACGTCTCCAGCGTAGTGCTCTCCCAACTGAGCTATCACATCGTTACGTTAAAAAACAGAATCAATAAAAAGATCCTATTAAAAAACGTTAACAATGTTTATATGAAACAATTTAAACGGAGTATATCGCGTATATTAATTATTTGAGCCTCCCTGACGTTTCGGTACCTTTACAGATACCGCTGTCAAAGGTTGTCTCAACCTATACGCGATATAATCCGTTTAAATTGTTTTATTTAAATGTGTGACAGCCGCGGAAACCGAAGAAAATATTACGTTAACAATGCCTACCCAAATCAGGACTTCAGCTATTATTTATTTATTTATTTCTTTATTAATTTTACAACAAAGATTACATATAATCTAAAGCCCTGCGAAACTGTTATGACAGTTTGTCTACAGGAAGACTTTTCAATACCTAACTAACTAAAAGTACAATTTATAAAAATCAGTAACAATTTTTAAAGATTACGGTAGTGTATCTATTAAATGCTTTTTCAATTTTCTTTTTAATATCCGTTTATTTTGTTCGAGACGGATGTCCTCGGGTAAGCTGTTAAAAATGTATGGCAGGCGTTTTTTTAGTGTCCTGTCTCCGTAATAGTTTTTAACTCTAGGCACATCGAACTTACCCGCGGACACCGACTTCGTGCCTTGTTCGTGGGTAGTTCTGCATAGGTTTAGCTCACGACTGTCATAGTTTTTCTTCGAACTTTGTCCTTAACTATAATAAAACAAATGCATTTTTATCAACAGATGACGCTGTACGGCAAGCGCCGCGCACCCATACCTAATAATCCTTCATTGCGCTATTAAGATTGTTCTTGAAACAATGACCCCTCTCCAAAAAAAGCTGAATTTCAATAAAAAAAAGTATAGATATGATGATATGAATGATTGATGTATTTCACTATTAAATCTATTTAGATTATACCTATATAGGTACGACCTGTTACCGTAACGTGCTAGTGCCACATTGTAGAGGACTATCTGACAGAAAAAATGCATGGCCTGAACCAGAAACCGCGTAGCTGACTCCTTCTTAGATTGTACCTTAACTAGTTTAAGGGACACAGTTCTACTTCTAATAAGAAAGCATATCAAACGTACATAAATTTGTGATAAAGCGCCAGGCCTTCTTGTAGTTTCTATTTTATTCTTACAGTTTTCCTCATTTATATCTTAAAATACACTTTTAATATGTTGTCTTCGAGAACTACGTATAGTTAAGTTCATATTATTGTAATAGTTAAGTACTTATGCTTTCTGAAAAAATGACTTACTGTTGAGTTTCTTTCGGCGTTTCTTCTCAACAGCTCTTGTGAAATGCCGGTAGACTCAGACATGTAAAAGTGCCCTTGTGGTCTACTTGCAGAATAAAGTTCATTATTTCATTATTATTATTTCATTGTTGTCGTGTTTGTGAAGCTCATGGATGTACAGTTTTGAAATATACAACTTACTAGCTACGCCGCGCGCCCGCTTATCCCACGAGAACACTACATTTTTCAGGATAAAAAGTCCTAAGTGTTAATCCAGGGTGTCAGCTACCTACATACCAAAATTTATCAAAATTGGTTAGTGCCCTTGAGCGTGAAGAAGCAACAAACATACACACAAACACACTCACAAACTTTCGGCTTTATAATATTAGTGTAATAAACAGTTTTGTGTACTGGATGTAGGTCATCAATGACCACATTTCCGAGCAGTGTCGTGAAAAGATTTTGTAATAAGTATATGACCATTTATTAAAAAAAACATGCGGATTAAGTGGTAAAACAATTTAAAAACCTAAAACCTACACTAACCTAACTAGCCAAGGTCGCTCATTGGCGGAAATGATCCCAAGATGCTGGCGGCATTTCCCCGCTGCACAGCAATACTGAGCCTTTGCCCGAGAAACGCGCCAGCTCTGGGATCACAGGTAGTTCGTATTAGCTTTTTTTTAAGGGAATCAAACAAATTATGAGCGGCTGGGCCCCATGGGCCTAGAGTCTCTACCGCAAACGGCACGAAAATATAGTTGTCACCCAAACACATATATTTTCGGCGTTTAGCCGCCTCCGCGTTTGTGGCCGCCCCACCTGGATTTTGGCACGTTGTTGCAATGTGTGAAGGTGCCAAAGTGTCCACACAGGTGGAGTCCCACACTAAGGGCCGCCCCAACCGCCACGGTACTAACGTCATGCCGTCGGGTCTCTTGCCATCATCTCGTGCGAGGCCATTTGGTTCGAGTACCGCAGGCACGTTGACGCTGACAAGAGCCCGACGTATGATATCATTTAGACAAGCGTGGCGGGAGAGTCTGCCGGCGCTTTTGGGGCAGCTAAGGCCGTGGTGACCTAAACGATCTACCTGGTATCCGCAACGACATTGGTGTGGAACAACGATGTCTAGGCCTAGACGAAGGCCAACAGCCACCCTGAAAGAATTATCATCTAATAAAGTGCCGAAATTAACTGAGGGAAGTGCGTGAAGCCAGTATCCGGACTCGCGAGCAGAAACAGCAAGGAGCCTGGCCTTGTCTCTCGGGGTGGGACTTGTGTCAGTAAGGTGGTTGTGTACTCTTAGATTTATCGGCATGTCCCACAATTTCTGGATCTCTGTACTCGTCGGAAAGTCTGTACCGGGGCAGGCCTCTTTCCAAGCGTCCTTGGCCTCTGACAAACAGGCCACCTCAGAATCGGAAAGTAAAGGGGATAATATTTTTCCGATAAGAGGTAGCGAGCTATGTGTCGAGGACAAGAACGCTGGAAGGGCGACACCTGAGATTTGCCTTACGCCGAGGCCACCGAACCGTACAGGTAGCGTAGCCTGTAAAAATTGACGATCGTCAAATTTCGCATTAATGATTTTTTCTAAGTGAGCGTGAATAATGTTGTCAATGTTTTCACACAGTAATTTAAATTTCCAAAAGGGGCAGCATCGCAGGGCATACGTGAACTTAGGTACAAAAAGGCATGAACGTAGTATGAAAACGGCCATGTGGGCATGAATTTCTAATAGACGATCTGCGGATTCTTCAAACTTGCTTATCTTATTCTCTACAAAACTAGGAATCCCTTCGGCAAAGATGGGAACACCAAGAAGGTGAAGTGTGTCTTTTGATAAAAACTTGATTCCTGGACTAGCGGACTCAAAAGCTTGTTTGACCGATAAAGTGTCGAAGTTGCCATCTAAAAATACTTCGCATTTGTCAAAATTCAATTGTAGACCGATCGAATCAAATTTATTTTTGATTAAGCTAAGGTCGTTTAGGACAGAATCCGCATCTCCCCCGAGAGTACCATCATCGAGATACCAAACATTAAATTTAGAGGTTAAATCTGAAATGATTGGATGTATTGCTAGGCTAAAAATGGCCGGACCGAGAGGGTCACCTTGCTGACATCCGACAGATGAGAGCAAAGTGTTATTTTCAAAAACAAGATTGGATGCAGAACCATAACATTGCCAAAGATAGTGATAAGTATCAGGGACTACTTTTTGAATTTCAGATAACATAGTGTATCGATTGATGGAATTAAATGCGTTCTTAACGTCGAGTTTCAGGAGGGCTTTTGATGAGGAAGTATTAAGAAAGGTGCGACAGGCATGTACTGCCGCTTCACAGCCGCCTTTACAACCGAAACCCAGCTGAACCGGTTGAAACTTTGGCTGCAGCAGCGGGAGAATATGCCTGCAACAGATTTTGGAAGCAATTCTCCTAAAAGTAGACCCAACCGCAATGGGGCGAATCCCACCATCTTTTTTTAAAAGAGCACAGAGGTTGGCACCATATAGAGTATCAGTGACAAGTGGGTGTACCTTTCCGGCTAGCATGAGGTTTATGAGATTGGTTAGGGCTGTGAGAAGTGCATTATTACGTCCACCAGGGACTGTCAGGAGATCCTTCAGATGTTGCGGTGAAATCCCATCGAGACCACCGGCTGAGCCGTTCTTGAATGACATGACTGCAGCAAAAACTCTATCTTCCGATGCAAGAAGGCAAGGTAAAGTTGGATCAGGAGGGGTGGGTAGCTGTGAAGATGGAGAAGCTGGAGGATGTTTGCTAGAGAGCGCAGCTAAGGTCGTGGCTGAATTTGGGGCACACGAGTCGTTTGAAAATAGTAAACGGGCTGCTCCTCTCAGATCTCCGTCATTAAATTTAGTTTCTACCTTTTTAAATAATGGCTGAGATGGTCTTTGATGGGATGTTACTGATGAAAATTGCTGAAAAGAAACGGCTCGAGAGCAATTATCTTTTAGTTTCTGAGTTAGAGAAACCTCGGGGTGTCCTTTGCTGACATGTAAAGTGTTATAGGAGAACGACAATAATCGTAGCCATACTTGTAATAAGTACATAGTATAGAATACCTAGAAATATAGATGTACAGGGCAAAGTGCTTCCCCAACCAATCGGATTGAATTACAACTGTCCTGGGCCCGCCGGCCGATCGAACCCATTATTTTCGTTTTCCCGATTGCTTGTTTTTTTTTCACAGTGGAAATCACAATCAGTAGTGTAGCTAAGAAAATACCATCTCGAAGACGTTTGTACACACATACGTATCTCTCAAATACTTTCAATTTCACCTTTTAAATGGCAAGTGTCAAGCAATTCAGCAAAGGCCAAGTGCGAGTCTGACTCGCGTACCGAGAGTTGCGTGCGAATACTTATCCCATCTTAAGTGGCCGGCTTAAGTAAAGTTTGCACCTGGATACAAATGAGGTGCAAAGTTAACGCAACAGATCACGTTTGTTGTATGGGAGCCTGCTTAAATATTTATTTTATTCTGTTTTTTAGTATTTGTTGTTATAGCGGCAACAGAAATACATCATCCGTGAAAATTTAAACAGTGTTGCACGGTTCATGAGATACAGCCTGGTGACAGACGGACAGACAAACAGACAGACGGACGGACAGCGGAGGCTTAGTAATTGGATCCCGGTTTTAAACCCTTTCGGTGCGGAACCCTAAAAATAAAGAAGTGCTCCAAAATGTCGGGTTTATGAGTATTGATCCTGTACGAAATGCTACTTTCTCTTTGGCCACATAGTTGACTGGTAAAGGATGCCATAAGGCATCCCCGACACTATGTGCACTTTAGTTCGTTTGTGGGGCTACCTATGTGTGATCGTGAATTAAGTTTAGAGAAATAAATGTCAAATTCTTGGACAATCTGCGTCGGAATATCGGAATACTCATCACGCCATAATGGAAGGATGGATTTCCAACTTTTGACTCAGGAGTTGGAAGTTGAACACAAACTCGTAAGTATAGCATTAGGATATTATTTTAACAACACGGAACTTGATTGGGCTCAAAAAAGGTTTTTTTTTTAATTACCTCCTCGCTTCAGCATTAGAGTCAGAATCTGTCATTTATCTGCTGAAACAAATGACTGATTCTGATTCTCATTTGTACGTGATGTTACGAAAGGACCAAGAAAAGGGTCCCTCGGAGACCATGAACGTGACAACGCGATTGATTCCCGTTTCATTATAATAAAATGTAGGAATCGTGTAAGTTTAAATCAATATTTTTTTAGGTTACTTTACCCGAACAAAGAAGAGGATAGAATGTAACATTTACTTCCGCGTGGACAAAGTTGAGGGTATCTTCAAGTCTCCAAAATCATCAGGAATCTTGCAATCCAATCTCAATGGAAAAAAGAACTGGCATCGATGATAAGCCGTGATGAAATCCGACAACTAATCTCTCGGAAACAATCGTCGTTAAAAATAATGGCTCCATTGCAGAGCTGAGAGGTGAAAGAGAGGTCACTATGTTGAATAAACGTTTACTTATTTACTTCGATGGCGCAGCGACTTGAAGTGGATCTTGACACCAACGCACCTTATTTTGAGCGATCTCCTCCCAGTTTTCTGCTTGCAGAGCGCCTTCACAACTTCATCCCTCCATCGATACCTCGGTAAGCCGACCAGTCGACGACCTTACAGGCTGTCCAATATACTCCCTTTTTATCACCCTATCATCCGGCCTTCTCTCTAGATGCCCGAGCCATCGGAGTCTTGCTGCTTTTGTGAATAAAAGATTCAAACATTTTATTATTACTATTACTTACAGAAGCTACCTAGTAAATGGAAGGTAATAAGTAAAGTGTTTTAATACAAGATCACTTGTCATTCGTCATCGAAAGAATTTTAAACTCATGTCTTATCAACTATGATCACTTCACGATCTAATATCACTAGTGGATAATTTTATTGTTTCAATATTAAAATGGCGGCTATTTTATTGGCTAAAAGCCAACTTAATGTACCTTTGCCGCATTTAATGCAATGCGTGAATGTTTAAGCTCCTAAAAGCTGCACTCTCGACTCTCGATGTATCTGAATATTATGTGTAGAGATTACTTTGGGCACACAACGCAGTGTCTGCAGTTCTTTAAACACACACATTTCACCAAAGTGCATAAACCATGAATGGAACTGCTATCAACGAATCTCGATTGAGTTATTTCAAAACCTGTAGGCGGAATTCACGTTAATCACTCCATTATTAGGTAGTTATCACCATCACCACACCATAACCAGCAGCATCACCACAACATCATCATCACCACACCATCACCACCAGCAACGTCATCAACAAACTAGAAATTATTTATTTAACTATCTTTACTATTGGTTATAGTATTACACACCCATCTCAAATTTATCTGCATCCAACAATTTTATAACAATCTGCGCCTGCTGTACGTCTAGCATAACTGTGAAACGCGACTTTTTGACGCGCGACAAAGACTACCTGTCACTTTATTTTAATGCTGTGTGAGCAAGACGGGTGATAAGCGAAGTCACGGCAAGATAATTATGTTAGCCCTGCAGTGCTGGTGAGGTAACTCGATTTAGTGCCAGGGTGTGCGTGTCCATTCTGAATTCTGGGTTTTAAATGTAACAATAACAAACGTTTCTCCGGAAAGCAACATCGCTATTGTTAGCAACCCTGTGGCAATCGGCAGGTGAGCGGTAACACTAATGGCAGGAATAAAAGTTAATGCCCCGCCCGGCTAATACAGGTAATTCGTTGTGTAGCCGGTAATCTAGCACGCCGAATCCTTGCTGCTAGTAGTATGGATTCATTTTTTTCTGAGACAACATAACGTGTAAGAATGAAAAGCGAATTTGTAAAAATGCGATATGTACTAGTTGTAAATAATCACGTTTATATATAAATATTTCTGTGGACGCTTTTAATTTATGAATTGCAGTTTTTTCCTCGTCCGTTGTACCTCATTGCTGAGCCTGGGATGATTCCATTGCCGCTTTAAGCAAAATTTCTTTAATTTAGTTTCGCCACCCGTGTACTTTGGACAGATCAGTCCCATCATGGAGCGGATCATGAAGTTTGATGTTCGGCTATGAGCAGACTTGGGTCTGACCATCTGATTGAACTGCGATCTTTAGTATGGTTGCTTTCGATCTCAATTATGAAGGGAAATCATCTTTCATTTTGCTAATAAAATTCGGTTGATGATAAACTGAAAAGGGCGTTGTTCGATAGGATGACCTGAGCAGGATTTGTTTATAAATGCTTGAAAATAAAGTATGTGGGTACCTATTGCAATAAAAGTTTTGTTTTAGTTAATATTTTGGGAGCCGGGGCATCCCTTCATATCCAAATCCCAAATGCCATCCTGTCTGACTTTGATATTAATTTCAGGTATTTGGACTCACATAAAAAATGAGGTCGATGGACATCAATGACATCATACATTTTTTAACAACCATTCATCCTGCCTAGCAGCCATCAATTTCACTAGCTTAATTTTATACAAACAAAACGAATTATATCCATCCAATGTGATATAAATACATAAATAATGTCTAAATTAATCCAACAAACAGCGGAACTGGCGTGTTTTAGCTAAATTACTGCCGGTATTGATCCGCGGGCTCGGCAGCGATTTTATTGGAGCGCTAAATCATCAGCGTCGCGGCGGAGCCGATCGTCCGGACACGACTAATTGGGCACTCCCGGCTGTGACTGGGGTCCCCTACTATCGATGCCTGACGACAACACGATTCAAGTTTTAATCGAAAAATATTCGATTATCTAGAAGAAGTCATATCATTAGAACAAGTGGTATGAATGTGAAGATGCGGTTTCGTCGATATTGACCCCGATCAAATGAGACCAAACTTCGTCTAAAATTTATAAAATAACTCGTCATAACATTATCGTCTTTAATCCTATTTCTATTAAGGCGAAAAAACTGTGTTGGCGAAGTCTTTTCGTTAGTCTTGTGTGTCTAAAGTGCAAATTCGGCTCAAAACCTTAACCAACATCAACTTGAAGTATTTCAATACTTTTCTCAAACGGAAGATTTTTGGTTTTGCAAAGGCTTTGGACTATGTAGATAACGGTATACTGCTAGTAACGTACGTGGTACACAAGCATAACATTATTGGTTTTCACAATTTGTCTTATGCAATCCATGATAATAAATATCAGATATTTTGTAATGGTTTGGACTCCATATCGTACCTTTTTTTGGTATAACGCAACGTTGGATATTAGGTCCCTTTCTATTGTTTTATGGTATAAAATCAGTCACTTAATAATGGAAGGCGTAATTTATTTGATATTCTTGACCAATCAAAAAATAAAGGAACAACAGGGGTAACATATCTTTAGCCCTTCCCCATAACATAACGTCAGAAACTGGGCCAGGGCCCAGCAACGATTTTGTTGGATTCGATCACCCGGACACGACTAATTGGGTACTTTCGGTCACGACTGGATGCCCGTACTATCAATATCATGCAGCTTTTCAGCGGAAATGTTCAATGAAAATGATATCCCCTTGTTTCGCCTACAAATGTTTCGTAGTTTGCTGCATTTCAGCGAAATTTCACTTCATCGACAATTTTGTTTCCAGTAGTCATACATTTTTCAAGATACTTTAAAATATCAGATTAGGTTTGTCTTGTAACAATCCAGAGATGCGATGAACAGGCACCGGTGGAGGCAGATCATCAAAACTAGGTGTAGAGCATCCATATCCACCGATGACCACGATCCTCAGTCATGAGGGAGCGACCACAGAGAGAGTAACAATCCTAAATATTTTACGGTTTCAGAGCTTTTTCTTTGCGCTTTGATCTTTGTATCAATGGTTGACGTTTTCAAGATTTAAGAAAAATGAATGACTTCCGAGGAAAACTTTTGTCTATGAATGGGGCAGTTTTGTAAATAGACCCATCTGCTATCCCTATAGTGAAATAAAACGGTGTAACATAAAATCACCTTTTTAACATAGAAATTTACCGTGAGTCTTAGACATATAAAAAAAACATATACGGGTTTACTCATGTCGTAAAAGTCGAATAACGCTCGACATGTTTCGAATCGGTACGCGATTCATCATCAGGAGATACGATCAGTCACGGCGGCGGCCAACCGAACACTGATTTGAGTGATTAAATTAGACATTAAAAAATCGTCATTACAAAGAGTTGCAGGTTAGAATCTGCAATACTTGAATTTTAAAACTTCAAATTACACACACTATACACACACAAACGGTACCAAAAAGTTGGTATTCAACAGTACTGGGCACCTGTACTACTATTACTGTACATACCATATACAGGAGGTTTGAATTAATTTTAGTAAAACTCGATGGGACTACGAGAAATAAGTCCCCTCATGGTCCCATTGATGGGTTAAATTATTGGGACCACGAGAAAACAGGGATCTAATCGGTTATACTCATGGTAGGGGAAAGCTGTGCCTAATATTATTAGAGTACATCGCAGCAGAGCGTTCGTCAAATAACAATTTTGTTAATCGAATAAATATGCGCCTGGGGTGTGTTGGGCACTTGATTGTATCGCGTCGTTTTTTTTATTTACATACTGTCGCAGGCATGTATCTTCAGTTCATCGACGGTTGGAGCAGTTAGCGCACCTGCCTGCTGAGCCGGCGGTTCCGGGTTCGAGGGTTCTAGGGCAAATATAAATTTGCGTTATGAACTCGAATATTTGTGGCCCATGGTTGTTCTATGTATTTAATGAAATAATGAAATTTATTCGGCAAGTAGGCCACAAGGGCACTTTTACATGTCTGAGTCTACCGGCATTTCACAAGAGGAGACCACTGTTGAGAAGAAACGAATTTGAGTAATATATATAAGTATGTATACACGATGATTTTAAAATCGGTGATCAGGAACGAACTTTTCTAACTCAGTAATTGATGGCGGTCACGTTGAAGTCGTAATTACATGAAAACAAACTTTTATTTTTCTATGATATTTTTTATTTTGAAACCAATTTTGTCTTAAATTTCTTGTCACCGAACTAATCTGTATAGGTGTGCTTACAACCTCTTTAATGGGAATGACAATTTATGAGTAATAACTTGTCATTGTCATTGTCATTACATAAACAAAGTCGTAGAAAATTTCATAAAATTTCCCGTCAAAGCGATGACACTTGACGTAGGTATCGTACTTCAATAATAGGCTAGTTGACTCATGTCAAATTGTAATAAACTAATATTTATTCCGTATAGTATTTAGCGAAGGAAACCTAAATATATATTTTTCAATTCATAAAAGTGAAAGATGGCTGAAAAAATTGAATTTGAAAATATGGTTTTTAATCTGTATTTTGAAATGCTTAAAACGCTGTCCGCCATTTTCGCTTTTGATAGTGACGTCATCGGTCATGTAAACAAAACTGAAAGTCTACTTTGACGACTTCGAATAGTGCCGTCCCTCTCGATCTCCAGTCAAAGTATATTGGAGTGAGCGGAATGGCACTATACGACGGTCCAATTTCGAATATTTACAGGTAATTCTACGTCACGCCACAGATTAGCAATAAGGGAAAAATGGCGCACGGCGTTTTTGACTGTTCATGATATTTCTAATTTTCAATTGATAAAATTTAGCTTTCTAGCTTTCAGAAAAATACAATACAATTTTTTTAGAGCTAGTAAGATCATTATTAACCATTGCAAATATATTTCGAAACTGGGTCTACTAGCCTATTTATGTAGGATGACCATGTATCTAGTGGTCATTAGTTTTAATTATGTTTTAACTTTTAATTAATTTAACAGTGAGGTAATTGCGCGGGACCTCGCGTATTAAGTTTAATTTTAGCTAAATATTAATATTTTTCTACTCCTGATCACCGATTAAAAATCATCGTGTATAGTCGTCTAGTATCCATAACACAAGCCTTGTTGAGCTTAATTTGAGACTAGATCGAATTGTGTGAGGTTGTCTGATATTTATTTATTTATTTATTCATCACGGATTAGATAGGCCGCGGATTGCTAAATGAAATTGGACAGATTTTTGTTCATCAATGAAAGACTGAGACAGGCTGGTGATGATGAAGGAGATATCTCATATCCATGCAGGCGACATATTTCACTGAGGGAGCGAGCGAAGCGTCTCTGCTTCAGCTTGGCCAAAGATTATTTCGTATGTCTGAATTTCCCGACATCCGCTGTTCTTGCCTACTGGTCGCTCTTCTCCACCGATTCTCGTGAAATGTTGTGTGCAGGTTTGATAATTATATAGATTCAGTTTCCCGTTTTTTTCTTTCTAAATGGCGGGGATATGGAAGTTGAAACGCAAAAAATATATATTTCGGCCATTCCAAAAAAAAACGCTAGGTCTACTTAAAGATCGCAGAGCGTTCTCTGCCTTTTCGCCGAATTATTTCATCGAATGTTTCATTTAGCAGAAAGCATTTTTGTCTGAAACCATAAACCATTTGGGATACCTCGGTATAAATCAAACCTAAGCTAGGCTAATGTACCTATAGGATGATATTAGCAAGAAATATGAAAAATGTATGACTACAGAAGAATAAAGATTCTGCGAAGTGAAAATTCGGCTAAGTGAAAATTCGGCGAAGTTAAACATTCGAAACGAAAAATCATTCTGACAAAAGGCAGAACATCCTGACAGAGCCACTATTCAAATATATGCGAATGGGGTTAATTATCAAAGAATCATTATCAATAATAAATCCGACAAGGTCTTAAAGTGCAGATGTTCATGACGTCGAGTGTACAACGTACAGTTCGCATCAGCGATTCCGTATCAGAGTAAAAATTAAACTTGCACGGGGATTGGTATGAACACGCAAAATGAGTTTTGGTACAGCACACAGGATGATAAACAGTTCGGTCGTCGTAACTTGTTTTTTTTTTATCACTATTACACTATGTTAAATAGTTACGCGATTCACTACATTACAGGTGGGGATTGAACCCAATACCTCTACTTATCCGGAGTATTGTTCTGTTCGCGTGTAAGCATTATATTCTTTTTTAAATGCTAAGCCCATTCACCATTTTTGCGAAATGCTCTATCACTTCTCATACTCGTATTATTAAATATTTATATTTTCATTAAATAATGAATAAATATTAGACAACCTCACGCAAAACGATCCCAAAATTAAGCTCAAGAAGGCTTGAGTTATGGGTACTAGACGACGATATACATACTTATATAGATAAACTAGCTTTTGCCCGCGACTTCGTACGCGTAGAACTCGTTAATTGATATTGACAATTAAAAAAAAAACAATTAGTTTCAGGTATTCAATACTCGAATCTAGTTAGTAGTTTAGTTCTGGGCTATTGAAACATCCTTTTTGAATCTTTTTTTGAGTTGCTAGGCTAAGTCCCATTCGATTAAATTAGCTATGTTTAGAAATGGCTCGAGATGGTGACAGTCATAATCAACTGACGAAGAAGGTATATTTCTATTCACCAAAGAATTTCGTCACATGATGAAATTGGGACAAAATAATTATTAGGTAGGTACTATTATTTTTTCTAACTTGGTTTTTACAACTTAGTTTATTGAAGTTATAGTTCAATAAATTATCTTAAATTATTTATTTCGGTCAGTAAAAACATGTATTTTTTTTAATTTGGGGACACGTGAGCAAGCTACATACTGTTTATGAGAAAAACATGGCGTGCCCAAATGCATTCCTGCTACTTTTAACGTTTCCTTCTGTGATTTATTAATAACTAGCGGCCGCCCGCGACTTCGTCCGCGTAGATTTTTGATGATGACAAAGATATTAAAAGGTAGGTAAGGAATTATATTCTTAGTTAATAAACCCCCTTAATGGCAGAATTTTTTAAAATGCTGAAATTACTTTTTTTATATTTGATTAAGTAAGCTTTCTACAAAGTTTCAAGTCTCTAGTTCAAAAATAAAGTTTCTCCCATATGAACATCGCACCCCTATTTAACCCCTTAAGGGGTGGAATTTTCTAAAACGCTGAAAGTACTTTTTGTGTTTTTTAATAAGTAAACTTTCTACAAAGTTTCAAGTCTTTAGCTCAAAAAAAAGTTCCTCCACAAAAACTCAAGGCCCGCGCTCAAAAAAATACTTAATCTCCATACTAACTTTTAACCCCCTTTTTACCACCTTAGGGTTGTGAATTTTCTTGAGGGGAGCGCTATTTATTAACATTTCAGTAGTGGCTATGCGGGGAGTCTGGCCCTATTATTAACATTTTGGTGGCCCATGAGGGGATCGAACTAGCACGATAGCGGAAATCCCAGGACGGGAGAAGATTAGCGAAGTCATCGAGAAATCACGTCACATCATTGAAAACGGCAAAAAAGACATTATCGGACGGAGTGATAAGTGTTTGCAAATAAAGTGTAGAATCAGTGAAAGGTCATTCTGTGTAATGTGTCATAAATTTAAGGTTAGATCATCGGCCATTTTTGCACTTCAACACGTGAACGGAAGACGCCATATTTACGGAAATAGACTTGTGTGTGGCAACACTTATTTATGGACATGGAACATAACGTCATAAACCGTAAGTAAGTTAAATGTCAAATGTTAATGTCAGGGTGACACATTAATATTAACTGGGTCATTAGAGTAATAACCTTTTGAGTATATATATTACTGTTTTGAAGTGAAAACTTCTTTAGCGGCGCTTGGCAATTTTTAGATGGGTAAAAAATGTTAAACTCGCGACAGATCCGCGCTACAGATAACAGTCAGTCGGTAACCTAGCAACCGTGTCTGTTTCAAAGAAAGGGGGCATTCGAACAACAAAATTTTGTAAGTGACAGATAGTGAAGCGTAATCATAAACATACATTAGTAAGAAATAGAGATTATAAAATAGAAATCAAGTGTCAGTGAGATATAATAAAATCGGAGTTTTCACTTCTGCCGGCACTCCCGGAGTGCAACCCGTCCTTTTTTTAAGTTAATTGTTTTCATTACTTCACTAGATAAATTCAATTTTACTGGGTCAGTACTATTTAAGGGCATTGTAATATATTATTATACCAAGCGAGGGGAACTCGAATTTCATACAAAGCCACGCGGAGGCGGCGCTACAGGGCGACGCTGCCGCGCGAGCGGGACTCGTCGTGGTACACGACATCAAACGGAGATGCATTCATCATTATTCAAAAGGAACTCGGGCTGGTATAACGCGAGGATCGCGGCGACGGGAGCTCGTTGTTTGTGGCCATTCGGGGAGTGTGGTCATAAATACATCACATACATTTTCCCTTGCCGGGATTCAAACCCGGGACCGCCGGCTTAGTAGGCGGGTCTCTACAAACTGAGCAAACCACGTCGTCAAAATTTAAATAAGTAAGGTAATATTTTAGTGGCGTGCCGCCTATGACAGCAGACTTCCGTATATTTCACAGTGTATACACCAAAGCGTTACACGGATTCTTAAGCTTAATACTCAACTAAAACCTAACTAACTTACGACTAAAAGTAATTATCTTGCTCTTTCTCTAGCACTTTCTTCCATTCAGACATCAGTCTCGCTATGATACCATTCGCAAATCGCATTCAGAGTGTGCTAAGAGTAGAATTGATAATCATACGAATTTTAAAACTGATTTTGATGTTAAAAGAACTAGACGGCGGCGGTCAAACTCGTATTTTCGGTCGCAGAATCTACACATCTCCCGTACGTGTACCAATGTAATTAGTTATAAATAACATAAATGTACGTAATTGATTGTTCTGAGTATTACTTACGAAAAAATACTTACTGTTGGGTTTCTTTCGGCTTTCTTCTCAACAGCGGTCTCCTCTTAGGAAATGCCGGTAGATTTACAATCTCACTTGTAAAAGTGTCCTTGTCTTCACTACATAGTATAAAACAAAGTCGCTTCCTGTCTGTCTGTCCCTATGTATGATTAGATCTTTAAAACTACGCAACGGATTCTGATGCGTTTTTTTAAATAGATAGTGATTCAAGAGGAAGGTTTATGTATGCAATACACGCATAGTATATTTAGTATCAGCATTGCATCCGTACGAAGCCGAGGCCGGTCGCTAGTACTGAATAAATAATTTAATAATTTCATTTATAATCTGTAGACTGTGACCCGCACAGTGGTGTAAAATGGAATGCGTTGTTAGTTGTTAGGTTGATGACGCATTATGGCGGCGTCGCGGTCATTCGAAGCGATTTTAATTAACACGTGCCCCAGAGCTCCAGTCATATTACATACAAATAACATTTTAATTCACAAGAGATGTCTAAATCACGCGACACAAAGAACAATAATTATAAAAAAAACATGTCAAGTTTATTTCCTTCATTATAATATTTCAATTAGAATTACCTATTATTACTGTACTGTACAGTTATCATCAAGGTGACGATTTTAGTATGCAATTTGACATTCTGCTATAGTACTACATTTTTCAACTACTTTTGATACTCAAAGTCAAAGTAGTTTATTCTTCAATTTAGGAATAATTACAATGCACTTATGAATATCAGCTGTTTGCAAAACAGTAAGTATATTTTATACATAAAATTACATAATTTTTTACAGTTAGCTACGTATATTTTGTGTTTTCTGGATGCGATAGATTACTCGTGAAGGATGTTATCACTGCCAAACATCCCTATCCATGATATAATCACTTACCTTATAATAAGCTTTTGATTTGAGTTTTTGTTAAACCACTAATTTAAATTGACGATCGGTAAATTCGGTAATATGTTTTGGAATTTTATTGTAGAATTTTATACAATTTCCCAAGAACGACTTCTTTGCTTTTGCTAGTCTGTAATAAGTTACTTTGAGCTTCCCTGTATTTCTGGTAATTTTTGGCTTATCTGTGTTTATTGGGAAATAGTACAAATTCTTCCTAACAAACATTATTATTTCATATCTATACGTATACGACGGCAGTGTTAGAATATCTATTTCCTTAAACAGTTAACAATTCTACTGAAGTATGCGAAGTAGACTAACCGTGCCGTCTTTATATTGGTAAGCTGCCTTATTTTCCTGACTGCAAAACCAGCGGAGCTCAACCTATTTCCTACTGCTGTTATGTGGGAACCCCACTGAAATTTTGAGTCTAATTGTAATACCTAAAAATACAGTTTCTTTTACAAATTCTAGGGGGTCACCATTAAGTTTTATGTTCGATATTAAGTTTGTATTTGATGAATTCACTACTGAGAATTTTATACATTTGTTTTTTTTTGGATTCAACACTAAGTTATTAGCAGCAAACCAGTCAGATATCATGGAGAGGGTAATATTTGGTTCGGTGAGTTCGAACAGTAACGAAGTGTCATCAGCGAACATGACAATGCCTGATCTTCGGTTTACCATATACGGAAGATCATTTTACATAAACAAGAATCAAGATAAAGATAAAGATAAAGATATTTATTGCAAGAACAGTGTAGCTACAATGGATGTTGATAACACACAGGAAGTTCATGTTCGACCTAAAATAGGCATGCAATATAATTAATTTTTGTTCGCTGTTTACAATATTATGAAGAACATAACTTAGACAGTAGGCACAATTCTATATTAAATGTCGACTTATTATTAATAAGATTACAATAGATTACAATATGTCAAAATTGGGGAATATATTTGTTTTAAATGTTATTATCATTATTATTATATTGTTCATTCAGAAAGTCTTGGACGGAATAATAACATTTTTCAAGAAGCCAACTTGTTATGACTTTGTTAAACTGATTAAGGGGGCATTCCTGTACATACGTCGGTAAATTATTGAAAATTTTAATTGCCATACAATAAGAATTGTTGTCAAAAACATGCGTTTTGGATCGAGGCAAGTATAGTTTATCCTTATGTCTAGTTGATCTAGTGTAAATTTGATCATGTTTTATAAAATATTCAGGATGTCGTTTTACAAATAATGCAATCTGTTTAATATACATGCATGGTAAAGGTAAGACCCCCGTAGCTTGGAATAAAGGTTTACAATGTGCCAGGTAGTGGGTGTTACACACAGCCCTTATACACTTCTTTTGTGCTAAAAATAAATTTTTCACATCTACTGAATTACCCCATATCATTAATCCATAATTCAGCATAGAAGAAACATTCCCATGATATGCTGTAAGTGCTACCTCTCTAGAGCTGGTACAACTTAATCTTCTTAGAGCAAACACAAATTTGTGTAGTTTAGAACAAATTTCAGAAATGTGGGTCTTCCAACTACAACATTGATCTATATAAATTCCTAAAAATTTGGTCGTTGCTACTTCTTTTACTTTCTCGTTTTCATGGTGTATATTTAATTTACATGTACGACCTTTGTTGGTTCTGAATTGCACCAGTTGGGTTTTATTAACATTAACGTTTAACTTATTATTATTTAACCAGTCTATAACTTTTGAGAGTGCATCATTAATTTCATCATTATACTCATCAATATCATTGGATTTAATTACTAACGTAGTATCATCGGCAAACATTATACAGTTGTGGTTTAAGTTGCTCGGGAGATCATTCACATATAATAAAAATAGCAACGGACCAAGTATACTACCCTGTGGCACTCCACGGTGGTTATATTTGTATGCTGATCTAGCCATTTTCAATTCACCATTTATAATGTTATTTATTTCAGTACATTGTTGTCGGCCAGACAAATAACTACGAATCCAATCATAAGCATTTCCTCTGATTCCGTACCTTTCTAATTTATTTAACAATATTGAATGGTCCACGGAATCAAAAGCTTTACTTAGGTCTAAGAAAATCGCAGCCACAGGTTTTTTCTCGTTCATGGAGTCTGTTATAATTTTGACGAGATTAAAACACGCTAAGGTGGTTGAGCTACCTTTTCGGAAACCAAACTGATTACTGTTCAAAATAGAGTTAGCATTTAAGAACGAAATAACCCGACTGTACAGTGCTTTCTCAAAAATCTTTGACAAAATTGGTATAAGTGCAATGGGCCGATAGTTATTCATACATGATTTGTCCCCTTTTTTAAATAAAGGTTTAATAATTGTATATTTTAAGCAGTCAGGAAAGCGACCCTCTTCCATAGACAAGTTTACTATGTGCGTTAGTGGTTCCGAAAATTGTTTAGCGCACAGCTTAATGACTCTGGTACTAATATCATCAATTCCTGACGCGTTACTATTATTTAAGGATAATATGATTTTATGTATGTCTTGTGTACTGAAGGGATTGAGAAATATGGTCATCGGCTTGAAAGAAACTGAATTAACATGTTTAATATTTACATTACCTGACGAGGAATTATTCGCTACATCGACAAAGAAATCTTTGAAAAGCTCAGCTATGGCAGTTGGGTCGGAGTATTTGGTTTTATTATAATCAATACAATCTATATTTTCATGCTCAAAATTTCTACCACCATTAACAATTTGCCAAGTAGCTTTAGATTTATTTTTTGCTGACGAAATAAATTTCTTGTTTTGCAATTGGCGAGCTTTATATACACATCCCCTTAAAACTCTGGCGTACCGTCTATATTTATTTTTATTTAAGAGTTTATTTGAAGCTTCTTGTACATATTTAAGATGCAATTTTTTCTTACTTATGCATGATTTGCGTATCCCTTTAGACACCCATCTATTATTACGTCCATGCTTAAGTTTTATTTTAATGTAAGGAAAGCATAAGTCGTTGAATAAGGAAAGTTGATTATGGAATTCACGAAATGCTGCGTTTGTATCATTGATATTAAAAACATCGGAAAATGACAATGCCTCCATGTAGCTTTTAAATTTTCGCAAATTGTCAACACTGTAGTCTCGTCTTTTAATATACTTTAACTCCGATTGACGAGTTTTCTTAACATCAAAAGACACGAATTGGGCCGTTTCATGGTCAGATAGCGCCAACGGGAGAACACAAGAGTGTATATTTTTTTTCATCATATTGCTCGCGATCTGATCCAAACAAGACTGGCCTCGAGTAGGAGAATTTATGTGCGCTCGTAAATTGTAATTGCTTAATAACCGTAACAATTCCACATTAGTTTTTTCGTTTTTTTTTAAGATATTGAAATTCCAGTCGCCGCTAACAATAATTTTATGCCTCTTCATATTTTTATTTAACTTAAATAGTAGAGCCTCCAGTAGAAGTAGGAACTGTTTTTCATACATGCGTTTTGGAACGCGATATATGTTTATTATTATTACATTATGATCTGGAATTTCAATCCCACAACATTCAAAAACATTTGGAATACTCAAGTCTTTACATATTTGTAGTTGCTTGCAACATAGATTGTTTTTTACTAAAATACAGGATCCACCTCTGCTTTGTTTGCAACGAGAAAAGGAAGAGGCTAATTTATATTGATTTATTTTTAGGTTACTTTCTGTCCCTTTTCGAATAAAAGTTTCACTCAGACACAAAACATCGACATGTGTTCCATTCTTTAGTAGTTCCTGTATAGTAGTTTCGAGGAGATCTAATTTGCTTAGGACACCTTGAATATTTTGATGCATTAGTACAAAGTTTTTAGTATTCACGAAAAAAACTATCACCAGAAGAATTATCCGGATTATCTATTGGTGTGTCAGGATTAGAAACTGAGGAACAGTTTATCCAGGAAATTAGGTTGATTAGATCATTTAATATCACAAGAAGACCCTTTTTATTAATCGACCCTCGACCTCGCACAAACATATAGTTGGTATATGACAAATTCCTGTTTGAGTCCAAGATGTAAGCATACCCGTAGGAGAGATTGTCCATATATAACAAATTATTAAAGTGTTCTATCCTTTTGTTAAACATGTTTGCATTGTAATGCAATTTGTAGGTCGGTAAACATATTATTACATTGGTGTGCTGGAGGCTTTGTACTTGTTCTCTTATAAACTGAATACAATTGGCATAGTGGGATGTAACAGTAAAATCAGTTTCTCCGATGTAAATTATACAATAGTCACTATAGGTAAAAGATTTGAGTTTTTCATGTAGTCCACTAAATAATTGCAGGATTCCACCGCCAGTCATACGATAATGACAAATCTCACTCGTTAATAAGTTCATGGAACGGTTTGTGACATTAACCAGACTGGAACTGTGACTGCTTATGAAACATATTTTGGATCGTACAGGTTTTGTAGGTACTTGGTTTCTCGTATCCTGCCCAGACGGTGGGGAAACAGCGTCATGTTGGGTATTTCGGACACATCCAGGAGTAGCGGCTCGAGGTGGAGATGACAACTTTACGGCGTCATTTATGGAGTAATCAACGTTGAGAACTCTTTTTGTTTTCTTGGTGGCAGATTTTTTGGTACTGCTTGAATTTTGAGAAGGAGTAGTACTTGTTGACGTGCAAATTGTAGTTTTTATTTTAAACTGATATTCCTGTATTTTTTTTTTTAATTGTATATTTTCAGACACAAGTTTACTAATTTCATTTTCAGCCGAGTCGTATTTTTGTTGAAGAGCTGAGAGTTTAATTTGGAGTAATTCCACATCCAAACTGCTATTTGTTCTTAAATCTGGGCAGCTTCTGCTTAAGCCAGGGTTATTTTGATGGGATATAAACGAGGAGGTGCAGTCCGACACCTCAACTTCCGAGAGAGAGTCAAAGGAATTATTTATTGGTATGTTGACAATTACATTCTGAGTATTACATCTCGATTGAGAACTTGTTTCGCTGATATCTATAGTACTCTGTATTGGAGTCAGTGGCAGGGTATCAGGACAAGCCGAGTATCTATTCGTGTTTGGTGTAGAGTAGAATGGGCCTAGAATAGATCCTTGGGGCACTCCCATCTCTACCACCGTCTCTGAAGAGTTCTCTTTGTTAAATATATAATATAAATAAATAAATAAATAAATAAATAAATAAATATGACTTGATGAGATCCATGCATGACCACTGATGCCATAAATTTTTTGTATACAAATTAAGGTATCATGATCTACACAATCAAAAGCCTTGGAAAGGTCACAGAAAATTCCAATGCGTCCCGTGACTGTTCCCAAGCCTGTAAAATATATTTAGTCAGGCTTACACCGCCATGAGCATTCCTTTTGTAAAGCCGAACTGTTGTGGGTGTAAAATACAATGCGAATTAAAGTGAGAAATCAGTTGCATGAGCATTATTTTTTCGAATATTTTGCTAAACGCAGGTAGGATAGAAACTGGACGATAATCTGAAGGATTATCCCTATGGCCTGACTTAAAGATTAGAACTACTTTACTACATTTCATTAAATCTGGAAAAATGCCATTGTCTATACAACTATTAAAAATAAGAGCTAAGGAGGGAGCAACTACTTCAAGAATTGATTCCAGCACCTTGACTGATACGCCCCATAAGTCCTCCGTGCTCTTAATTTTTATCAGTTCGAAGGACCTCAGCACATCCGACGGAGAAATGTGATGAAACTTGAACGTGCAAACATTATCAAAGTTTACATTCTCCTTAAGGAGGGATTCAGCTTTTCTAATAGAGGATGCCAAACTTTTTGTTGTTTCTATGGGGATTTTGGAAAAGAAATGATTAAATTCGTTGGCTACTACTTCTTGAATCAGTTATTAATTTATCCTCTATCTTCAAGGAGATGGTGGATTTGCTCAAGTTTTTCCGACCTGTCTCTGTGTTTATTATTTTCCAGACTGTCTTAGCCTTATTTTCTGAAGATTTTATTTTATTATTTAAGTGTGCTGCTTTTGCTTTCGTGCATACAATTTTAAACAATTTGGAATAATCCCTACCATACTGATGAAAGCGTTCATCAGTGGTGCAGGATTTCAAATCATAAAGTTGGTATAATTTATCTCTGCTTTTCCGGATTCCAGTAGTTGCCCACTCATTAAACGACATTTTGCTATTAACTTTAATACGCTTTTTACCACAAGCTTCATTAAATTCTCTACATACAGTATTCAGAAGCGTTTTAAATAGGCCGTTCGGATCATTTGATTCCGAATGAGTTTGACTTGAATAATTCTAGTCTATGTTTGCTCAGAGGTCTTATTTCTATGACGCGATCAGAATGTTTAATTTCGCATACTGACCGTATAAAATGATTTGCAATAGAAGAGCATTGTCAATCTTGGGTACGTCTAGGATAACTGTTTTACGCGACTCTTTGTAGCGTAACAATTACTACCTGTCCCTTTCCTATCAGTACCGAACGAGCAAAACAGGTGATGCTGAGTCGAAGTCGCGGCAAAATGCCCTGCTGCACAGTATAAAATGAATAATCCGCAACCAGATTAACAACTCTCTTTTACGCGGGATTAGTATCATTTCGTCTAAAACGCATCTAGTTTAAAAAAACACCTGGTCTAAAAAGCAGCTGGTCTAACAAGCAGGTTTAAAAAGCAAGTGGTCTAACAAGCAAGTGTCTTAAAAAGCAAGTGGTCTAAAGCGCATCTAGTAAAAAAAACAGCTGGTCTAAAAAGAAGCTGGTCTAAGAAGCAGCTGGTCTAAAAAGTGCCTAATCTAAACAGTATCTGGTCTAAAAAGCAGCTGGTCTAAAAAGCAAGTGGTTGAAAAGGCAGCTGGTCTAAAAAGCAGCTGGTCTAAGTAGCATCTGGCCTAAAAAGCAGCTGGTCTAATTGGCAAGTGACCTAAGAAACAATCCGTCTAAAACGTAACTGGTCTAAGTGAAAAGTGGTCTAAAATGGACCTGCGATCTGGTCTGCCTCATAATCGGGTTAAAACGCCGCTTGGTATAAATATGCAGCAGTATTTGTTCCTATGAATAGCTAAGTATATAACACACAGGAAAGAAATACACAGTCATTCAGATTCTCAGCCAAAAAGAGCTTTTTTTCGACGCTGAAAATACCCCGTAACCCGTTGTATCCCAAAAAATCCCTGATTTTCGCTTCACGATCATTGATTTAAATTTACGAATATATTTATTATGTTAATCCGACCTCTCTCGACCCGGCTTTAAAGTCATCCGAAGTGTCTGATTCGACCCGATCCCTTATCAGCTGAAAAAAAACCGAGTCGCGACGCGCCATTTAAAAACCACGATGGCAGCCTTTTAGAAAGGTAGCATCGGGAAAACCCGTGATCTGATTGAAAAAAAAAAACTTAGTATATACTTAATTGCTATACAAGATGCCCATGTGCATTGCGAAAGATTTTAACCACGCATTCCTGAGGTCCTAAGGAGTAATAAATCTTATATGAACCTAGGCCAATTTATGCCTTTTTTTCATTTTTCCATACAATAAATACTTGATAAAAATAAAAATAAGGCGGTACTCCTGACGATGCGCGTCGTGTTCAGGAGTACCGCCTTATTATTTTTTATCAAGTATTTATTACTCCTTGGGACCTCAGGAATGCGTGGATAAAATCTTTCGCAATGCTCATGGGCACCTTGTATGCCTGGGCGTTTTCAAATAAAGTTGTCAGTTGAAAAAAGTCATGTCCCAACACTTTCATAATGAATTTTTCCAAGTTCTGGCAAGATGTATATATTCATTTATTTATTTTTTAATTCTTAAGTCCTTATTTACTTCATAACAGCTCTAAAAGAATTGAAAGCTATGTAAAATTTTAAATAAGAATAAAATATAGTAAAAAAGAAGTCGTGTTTTGACGTGTCCCATACCTATCTTGCCACATTCGGAGTAAAAATATTAATACTACTTAAGATATTTCAAATATGGCGGGTATTTGTATTGGTCACTAATAAGCCAAAATTTTATTTTAAACCTTAAAGCAATAGTGTTTAGGTAGAAATTCTAGTGAAAAAGACAGGTTTTATCCTGTCCCGCGAAATAGCGTGTGAAGGAATTTCCGCACTACGCGACCGCCTTTTCTATAACTTGGCAACAAAATACCGTCTAAATTCATGAAGATTTTGAATTATAGCAACATTTTAAGTCTATGGTAGTCGCCATTTTCTCAATCATGACAGCAGTTAGTCCGTAAAATGTGCAAGTGTTGGTCGCGTGTTCCTGCCCTCAAATTCAAAGTTCCACTTACGAGACTGATTTTGACAAGGTAAGAACGTCCTTCGTATCTGATACTTTACTTTATTGAACTTATTATTTAACGATAATTCTGAAAATAAATTAATCTTTGAGTAAACAATTACTGTCTATTTGTAAATTCATTTCAAATTTATATTGTCGCGGATACGTCACCACCATTACGCCACTATAGCGTGAATGGAACGAAAAAGTGGCGTAATGGAACTGTAAAGCTCGTTTCATAAGGAGTGAACTGCTAAAATTACTATTGTTATAATCGAAATTAAATTAGATCGTAAGTTAAAAAACAAAAATATCACAATATTATCTATCTCAAATACTTAAAATAATGATATAAATTAAGTTTTTTAATTAATACAATTTAAAATTTCCGTTTTAGCCTGTGTTTATAAATTTGTTTGTGAGATATTATGTTTGTTCTTTCGTGACTTTGCATGTTTGCTTGTTGTTCTACCTATCTGTGCCGCGAGATCGTTTCGCGTTTGTGGCCGTTGTGCGTCGTCAGTTAATTTTTGTTTAAACTTGGCTGGACACGTTGCCGCATGTCTAGATCTTCTGGTGGATATAGTTTAATTCTTTATAAAGAAAATCACGATTGTAATACTTTTTTCTTGGCTTTTAGGCCATGCCGTTAACAACGGCAGAAAAATCGAAGAGGTACCGGGAGAAAATAAAAAATGATCCTCAAAAACATGAAATGTTTAAGAAAAAGGAATTATCAAGACAAAAGAAGTATCATAAGAAAAAAAAAGATCTCACTGAAGAAGAAAAGGAAAAAAAAAGGGAACGATGGAGGGAACAAAAACGTAAACAAAAAGAAAAGAAAAAGATCAGTCAGTCGAACTCAGAACCAGCACAATCGAAACAGCCATTGGGTGATCCAAAAACTTCATCTTCTCATTCATTAAAAATTCGTCATAAAAAACTGACTGACAACTATAAAAGGGCCTGCAAATCGATTTCTCGATACAGAACAGCACTGGAGACTTTAAGAAAGAAATTATATCGGATACAAAAGAAGAATGAAACTGAAGTAAACTTATTGAAAACAGAAAATGATAAACTAAGAGCAAGACAAGAGACAATGGAGATATCACTACGTGATTTGTATGGTAAGTGCCAGAAACCCAAGCAAAAACTATTACTCAAAAAAGTGGTAAAAAAACAGGAAGAATTATTAGGACAAGTAGGCCGGAACAAAATTTTAGGCCTCATTGGAAAAATCAGGATACGAGATGACAGAAAAAAGAGGATACCTAAGCACTCGCAAGAAGAAATAGAACGTTTTTTTTTGAGAGACGATATCAGCAGATGTACGGCAGGTAAGAAGGAAACCAGGACTAAAAACAAGATTAAAATGCAGATAAGATACTTAGTTGACACACTGCAAAATATTTACAAAATTTACAAAAAAGAGGGCGGAATGTCTGGCTTCATCAATTTTTACAAGTGTAAGCCACACTACGTACTGTCTCCAAGTATTCATAATAGAGACACTTGCATGTGTATCAAGCACAGTAACTTCGATTACCTCTTTAAAGCTCTGAAATTAAAAGGCGTGATAGCATACAAAGATACAAAGGAGCTCTTAAATAATGTAGCTTGTGATATGAAACGATACGAATGCATGTACAATAAATGCAATACATGCTGTAATCAAAGTATTACATATGATGAGGAGAAACTAGACTCGGACATAACGTGGCACAAATGGTCTAGAGTCGATCATCGATATGAGAAGTCAGGCAAGGTTTTTGTAACGAAAAAGACCACAAAACAACAAGTTAAAGGAAACGTGCGAGAAGTAATCGCAGAAGTGCAAAATACTTTACCTGCATTCAAAATTCATTCTTACAACTGGAAAGAACAACAACGTCAATACAGAGATTGTATCGATAACATAAAAGATGACGAAATCGTCATTCTATGTGACTTTTCCGAGAATTTTCAATGTAAATACAGTAACGAGATCCAATCGATGCATTTTGGCGCCTCCAAAAACTGCGTCACATTACACTGTGGTGTTATATTTTGGAAAAGTCAGTCACAGTCGTTTGTAACCATATCAGATGACAACTGTCACGAACCTAATGCTATCTGGGCACACTTGATACCGGTTATCAAATTTGCAAGAGAAACTAGTTCTCATACTATCAAAGTCATACACTTTTTTTCGGACGGGCCTTCTAGCCAGTATCGTCAGAAAAAAACTTTTACCTTTTGAGTTTATTTACCTCGAAATGGAATTTGTCACATTCAACATGGTCCTTTTCTGAGTCAGGGCATGGCAAAAGTATGGCAGACGGCATTGGAGGATCCGTGAAAAGACAATTGGACAAAAGGATTTCCTATGGTCATGACGTTACTAACGGTACCGAAGCATTTCAAATTTTGCAAACAAGCATGAAAACTGTGAAATGCTTTTATATATCTGATCGAGACATTAAAAATATGAATAAACTTATCCCCGACGGTATTAAAGCTGTTCCTGGAACAATGCAATTGCATCAAATATCATGTGCACAAGACAACCAGATTAAATACAGAGCTTTAAGCTGCTTCTGTGGAGATTTACGTGGTTTGTGCGATTGCCTTAGTCCAAAAGTACATAATATCGTCACAAATAAAATTGCACCAGCGAGTTGTACTACTGTTATGACACAATTAAATGCAAACATCGATTTTGATGACGGAATAAATTTGACGAATGACAATATACTTGTTGCGGCAGTAAATATGTCTCAACCATGCACACCACCCGTAGAACATGTTGATATTTGCGGTTATGACTCCCATCGTGAAGATGATTTAAATCAAGTCACGAATGACAATGTAATTGTTTCGGCAGTAAATATTTTTCAGCCATGCACACCGACCCATGAACCTGATGTTGATATTTACAGTTTCGACTGCCTTCGTGAAGATGATTTAAGCCGAGTCATACACACTCTAGAAATGCCTCCAGTAGAACCACTCAACGAAATCACTTCTTCCCTGAATTTATTTGAAGGTATAGATTCGGATCTTACTTTTCCATTTCCGGAATTTTCAAAGATGAAAGAAAGTCCTGAAAATCCTGAACATCCACCCCAACATAAAAAACCGAAAATGGAAGCAAAATATAACCCAACGGAAAGTCCTGAACATCGTCAGTATCGACCTCATCATAAAAAACCGAAACTGGAAGCAAAATCTAATCAATCTCAAGAAAGAAATAAAGTAAAAAAAGTTACTGTACAATCAAAACGTGGCATGGAAAGGTCATCGAGGACATTTCCATGCCACGTTTGTAAAAAACGCCTGCCTTTTAACATCTCCATGATGGTAAAATGTATGGTGTGCAAAAATTGGATATGCACTAAATGTAGCAATACTACTTTTTTTGATTACATATGTCCGATTTGTCTGGACAGTTAAACACGGTTTCAACCCCATACAAACAGTTTTTGTACATTCACATAGGGTTATGGTACTGAACTGAACTGTAACTTCGATAAATCCATCTAAATAAGTTAGTTTATCGCCGTTTTGTTTTCGCTAAATCGATCTGAAACTGTTACTGTGAGTACTAAATCAGAGATAAGTGAGACATAACCTCACTCAACCTCGAGTTTTCCGTGATCTCATATTTAGAGAGACAATTTGGCGAAATCAAAACAACGATTTATGAATATTTGTGAAATTAAAGGTATTTTCATCGTGAGTTTGTCGCCTGTGCACTGCACCGACTGTTGCTATGGGGGCGAATGAACCTCAAACAAATTAATGTCTTGCTTATCGACTCCTTTTTTTTATATTTCATTACATTTTGATAGAATGTGTTTTTGCTGTAAAACTTTACTAGTGTGTAGGGTAAATAATGATTCAAAAAATTGATAAGGGAATGCTAACAAGCAATAATGTGCCAACCCATCTCTACAGGATTGGCTGTGGATTGACACATTATTGCTTATCACCATCCTAGAAAAAATTGCAAAATAAGCTTAGTTCTGTTTTTTTTTTTTTTGTGTCTGATGTTGATTGTGTCAATTACATGCGTTAGGGCATTTATATTCATGATAAAATTCAAACTTGGTCTGAGGTTGAATTGAGGTATACCAGGGTAATATAATAATTTAGGCATTGTAAGACTGATATTTAAAATGAAAATCAGACTCACACCAAATTTGAAATTTATACTTTGAACTGTCTGATTAAATGCCAATAAGACGATTATTTAATTAATGTTACCTATGTGATTGTTATGTAGGTTTAGTTTTTAATTAATATAGTACCTAAAATAGCTGCCGTGATCTCATGGTGTATTATAATATTATACTCAGTGTTGTATATAATCAATCGCAATATGAACGTTGCCTTATAGTTCCTAAACGCCACTTTGAGTTCCATTATACGCCATTGTCCATTTAAAGACTGTGATTAAAATTCCAAAAATATTGTGATTTATGTTAAAGATATAAAAAGTTTATTGTGCTAAGTAAATAATATTTAACTAGGTATCTCAGATTAATAAATATTTTCTAAAAATATTACGCATTGGTCGCTGCAGAGACAATAACATGTAGTACAAAGTACAGAAAAGTAGCGTTAAGGGAAGATTTTTGCATAAAACTTATTGTTTCGATATAAAACGTCCAATAATTTTATGTTTTTAGAAGACTGTTTTGTTTACTTTTTATAAATAAAGTTTAAGAAGACTTTTAACATGTCTATTTATTTTTTTAATGATTTTCAAAATGAGTAGCGTAATGGAACTTCTTTCTAGTAGAGGCTAAATAAAATTGAGTTTTTTTTATGAATTTAACATTAATACGTAATAAATTTAGTATTTTTCTGTTGCTTAAACAATATTTTATCGATTCAGCTATATTTCAATTCAATTTAGCCCCTTTTTAAAAGTGGAACTCCGCTTACGCTACCAACAACAATTTATGAAAACGCCCGCCTATAAATAAAAAACCCAAGTTTTTATTAAAATCTTAAAATATTACTTGCCTAGGGCGGTGAATTCATGATTGCCCCAAAACGCAGGCGTATAAATACGAGTATGGGGCATTACGAATTATCAACCGTAGTTTCTCTAATTTTTTACGTTTTGCCATGGCCAGGTAAAAAGATTTTC
Source organism: Apotomis turbidana (assembly GCA_905147355.2). Classification (NCBI taxonomy): domain Eukaryota; kingdom Metazoa; phylum Arthropoda; class Insecta; order Lepidoptera; family Tortricidae; genus Apotomis; species Apotomis turbidana. Next base: position 16,466,491 of record LR990301.1, on the reverse strand, counting down.
TCGTCGCATAGAAAATATCACTTCAGGCCTAAGGATGATGTAATGATAATTTAATCCGTTTGCCAATTGTATACGTTTAATTATTTTTGTGAAAGTCGACAATGTATAATGAATAACTTTTCATAGGGTTCATATTGTCACAATCTAATGATTTATTGCGGTATAAGAGCCCTATTGTCAGAAATGGGTTCTGAATTAGCATTAGGTCGTATTCAGCGTGGGTATTTAATACGGGCATTTAATGTATTCAGTTATAGTATCCGGGAATGACACGGGGCGGGTTATTCGACTCCTGTAATGGTACATGATGGAAAAAAAAAGTTAGTATCTGATCATAGGAATCGTACGGCATAATTATTTTGTTAAATAACTATGGTAATCGCTTTCCATCAGGCGATTCGTTTGCTCGTTTGCCCCCTTTGACATAAAAAAAAGTGTTTTTAATTAGGTGTAATCATTTTTTAAAGTCCAACCAAGCAGCAATGTACCTAGTCCAACAAATGTACGCTGACATGGTATGTCATGATGTTTAGGTACGTTTTAATATGGATGCAAATACATCGCCTGTTCAATTATTTCGTATGAAAAAAACTTATTCTAATTTTTTTAAGAAATCAATGTAAATAGGATCCCTGGGTCCGATACTAAACGTCATTTCAATATATGCCCGTATTAATTAAATACCTACGCTGCTGTATAATTGGTATATCCGTTTTGTGTATGGCTGAATAGAAAAACATTAGCATTCGGAATGACGTATGCTTTTAATGTTAATGTCGGCTCTATACGTTTAACGTAAGTGCTACGAAAAATCCGAATCCTTGTAATAACAATACAACAATAGTTTTTTGCACACGAACAATAAAAATATTACACAAGCAATCTTAAATTAAACAACGGCAGACTACGGTCTCTTCCAGACAACCTTTTTTTTTCTAGAGCTTATCATGGCATGGGTAAACTGAATTAAGTTTCCTTTATAGACTTATGTACTAATGAAAAATAGAAATGAAAAATATTTAAGTAACGTAAATCTGCCTGAAATGTCTGCCTTGGGAAAAAACGCTCACGAGCCGACCATTGACGTATCTAAGATTATTTTTCAGGTGGGGCCTGGGTGGGGCCTGGCCATGGCCTATGAGTTGAAGTCATGAATTTCTATGGGTAACACAAAATCCTGGGGTGGGCACTAGACCATATTGGGGTGGGCACGGCCCACCCGGCCACCCCCCTAAATACGCCAATGGAGCCGACACCAACTCGTTTGTCACTAATTTACAATACAGTAACTTCAACTCTATTCCAATCTACGGAAATAAAAAATTAAAATAAAAAATCTAAATACTGCTTTTTAAAAATTATCGCCATTTTGCTTGTTTCTAGGGTTGGCACAACCTCAAATGAAGGCAATTATTGGGCATTGTATAAAGAGATTTATATTATGGGCCTTTGTACCTGAACCTTTTTACCTTTTCTCCGTATTCACACATTGTTTAGGCTCAGAATGATATCTCGTAACAACCGCAGTCTTTGTGTCCTTTGGAAAATTATTACGTTACTCGGAGGAGATTTTGAGAGGAAATGTTTATATACGTACGAAAATGTGTTGGGATTTATTTTCTGAATTCTTTTAAAAATTAACGGCTGAAGAATGTTTTCAAGTATTTATTTTATTAAAGCAGTAATGTCTGCTAGCGTAGACCAAATGTTTTTAGAAAGAGGCGTTTTTTTTTTTTTTTATTTTATGGTTCAAGCGGGGTTCGAACCCGCGCCGCGTCTCCAACCGGGCCAATACGGTAAATTAAGTAAATAATTTAAATAAAACAATTTAAACGGATTACATCGCGTAAATTAATTAAGTGAGCCTCCTTGACGTTTCGGTAGCTTTACAGATACCGTTGTCAAAGGTTGACTGAGAAAAACACAATTTTTCTCTGTCAAAGTTACATTTAGTAAAAGTTGAAGGGAGGCTCAAATAATTAATATACGCGATATAAACCGTTTAAATTGTTTTGTATACAATTTATAATGTGTGACAGTCGCGGATACTAAGTAAATAATGTTTAACTTTTATTGTCAAACAATATTTTTGTTGTCTTGTCCGTTTGTCATGAAATTCGTGGTGTACTTACTTTTACGGGGACGAAGTCGCAGAAAAAGTTAGTAAGTATAGTAGTATACAATACCGATTTTATTCAATATAATTTTCATTGAAAGTACTAGTATCCGAGGCTAAGACCCATTCGATTCAATAAGTTATGCTCAGAAATGGCTCGGCCCTCCGTCGAGCTAAGATTACTATATTTTGTTTGTCCGATATTATCCGAAGTTGACCGAATATTCAAAATCCGATTTCATATTCTGAGTCGGAGGACCCAAAAGCCCCCCCAATACCGAGTTTCAGCCCCCTCGGCCCCCCTTGTTTGAGCATCCCCCTACCCATCTCCAGTCGTTTACGAGATACGGGACTCTTAAAAAAAGATCTCCATATAAATCTTGGTTTTTTCGATATTTTCCGACTTTGACCGAATTTTCGGAAACCGATTTCAGATTCATATTTGTGAGCCCCAAATGCCCCCCGATACCGAGTTTCAGCTTCCTAGCACCAATTTGAAATTTTGGTAAAAAAGCCATTCGTCATTTTGAATTTAATTTGGTTCGATAATATTTTGTAGTACCTATTCTTTATACTGCTGAATTTGGGCGGTTATGCGTCTAGTTTGTCTACAAATACGTTTTCAATAATCACTTATTGTATCAACCTGTATGTAATCATTTTGTGACGCACACATAAATATTATCATTCACTCATTCAATCCATTCGCGCCAGCTTTAGTGAATCGACCTATACAAGGTGAATGACGACCATGTGTAGGAAAGCGCAGCGTGGGACGGCCCCCGACTAGTTGGACTGATGCCCTCGTTAGGGTCGTAGTGAGTCGATTGATGCAGTCTGCACAGGATTGCACCTTCTGGCGAGCTATGGGGAAGCCTATTTTCAGCAGCATGCGTCTGTGGCTGATAAATAGATAGATAGACTGTTAGGGTGTTGCTTATTTTCTAACTTCGTACTCTCACCCCCTCATACAGTTCTAGGACCCGAAAAAACGTCACTGATTTTTTATTTCTTTTTTTAATTCAGTTTTAGGGGTCGCTACCGGCAAGTAAAAAATCTGAAAAAGATATGAAAAAAAAAAAAAGTTTTTTCTTTGTATCATAATACATACAGAACGTACATAATTGTATTAAAAAAATATAGAAAAAAATTATCTAGTTCAATATGAACTACTAATTTTTTTTTCTGATACACAGAATAATTCACTTGATATATAACTAGATTGATACATTAGGTTATTCAAGCAATATCACTGCAAAAAAAATTAAAATAAAACTATGTGAACCCAGTTTTATTAACATTTATCTCGGATTTTTAATGGGCGGTAGCGCCCCTAAAATTGAATAAAAAATAAATAAAAAAACAGTGATGTTTTTTCGGGTCCTAGAACAGAATGAGGGGGTGAGAGTACGGGGTTAGAAAATAAGCAACACCCTATAGACTGTCTTTTACGAATAAAATGGTTCTTCCTGAATCTCGCTGAACCCTCTAAAGCTCTTTTAATTGCTGACGAAGCATGCAGCTTCCTCGAGTTTTCCCCAGAGTCAGGACGTGGGATCTTAAGTGGCTTCGTGTGCGTCGGTGCTACGTGATCGAATTACTTACACACCAAAAGCTGAGATATCCCTGAAATTACAATCAATTTTACTGTTAAACGGAGTCTTAACCCCCTTAGCGAATTATGTGTTGAATTAAAGCGTGTTTTACCGGCCATCTAAAAAAATAAGAAAGTTTAACCAATCCCAAACTACGAAAATAAGAACTTGGCAGCTAAATGTTTAGAATTAAGCAAAAATTTAAAAAAAATAACGGTTCAGGCAGGATTCGAGCATTTCGTTAACATTCAAACATTTGGTTTGCTAACGCAGACGTTACTGCTTTAATAATAAAAATAATTACTTGGCAGCTAAATTATTAAGTTGGTATCTGTTCCCTGGCCATCAACGCCAATTATTATATTATATAGGATGCTAAATACTTTATTATTTTAGCTGCCCAGGAAATAATACCCTTTAAGACTAAATTGGTGAGTTTTGGCGCTTTTTCTCACGGAACATCATTTCCGGATACGACAGCCGTTGAGGCCTACTTGCAGAATCTTCTTTGTTTCTGAATCTTGGTCACTTTATTGAATTTATTCCCGCCCTGAGACACTGGACGTTACAACACTACACGATGCCATTCTTTTTTCACAGCCGCTTATCTAGTGCTCTTGTGCAGAATGCAGTTTGTGGCTGATTTGATTTGGTCAGTCCACCTTTTGGGAGACCTACTCGTACCGCGTGGTCTAGTACCGTCTACTTTACCCTGAACCACCAGGAACTCAATGGACAATGCTCCACGTCTTGCCACGTGTCCGAAACACGTAAGGATTCGGGACTGCACTATGAAGGACAGGCGCTGTTCTATGTTCAGCTCTTGAAGAACTTGCAGAATACATTTTTAAATTCTGAATAATCTGATGTAAATGCTCACAAACAGAATTACAAGGGATAATCTAGTTTAGTCCACATCAGCGCAAGTAGACACATCACAAATGAAATCACGTATTTGTCAATAGCCTGTTTACTCTCCATCAAGCACGTACAAGTTGGCAGCAAACGGACCGCCAGCTTGACGCAAACATTGTCACATCCTCACAAAACAGCCTATGTCATTATAGACTCTTTGGCGCTTAGGGCTTATCATGTTTAGACGCCATCAGCGCCATCCAAAGACGAAACGACTTATATTATTTGAAGGTCTTTTGTCGCTTAAGACTTTTGTGTTAAGGTAAAGTCAGCGCCTGCACTAAGTTGCATGTGTACGTTTAACTAGCGGGACGCTTGGCAAACATGGCGATTCTAACTACAGTTCTGCTCGAGAATTGAATGGACAAACTTTGAGGAGTTGGTGCAGTTAAATCAATTTACAATAAGTAAGACATTTAATTGTATTACAATACGATGACATGCGCTTTATCATCTAGCCGTTTAATTAAATATATATCCAGAAATTCTAATCAAAATTTTCATGATTCTTTATAACATTTTATCATGGATGTTTGTCTATAAGAATATTTTTTCAGCCCACTGTGCATCGTGAGCAGCTTTAAATGAGCAAAACCTTTTATAGTACATTACTGCAGAGGCCGTGAAGTAAGGGATTGCTGGACGAGTTTGGGGTAGATGGCCGAGTCGAAGACGAGGCCAGATAGAACGAGTCCTGCAATCCCTGTTCCGGCCGAAGCTTGTATAGTGCTTTTCTCAAACGATGTGAGGAAATATTAAAATTAAAATAAATACTAGATAATCAAGTAAACAAAACAAAATATGCTACGGGAAAAAAGTAAAAACTATTATTCGTTTATACTTTTTTCCCGTAGCATATTTTGCATGACTAAATTTGCCTCCTCATAAAGGTCCCCGTCATCCTTTGTTCATAAGTTCCCCGTCACTCTCATCACTAGAAGTAATTTTTATGTCTGTTAAAATTATTTTATAAGCACTACGAAATACGAATAAGCAGAAAAAAAGATTTTTAATTTGCCACCTTTTTATTTTTTAAACATGTTATTTGATCCAGCTATTTGAGCACCATGTTTAACCGCACATAAATATAGTACCATAGATTTTTTTTATAGGCTGTATGTAATTTTTCCTTTGCCAATTTAATTTTAGTATAGAAATTTAAAAAATTTGAGCAGCGGACAAAAATGGATTTTCATACTAACTTTTGTGGCTTAGGCCAAGAAGTAATGTAGGGAGCCATAAACGAGAAACTTCATGTCCTCATATCGGGACATTAACGCATACATTTCCGAGCATGTTTGAGAAAATAGTAATTTCTTCTGCTTCTTCTACTGCCACACCCTAACGGGTGTCGGCGACCACCTTTGCGAAGTCCTTTCTGTTCTTAGTCAATCTTGCGAGTGTGGCTGCGTTCTTTATGTTAGCTTTGATAGTAATTTACTGGGAGCGAATTCCACGAAAACTACTTTTTATTAAATTTGTAACCTTGCCTATTCAGAAAAAGTTATAACGAGTTTTAATTGCAAACCTAGTCATCAAAAGACTGACCGAGACTGGAAATTATTAAGAAAAGAAATAAGTAAATATTTTTTGCTGTTCTCGGAAAAGCTTTTTGTATTTTGTAATGTATTCGAGTTTAAAATAATTTTAAACAAATTCACGGACTAAAGGTAGGTACATTCGGAAATAAAGTCCACAAACGAAAATGTACAAAACGTAACCAAAACGTAACGAAACGTATTTGCGATAAAATAATTAATTGAAATTCGTTCTAGAACTACATATTTTGTTTAGTTTGTCCAACTGGATAATATGAATATGAGAATTCGGTGTGTTGTGATACTTTTGAGAAAAATACTCATTACTGCACGATTGCACATCTCAAAAACAGAATTTAGAAATTATAGGTTATGTTGACGAAGCTTGTTGCGAATATTATTTGTATAATATTTTTTTAATGATAACGCTAATAAATAATTAATTAAATAAAAATTTTGAAATATGGATAAAAAAAACAGAATAGTACATTACATACCTAGGGCGGTGAATGTCCCAGATTGCTGGTGTTTGTGGCCCGAACCAAAGGTGAAGGCCATTAATAAATATGCGATCTGGGGCTTTACGAATTGCCGCCCGTAGTTTGTCTAAAGTTTTACGTCTTGTCTGTGCCAGGAAGTGAAATTTTCTCCTTTACGGCCTCGAGTAACGTAAAATATGAAAATAATACATGAATACAAAGATCAAAGCTTAAAGAAAAATAATTGAAAAAGGAGCTACCTGGTGGAGGGGACCGGGAATCGAACCCGGTACCTCTGGATTACCGGTCCAGCGCGTTAGCCACTTCGCTACCCTCGCTCCACGTAGACCTGACGAATTTTTCCTTATGTACACCACAATTTTAATATAAACCATGAATACAAAGATCAAAGCTTAAAGAAAAATAATTGAAAAAGGAGCTACCTGGTGGAAGGGACCGGGAATCGAACCCGGTACCTCTGGATTACCGGTCCAGCGCGTTAGCCACTTCGCTACCCTCGCTCCACGTAGACCTGACGACTTTTTCCTTATGCTTTGTGTGTCGATCTTTGCATTGTTTATTTGAAAGGTTTTTTTTTTTTGACACCTTAGCCCTTCCACCGGTCCCTTCCACCAGGTAGCTCATTTTTCAATTTTTCTTTAAGCTTTGATCTTTGTATTCATGGTTTATATTAAAATTGTGGTGTACCCACATTAAAAAAAAAATGAGACATTACATGTTTCATAAAATTATAAAATAATACATTTCAAGGAATGAATCTTAGCCTTACACTAATCGCTTAAGAATCAGAATGCACTAATACACCGTTGGATGTATGATGCATCAACAACGGCGACACCATACTCAAGAAATTTCATCAGACTGAAAAAGATAGTATCTTAGCAGAGAAAACATATCTCTTATGCCCTTCTGTTTACGAAGCTACCTAAACCTAACAGATGGTTCTAGAGAAACTGTTTGAAAACGGAACAGATGACATTATCCTGTGGGTGTATAAGCCTGTCTTTAAGCGATGCGGTGTATGATAAATCGCAAAACATATCACAAAGACTGTCCATGTATCTTACTAGTGGTTTTGTCAGCGGCGAATATTTCAACTAACATTTCAGGCGCCTCGCCGTGAAAGCAACCTTCTTTTGTTTCAATATCATTTTTTGCCACAACATCAAAGCGTTCAGCCATTAAGACTAATCGGAACAGAAAAGAAGTTCTGATTTTTTAAATCTGATTTTATCAAGTCGGGCATCGGAATCTGGATATCTTTAAAAATATATATTCGCATTTGCAACCAGTATATAGAAAAAAGTTTCACACGTACATTTTTCATGTCGTGATTTGATTCCATTGTTCGATGTTTTTTCTTTTTCTTTTTTTGTATCATTCCATAACTGAGAATGTATAGTGCTACAATACCTCGGCGTGAAAAAGGATTACTACCAGCCTCGTATCCCTTCCTACTCGGCAGGTAATCCCCATTTTCCCAGCCTCTGCAGTAATGTAGAGCCTTATCACACTTGCGATTTGCGAGCGAGTTTTCTATACAAATCAGCGTCGCGGCGAACTCGCTGCGTAATCGCCTTCATACAAAATTCTGATAGTGAAATGTCAGAGTTGTTACTTGATACACACTTCCCAGGCTGCTCCATTACGGAGAACTGTGCATGGGACCAGGCAGGTCAACAGGAATTTGATCAACCACCTGTTGAAGCCGCACACACTGCCCAAAGAATTGTAACACTGGAAAGGGTGTTATGGGCAATAAACAGCTTCTCTGCGTTCAAAGCGGCAGGTTTAGATGGTATATTTCCGGGACTCATGCAGTGGTGCAAAAACACCATCGCGCCACACTTAGTCCAAATATACCAGGCCTGCCTAAGACACCGATATATTCCCAAGAAATGGAGAGAAGTTAAGGTGGTATTTATACCCAAACCAGGTAAGAGTGATTATACGCAGCCAAAGTCATACAGGCCTATAAGCCTCACATCGTTCCTATTAAAAACTCTGGAACGCCTCTGTGATCGCGACCTCAGAGATGGGACCTTAGCGCTATATCCTCTTCACCCCCAACAACACGCCTACAGTTCAGGCAAATCAACCGAATCAGCACTACACAGCGTTGTTTCACCCATAGAACACGCATTATCAACACAATCCTCAGCGCTTGTGGCCTTCATCGACATCGAAGGAGCCTTTGACAAGACGCAATTCAACAGCATTAGCCAAGCCCTGCTCAGACATGGAGCCGATCAGACCGTAGCAGGTTGGATTGATAACATGCTGAGACAAAGGGCTGTACAGGTAACAGTGAACGGCACAACTCGAGCTATCGTGTCAAGAGGCTGCCCACAGGGTGGAGTTATATCACCACTCCTGTGGAACCTCGTAGTGGACGGATTAATCCGGAAGCTCAACGAGGCGGGCTTCTATACTGTAGGCTATGCAGACGATGTAGCAATCCTCGTGAGAGGAAAGTTTGAGGCAACCCTCTGTGACCTTATGCAAGAGGCACTCAAAATCGTCGAACTATGGTGTTCTGACCAAGGCTTGTCAGTCAACCCAGCCAAAACAGAACTAGTCTTGTTCACTAAGAAGCGAAACATAAAAATCAGTCGCTTGCCAAAACTCCAAAACACAACTCTGACTCTCAGCAAGTATCTGGGCGTCATCCTGGATGACAAATTACTATGGAACAAACACTTAGAAAACAAATTGAACAAAGCCTGCGTCGTATTCTGGAAGTGTAAAAGACTAATTGGTAGAACCTGGGGCTTACACCCCAGGATCACAATGTGGCTTTACACTGCGGTGATAAGACCTATTATCACCTACGGCGCTGTGGTTTGGTGGCCCAGAACCAAACTGACAACAGCCAAACATAAACTGCAGCAATTTCAAAGACTTGCTTGTGTAGCAACGACGGGCTGCATGAGAACAACACCCACAGCGGCAATGGAGATACTGCTAGGACTGCCGCCCCTTGAACTGTTCATTCAGCAAGAGGCGGCGTCAGCAGCTATCAGACTGAAGTCACTTAACCTCTGGGGTGTAACACACGGGGGTCATGCCGAAATACTTGAGGAGGCTATCAGACACGAGCCAATGATAGCTGCTCCCAACGACAAGATACCCAAACAGCATTACTTCAATAAGAGCTACGAAATCGAGCTAATTGAAGAACCTTACGATCGATCCGATATAAATGAAATACGCATATATACGGATGGGTCAAAGACACAAACAGGTACAGGAGCTGGAATATACTCACCTGAAATAAACGTAAACATATCAATAGCCTTAGGAAAATATAGCTCCATCTTCCAATGTGAATGTCTTGCCATCACACAGGCTGCCAAGGCAGTTGCTACGCGAGGTATCAAAGATACGTATTGTTTCCGACAGCGCTGCAGTTTTACGAGCTCTGGAGAATAAAACAATCAAATCCGGGCTCATACTAGAGTGTCACTCAGCATTGCAAACGATCGGCATGAATAATCGGATCACGTTGCAATGGATTAAAGGGCACAGTGGCTCTCTAGGTAACGATGCAGCCGACCAGCTGGCTAGGAGAGGATCCGATGATTTGGCAATTGGCCCAGATCCTATGCTCCCCTTGGCGTTTAATCAGCTGCGTACATGGCTTCGTCACAGAACACGATCACAACACGCCGATCAATGGGCAGAAACCAGTACATGCAGGCAGTCCCGGGAAGCAGTCCCATACCCAGACACACGCCTGACAAAGCGCCTGTTATCGCTAAGCAGGCCCGCTCTGCGAGTAGTAGTAGGCACTATCACTGGACACTGCACACTTAACAAGCATTTATATGTTCTAGGAATGACCGATAGCCCCCTGTGTAGGGGATGCCTGTCGGCCGAAGAAACAGCTACCCACGTGATCCTGGAATGCACTGCCGTAGCTAAGCAACGGGCTGAAATCCTCAAAGCACCGAGGTCACTTCGTGAAGCCTGTGGAGACACCAGGAGAATCCTGCGCTTCTGGACGGAGTTAGGCTGGCTAGACTATTAGCCGGCAAATCTGTACGCACAATGGCCCGAACATACACGGGCTAAGTGCGGAAAGCGGAGCCCATAACCATAACCATAACCATAAGGCCCTTAGCGATAAGATGGCCTATTGTTTACCTCTCTTGTAATGCTATAGTGTAGGGCCTTATCACACCTGCGATTTGCGAGCGAATTTTGTATGAAGGCGATTACGCAGCGAGTTCGCCGCGACGCTGATTTGTATAGAAAACTCGCTCGCAAATCGCAAGTGTGATAAGGCTCTAAACAGCGATGAGAGACAACCTTTGGGTAGCGGATTAATAGGTAAATGAAATGAGTTGAGTAATTAGATTGTCATAGCTCATTTCGCATAATGGTTTTCCTCATTATTTGTCATAAATTATTCTTTGTATAACATTTTATATGTCATAATCATAATTGTTGTTTGGCAGGCTTTTCATAAGCATCATTTAGTATGAAACAAAATTTCAAGTCATAATAATTGATAGTACGAAGAAGGGCAACGCATAAAATATGGTTTTCATAATTAATGGCAATAGACATCATAAAGTATAAGTTATATCACATGTACCAATCATAATATTTTACAACGTTTGAAATTATGAGACAAAACTTACATGAGCGGAAAGACAAAAAGGGGGGATGGGGGGGCGAAGCCCCCCACAAAGAGGGCTCGGGGGACAAAGCCCCCCACATTAAGAAATCCTTTTCTACACTGCCCTCTTGGTTGTAGGTTAGGTTAGGATAGAACTGTGAACCTACAAAAAAATTATGTTATAAAATTTATGAGTTTATTGATCATACATTTTATAACATAATTTTGGAGCATATCGACCTGAATCATAATCATTAATCGCCATAATGTTTTAAATGCACATCGTACATTGGCACATAATACTGAACAACATAAATATCAAGCTCCATATTTCTTATTTCAACGTCTTTCTGCTTTTCTTTCATGTCTGAGGGGGTCGCAGGTCTTTCAAACCTAACCCAACCTACTTTTCTGGTCCATGTTCGTATTTGTAGGTTCTAGAACTGTGAAACTACGAATACGAACACCTAACCTAACCACCAGCCAAGAGGTCAGTGTGAAGAAGGATTTCTTAATGCGGGTTGTTTCGCCCACCCGTCCCCCCTTTTGTTTTTCTGCTTATGTAAGTTTTGTATAATTATTTCAAATCTTATAAGATATTAATGATTGATACATGTGATATAACTTATCCTATATGATGTCTATTGCCATTAATGATGAACACCATAAATTATGCATTAACCTTCTTCGTACTAATTATTATGACATTCAATAATATGACTCGAGATTTTGTGCCATACTGAATTATGCGTATGAAAAGCCGGCCTAACAATAATTATGTATGACACATAAAAATGTTATGCGAAGAATCATTTATGACAAATACATGTATGAGGAAAGTCATTATGCGAAATGAGTTATGACAATCAAATTTATGACAAGAATTTTTATTCCACTAAAGGTGATCCCTTTTATAATAATGTAGATGTACCCATATGTTAAAACGCCACGGTATAGCAATAACTGAGTATCGATACGATACGCTAGTCAGCGTCGACGACACAGCGATCCAATTTGCGTGGCGATGAGACGAGGCAGCGTTTCCCGACCACATCGATCGCAGATGCTTAAGGGGATGGATACATTTTTATTTATTTATTTAAACTAAGAACATAATATATATGTACATATATAAACCTAAATAACCTAACTTAGGTAGGTTAGGTAAGTACCTATTTATAATTATATATTTTTACAATATGCATATGTTTTAATAGTAGATGTCTATTTTTTTTCTTTTGGGGATGGCCTCACGGTTACTAACATTTACGCAAGGAATAATTATTGGAAACTTTAAATACCTATTCAAAGAATAAACTTTGCTTCCATACTTGGCCTGGGGTGTACTTCTTGTACCCAGTGCGAAGGATCATACCGACAATCAGTCTAGGAGCTTACTAGTGAGATGCTTGCGCAACATGCGCTAGAAGGTTTGTTTTGTTTGTGCCTGATATAAAGTGGGAGATCGTTCCAAAGCTGTATTGCGTGAACATACTTCCTACTCTTACTTCCTAGTATACAATACATTACAATGCCTACAAGTACTCTTTATGTGAATAAAAAAGAAAATAAAAATAAATAAATAAATATCAGACAACCTCACACAAATCGATCTAGTCCCAAAATTAAGCTCAAGAAGGATTGTGTTATGGGTACTAGACAACGATATACATACTCATATAGATAAATATATACTTGAATATACATACATACTCATATAGATAATAGAACAACCATGACCCAAACACAAATATTCGAGTTCATCACACAAATATTTGCCCTGGCCGGGATTCGAGCCCGGGACCGCTGGCTCAGTAGGTAGGTCTCTACAAACTGAGCCAACCGCGTCGGCGCTTGGTGAACATACATTCAGCCCAAAAGATAATAGGACCAGTTGAGTATAAAATAGGAATTATGAGACTATGAGAGGGGTAGATAATGCACTTTCAGGTGAGGGTGAGGTAAACTAGACTTCATAGGAAAATTTCACACGTACCTAATCTCTAAGTCACGACGAAGACGCGGTTGGCGCAGTGGTAGTATGGATGCCTACAGAGCCGTCGGTCCTGGGTTCGAATCCCGGCAAGGGCAAATATTTGTGTGATGAACTTGAATATTTGTTCCTGGGTCATGGTATGGTATTTAAGTACGTATTTATTTATATAAGTATGTACATATATCATCGTCTAGTGCTTATGAACACGAGCCTACTAGACCTTACTGTGGGATTAGATAGATTTGCGTGCGGTTCATCATCATCATCATCATCATCATCATTTCAGCCATAGGACGTCCACTGCTGGACACAGGCCTCCTCAATAGACTTCCACATGGGCCGGATAGCAGCGACCCGCATACAGCGAGTCCCCGCAACTCTAACCAGGTCGTCCGAACACCTTGCGGGTAGTCGTCCTACACTGCGCTTGCCGGTACGTGGTCTCCACTCGAGAACCTTTCTGCCCCAACGGCCATCGGTCCTTCGAGCTGCGGTTGCATGCGGTTGCGTGCGGTTGTCCGATATTTATGTATTATCATCCTCCCTGATACAAATATTCAAGTTCATCACACAAATATTTGCCCTTGGCGGGATCCAAACCAAAGACCGCTGGCTCACAGGCTGCTTTACCACTGTGCCGACCATAAACTAACACATATTTGTGTGTGAACTTTTGTTTATAATATTACGCGTCGGATAAACTGCCGCTACGCTGCCCCTTAAAGCGTACTTTGAAGTAAATCTTGTTCTAGAGCAGACCCGCAAAGAACATAAGCGGCTCTGCGAATCATTTACTCAGTCACAGATGAGGCCTGCTATCCCGTAAGAGGAATATGTGATGTGTGTGTGTGTGTTGCGGAAAACCCGGCTGCTTTGAGCCTAGGTTTGATATATTCTGACGGTGTCGTGTGGTTAAAAAGTTGTTCGAGAAATTACAATTTGAAAATACAGCATCAATGAAGATAGATGTCGTATTCGTAACGTAAGTAACCTGAAATGTCCGACCGTTGGGACAGTCCCATTAGACGTGTTGACAATTTGTTGTTTTGAGGATGTCAATCGATTCAATTTTTTATAGGGATCAAATGTCTATAAACAAACAAACCATAAATTAGGTGCTTTATCAGGCCGACATTGGTTGGCCAATTTTGTATTTAATAATATTACTTTAATAAAAAATATAATATTTATTTTGCCTTAATATATCAAGTTATTCCATACGATACCCAATCAAGACTATGAAATGATTCCCTAAGCACATTAACTTAGTAATAATTTCAATATGCCACCAAATATTTTACAAATTGTGCACAATAAAGAACCTAAAAACCTAGGAATCCGCAACCTTTTTTCAAATAACTTGACACTTCTCGTGTATTCGTTTTTGCATACTATACTAAACTAGTCGGGATTTTCGCTTGCGTTAGTTTTCTTGTTAATTTGATTTGTTATTGATCATATTATTATTTCATTCGTTCTGTTTAGGTATTATTAGTGTTATCAATTAGTGGTTATTATTGTGTTAGTTATTGTTTTTCTGCTGAAAAGGAACGGTTCATTATTAATGTTGGTGATGCTTCGTCATCATCTTCGGTATCATCAAAATTAGACAACAATAGTTGTCGCTATTGTTTAGATTAAACTATGATTACAGTTACTAAACTCTTTTATTTAATAATAGTTTGCCCCACAGGTAAGAAAAATTAACTCTTTAACGTACTATTTTTAGAAATAACATAACGTGTATTTTACATACCTAGCTGCGTTAGTGTTTGTGAGCAGTACAGAAAAAATACATTTAAAATATTGAATGTATATTCATACATAACATCTGTGTATTCATTTATTTTACGTCTTGGCAAAGGCCATTTAATTATTTTTCTGCTTTGCCGAACCTTGATCAGAGTCTGACTACCAAAAGAATAATCGAAATCAAGAATTAAAATTTAACAATTGATAAAATGTTGAGTACACCTGAATATGTCAACTTTGACAGCCAATGTTTGTTTACATTTAGTTAAAGCCCTATCCGGATGGAGTATAATTACTGACTACTTAGACTGCTCTAAAAGTCAGAAATGACCATCAAAGTTCAAAATTCCCGCAGAGCGCTAAAAACGCTCCATACAAATGATACACTGCGACGTTATTTGTATAGAGACAATAAATAATTTGCCATTTTCACCGTGAAAAAGTGCGTTAAAATTCATGGCTGTCATACAATTATAATATTGTTTTGTGAAATCATGAGGATTCTGAAAACAGTTCCATAATTTCTTTTAGATTAAAAAAAAATCATAAAATTTGCGTACCTTTGATATCACATATTTAAAAAAAAATTGTTTCTAGACACATAAATAATAAATAAATAAATAAATATATGAATATCGGACAACCTCACACAAAACTATCTCGTTCCACAGTAAGCTCTAGTAGGCTTGTGTTATGGACACTAGACGACGATAAACATACTTATATAGATAAATACATACTTTTTAAATACAAATAAAATCCATGACCCAGGCACAAATATTCGAGTTCATCACACAAGTATTTGCCCTTGCCGGGATTCGAACCCAGGACTGTCGGCTCAGTAGGCAGTTGCTTAACAACTGCGCCAACCGCGTCGTCAACATATGGAGCAAATTTTATTTATCAAAAGGCTTGACAGACGGATATATGAACAGTGTGGCAGACAAACAGACAGACATACAAGCAGATACACAGATATACAAGCAGACATACAGACAAATAGACAGACGGATAGACAGAGACAGACAGACAACGTGATCCTAAAAGGGTTCGGTTTTTGTTGATTGAGGTACGGAACCCTAATAATGTTGTATGTAGTAAGTATAACCCAATTGTCCCTACGTAAAATAAACATTGTAGCAGTTGGTCGTCACAGATTCAATCTAACACAACTGTTCCATTAACAACATGTGGACACGAGATGTATTAAATCAGTCTCAAAGCGACTTAAACAAACTGTCGCCTGGCCCCTCTCAAAGGGTTTGTTACCTTTTATACCCCACGCCTTCCATACTGTAAAATGTATAGAGGTTCGAACGCTGTTTTGACTGAGATTTAGGTTAGGTTAGGTTAGGTTAGGTACGACGAGGTACGATATCTTTAATTTGCCGTTATCATGGCATTTCTTTCTAAATTGGATGGTGCCTGCAACCTGGTCTGCGTATTTCTTTTTCTTTGTAGTAGTCAGCTGAAAAGTATCTTATAACCATATTTGTATGTCACACCAATACCTGTACCAAAATTGGCTAAAATCCATCGAGCCGTCTCGACCATGAGCTGAACTGCTGCTCAACGAGCTCGTACTGGAGCAAGATGCCGACCTGTTTGCCGACAGCTGGCATGCGCTGCTCGCTAAAATAAGTGAAATGTGCAACTCTTACTTCTAAAAAAAAAAAAATGTTATGTCATTAGTTTGTAGTGCTTATTGTTTAAAGGTTTATGTGAAGTCTAGCATTGTAGGCGCCTGGTGAAAACTGTTAGCCTGCTATGTATTTAAATAAATAAATAAACTGTATACAAATTCTGCATTCGTGTTGTTGTCATGTATTGCTACAAACGAGGTCACAGCAAGATATCGTCTGACGACCAAAACTCAACTCACTAAGTAACAAATACCTACTTAAGACTAAGGTCGTATCTCAGTGACAATATACTTAATAGATACAAGGTTTTAAAGAGCAGTGACAGAAATGTTACTGAGTTTTGGTTGTCGCCAGGCGATATTTATTTATTTATTCACAACAAATTGATTTACACTGAAATTAGGGTAAGTTACAGACACTAAAAATCCTTTTATACATCATCTCGCAAAATCTCAAACATTCCTGACAAGCAGTCGTCCATCTCCACGCAAGAAGGTCACACTCCGGTGCTGCTATCAGGAGCGCATTCAGAAGCGTAAGAGCACGAAGGAGCGGAGAGTTCCTGTGCGAAACAGTGCGCACTGGTGGTAATGTGAACAGTGGGCGCGAGCGCGACCTAAGATTGATCCTCGGGACTTGTGGAACAAATTTAATAACCTGACCAGCTGCTCTACCAGTTCAGGGCATTCCGATTCCCCACGAATGACGCGACAAGCGACGGTAAGCAGGTTGAAATTTCGTCTCACCTCTAAGGAGTTAAATCCCAAAGCTCCTTGTAGAAAATTTGTGGGGTATAAAAAAGGATAATACCCGTAGACTTTTTTATACAGCATTCTCAGGAATGCTTTTTGTACCTTCTCTAAACGTAATAGATATGCCCTGCTACACCTCTAGCAGAACCTCTAACCGCGACTCTTTCTCGCGCGACAAATATTACCTATCTCTTTCTTCGCTGTACTGTAAGAGAGTGAGAGTGTAAGAGGCGATGGTATGTCGCGCCATAAGAGTCGCGAAGTGTTGTTTTACAAGACGGGCTAGAAATCGTACAGGACTCGTCTCGCACGTTTAAACAGTAGGTTTACCCACATGATCTGCGTCGTTTGCAAGCGCCTCCTGTGTGGACTGCCCGCTAGTGTGTCTAACCTTATTTTTCTAGCTCCGACCAAAGGTTAGATTAGACCCTAATTAGAATGTTTGTGCTAGTTTAGTTTGCTTTGATTACTACATTAACCTACATTCTCCGTTCATCGGAATCTTCATTGCTGAGAATCGTGACATCCACCATGTATTAGCTACCTCCGGATGATGTTGCGCCACCTTCCACGGTCCTCGGCCACGCATCGCATCATGAAAGTTGGAGTCTAGTACAGTGCGGATGTAGTCTCTTCCCATGGATCTTTCCAGTGACCAATGTTTTTTCCAGATACGTCTTCTCTCTTCTCGAAATTAAGTTAAATTAATTATGTGCGACAACACTTAGAAATGTCATTTCATTGAAATAATTGAATTGATGAGAAGCAAAATACAATGCGAGATCCCATAAAACCGGATATCAGAGAATTGGGAATCCGGCCACACGAAAGCAATAATCTTATTAACATTTTCGTGAGACATATTTAATTATAGTATTCAGCGATTACTTTGTGACAAAGTTGCCGCACCGCTGTACCGGTAGCAGTCCCCGATGAAGAGCTCCATACGAGTTCGAAACATGTCGGGCCGTTCCTGACAATTTCATGTGAGTGTAAACCGCCTAATACTTTGGCCAGTTTGGCCTACCTGAAACTTAGACACTTCGTACTTTAAGCATTTATAATTTAAATAAGTATAAAAGAATATATATCCGTCTGTCTGTCTAGTAGATAGCTGTTCGGAAGTTGACGCCCTTTCTGATGACAACGAAAAGCTCTCAGCTCCTACTACGAGTTCCAGGTTTTCTTCAACTTGATACAAGTTTCTTTGTTTATTTTCTAGTTTTATTACTTTACTAGAAGGTACCCGCAACTTCGTACGCGTAATTAGGGTTCCGTACCCAAAGGGTAAAAACGGGATCCTATTACTGAGACTTCGCTGTCCGTCCGTCCGTCCGTCTGTCACCAGGCTGTATCTCAAGAACGGTGATAGCTAGACAGTTGAAATTTTCACAGATGATGTATTTATATTGCCGCTATAACAACAAATACTAAAAATAAAATAAAATCAATATTTAAGGGGGGCTCCCATACAACAAACTTACAGATAATGGTACGGAACCCTTCGTGCGCGAGTCCCACTCGTACTTGGCCGGTAATTTTTTATTCAAGCAAAGCAAGCTATTTCATGCATTCGCCTTGATTTCAGAACCGGTACGGTCTGCGCTCGTACGTTTTACTATCAATACTACAGTTTTGAGAGTTACTGTGCCTTGATATTCCATAACTGCCTTACTAGATCTGACAGTGAGTGTTTTTCGTATTGATGGTGTTTTTCCTTAATTCACTTATTAACTGATAATGGTAAGATAATGGTACGGAACCCTTCGTGCGCGAGTCCCACTCGCACTTGGCCGATTTTATTTTTTGTAAACCGTAGCCGGGTAAAAAGTATCCTATAACCAGCTTTGGATATTCAGCTATCCCTGTACCAAAATTTGGTTACTATTTGTCCAGCCGTTATGCGAGGACAAAAAAAATTATGCCCAAGAGATGGCGCCAGACTGGCAAGACGCCGCGCGCCCGTACTAAACTAAAGACGATCCTGCATCAGGCTATTAAGATTTTTCCTGCAAATTGCCATTGCTGCTTAC
This sequence comes from Apotomis turbidana, assembly GCA_905147355.2. Lineage (NCBI taxonomy): Eukaryota > Metazoa > Arthropoda > Insecta > Lepidoptera > Tortricidae > Apotomis > Apotomis turbidana. Next base: position 16,447,027 of record LR990301.1, on the reverse strand, counting down.
ATAGAAAAAGTTTGGGTGTATCACATAATACTTTAATGAAGTCAGCTTTCTTAATCGCTAATTTTAGGACGTCCACCCACAAGGTGGACAGGCGACCTGGTAAAGGTTGCAGGAAGCCGCTGGATGCAGGTCGCTTCCAACCGGCCGATCTGGAAGTCACTGGGGGAGGCCTATGTTCAGCAGTGGACGTCCTGTGGCTGAAATGATGATGATGATGAATTTTAGAGAATAGAATTGTACAAAATTCTAATTTAAGAGCAGACGCGTAGTAGGGTCGTTTCTTTCGGCCCTCTTTTGATAATGGAATAGATTTATAGGGTCCATTATTTACGGAGATTAAAATCGGTGACGTTGTTTCGAGTGCTCCAGACTTCCAGAGTAATTCCGATCGCCGATAAGAGGGTTTTTCGCGAAATTTTAATTTAATTGAGTGAGAGAACCGTTATTTTTCAAGATTACAAGGACTGTTTATTTAATGGATTATTTTTTAATTATCTGAGTCTGAGCCAACTTTGTTATAAATTATCACAGTAAACTAAAGGCGAATTTTTTGAGTACAGGTAAACCACAATTCTAATATTAAACCATTGATTAGTACGCGTACTACCAAATTATATCGTAGGAAATCATATCAAGAACCGTAATTTGTTAGCAACATAAGAAATAAGCCGTCTACGTTGATGGATCATTCTGTATTTCTCTATATTATACCAACATACAAATCCATGACTTTTGGCCTTCTACTGAACATGATGCTCTATAAACGAGCAAAAAAGTTCATTATTCCATAATTTGTTTTAGCTAAATACGTCGTGTTTGTGAAAGTAATCTTACATGACTTCAGGTCAAAAAGGGTTTATTTCGAAGGAAAAAATATGCAACTTGTGTCTTTATAACTAAGGGGTAAATGATCCTCGTGTTCCGTGGTTTGATGTATCGTTAAGTCAATTTTTTTCGTTTTAGGAAATCTTATCATATTTACAAGCAGTAAGGTTATATATTGAATAATGAGTTTTTGTGAAAGGACGATTTATAAAATGTGTGGAGTACATTTGAAACAAGAAGTGAATAAGCAGTTGAATACTCCGGTAAGATTGAGCGTCTTAAGCAAGGGCGAGATACATTTAGTGGGGGAATTTGCAATGCCACATCGAATTATGACCCCGTGACATTGACATCACACTGCATACACAGTATTTGATGACAGCTTAAATCAGCTCCTCTTTATGAAATGTCAAATACGATTTGTTATTTGTTATGATGTTTCTAAGGAGATACTAGCTTGTGACGTCTTAATAATCAGTATTCAAAACACGTCTTCATTTTAATTTTTGTCGGATTAAAAATAGTATAATGTATCAAAGTTAGTGGTAGTTTATATGGTTCCGTGTAAGTTGAATGTATGTTTAGTGGTTTCAATGATAGAATATTTTCACTGACATAGTCAAATACCGTAGTCTTATTAATCTTAGTTACTTATTGCGTTGTATTTTTTAGTAAACGTCATGTCGTATCTTAGGGAAATCAAGAAGCTGGCTATTTATTTTTATTTTATTTATTTGGGTACCTATCAACAGCAATACAATTTGTAACAACTAATAATATGGATACGGATAAATGGACATAGAGACAGCTAGTCCGACAAGAGTTTGACTCTTAAATTTATAATGATGATTAATGAAAAACTTAAAGTTTCCTTCAACTGCCTTTTTTTTTTTTTTTTTATTCAAAATAGCCATGCATTTAACCTCGATTGCACCTGATGTTAAGTGACAATAAGGCCTAAGATGGAGCATGCTTGGCTAGAAGATGCCTATTCACTCTCGACTTGAAGAGATCCAAGTTATATTTTTCAGGAAACAGGTGCGCAGGAAGAGAGTTCCATTCCTTAGCTGTCCTCATAAGGAAAGTAGACGCAAAGCGTTTCGTACGAATCAGTGGTATATCGACAACATAAGGGTGGAATCCAAGTCCGCGCCGAGTACTGTACGCAACTGCCTGCTGCTGCTGTGTGTGCCTGGACGCAACTGATTGAATCGATATCCAACTGCCTCCTTTACGTCGCACAACGATACTACGTAGAAAAGGCGGCACTTGCACCTGACTTGATAGTGATTTCACTAAGATGGAGGGACGCAACTACGTAGAACCGTATTTTCTTCATATTGCCGTGTAGCAGCGCCATTTCAATTTATGAAACTGTACATATTTTTTAAAAGAATAAAACGCTTTTGCTTAGATATGTCTTTTTATTTTAGTATAAATCAGGCATGATTTTTTTCGTATTATACGTTATATTTAGGGCACACAGATACTCTTTGAGTGCAAATTTCATAGCGCCCATTACAATAGCACATGGTGCCTAGTCTATCTGTTCCTATGATTGGCCTAGGAGGTCCTCCAATTGCACCTGCTCCTACAATGGCGCCTAATTCACCACCTGAAATTTATAAATACACATTAATTCGTTGTTAGTCCGCCGTCTTAAATATTGACAGGATACGCCATAAAGTATACTTTCATACAATTATTATTGTATGAAAGTATACTTTATGCTCACTACCTATATTATATACGTTCTTGTTATCATAATTGAACGAATTTGAAGCATATTATGGCCCATCCGACAAATAAAAAGGACTTTGACGAAATTAAAATCTTATTCTCTAACAGCTTGGTAACAAATGCATGAGGAATTCTGTCAAGTTATAATGTATTTCATTATTATAGGTAAATTTAAACTGTGGCTCTGTGAGCTGTACATCTCCCGATAATTTGTGGAAATTGCCCAAATATGACTTTTTTTACGTATTCATCCAACATATCATCATTCGCTTGCCCTTATTCCATTTATTTGGGCTCTGCGCAGCATGTGCCCATACCATGATAGTCGGTTAGCTTGCAGCTTCTCCCTAATTGGTACTACTTTCAGACTTCCTCTTACATATTCATTCCGTATTCATCCAACATATCTTCGACATAAATTTAAATAAACCGACTCAACAAAAACCATCTATATAATTGTTGAACCTGCTCACAACATTCGAAAAAGGCGGTCTGTAGGCAAAAACAGCCGGAAATCCAGACAAGCGGACATACGAAAGGTTTTTGCCACACTGACTCTTCACGCCATCAGTCAGTTATTTATATTTGGCTTGAGAATGATTTACATACCTGCATTTTGTGGGTCTTCAGCGTTAACTGCGCACGCAGCCAAGACGATGACCAGTAACAACAACGAGTTGCCCATGGTACTAGATCCGTGGCGATGTGGAGAAGTAACTGTTCCTAACTCTCGCTTGTTCCAGCTTTTATACCCGTCATCCCTTTAGGCATTTATGGTTCAAAATATCGGAATCGAAAAACCCACTGTAAGTAGATAATGACGGATTGGTCACCGCCGCCTTATTGTCATTCAGCGTCTGAGTTATAAGTGGATAACGATGCACCTACATTAAGAGGATATATCAGTGCTCTTTTCCCATACTATCATTTTATTTATTTATTTAAACTTTATTGCACAAAATACATAAGTAAAAGTACAAATGGTGGACTTAATGTCATGAGGCATTCTCTACCAGTCAACCACAAGGTCAAACAGAGACATTATTGGTGCGGGAAGGGTGTACAACGGGTACCCCTTATCTTGCACAATCTCTTTTGTCCGAAATACACTTCGCATAATCATTTTCGCACAATCATTTTTAGCCGAACGATACTATCGCATAATTATATACTAACCACAATTGTTATGTCGCATAATATTCGTTTGGCACAAATTTGAATAGCAGAATACTAATATCGCCAACTTTTATTTCGCAGAATTTTATGTAGCACAATATAAGTTCCGCCGAATTTATTGCGGCATAATTGTACCATAGCATACCCACAGAACCGAATCGCTGCCAGAAAACTAGGTTAGGTCAGGTTGAAACTGCGTCCCTCACAGAAACGAAGGCAAGGCAGGTAAGTAAGGCATGTCCGACTACGTTATGTTATGTTAGGTACGACGATGAGCGAAGCGAGGAGGTTAGGTTGAACTGCGACCCTAACGAGCGAGCGAAGCGAGCGAGCCGCGCAGGTCCGACTTGGCTTACGATTCCTAACATTACCTATTTCACTTTAAGGCAGATCTGACTTTGCTTAATTTAGGTACGACGACGAGCGAAGCGAGGAGGAGTGTAAGGTTGAACTGCGACCCTAACGAGCGAGCGAAGCGAGCGAGCCGCGCAGGTCCGACTTGGCTTGCGATTCCTACCATTACCAATTTCACCTTAAGGCAGATCCGACTTGGCTTAGGTTAGGTACGACGACGAGCGAAGCGAGGAGTAGTGTTAGGTTGAACTGCGACCCTAACGAGCGAGCCGCGCAGGTCTGACTTGGCTTACGATTCCTAACATTACCTATTTCACCTTAAGGCAGATCCAAATTAGTTTAGGTTAGGTACGACGACGAGCGAAGCGAGGAGGAGTGTTAGGTTGAACTTTCACCCTAACGAGCGAGCGAGCCGCGCAGGTCCAACTTTGCTTAGATTAGGTAGTAGGTATTTTGATGTTTCGTATTAATATTGAGTCGGACTTTTCATTTTTCGGTGTATTAAAAAAAATCATGCAAATGGAATATTATGCCATATAAATTTCGGCGACACAATTATTTAACCATAGGAGTATTGTTCTAATGA